>JAXQQM020075836.1:0-600000 GCA_034641835.2 Pinus albicaulis | reverse complement strand
ACTTCTCCCATAATATTTGAAAATGTATACACCTCATAAATAATTTTTTCTATACATATATAAATGAGCATTAACTATAATAAAGAAAATTATGTATCAATTTCATAATTTAAATATATTAAATATTAAAGTGACATTTTTCTCTCTCTAAAATTTTAAATAAAAAATAAACATATTATTCATTCTTATTAAATCATCTGCGAGGTTAAATCATCTTAGGTTAAATTTTTGCAAATAAGTCGATATTAAAAGGGATACAAGTTCGCAAATTCCATGGTCTTACAAAATACTTTTTAATTTTTCTCAACGAAGGAAGATTTGAGACGATCGATTATGGGTGAAGTTCATACAAATGTTATATTGTATAGTTTTTTTAATATTTGAAAATGTGTAGACTTCATGAATAATTTTTTCTATGTATATATTTAAAATAAATAAAATTATCTACAAATTTCACAATTTAAATATATTAAATATAATCATATTAATTATAAATGGAACCATACAAGTCATGCACTATAAATGCAACACAGTTGTACTTCAATGGATCTAGTTTGAGACTCGTTCCTCTCGTTTAGTTCACACAACTCTTAGGGTTAGCTACACTGCATTAACGAATGGAAGCTCCTTGCTCTAATAGACTCTCTCTGGTATTATCGGTTGGATCTAGCCATATGGGAGAGGGTCCTTGAAGAACAAAGCTGCTTTGGAGCAATAGCGGAAGTTTGCTTTCTTTACCCAACTAAGACATATTGTTCTTGTGCAAAGCACAGGGTAGGAAGACCATTGATTGATGCTTGTATTGAAGGTAGAAGAGAATGTTGAAATTGATGTGGTGCAAAATAAATCTTGTCAACTTGCATTGTTACTTCACGAGACAAAAAACAAACATCCAAAAGCGAGAGACTACATTTAAGTGAATACTTAGCCTTATTTGGTACGAATACGCACTAGACTAGTTTGGCTTTAAATATGCCATAAAGAGGAACAACTAAGAGGTTGTGTCTAATGATCAAATCTAAAATGCATGAATAACAACACTATAATAATTCTCTGGAAGGATTATCATCATGAGTTAAAAGCCGAAAATCAACTTCTATAGGAGCAATTTATTTTCTTAGCTTAAAAGGAATTGAATTAAATCAACAAATCTACTGTAATGACCTAGGGTACAGATAAACCAAATTTATCAATAGTATTTACTATGAAATGTCACTACCAGACTACTAAGCACTGTCATTAAGGGTGGAAAGGAAATTAGCGAAATCACGCTTGTAGCTCACCCGCGAACTTTGTCTTGGAGATGGGCGTACCACTTTATGGAGGGTGGGCGTGGACGAACACTCTTTATGCCTATGCATATCTTCCCGGACAAAGAGAAAACGAGGCAATATATAATATTTGACTTTTTATGTAAGAAATGCCCACATATGGTGTAGGGAACATCATCGTGTACGGTGAAAGTTAGACTTAGATGAAGTCATTCAAAAACATCGAAGACTTTTTTGAGAAAAAATGGCAATAATTCTAAAAAGAATATCGATCGAGGAAAAACTTCAAATGTTCCATGAAAGAGCTAGGGCGAGAGTTGATTCCACAACTCAAGCACAGCATCGGATTAAACGAATTCAGGAGGAACTCCGAGGTTATGAATATTACTTTCCGGTCGAGTGAGAGCATCATTCCGATATTGAATATCGATAAATTATCTTTTTGAAATTTTCTTACATTTGTTTTCACGTTGTGGATTTTACAGAATCTTGAGTTTCTTGTACTCAAGTAGTAGAAATACCACAACTGAATCTGTTTCTAAATTATTAATGTCTACCCTTCTATTTCATGATGCTTACAATTTGATGTACCTAAACTTGTGTTATTATTATATTAACTCTGCTAATTTCATGTTGTTAGAAACAATAGCGAAATAAATGCGATATATAAGCTTATATTATTGATTTTGAATATAATATTTTTTTAAACATGAGTTCATGCAGCGGTGACTTTAAGAAGGTCGATTTCTGAGTTCTTTATGATTTGACTAAGTATCATCCTATCCCTCCGCCAAGTTGTGATAGTAACATACCAGATAATGAAGAGCGCGGCAAGTGGCAAACACTAGCGCGGCGACGAGGGCGTAGTGACGAGAAACAGCGCGATATCAGCGTAAGACGAAAATGCGGGAGAAACGACGACGAGAAAATGCGGGAACAATAAACCACATAACTTCACGGGAGATTTATTTATAGAAAATAGTTCGTCAAACTATTTTAAATGTAAAAGTTTGGCGAACTCAATGTTCGACCCAAAATTTATCTAAGTTAGTAGAACTTTAGTTACGGTTTTCAATCTCCGGCAAGCATTACATTTTCCGGCGTGATCGGTAATCCGTCGAGTCTAAACGGAATCATGAGTTCGGCTGAACTTGAAAAATAAGTTCGGCTGAACTATTGCCGAAAAAAAATTTCAACCCACAATTCTCACAAAAGTGTAACCCAGGTTCACGTTTCCACCCTAGGGTCTACCTTAACACCCTCGTGTGATACAATATGACCCAGATATTCCACCTCTTGTACTCTAAAGAAACATTTGGATGTTTTTTCATATAGTTGCTTTCTCCTCCAATAGTTTGAGCACCCTTTCAACATGTTGAACATGATCCTTCCAAGACTCGTTGTAGATTAGTATGTCATCAAAAAATACTAGCACACATTTTCTAAGGAAGGGTTTGAAAATGGAATTCATCAACCCTTGAAATGTACAAGGTGCATTGGTAAGGCCAAAAGGCATGACCAAAAATTCATAACGACCCTCATGAGTTTGAAATGTTGTTTTCGTAATATCTTCATTCTTCATTCTAATTTGATGATATCTTGAACGAAGATCCAACTTGGTAAAAATAAATTGCTACATGTAATTCATCCAATAATTCAGCAATCACTGGGAATGGGAAATTTATCTTTAATAGTGAGCTTATTGAGCTCCCTATAATCCAGTCACATGTGCCATGATCCGTCCTTCTTATGCACCAATACTATTAGAGAAAAGAAAGAACTATCACTATGTTGAATTATACCGACCTCTAACATTTCTCGCAATCATATGCTCAATTTCGCTCTTTTGGACATAAGGATATTTGTAGGGCCTAATGTTTGGAGGAACACTTCTTAGAATCAAAATGAATATCATGATCATGATAACAAATAGGTGGGATTCCTTTGGGAGTTTCAAACACCTTGGAATAATTGTCCAAGAATTTTTGGAGATACGGAGAAATAGATGATTTTGATGTTGGAACTTCTAGTGAGCATAATCGTACAATTACGCCTTGTTGTTCTTTCTTCAAAAGATTTGTAATGACATTAGAGCTTATTATATTTCCTGGCTTCCCTATGATACCCGTAATTTGATTTCCTTTCCTTTCGAAAAAAATTCAAGAAAAGTTCCTTTAAAATTAAAAGCTACCATCCCCAAAGATTGTAACCATTTTACTCCTACTACAACATCGAAGCTCCCATTTGAATGGAAGGCATTATACTATTCAATACATATTTCCCCATGGTTAGTTTGATATTATGGCATTTTCCAGAGAAATTTATAGTTCCTCCATTTTCAACCATCACTTGACATTTTGGTGTTGGGTATAGGAAATAATTCAATTCCTTGGCTACCTTACAATGAATAAAATTATCTGTACTACTCGAATCAATCAACACTATTACCTTTTTCTTCCCGATATGTCCTTCTATCTTGAGAGTTTGAGTGGTAATTCTGACAATGCATTACACGATATGGTTGGACTCATTTATTATTCTAGTGTTGTTTCCTGGCGTATATCCTCTTCTTTTGAAGTTTTGTTGTTCATTTTCTTCCTCCTTTTCACAATCTATGTAAAATAATTTATTCTCGACACACTTATGACCATTAGTGTATTTTCTATCATGACTATAGCAAAGCCATTTTGCTCTTTTTTTCTTCCAATTTTTGTGGTGTCAACCTTGTAGATTGCGGGAAGTCTAGGGAGTAGCAACACTTCCATCTCTATAGATAGAGTGGTAGGCTTCCTTCTTGCAATAATTTTACATTCAATTTTTTCTTTCCAACTTGAATGCCTTCTCCAATGAATCATGTTCCCAAATGTGAACTTCATGTTGGATGTTATCCTTTAAAGTCCCTATGAAGACATCAATCATGTGCTCCTCGTAAAATATAAATTACCCTTATATTCAATTTTTTGGAAGTCCTCAACGTGCTCCACCACTGAACCCTTTTGTTTGAAATTTATCAATTGGATAAATAAGGTGTTGCTCTTTGTATCCTCATAATGTGCTATCATTTCCTCCGTAAAAATTGACCAGGTGACAATTTTTTTTATGGGAGAAAAGCCATCGATACCATACAAATGTATTTTGTTCTAAACGTAAAGTTGCAATGTGTACCTTTTGTGTGTTTTGCACATTATTGAGATCAAAATATTTCTCCATATGTAGTATCCATGTTACGTGATCCTTGCCATCAAAATTATTCATATCCATCTTTGGAATATGGTGGTTCTTCAATCCAACATTAGAGTTTATGAAATCATGATTAACATTTATTTTGTTCTAATCATGAGTTTCCTCTACTATCTTTCCGCCATTAGGAATCATTTATTGTATTAACCTTGTCATAAGACCTTCCATGTCTCGCTTTTAGATCATTCTTCATGTCTTCCATGTTGTATTTCATTTTTTCATTGATCTTAGCTTCCATGTCATCCATCTTAGCTCCCATGTCATCCATCTTAGCTTCCATGCCAGCTTCCATGCCATCCATCTTAGCTTCCATGCCATTCTTCAAACAATCCATGCCTTTCTTCAAACCATCCATAGTAGCTTCCATGCCTTTCTTCAAAACTTCCATTTCATTTTTTGTTGTCTCTTTGCGAGAGCGAAATAGTGCACTTGCTCTTGTAATTTTGATATGTCATGTTGCGCTTCTTCCTCTTCATGAGTCATAATAGAGCCTTCTGAAGGCTTAGTGGGTGTTGAATTCTTTTTAGGTGGCATTCTAGAAACCAATGTTGATATCTATGCTTCAATATTCCCTTGGAATCATTTCAAACTGATTTTTCACACAAGACTTATGAAATTCATACACACACCTTTTTTCCTTATTTTTGAGGAGCTCGATATTGAAACCGAATTATCTCTATGATTTTGGATCTTCAATATCTAAAATTTAGCCCTGTAGTAGCCCTCTAAATCTTATTTTGAATGCCATAGGTCCGACCCTCGATTTGGATTCTTCAAGGCAATGTTATGCCCAATCTCCCAAAACGACCTAATTATGGATTGTTTTAGTAAAGAGAATTTGTACGACGTGCCACATGTCAATTTTTCATCCTTAGGCTCTGAAATTGATACACAGGAAGATAATATCCGTGTAATTGCTTCTACTTTTTATATAATTCCAATCCGATGCTCAAAGAGAGAGTTATGGCAATTTTTCCCACGGCCACCTCTTTGAGATGAAATTCGGGAGCCTCAACAAACCCTAACTTCCACGAGATCATATCTCCAAAAATAATTTGAATCAAGCTCGAAATTGTTATAGGAAGTTCCTTAGGATTTCCGACTTCGCTTTGTAAAATTTTTAGCTTCGAACCTTCGTACAAAAAAATTTATAGCGACAAATTCCACGATTACCTGTTTGGAGCGATGAAACCCTAGAATCCAAAGCTCTCATACCAAAATTTAGGAAACCAACTCCAAAAAATAGAAGAAAATATAGATAAACGCCTTATAAATAGCCACTTTGAGGGGGGAAACCTCCAATACATTACATAATTGAACAATTCTTGGATGATACAAATGCCAAAACCTCCTTCTATATATAGGAGTCCATGGGGTCACAATATAATCCTATCCGACCTAACAATAATAATTTAAAGGCACAATAATAACAATATTGGGGTTACAAGGGTACAAAAATAACAATAAGGGGGTTACACTAACAAAAATGAGGGACTATACTAGTAATATAGGGACCTAACACTTTCCCCTTATTATTTTTCTTCGAATTAGGAGGATTAGTCACACTCTGTTGTGTATACACCTGACCTTAAGGAGGTGGTGGTTGTTGTGGCAGAGGTTGAGAAGGCACGGGAGGTCGGGGCACTAATTCGAAGGGGCTTGATCATCGGGCTATGCATAAGGATAGAAAGGAGGTGGGGAAAAAATTTGGGTAAACAATTTGAGAAACAGCTGGCCCCCGGCATCGACCGATGCAGTTGAGAAAATGCATAAGGCATGCATGGACCGAGATACAAGTTTCTCGGAGGGGGATAGGTGTTGGAGGAACTGGTCCCCTCCCGGGGGTAACCATAACTCATATGAGGAGGAGCATATGGATGTGAGAGAGTTCCAACAATACTGTCGGTGGCATGAGATGCCCCGTGCGTTGTCACCACCGAGTCTAGTGAGATTTGGTACAACAAAGTATAAACATTACCAAGTCTGGGCATAGATCAAATCATAATTTTAATGTGACCTCGGAGAGCTTCTTCCTTGGATTGATGAAAATTAGATGCGACATCTTTACCAATGGGGGCTAAGATATTTTTTAAGAAACTAATCCCTATAGACACGGTCATTGAATGTAGGACCACGACACAATCTCCTTCTTCTATGCCATTCTTGGACATGGTCATAAAGGTGGGTGGCGGAAGATTGACGGAATGTAGTCAGAAAAAATTAGTACCGATGATCATAACAAAGGGGGTAACTGGAAATAAGACAAAACACTTTAGTAAGGGTCGCAAAAGTGGAATGAGACACAACGATCTGGTCAACATACCACTTTGCAGCTTCTCTAGTGAGCATGCATTGGAACAATCGAAGGTGAATGGAGTCATCGATGATGGAATTAGACAAACACGCATATGAAAGGAGCGAACATGATTAGTAGCGTCCTTTCTCAGTTGTTTCCTTCAAACTTAGGAATGTTAGAAGGAAGCTTAGTTGGCATAGCTAGTAAACCTTCATTATGGGGTATGGGGTCATTTATTAGCGGCTAAAATCGGGGAGACTTAAACCTACCATAAAAGGTAGCAAAGCAAAGAGTCGAAATGGTTCTAGTAGTATTTATTCTAGTAGTAGCTCTAGCGTTAGGGTCGGGGCTACCACCATCTTGAGGACCCGCACCCGCATTGGTGCCCGACATGGTGATGGTATGAGGGTGAGGAGAATCGGGGTCATAATCAAAGGAAGAACCCGATGAACCGAGAATCGTAGTCGGTATGGGGGACTTGGTGGAGGATCGACTTGGACCCTACAGGGGTGGAGTAAGACATCCTAATGGAAACTGAGGGTGAAGGCCTTGGAGTCTTTTGTGATCAACGTCTCACGGGCACAATGATGGCAAGTCAAAAATGACACGAAAAGGTTGAAGAGTGATAAAGAGAGGATCCGTGAGGCAGATTGATTAATTACGATGTTTATGTCTTTGCTTGGCGGTGTAAATCAAGAACTCTTTTCTTTAGGTGTAGCTCGTGTGCAAGTCATGTGTTAATTTTAAATAAGCCCAAATGGTTGTGTAAATAAAAAAAGAAAAAATGTTGAATTATTGTAAAAAAAACTGAAATGACAATAAAATAAATAGCTAATCATACATAAATCCCAACCCCAAATAAGGTTCTAAGACAACTAGATGACAAGGGGGCGAAATTGACTCAAAACACACTCGAATGGCCAAGAGATATAATGTCAAAGGGGACAGGATCTAATGACTCTATACTGTTGGAAATGATGTGTAAAACAACAATAAATGGCTCCTTAACTCTCTATTGGATCTCGCAATTGATAGTTAGAACAAATGCTTTGCAGAAAAACCAGCATCTATGCGATGAAAATAAATTAAACAAATGAAAATAAATAGTAATTGCTCCATGCATCCAACGAGACAAGAAAATATTTAAAGAATTTTTTTTATATATACACCTACCCTGAAGGGAAAAATAATCTGTTACCATCCCCCTCAATGGGATGGGTTCTTGGTTATCCTCAATGCTTCGGTTCCACAAGTTTCTCTCTCTCAATGGTTTAGAAAACCCAAAATGTGTTGAACTCTATGGGAGCTCAAGAAGCAAAAAAGAAAAATATTAGCGACAATGAGAATGATCAAAGCGCGACAATGCAAAGGATCAAAGTGAAGAATGAATGGAAAAAAAACCTTCTATTTATAACAAAATATTGAGTTATCCTCAATAATGGCGAATAATAAAATATTATTAATCAAGATATATATCTAACACACTTGGAATATTTTATTATATTTTGTTTTGTAGGTAAAAGGTATTTAAATTGGTTAAATACCTTTATTTATAAATAATAAACAAATAATGATTTATTTATCATTTCAAGAATGTGGTTAAAGAATCATAAACAAATACTGATTTGTTTAATTATTCCTAGGTGATTTAGTCAAATTTAACAAGAAATAATAACTAAATAATGATTTAATTAATTATTCCTAAAGAAAATTAAGATAAATAATGATTTATCTAACTATTTCTCATAATTGGGTTAAATATGACCAAGAATATTATTTAAACAATGGTTTAATTAAATATTCCTAGAGGAAAGTCAAATAAATAATGATTATATTTAATTATTCCTCGTGGGGTTTCTTGTTTAAACCATAAATAACTTAATAATATATGGTCTATTAAATTATTTATTATAGTGAAAGACCTTTTACTATGGTAAAATTGGTCTTACATGGTGTACTTTCAATCCATCTAATTATAAATGGTTAGATGACCAATTTTTTGTGATAACAGATGGCATAAGTACAAAGTTGCACACAATGGAAAAGCTTCCTTCACACAATGGACTTCCTCCGCACTTCCACACATGTGCCTACTTTGAATGCATATTCACAAATATGAAGATATGCATTATTTACAATTCAAATAATATCGATAATATAAGCATAAACAATATTATTGCCAATGGAAAAATATGGATTGTGTTTTAATATTAAAATATAGGTAAATATCTCGCACAATGGACCTTGTCTACACTACCATACATCGACCCTAATTTTATAAGCATTACCATAATAAAGATTATGCTCAATGAAATGTAGTTTTGTACATAATTTTTTCTACACACTACACAACCTTTATTCAATTGACTAATCATATTTTTAAAATACCAAGATCTTTTGAAGGGCTCTTTGAGGAAAAAACAAATACACACATACGCATTAGTTAGAACTAAAACCATTATAATAAAAAAAATTGCAATAGAAGCATTTAGTGCCATGTGCGGAGATCCACACAAAGAAATATTTTTACGAGGATGCGAGAGGGAACTTTAATTAGTTTAACTATGAAAAAAAATATGAATTAATATTATTATGTTTCATTGTGCGAGCTTTTACAATGCACAAGACGAGGTATGTATGGGAGAAGCAGAGTGCATAGATAAATTTATTTGACGGGGATGAAATTATTGTTAAAATCTTTCGACACAATATGCCAATTGATGTAGAATGAGTATGATGTTACTTGTTTACAATACATAATTGCACAAACCTTTTGCAACACAATGATGCATAATGTTTATATATGGCAGTTTACTTTTACAAATTTTCAAATCGTATATCGTATATCGTATGAATGTTTACGGAGTACATCGTATGTGCGGGAGACAGAGAGAATACTATTATGTTTCATTGTGCGAGCTTTTATGTGTGTGCGAGAATGGGGTATGTGTGGGGAGAATGGGAGGGTACATAAGGAACTTTATTCACCAAGGACAAAATTAATGTTAAAAAGCTTTCCTTGTGTGAAGCTTTTACTTTGTAGATAATGGAGTATGTGCAATATAGAAATTGCGTAGAGCTTCGATGTTATAGAACTATGAATCTTTGGATAGGAGCACGTGGGAGAGATTTTACCAATAATATCATATATGTCATTACGCTAGTAAAATATTAGCAATATTTTATGTCAATCCTCATTTAACACAAATGTCGAAATCATTTGTAAATGAAACAAGATAAAAATATATGCCATAAAAAAGGGAAATTAGTACTAATAGTGCATTGTGCTATGTGTGTACGAAGGTTATGCGAGAGAACAAATGCATTTGTAGAATGAGGGATGTGTAGAATTTGTGCAAAATGAGGGAAGTGCGAGAGGTATATTTTAATTTTAATGAGTATTAAATAGTTGATCGAAAAGAATTATTGAATACGAAAGTAGCTATATGAAGAAGTGCTTATAGCCTTTCAATGTGTGGAAATAACTTGTGCTTCTTTGTATAGACGGGAGTGATAAATAAAATGTGTTTTGTGATACAAAAAACTTGTGACGTGACCATGGGTTCTCCCCTCGTCCCTTGTAGTGACTAATATTTTCATGGAGGACTTTGAATCCAAGGCCTTTTCCTCATCCCTTTTCCAACCCAAACTTTCGAAAAGGTTTTTGGATGACACTTGCATCGTCTCGCCTCATGGCAAGGAAAAGTTGGAATTTTTATTTTCCCAACATCTTAACAGATCAATCTCGCTCCATAAATTTCACTATGGAAAAGTGAAGTTGATCGTAGCATGGTTTCCTTGGCATTCTTATTTCAAGAAGGGATGATGGTTCTGTTATTTCCACGTAATCGAAAAGATTGGAAAAATTACGATCGTAGGGAGAAACATCGTTTCAACTTCTTTGGGATTCGAGGATCTAGCCCTCCTGAATCGGAGAGGGATCTCTCCAATAAATGCAAAGATGGATTTGTCTTTGAAGTTTTGGGAGGGTAATGATATTAGGCTAGTTATGAAGGCCGAGGGTTTGTGGATGGTTGAGCATGATTATTATTTGAGGGGAAAGTTCTAAGTGCAAAGAGTTTCAAAGTTGAGAAGTTGCACGTGAATAGAACAACTTTGTCTAAAAAGATAGATATAACGCTGATTTTTAGTCCATTGGGCTATGGAGTCATAACGGGGCTTTAATTGAGCAACAACATCAAGAGTGTTCCAAGGGCAAGTCATCTATATCATAATATTATTGAGATTAAAATGATGGAATGGAAACAATAAAGTGTTTGAGGGGTGGAAACTGATAATAATTTCACAAGGGATTTATAGTCGGTCAAACAAGAAAAGCCTCTTAAGTAGTCGTTTAAAAACCAACAAAAAAACGGGGCTAACCATAGACTTCTTGGGCAAGTTTGTATTAAAGCATCTTAATTGACAAACAATCCATGTAATCCGCATAATTACCTTCATGAAGGTATGAAAAACACATAAGAGAAAAAAAGTGTAACCTAAGATCAGATAAGGTACTTTTAAACCTAGTCACGCACTTTGAGGTCAACACCAAGGAAACCTTCAGAATCTTCCTTTGGAGAATAGAAACTAGAAACAGGGAAAACCATCACTTTTCTAGTCTAAACTTTAATAAGCAAAATGATGAAAATAACTTTCAAGAACAATGTTTAAATCAAACAGTAGGAAGAGGGAATGCCAACATTCCTAATGCGCTTAAACCGTATTGAATCATTCTTAAATAAAAAAATTGGAGGAAAACATTGAGATAAAGCTTATCGGTTAGAGAAGAGTCTTGGTAAACAATAAATCCTAACTCTATAAATGTTGTTGTTTATCGAGAGAATAGTGAACAATATGACATACATAGAAGGAAAAACAATAACAAAGAAAGGGGCACTTCACCGAGTGATATAGACCAGGATCCCAAGAAACAACTTGTTATTAATGTCAAACCAGTTACGGTCTTCAAGTCCAATGTTTCATTTCAGAAATCATCTTCACTATTCAGCCCTAACTAATCTAAACACAAACGAGCTTCAAGGGCCAACAAACACTATTTACAATCAAAGTTTAAGCTCAAATATATTTCAAAAGTTCACACAGACCAACAATTTCTCGTCTTCTACTGAAGTATTTATAGAAGAATGAGGAGGTGAGATACGATAAAATATCTCTCAGGGACAAATTAATACGGAATGATGACTTCTCGGCCTTTGAGGAACTCGATGGAGAAGTTTACGGTGTTTGTACTATATTAATGTTTTACATTTAATATTTAAGCTCGATGGGAGCTTTTGTTTGACTTTTCGAGGCTCTATGTCATGTTGGAGTACCTCCGTAGATATTTTTTGCATTAAGTTCCTTGCGAAGTAACTCTTTGGGTATGTGTCCGAGGCAAAACTATCATTCGTTTGATCAATAACTTGACCTCGTGTTTGGATGCTGGTGGCTACAGGTAGCACTTTGTGGTAGGCGAGAGGAATCAATTTGCCTCTGTTTGAGGCGGTGGAGGTATGTCTATCCGATAACACTTATGATGTTTCTTTAACTCGTGTTTTAATTCTGGGGATTAGGCTTTTGATAATTATTCTTAGCCGTAATCCCCAAATTATCTTCAATCCTTCTGTTTTGTTGTGTTCTGTCTTCGACACTGATACTCCTTTAATTATGATTTAAAATCACAGTGTCTTGTTGATATGCAAGCCGTGCAGGGCTCTTAAGGCATAAATTCCCATGAATCATTGACGAAACGTGGAAAGCGAACCTCGCGAATGGTCTCCTTTGATGATTCAAAGGCACGGGAAACGTCTTTCCCAGCCTTCTGCCTTTCTTTAATTATAATGGATAAACCACTAATAATCTGAAAAAATACACAAACATATTATAAAATCCTGCGTTTTTGGGTTTTACTGCTGTAGAGGGTGAGGGGAGGAGCGTGGTTGTTGGATGAAATTCACCCGATGAGATCAACGGTGGAGATTCGCATTGAAAACCCTTTGGTGGAAGGCGGAGGGCGATGAAACCATGAGGAAGGATCTATGTCATCTGATCTAGACATGTGGATGGTCCAGATCCAATCGGAGGATCGCAATCGAAGGGGGAAAAGGAAAGGGTGTAACAAAAATCACCGATGCAATTGCGCGATCGGGAGGGCCGATGCGATTAAGCGCTGACCGTCGATCTGCAGATCATATTGATGGCAGAGATTGAATCAGAGGAGTTCAAAGGTGGGGGAAATTTTGCAACCAGAGCAAATGAGGGCCATCAGATCCGAGGAAAGTGGGGAGAAGATCAACGACTGAGGATCGTTCGGGGGTAGCTAATCGGAAGGGGGAACAAATGCACTGAATGAAACTTGCAATGCGATGTTGTGCAGGCCATTTGATTGGCTTACGATAAAAAGTGGGGATTTCTTTTAAAGAGAACCAGTGGAAACCCTTTATAATGCATGAAAAAACCTAAATTTTTAATATAAAACAAAGTTTTGGTGGGTCGGGACGGAAAATATATATAACATGGTTAAGCGCCCGACTGCGGGGCGTTGGTCTATATGGAATGATAATACGCCTGAGGCGTATACAATAAAGACCCAATCGCAATCAGAGCTTCGGGCTTGGGCTTTTCAACCTACCCACTGGAATTTTACGATGCGATTGGCGCCTTCGGACTTGAACTTTTGGTCTCGGGCGTAGGTTATATGGAATGAGAAGCAGCGGGGGATATGTACATGGGGTTAATTGCATCAGAACTTTTTAAACATGGCAAAAAGACTTGTGCACTTGGAATTTTGCGATGCGATAAGCATTATGAGGGGTTAGAACCTAATTCTAGTGCTAGGGCACATGGAGGGAAAGTGGTTTTAAGATTTATCCCAAGGGGGCTTAAACCTTTATGAAAAAAATATGTATTTTTCATGAAATTTTCAAGTTTTTCAATGGATTTGGGGGTTTCGGTATAGTTTAAAAATGATTTTTAAACTATGTAGAGAGGATTTTCATGAATGGGAGAAGGGGAGTCATGAAAAATAGAGGAATTTTATGGAGAAAAATGGGAGCAAATGAAGGTTATTTTTTGAGTGGAGGAAAGGGGAAAATGATGATTTTGCGGCGAGTCTTTTTCTCATGAAATCGACGAGAAAAAGAAAAAGGGAACAGCGGTAGGAAGATTAGGACGGAGGCATGAGGCCTTCAGAGAGTCTTCAAGAGCCAACACTTTTTAGTAATAAAATTTGTTCCTTGAAGGCTCAAAAATTTTTAGCCACCTTTTGCTATAACAAATTTTATAGGTGGCTAACAGTGGCTCCACTTGGGGATGGTGCCTTCTTGAAGGCATCAAGAACTTTAGACTTGCATTCTCTGGGAGGCTAGTCTGTGCCTCATCCATTGGGTTGCTTTCCTTTTCTTGAATGATATTTCTCTGAAAACATATTAGCAGCCATAAAAACAACGGATCTCTCATCTACAAGCTTTTTACCTACCCAATCCTACAGATCTAACATTTTTTCTTCTTTAGAGTGCACTTGGATTGGAAAACTCTTTTCACAACGTTTTATTCTTTTGAAAGCATAAAACCAATCTAATTCTACTTCTTATTTCTCCATGGACTCGGATTAAACAGTTGAGCTCATATGATTCTCTACCTAATCTACTAATCTGTTAGGATTAAACGAGTCTAACAGATTTTTATTTCTCTAATTTCTACAAATGAAATTTGAAAAAGCATACAAGTCGAGTTGAACAGGTCTAACTTGTTGCTGATCGTATGGCATGAAAAAACAAAGTCAGCGCATGGACATTTACAAAAAAATTAAATCAAAATGGAAGGCTTAATATCTAAAAGTTTCTCATCATGGCCTTCTTTTTTCTTTACAGCTATGTTTTTACTTTTGTTTGAGTTGTTTCTTCTTTTACTAACTCGTTCAGATTTTGAGCTATTTAGAACCAGATTTTTACATCTTTTGACTCAGAATTTGAAACAGATTTGAGTCATTTCTTGCTTTGAAACCTTAGGTTAAGATTTTGAGCATGTTTGAACCTTTAATTTCTATCCTAAACTATCTACTGATAAGCCATGATTAAACAGTTTGGCAAATAGAATTCACTATCCTATCAGTAGAAAATTTAAAGCGAATTAGTCAAGATTAAGTTGTTTGACTAAAGAGAAGTGTGTTCTTCAGGAGTGGCATTTGAGCTTGCACACTTTCAGAATTTTTTTCTCTTTTTTGGTATGGGGCTATACCTTTCTTGTTTTCACAATCACGCCCTCTTTTCTTTCTTTTCTTTGTTTTTTGTATTTTTTATTTTTATAACTTTGAATGCAATGGCGAGATGAGATATTTATAATGAGAAGAAAGATAAAAATTCTTTGAGAATATGTTATGGATCAAGAGAAGTAATGTTTAAGCATCCTCGCCATTGACGGGGACCCCCAAACAATTAACGCTCCATTCAACTCCCTATAAAAAATAGGCATTGTTACAAGCGAGATGAATGAATAATGTAAGGGCTAAGACATAATTTGTCAAATTTTTCCATGCTTGCCCTTGTCTTCCCTCCTGAGTCCCATTTTAAAACTTTGTCCCCAACTTTGAAATTTACGGTCTTTTGTTCTTTTCGTCAAAAAATATTTTTTATTGTTGTCTCGTTTCTCAGCAATGCTTTGTTATAAAATTCCTCTCCGGTTTGTTGAAGATGAATGGTCTGATTTATTCTTCGATCATGTCATTTTCTTTAGATTTGCGATCTCTTGGATCAACTTACATCAACGTGTACACCAAGGTTGTTTGGAAAAAATTTCATTAGTACCATACACAAGCTGAAAAGGTGACATGCCAATGGATTTATTCAATGTCAATCTTGTCATCCCCAAAGTGCATGAACAAGCTTTGTGTGCGGGACTTCTTGTTATCCTTCACACGCGTTCTTTGATTATGTTCACTAAAATCTTGTTTGAGGATTCCCTGCAAGTCCATTACCTTGAGGGTAATAGGCCGTGGAATTCCCCAATGTTATCTCGATATTTGTGACAAAATTCAACCATCTTCTTTGATTCAAATGATGTTGCATTATCGGTGATGATCTTGGTAGGACAGCTCAAATCTAGAGAGAATATTATTCTCTATGAATTTTATAATAACGTAATCATTGGCACTGCCTACAAGGTATGGCTTCTATCCACTTAGTGAAATAGTACGTGGCGATGAGAATCCATCTATGTTGGGCAGGATGGTGGATGGATTTCTCCTATGAAGTCAAGTCCCCACTGTTGAAAAGGGGCTTCAACGGTGATTGGATGTAGAGGCGGGGGGTAGCGATTTTCTTTTGCCTTCAAAAAAGTTGGCATTTATGGCAAGCAATGATCATCTTGTGTATATCGGGGAAAAAGAGTAGGCCAATAGAAACCAACCCTCAAAATTTTGTTGGTTTTTGTCTTCCAGTATAAATGACCTCCACACTCTCCTTTATGGAACTCATGCTTAACATTCTTTACATCAAACTCAGGCAAACATTTAAGCAATAGATCGCTTGCACTTTTCCAATAAATACATTTATATATAATGCAATAGTTTACAGCTTTTAACTTTAGGAATCTTGCCTTTGTCTTTTTCAAACCAGGAGGTGTATTTAAATTTAAGAAAAACATAAATAATATCGAAAGCATACCAAGGAGAATTCATAAAATGGTCTTCAACAATAGGAGTTGAGAATCCTTCCTGGTCATCCAAAGCATCAATTGTATTAATATCAATAACTTCAAAATTGGATTCAGACCATTAATCTAGCTAGACACTTGGCCTTTGATGAGTTTAGTGGGTTTTATCTCTAAATCATATTCAAGAATAACAACAATCCACTTACCTCTCTTACCATCCGTGATCCCGTGTTAGAATGTCTTTAACAAGCTGAGTTTGGGACAAAGGCAATGATGTGTGAGTGAAGGATGTACACTCTGAAGTCTTTCAAAGCTTTAACCAAAGAAAAAATCTTGCTTCTCCATAATGTTATACTTCGGAGGGTCAACCCTCAATGCCTTACTAAATAATTCAATAAGCTACTCTTGGCCATCGTGGATTTTTTACATAAAAGGACAACGACTATGGTATGTTCTAATGCAAATGAAAAAATATAAAAAATCTTTTGAAAAATCAGGGACTTTATAAGAACCGGTGTTTTGGTTAACGCTTGTTTCACCAAATTCAAAGGACTTCTTTGCTTCCAAGGTCCATTTTACCCCTTGCTCCTTCTTTAACATGTTTGTGATAATCCTAAGGAGCTCAGCCAAGTTGGGGATGAACCTTCTCAAAAATTTAATCTTTCCAATGAAAGATTGCAACTCCTTGATGTTTCGAGGATGATAGATTTGCAATATGGCCTCAATACTCTTTGTATCTATCTTAATACCCTCTTCTGAAATGATGTGCCCAAAAATTTTACCTTCTTGGAGACCAAATAGCGTCTTCTTAGGGTTTAAAGATATCCCAAATTTTCTGCATTTCTTGTAAATGTTTCGTAAATGTTCTAAGTGCTCTTCATCTATTTTTTAAAACACAGTGACATAATCAAGGTATATAACGATGAAGTAGCCCAGTTCTTCCGAGAATGCTATGTCCATGGATCTTTGAAAATTTGCTCCAGCATTCATTAGACTAAAAGGCATTTTCACATACATGAAAGTGCCCCATGGTGTAGTAAAGGTTGTCTTTAATTGATCAATGAGGTGAACTATGATCTACGTTGTACCACTGAGTAGCCATCAAGCAAAGAAATTCTTCTAGACCCTACCACCCTTTGTAAAATATGATCCATCTTAGGGTAAAGGGTAGTTGTCTTTTAATGAAACTTTGTTTAAGTCTCTAAAGTCTATACAAAGCCTGATCTCTCTAATTTTTCTTCCTAAATCGACACCGGATTAGACACCCTGTTCGAATATCTAATAGGGACAATAATACTAGCATCATACATTTTCATGATCTCCTTCGAACCAAAGGCAACTGAATAGGAGTTTATATGCGGAGTTTCGTTTGAATGGTTTTTGGTTTTTCTTTGAGAGGGATTTTGTTATGTATTATTTCAGTGTCATGAGACTCAAGATCTTCGTAAACTCCACGCAAAAAACATCATAAACTCTTTAAAGCAGATTTCTCTATGTATTTGAGTTTAATGTGAGCTGACTAAAGTCTTAGACAGTTTAATCATCATGGGTTTTAAGTTCATCGCCAATATTGCACTCTTCCACTTCGGTCTACAGTTCCAGCTTTGGCTTCTTGTGCCATATCGTTAAAATCGAACAACTCTTCTAAAGGGGCCGGACCCTTAGGCAAACTTTCGTCTTTAGAGTGCGATTTTCCAACTCACTCTATTTCTAACTCTTCATTCAATTATGTTTTTGTTTTTTTAGTTTTGCTAGTTAGAATATTAATATTGACAGCCTCAGGGAGATGACTCTTCTTCACCAAGAAAATTTCCTTCACTATAATCGTATCATAGTGCGAGTCCGAATTGTGTAGTTCGAATTCATTCCGAATTGCATGAATTCTTCTATTTGTTTGTCTCCGTCAAACACCCGCCAATAATTTTTATTATCGATGTCAGCTTTGGTCTAAATTTCACCCGGGAGTTGTGCAATCTTTAGTGTTATATGGCATTAAGCATGTTCTATGCTGCAAAGGCTAAATTGTGGGTGCAAATATTTATTTTTTCTTGGGACAAAAATTAGTTTGGATTCCTCGAATGTTTTTAAAAGGTCCATGACATCGTTTTGATAGGCCCTAAGTATCGGGATGATTTGCGTTATACTCCCCATTGACTTTCCTAATAGACTAACTACGGAATCCCCATACACATTGATTCTTTCGACTCCTAACTTTTTCAATAGATGTAAGCCTAGAGAAGGGATTCATATTCACGCTATGTTATTGGAACAACGAAAGTTTAATTTGCAAGAAATGCAGTATGCGTGGTTATTTTCGGTGTTGGAAATCCAAACACACACATTTGAGCGTTAGTTCTAGTGCAGGATCCTTCAAAATACATACTCTCATAGAGGACTATTTTTCGGTTCCATCCTGATTTCGTTCTGTCCTCTTCAATTACCATGCTTTCTATTTGTTTGTGATTAGCGACACTTAATTGAATATTTACTCTGAGTTTTTCGTTAAGTGGAGGCACGTCTTCTTGAGTGTTAAGGTTTAAAATCAAAGGACGCATGACTTGTAGCTCAAGATATTTGTTTAGTTTTTACTGAGGTTCTCGAGTTCGAGCAAAACGGTCTAAGACATTCCTACGTTATCTTCATCCTCCTCTCTCTCTTGTCATTAAATCGAACAAGGTCACTTGTTCACTAAAAGTTTCATTATCGAACATAATAAAGGAATCCAAGGCATCTACAGAATAAAGGGAGATTTGTGTCAGTGCTCGGCTTTGTAAGTATGTATTTGCATATGAGACTCCCTGTAAATCCTTCTATTCTAATTGAAAATGGGGATAGTCGCATAGGTCATGTCCATTTGCATAGTCCCTTGTAACCCAGCCCCAGAGACCTAGATAATAGCATTCCATATTTGGGGGAACATCAGCCATAAAAATATCCATTACTAAGCATTTGGTCGGAATGCAGGCTAAGTTAACACTGAGGGTCTTTGATTAATCCTAAAAATTTTACTACTGTCAAGTCAAAGAAGTACGAGATATTTATAAGGTCTGGTGATTTCTAGACCAAGGCTCTCCATCATAGCTTTAGGCATTAAAGCTGTGAGAAGCCACTGAATCATGCATAGTGTTGTGCAAAATTTTGTCATGAACATTTAAACTCACATAAAAAGGGAGAACGAGGTCCCTCTTGATATCACCAAAAATCTTTGAACTGAAAATAAGCTCAGCTAGTGATCATTAAGATTGACGATATCTTCATTCTCTTGATGTTTAAAGCCTTCAAAATTTGGGTCCCTATACACATGGTGGGCGGCTAAATCGATCAAAGGAGCAGGGGATTTTAATCTTTGACTTTGCTTGCTCTAGATTTGAAAGGATTGACTCTTTAAAGTGCTTGGTCTCGACATTTGTTTATTAGGCTATCCTCTATACGACGACATCGGCTTGCTAATTTGTTTTATTTACATTTGAAAAATGGTTTTTGACGGAGTACTAGATGAGATGGTAGTACTAGTAATGTCTACTTTGTTTTATAACGTTTTGAGTGCCTTTCTCTTTATCATTACCCGAGAATTTAGAGCAATTTCTTTGTCCTTTTTGTTTGACCATTTTAGGCTTGATTGTGGTGCTTGTTTTGTGAATATTTGTCGAGGTTTTAGTGTTGGGAGTTTTTTGAGTGGTTTGCTTCTAAGGTCATATTATTTTTTGAGATTCTATGATGACATTTTCTATGTTTTGGTAATAATTTTCATCATCTATCTTACTTCATCGTAAGGTGTGTATAGACCTTTTCTTGTATCATAATGAACCTCAAAGTCATCATTATCTACCCCGGCATGTTTATATCATCCTCTTCTATTATTTTATTTGTTTCTAACCTCACTTACATAGTTTTGATGAAAGGGAGGAGTGACCTGTTGATCATCTTCCCTGGATCTATTTGGGACGTTGGTTCCTTCTAAAATTTTGATTATGGTTTCGTTTCTCGTTTTGAGGAGAATTTTTTATTTTTGGCTCGCTTGTTCTCTCTTAATTATGCTCATCTCTTTCATCTGTTTCTTCCATCATTTCTCCCAGTTTTTGAGCTGAGAAGTAGAAGGTGTGGATTCCTCTCTAAAAGATACTCTCTTTTCAATTTTTCTTTCTTTCTCTCTTCTCCATCTAAAGTTGACTTCCACGAGAAAGAGCACCCTTTTGCATCTCTTCAAAGAGTTTGAGAAACTCTTTCATCGTGTGATAGGCCATCTCGGGAGTCAAACCACTTCGAAACTTGTTGAAAGTTGCAGGCCTTGCGGAGGAGTTTTTGGTCCCAGAAAGTGCGTATACACCTGCTTGTGGAAATCTAGTGCAATAAGCGTGTACACTTTCCCCCGTGTGTTCTATGGAGATTTTTGTAATCAGAAAGGACTTCGGGAGGGTTTTCTTTACTTCCCATTTGTTTAAGAATGTCGATGGAAGGTTTGGAGATCATTGATGTTGTGGGGGTTAAACATTTAAACCATTTTCTTATTTCTCCCCCTAAGCTGCTGAAGAAAATAATCTAAGCTTGACAGAATCTATCTATCCATTTCATTTACGCTCGAAAGTAGTCATTCCTTATTTATCCACATGTTGTGATGCGGTTGTAGCATTGCTAGCATCATACGATGGAATTTTGGACTAATAGTCCTGTGGAAGATTGGCTAATGGAAGAGGAAGGACTAAGGGAGCATATCATGCTTTGCCATGATATGGTGGGGGTGAGATTAACAAAGAGTGAAAGTGGGTTGAAGTGGAGTGTGGTTTGGATAGTGAATGAAGGATAAAGGGATGTGGATGGGCACGGCAGGTGGATTTTTCGGTTGATCTTGGATGAGAGACACCTAAATTGTGAAGAAAAATGCAAATCGGGAGGTGTTGTTTCTCTACTGCCGGGATGTTCACTTGTCTGCGGGGATGAAAGTGAGGAGCTCGGAGAGTCTAGGCGAGTTATAACATCAAATGACCTAGTTCTAAGTGGATTTTCTAAGTCAGCTTGTGATTGTTGTAGAGCTGTGAGATAGGAGGCCGAACTGGCTTCTGAAGGGTGATGCGAAAAGCGGTTGACAATTTAATCCCGAGGAGACTTCCTAAGGATACTTTCTAGGTTACGCAACTATTTCGGGTGGATCGGGGTCGTGAGAGGTTCTAGTGTGAGATCTTTCTAGGAGCCACTATGTTGTGGCTTTTTCGAGACCCAAATAAAGCAAGAAAAGTTCAACCGAGTGCGACAATCTTTTAAGAGGTCAACTGATCTGACTTTACACGATGCCAATCACTATAGTTATCTATTTGCGAGTTTGAGACAGATATTATATTGATAAGGGTTCTTCCCGGTGGATTCGTAAGTGCATGTCGAAGTTGTGGAGTCGCCCAGTGGAAGTTTTTAGCTCTTTTGGAGGTAAAAGGTTTTAACAGTCCACCACACTATGTTTATTTGGGTACTGATCCCGAAATATTTTTTGGTGTTTTACGGAGTTATTTTTCAGTGTGTGGTTTCTAAGAATATCCTAACTTTCTGTTTCAAAACTTAGCTACTGGTTATGAGACAAAGACATTCTACTCTTATGAGCGCACCAAGCTTGATTTTTTCAAAGGTTGAGATGAAAGTCTTATAAGAATCCTTTGGGTTTGCCTGGTTTGTCAGCGATTCAAACAAGTTATTTCATGATTACCATTTTTTTGGTAGTGCTTGAAAAGGTTGCTTTCAACTCATAAGGTTTTATGAAGTTTTTAAAGGGGAACCTACGGTAAAATTCAGCCGAATTCCCAGTAGATTCGCTCAAAAATGTTAGTTGTTGGTGGCTCGGTGTGGGTCCAAATCTAAAAATATTATTTGAAATAAATCTCGGTGTCCTATGGTTACGCTTAAAATGAAAAATGATTACGGGTTTTTGTTCGGTGGAGTCGGCCGAAATGTTAGTTCCACCAGCAATCGAGCAAGATTGGCAAAGAGAATCTACGATCGTGGGGAGAAACATCGTTTCAAGTTTGCCTGAGGATTCCTAGGATCTAGCCCTCACTGAGATACGGAGAGGGATCTCTCGATAAGTGCTAATATCTGGATTTGTCTTTAGAAGTTTTCGGGTTATGATATTAGGCTAGTTATGAAAGCAGGGTTTTGTTTTGGATGGTTGGACTGCATGATTACTATTTGAGGGAAAGTTCTAAATGAAAAGAGTTTCAAAGGTGAGAAGTTGCGAGTGAATAGGAGAACAACTGTGTCTAAAAGAGATAGATATAACTTTGGTTTTTAGTCCATTGGGATATGGAGTCATAACGGGGCTTTAATTGAGCAGCAACATCAAGAGTGTTCCCGAGGGGCAAGTCATCTATATCATAAGATTGACTGAGATTAAAATGAGTGGAAATTGGCTCATCAATAAAGTGTTGGAGGGGAAAGGCGAAATAATAATTTCACAAGGGATTTATAGTCGGTCAAACAAGAAAAGGCCTCTTAAGTAGCTGCATGTTTAAAACTCAACCAAGAACGGCTAAGCATAGACTTCTTGGGCAATTTTAGCATTGCAGCGGCTTAATTGACAAATATTCGAATAATCCACATAATTACCTTGAGAAAGGTATGAAAACACATAAGAGAAAACAAAAGTGTAACCTAAGATCGGATATGGTACTTTTCACAACCTAGTCTTCTTTAGGTCAACGACGAAAGGAAACCTTCGGAGAATCTGCCTTTGGAGGCCAGAAACTAGAAATAGGGCAAAACCATCACTTTTCTAGTGCTAACTTTAATAAAGAAAATGATGAAAATAACTTTCAAGAACAGTGTATTGTTGAAAATAGTAGGACGAGGAACACCAACATTCCTAATTGCTTAACAGCTGTATTGAATCATTCTTAAATAAAAAAATTGGAGGAAAACATTGAGATAAAAGCTTATCGATTAGAGAAAGTCTTGGTAAATAGTAAATCCCTAACTCTATAAATGTTATTCTTTATCGAGAGAACGGTGAACAATATGACATACATAGAAGGAAAAAAATAACAAAGAAATGGGCACTTCACTAGTGACATAGACCGGAGATCCCAAAGAAACGACTTGTTATTAATGTCAAACCAATTACGGGTCTTCGAGGTCGATGTTTTGATTGAGTAATCATCTTCACTATTAGAAGCCTAACTAATCTAAAGCACAAACGGCAGCAGAGCGGCGTAGACTACTCCTGATGAAGGTTTAAGCTCAAATATATTTCAGGATTACTGCAACCAAAAAATTTACCTCGAATCTTCCTACGGAAAGTATTTACTAGAAGAATGAGGAGGTGAGATGCGACAAAGATCTCTACGGGCCAAATAATCACAAAATGATGACTTCTGGCCTTTGCTCGATGGAGGATTTCATGGGTGTTTGCTCTGCGTAATGTTTCTGGCATTGAATATTTAAGCTCGATGGGAGCTTTTGTTTTGACTTTTTGAGGCTGTGTCATGACGGAGTAACTGCGGATATTTTGCATTAAGTTCCTTACGAGAAGTAACTCTCTCTTGGTTGTCTTTGAGAGCAAATATCTTCGTTTGATCAGTAACTTTGGCCTCTGTTTGGATGTTGGTGGCTAGTGGCACTATGGTAGCTAAAAGGAATCAAATTTGCCTTTGTTTGAGGCGGTGGAGGCACGTCTATGCTGATAACACTTATGATGTTTCTTTAGTATGGTATCAGTCTGGGGATTCTGGCTTTTGATAATCATTCTTAATTATCAATCCCAAAAAATTATCTTCAAATCCTTTTTGTTGCATTTGTGTTCTTTCTTCGACACTATTTGTCTCCTTTAATTGTGATTTAAAGATCCACGGTGTCTTGTTGATCTTTGCTGTGCCGCGTTCGGGCACTCTTGAGGCATCAAATTCCCATGAATCATTGACGAAAGCACGTGGAAATCGAACCCAGCGAATGTTCTCCTTTGATGATTCAAAGGCACGAGAGCCGTCTTTCCCGGCCTTTGGTATCTCTTTAATTACAATGGATAGACCACTAATAATCTGAAAAAATACACAAACATATTATAGAAATCCTGCGTTTTTGGTTTTCTGTGTAGAGGTGAGGAGGAGCGTGGTGAGTCGGATGAAATTCACCGACGAGATCAACGGTGGAGATTCGCGTTGAAAACTTTGGTGGAAGGCGGAGGGCGATGCAGCGTGAGGAAGGATGCTTTGGATCCCTGATCCGTCTGGACCGAGTGGATGGTCCAGATCCAATCGGAGGATCATAATCAGAGGGGGAGAAAGAGAGGGTGTAACGAAAATCGCTAATGTGATTGCGCGATCAGGAGGGCCGATGTGATTAAGCGTTGACCATCAATCTGCAGATCAGATCGACGGCGAAGAGTGAATCGAAGGGGTTCAAAGGTGGGGGAAAGTTCACAACTAGAGCAAATGAGGGTCGTTAGATCCGAGGAAAGCGGGGAGAAGATGAATGGCTAAGGATTGGTCGAGGGTAGTTAATCGAAAGGGGAACAAATGCACGGACAAAACTTGTGAGTGTCGATGTTGCGCGGGTCGTTTGATCGGCTTACGATCAACGAGCGATTTCTTTTACCAAAAGCGAGACCCGACGAGAAAGCCTTTTACAATGCATTGACGCGTGATTTTTAATATAAAACAAAAGTTTTGGCAGGTAGATTACGGGCGGAAGAATATGCCTGACGTGGTTAGGCACCCAAGCTATGTGAGGCCTTGGTCTATATGGAATGATAATGAAGGCTCGAGCGCATGCCCGTACGGGAGCCAATCGCGATCGGAGCTTCGGGCTTGGGATTTTCAATCTACCCATTGGAATTTTGCGATGCGATTAGCGCCTCGGGAGTTAAAATTTTAGTCCTGGGCGTAGGTTATATGGAATGAAAAGCGGCGGGGGATATTTACATGGGCTTAATCGCATCGGAACCTTTTAAACATGGAAAAAATACTTGCACACTTGGACTTTTGCGATGTGATAAGTACTATGAGCGGTTAGCACCTGATTCTAGTGCTAGGGCACATGGAGGGGAAGTGGTTTTAATCTTTAGCCCAAGGGGGCTTAAACCTTTATGCAAAAAATATGTATTTTTCATGAAATTTTCAAGTTTTTCAACGAATTTGGGGGTTTCGGTAGTTTAAAAATGAGTTTTAAACTATGTAAAGAGGATTTTCATGAATGGGATAAGGGGAGTCATGAAAAATAGAGGAATTTTATGGAGAAAAAGGGGAGAAAATGAAGGTTAGTTTTGAGTGGAGGAAAGAGGAAAATGATGATTTTGCAGTAGTCTTTTCTCATGAAATCGGCAGAAAAAAAAAGGGAACAACAGTGAAGATTTGGACAGAGGCATGAGGCCTTCAAGAGTCTTTAAGAGCAAACACCTTTTAGTAATAAAATTTGTTCCTTGAAGGCTCAAAATTTTTAGCCACCTTTTGCTATAATGAATTTTATAGGTGGCTAACAGGTTCCTTCTCTCACCATATTTTTTGGAAGAAAACTCACATAGAGAAATATATTCATGGTAGTTCACATCATTTCCCTACTCAAAAGGTAGGTGTTCTCAGCACCTTAGCAACCAAATCGTTTAAAATTTCTAATGAAAACCACGTCTACAAAGAAAAAACCCACCTCCTTAATTTTTTTAATAAGAACAATTATAGTAGGTACCAGGGCCTTAGAGATTTTCTTAAAGTAGAAAATTGTTCTAGAAATGATTGGTTTTCTGGAGTGCACCTTCTGTTTATTCAAGGGATCACTGATAAGATCACTAGGATCCTAAAAAAAAATAAGGTTTCTTCGACTTTCAAACCCCTTAACACTATTCGGAGCTCTCTAATATTGGTAAAGGACCATGTGAACCCCAGAGATGGAAAATGTGTATACATCATTCCTTGCTCTTGTGGGACTCCATACATTGGTGAAATTGGTCAATTGATAAATCAAAGGATTTATGAACACATTACCAACATAAAACATGGAAGGTCCCACTCCTCTGCTTTAGTAGAACATGTAGAAAATACTAACCATCACATACGCATTGAACAAGCTAAGGTCATTTCCACAATTAAGCATTTTCATCACTGTAAGTTAAGGGAGGCCTTGGAAATTGAAAAAAGGTCTGTCAATCTTAATAGAGATGATGGTTGGAGTATTAGCAAGTGTTGGACCCCTCCCATATATTACTAGGTGATGATAAATTTATTATAATTAATTTGAATTAATTAATTAATTAATTAACTAATTAATTAATTAATTTAAGCGCACTTCCTTTATTCAATCTGCATAATAAATTTAATTTAATTTATTATTTCTTAATATTAATATTGTTTAAAATAATATTCATTTTAAGAATATTATTATTAACAAAAAATAAATTTATTATTAACGTTATAAACAAATATAAATATAATAAATTTATTAATAACATTATAAACAAAGATAAATATAAAACAAACCATTAAAATAATTATTTTCTCTTATTTTTTATAGTTATTTCTTTGGAACAATCAATATTGACCATTACACTAAGTACCATTTGAATGGTTGATTAATTAAATTTAATACAAAAATATAATTAAATGAAATAAAATTAAATAAAAATAATAAAATTTATTATTTTTAACCAAGTAATTTCTGTTTAAGTCAAACTAGTTGTTATGTTAAACACACATGGAATGTGGATGGAATATGAATGATAACACCTTCAATTGCATTTCTATTAATTGTAGATGTACATTTATAATACATCGGGGTGACCGTTGGATTCATATTCCAATGTCTCTTGGACTCCCTTTGGTTGTCCAATCCCACACCTTAATTGAATCCCTTTGGTTGTCCAACTCCCACACCTTAACCCTTAGCGGATTAGGTGTCCAACATTTCCCCCCTTAATTTCAAGGGGTATGTATGAGTCCAAGAAGAGAGCTATAACACAAAATACAATAATGCATGAAAAAAATACGCTAAATGTGTTCTCTGAGATGATTTCATAAGGAGGTGGTTTAAGGATGACTACCAATGTTGGAACACTTAGTGGAGTTCTCATGACTCCTCCAAATCTGGAAAGAAGTTGAGGTCTTCTGCTAGAGGAAGTGCTCCTAATGCTTTGAAGAGGGAGACCTTCAACCTGGAAAAGGGAGGTCCGCAACCCATATAAAAAAGGGAGAACCTCAACTTGAAAAGGGATGTCTCATCATGCAGTGGTTTAAGGATGAACACACACTCTAGAATGCTTAATTCAATTTCTGGAACTCTTCCAAAACTAGTAAGAATTTGAAGTCTTCTGCTAGAGGAAGTGTCCTCAATTATTTGAAGAGGGAGAAGTTCAACCTGAAAAGAAAGGTCTCAACCCCACATAGATGGTTTACGGCTGACCACTAACCAATGGCATGCTCATGGGCATCTCTGTCTCTAGCTACAACTCTGAATCTGGTATGGCAGGTTGTGGCTCAGGCTCACATGAACTTATGTGTCTTTGGATACAACTTTGAATCTGGTATAGCACGTTGTGGCTCAGGCTCGCTTGATGTGTCTTTGAAGATTTTAGATGACCATCACTTCCCCTCATGTCAGATACAAGGTGAGATGATGGCAAACACTCAACTACAATTCCTTTTAATATTTTAGAATATATTATGACATATGACTAAAACATCTTCTTGGATGTTGATGCCCATTACCAAGAAGCGATCCATCCAAGATGAATCTTTGTTCTTGCAGGAGACTTGTTTTTGAAGCATTTTTTTGAAGAATGAGTGGTTTTACAATATTGCTTACATGGGTGAAGATTAAAAAAAAAAATCTTTCATATGGAAAAATCAGTCACAATGTTGGCATTTATCAATTTGTTGTGGTTGTTGTGAAAGAGGAGAAAAATCTAGAACAGTTGAAGGTGTACTATCATGAAGAAATTTGACACTCTAAAATTTGATAGGATTTGAGTAATATGGAATATGAAAGGACACATCCTTGTCATATCTAAGACCATTTTTGTGCTTGTTATAGACAAGATCTTCCCAAGGTCTAATGATGGGCTTGGGAAGTGTAGACTAAGCTTCTGTATCTACATGAAAAACTGCTCTTGAACTAGGCACTGAATGTGAATTAGACTCAACTTTATATTCTTGTTGCTGACGGGAGTATGTCTCAATTTTCTAAATAGAAATAGGTTCAGAATGATAACTCCACTACTATAATTGTTCTTACTGAAGATGAGATTCACTTTACAAAAACTCTATATTTTCTTGTGCATTTTATAGACAAATCTTAATATTGGAAAGAGAGGGTTTTTTTATCTTAATCATCTCATCAACTGTGGAATGTATTAGATTATTCAGTAGTTTTAATACATCATCCATTCGATCCATTTCAAAAAAATTGAGTCAGATGAATGGTGTTGGATTCAACTACAAATTCACCTATAAGATGATAAATAGCTCCTACTAAATAATTTCAATTATTAGATGAGTAGCAAGCTATCAACAACACTGTGAAATATTAAACCAAGTGACTGCAGCATACAATGCAACAAATGACTCACTGCTTTAACGCACTAACTTCTCAAATTATTCAAACTTCTCACATTTGATGTTGTATTGGAATGGATTGCCCTTTTTGAAGACTGCTATCATAAATCCTTCTGAAAGAATTAAACCTCCCACCGATTGTAATTACCTATCCCCACTACGCAACCACATGATCGCAGCTCTCCTTAGCATTTGGGTCAAGTATCACTTCAATGCGAACAACTAATCAGGGATCAGATTTTTCCCTTTGGGTCAATGTCAAGTCCTTCGAAAAGGGAAAATTTATTCAAATAGTTTGAATACCCTATGTTGTAGGTGATGTTTTCATGAATTTGTTCCATTGCGCGTTGTTTTTAAAATTATTCATGTATTAAAAACCTCCAAATAAATAGAAATTTTCAATAACAAGTTCCAGGACCACAATGCAACTCACAATAATCAAAGGGAACTAGAAGAGATACATTTCTCATTTTAAAATAAAATTGAATATACGGTGAACTTACTAAATACATCTACCACAATTCTCGGGCTTTGACACGGATTAATGCATGCAAAACTCAATCTTGAACACATTTTGTGCCTATATCATCCATTAAATTGAAATTGCCATCACAACATCTCCAAATTGTTTAATGCAATTTCAATTTCTCAACACAAAGAATAAATACAATGCATCGTCAAAGAATGGGCTCAAAACTTGCAAAAGCTCGTCATAGATTCTTTGGCCTCATCCATTCAACATCTCATTGATTCTTCCAGAAAAATTCCCCCAGGAACAAATTTTCACTTCTTCAACAATTTTTCGGCGATTAGACAACCCATTACAATCATAAAAAACTCCTTGGAATCCCTACTGAGATAAATTGGCACTTCTCAATCTCTCTAAGAGCATACTTCCCATTTTCCCACAGATCTGGATGAAGCATAAGACTGGTTAGTTAGTATACCCTTCCATCATTGTGGCCTTTTCACTCTATATATATCGTTTAATTCTCTAACGCAAGAATGCATACTCTATCAAGGAATTTGAAATAGAATGTACAAAGTGAATATTAGATTGTTATATCACATCAATATAATGCACATGAACATTTTTCAAGACTATTCAAAACTATACCAAGCAGGATGGAGGATATCAAAAATCGGTGGTCGATTGTGCGTAGTGTTAGTCATCAGAAATTTTGCTATTTTGTAGATGACTAAATACTTGTCCTAGATTTCTAAAAACAAAATTCATGAATATTGTGAGTTTTAGAAATCTCATTGCCTTCATTATCCTTGGGATAAATTTTTCACTATTTTATTATCCTATCATGTCATGGTCAGCCTATCACTCCCATATGACCCATCATGGGCTCATGCCACTCATTTTCACTATGTTTTGCAACCTCTGACCTTAGCACTCTGTTTTGACTTACCTAACCCGTCCACTTGCCACCTAGGACCACCAACCAACCTATTCATTCTTTTGTTTCCCAGATACATCAAGCATTGATGGTCTCAAAACTATCTCTGAAAGCTCTTTAGATAAATCAAGTACAATGGATTTTGGATCTTCAATACATCAAATTGTCAAAAGCTCTGTTTTTTATACTTGAAGACCTCAAAGGCAAGCTTTTAGTCAAAGACAAGCCCAAAAATCCTCCCACTAGGTCATTTAGGGTTTCATAGGTTGTAGGATTGTTTTGGTGTTCTAAATCATTGTTTTACATGTGCCAAGAAGCTGAATCAAGTATGAAATAAATTCAATACATGATTTTCCAAAATGGATCAGGAAATCCTTCAAGGAAGGCCCCCCTGGTCAAGCACAAATTCTGCAAAGAACAGCTACTCATTTCAACATTTCTGTAGGAGTGCCAAGGTGGCTATCAGCAGAAAATAAGGTAAGGCAAGAGGCCAACTCCTCATTAAAGGACATCCACAACAAAGAAGTAGAATCAGCCTATGTTTAAGAAAAATCAAGGTTTCTAAGATTGATTAGACCAAGCAGTTTTCCAAGCAAGGAGCCAATGCATAAACTACAAGGACAGAGGCACATCAGCACAAACAAGCATGAGTTGAAGATTTTTAGAAGTTATAAATGAAAAAGGGAAAAAGGTGAGGTGAATTGGACAGAAATGAATGAACTTGAAAGGGCTATAGAGAACTTAGAAGACAACACTGAAAATTCATCTCTAATAGCCCAAAAGCCTAGGGTTTTGGTAAGATAATCAAAGAAGGTGAAAGGAAAGTTTGAACTCCATGATAGCAACAAATTTTTCCTGAGAATATCGATGCCTACAAACATTCCAAACTCATTTCAAGGGGTGTGTCATGATGAAGATAGGCAAAGAGGGTTAAATGAATACTATGAGACCCCATGATCACAGTAGGCAGAAAGTTTTCATAAGCTATTGAAGGTGACCTTCATGGTTTTCCAAGGTAGTAGTGCTTCACTACATCAAAAAGAAAGAATGCATAGAATATCAGTGAGAGGAAGGTCATGTCTTCAAGTGCAATCAGTTGTCCTCAAATGGTCAAAGGAAGAAAAAAGGGCTAAGCTCCAAAATAGAAGAACAAGCTGAGCATAAGTTTACTGTTGAGTAATTGAGGTTTTCAAACTCCAAGAATGACAGAGGGGAAAAAAAAAAAAAAATTCATGGCACCTGCAATAAATCAGAAGTGGCCAAGAAGAGACATAGTAGGCATGATTTGTAGTCTTTGTCAAAGTGGATGGGTCACTGTCAAAATCAGTAAGAAGGTAAGGAAATATGTTTTTGGATCACTTACACTCAGAAATGCAAAAAGGGATAAAAATATGTTTTTAATTTATCAGTGTAAGAAAAAGGAGGTTTGACAATGCCAAGACCCTCAAAGGTTAAAAATTACCTCTTCATCTCTCCAACAAGTCATCACCAAAGGAAGAATAATCACTATGAAAAGTTTCAGATCACCTGCAATAAAGGGTCAAAAGATATCAATCAAAATGATAAAGTGAAAAAAACTTGGAAAAGTGGGTATTTTTATTTCAAATTATTTTTCAAAAGTATAAAGGCACCCTAGTTATCATTTTTTAGCTCACTTGTCATTTTTCAAGAAGAGAAAACCCTTTAGGAGGAATTTTTTGAATTATTGTCGAAATCTGGGCAAATTCCACTAGCATTGCGCTCAGACACTGATGTTGCGCTCACAAACTCTGGCATTGCATGAAAGGAGCTCCCCACAGTGAAATTTTTACATTTGATACACATACACTGACTGGCACTGCGCATATAGCCTGGCGCTACACCCAGGCAGACCGACACGCATAGGGACAGGGTGCTACGCCCACAGGCCGACCCGACACTCATTCGTCTGCCCAGCGCTGTGCGCACAGAGCACCCGACAGGCCTGGCGTTGCACCCAGGGGCCAACAGGCCTACACGAGGAGGCATTACTACACACAGATCACCCAACTCGCCTGGTGCTACGCTAAGACACGCCCGACCTGCCCGATGCTATGCTTAGAGGCACACAACAAGCCCGGTGCTACGCTAATGCAGAAGGTCACCCAAGTTTCACAAAAATTTTCCATCAGCTCAAGGGAAGCCCTCCAGACTGTTTTCAAAACCCTGCAAGAAAAATAAAGTGTTAGGTGGCCTTTTCATCCTTGCCCTCCAAGTAATTTTTTTGTTTTAATGGTTAAAAGAGAGGATTAAACCCTAGGTCTTCATGACCAATAAACATCTATTTCTAACCTCCAAGCTAGTAATTTCCATTTGAAAGGGGGTGAAACTAGGGAAAGCATAGATCAGTTAAAATAAAGGCCCTCATCAAGCACAAAATAAAACATTCATATCTCACCTCCATATCACCCATTTGCAAGAGCTGCCCACCATCATTTTCATTTTACTCCTCTTACCCAAGTTTGTCCAAAAACAACCCTAATTACCATGTCAGGAGCAGAAGACAGTAGCAGAAGTGACAAAGGCCAAGGGCCTATGAGGCCAAACCACAAAGGAGGGAAAGTGAACAGATTTGAACCCCAGAGAATAGTGGATATCACCTCATCTCCCATGATCCTCTCATGTTTCCAGAATGTGGGATGTTTTCAATTTTGTGAGAAGGTCAAACAAATACAACACCACCCAGAGCTTAAAAGGTTGTTTGTCCTCAACCTCCATAACAAATAGGTGAATCTTGCAGGAGTGCATTTTGAACTATTAGTAGATTCCATCACTAATGCTACAGGCATACCTGTTGTTGGTGAGAAATGGTTCAAGAAGGCAAGGTTTGACATGAACCATTATGAGCCATTTGTCAAAACTAGGTACAGAGTAGGCTGCAGGGCTATCTTCCCTTTTTCACACCTAAAATAGAGATTTGCACCCTTGATGAGGGTTATAATGAAGTACTTTACCTATGAAGGGAGGTACTCGAGACTTTATTCCTACCATGTTAGACTCCTCATGCATTTCACAAGGGTTAAAATGCTTCATTTGCCTTACTACCTATATAGAAGCATTGAAAATATGTCATTTGTTGTCCGGAGGAGGACCTATACCCAGCAAATGCATATTTTATTCCACCATTCCTTGATCAATATGGTGGTATTACATCAGCTGGAGCAAAAATGCATTCCTTGGGATGTGCTCATAGCCCATGAAGTCTTCACAAGCCTACAGTTTCCTCATCAGGCAAACTTGCATTCATCATCTGCACAAGTGTCCTCACCTCAAGTAGATCTCCCTTCCTCCCATTCTCTTGATCCATCAAATGAAGAAGGAAGTGGCAATGATGAATAAAGTGAAAATGAGGGAGATAATCATAATGAGTCAAATCAAAATGAAGACGGTAAGAGTGACAATAAATCAGTCCAAAGTGAAGAAGAAGTAGATGATGAGGAAGAGGAAAATGATGAGGGAGAGGAAGAAATTGATGATGAAGTGGAAACAGAAAATGATGAGGCAGAGACATAAATTGATGAAGAGGAAGAAGAAATAAATGATGAAAGGGAAAAACAGAAAGTGAAGAAGAGACAGAGTTAGGGAATCAAGAAAAGGGTAGTGAGCATGACAATGATGAAGATGGGAATAGTGAGTGAAACAGTGACAAAAAGGCAGATAATGATGAAGAGGAGAGAAATGGACAATATAGCAAGGAAGAAAAGATTTATGACAGTCATGACAATAGTCAGCTCCTCAATTATAATGAAAATGATGGCAGTGCAGAAGATAAAGAGGAAAGTAGTCCTTGTCATGATGATAATGAAAAGGGGGAAGTGGCTGATAGTCCAAATGATGATCAAAGCCATGATAAAGACACCAACAAGACCACAATCACACCTCTTTCACTCACATACTAGAGAGGGTCAAGGCTTGTGTTTGTTGCCTCCAAAAGGTGGGACCATGAAATCCACCTCAGCTCAGCCACTAGACAAAGGCAAACAAAAGGTAAAAGAAGAAGAAGAAGATCATGAGGTGGAAAGGGAGTTTGAAATCATTCAGGTGGACAGTGATGAGGAAGAGGAAGAAATAATCTCAAACTTCCTCATTCAAAACAAAAATTCACTCATTAAAGACCTCCACGCCAATCTGAATAGGGCCAAAAGTGTGAATGATGCCCTTGACTTAGAAAATAGGCAGCTAGGAGAATGAATTGGTATTTATGTGGCTAGAGCCATTAAGGCCCAGAAAGAAGCCCAAAGGGAATAAGTGAAACTAGAAGAGTTCATGGGAACTTATGAAGAGGGTGAAGATGAGCAAGGTCAATCTAGGAGGAGGCCTAGAACCATGGGATTGAAGAACGCATTAGCAAAGGAAAGAGAACAAGAAGAAGCCATAGCAGAATAGCTCCCCCTAAATGAGCTATTAGCCATGGAGATAGCATAGAATCAGGAGCCTTGGTTGGAAAGAGCCAACATACACTTGGTGGCTAAGTTAAAGAAGGAAAATCGGGATCTTGACCTCCAAAGAAGGATGACTAAGCTTTATGCTCGGAGAAACCAAGTTGCAAGGGCCAAACTAAAGAAGGCCCAAACCAAGATCCAGGCACTAAAAGAAGCAAAAGGCCAAGATATACTTGTAATTTTGCACAAGCTTCTCTGCAGGTCTCTCAATCCCATGACGGAGACACCCACCAATTTTGAAGAAATTTTGACAAGGTTTTGTTTTTTGTGAATTTGGAGGCCTATAAGCGCAGCGCCACTAGCACTATGCTTTTACCTCAGGCATATTCAAAGGGAAAAACTTACATTTTTGAATTTCTCATTCCTATTACATTATTCTCAACAAATTTCAAAGCATTTGGAGCATTTTTAACCCCTCAAAAGGTCAAAAAACACCTCATTTTCTATCATTCTACCTCATTTTTAGGCCTGGCACTGCGCTCATAGAAATGTTGGGAAAAATTCCTTTTGGACAAGTTTCACGAGCTAAATCAGAAAACTAATGGTATATTTCAAAATTAGACTCCGCCAGCTTTCCAACGATCCATAACGGGGAAAATTTCGACATCGTAAAGGTCCCAAAACTTGACTACAACAAGACCTATTTTTTGCCTAGGATGGCGCTGTGCTTATATACAGTACCGCGTGTTTTTGGCCAAAAGTCAACAAACCACACTCATTTATCGAAAAATCATATTTTAGTATTTTTTTAGGCAAATCACTCTAGAATTAGTTTCTAGAAGTTATTTTGGAATTTATTTCATGGGATATTATGTGTCTTGGGCCTTGCATGGTCTTCAAGCACATAAATGACATTTATGATGTATTTATTGTTTCTAGAAGCCTCTTATGGTTTCCACCTCCTCATTCGCTAGATAAATAGAGCAAGGAGGTCCTATTTATTGTGCTAGCATTTGATGAGTTTTGAGAGCAATACATGGTTTTTTTGAGTTTGGAGAAGAAATTGGTGTTGTGGAGCTTGTGAAAGGCTTGTTTTGCTTGTTGATGGAGGACGCTACTTGGAGGATCCCTAAGCTTGGCTAATGGTGATGTTCTTCTATTCATTTATTTTTTTCTCATGTTTTCATTATGTTTCCATCCTTCTATGTTGCAGTAGAACAAAAGAGTATATGGTAAGAAATGTTGTTTGAGGCACCTTAGTCCTTCCTGTTTTCTATTGTCTTTATGTTTTCCTCTGCTGGGTTAGTTTAAGGAATTCGTAGTTGCTTCTTAGACCTAGCTATGCTTTTTTATTCCATTAATGGTTTGATATAGTAGTTTTCAAATAAGTTTTAGGGTTAGACTTGCTTATTTGACACCATTTAAACTTTGTTTTGGAATCTCTGTTTAAAGTACTACTTGTTAGGTTTTAGCCAAAGAGGCCATGTTATGATCATGCCCTTTTTCCATGCTTGAGAAGTTGCCTTAAAGTTCTTTGTAGATTGATCATAGATGCTTAGGATTTCCCTCTTCTTTGATTAAACTTATATATTATCTTGTATGTTTTTTAAACCTTGAAGGTGAAATCCATAGAAGTTAAATAAGTTTCTTGCTTTCTATGATTCACTGAATTGTTCATCTTGAATGCTTGTTTGCTTAAGTATAATCAAAAGCTATTGCTTTTCCCTATCTTATGATTATGTCCTTATGTTAATCAGTATTCAAGACCATCTTGTTTAAAAGGTATTTGTTTAAGGATTTTTCACTGCCCTTACACACCTACTATGCTCACAAATTTTATGTTCATTTCACTTCACCCATAAACCTTGAAAATCCATTGACCATGCTAGATTTTCCCTGTGATGATCCATGATCCATTGCTGAACTTTTCATGACTTTCATAGACTCCATAGCCCAATGATTTGAAGACCTCTCACTCCACCTATTCTACTTTATCATCTTACCCAACCAAAACAAACAAACAAACCCTACACTTAGCAACTAGCCTAAAATCAAAACCCTAAAAAGCAAACAAGTTCACATCCTTTGCATACTATGGAGAGATCCCTCTCTGAGTCTAGGAAGGCTAGGTCCTAGGACTCCAAAGACTGGTTTGATGTTACCTTGTGCATTTGGTCTACCGATCTGTTAAATCACTGGAACCTAACATAATGGCGATCACGGTGGGACCTTCTGAGTACATAGTTGCCTAAATACCTTTTAGGACTCATATGACCCTCAGTTAACCTTACAAAATCGACTGATAGCCAAGAGTAGAATCTAATTGTTTCATTATCCTAGAAAAATGATGACTCAATTATACCACACTCATTAGTAACCTTACTGTTGTATAAAGAAACTTAGAAAACCCCAAAAATTATCTTAGATTGGTGTTTTGTAAATTGTTGGTGGTGGACCACAAACACATCTCTTCAAAACAACCAAAAACATCCACCTGGAAACTCCACTAGCCCCAGTAGGCCTATTAACTCTACCAATTCTCATTAGACTCCCCGGGATTGTGTCAAATCATCCCTAAGAAGTCTAGAAGCCTAGTTATACACTGTGTGAGTTTATCAAACACTAAGAGAGGTCAGCCTTTCGAAAAATAGTTATAAACTTTCAAACTCTCTACATTTTGAATTTGAAATCTGGCTTCACAAAGGATCCATACCAGATCTCACCTAGACCCAAACCCCCCTACCATAGTTGATGACCCAGAAAATATTTTGTGGAAAAATTCTAAGTTTGAACATTCAACTACTGTTAGGACCATTTATAGAGCAGTTTTTCCCTTGAACATCTTACAGCCTTGCAATATCTCCATTTTGACTTACCTCACCAAAGAAACTTTTTTAGAACTAAGTCACAAACTGGAATAGGCCAGACTGACCTTAAACCCATAGATTTGCACCAAAGACTTAGTAGACGAGCATCGCCTTCCACTCCTCCTGATTTTCAACTTCTCGATCACTTTGGCTCATTCTATTCCAAGTCTGCTAAAAATCAGTTTTCTAGTCCAAGTACTTCCACTACACCCATTCATACCACCACTATGCAAACCACTCCGCTTCATCCTCCACCCCCTCTCACAAACCCTCCCCTTGTAAATCCTCCTTTGATTCCATTAGCTCCCATCATGGAAGCTTGGTATGCCCCCCTGGCTCTGCCACAACCTTTGTTACCTTTGCCAAATGACTATCAATCCAAAATCCCTCACTTTACCGAAGCTGAATCCATCACTGCCCAACAACATGTAGATAGGATAAATGATGCCTTTGATTACATGTAAATATAAGAGGAAACCATCAAAATGAGGATCTTTGCACAAATATTAGGAGGGGAAGCTAAAAAATGGTTTAAAAACTTAACTCCCAAAAACATCCATGATCTCCCTTCCCTCTACCAAACTTTCATAAACAAGTGGGAAATAAAGAAAAACCCCCGCCAAATCCTTTCTGAATATAACAATCTTAAGAGGGATGTGGGCGAAAGTGTACAATATTATTGCACCAGGTTCAACAGTGTATACAATGCCCTCCCACCTCATATGAAACCCCCACAAGGCTTGGCACTAGTAAAGTGTCCAAAAGGCTTTGATCTGGACATGACCTACCAATTGAGGGAGAGAGACCCCACAACTTTAGAAGAAATGCAAAGAGGAGCTATGAGTGCAGAGGCCAACTTGATTGAAAATAGAGCTAGGACGAGGTTGGAAAAAAGAGCCACTTACAAAGATGAAACCATAGCCTCAACCTCCTCATCCGATGCCAAAATGGACAGCCTGATTAGGACAATGGAGAGAATGAAGAGAGGATAAACTTTTGAAAGAGCACCTCCTAGGGAGAACCAATCAAATCCCCAAAATAGAAATAGAACTCAAAACTTCTGAAGAGACTCTCCTCAAATCAAACAAAGGGAAAATGACCAACAAATCAGACCTCCCTTTCAACAAAACTATGTAGATGAAGAAGAAGGAGAAATTATGGAGTCAGAATAAGACCATGTAAATTTGACAGGCTCTGATAATAAAGATGATTTTTTTCTCACAAAAGAAGAACAAGAGTTATTTTCCCCAGATCAAACCGAAAACAACTATGAGGATTTCGAAGAGTATATGTTGGGATTTGAAAATTCCATAATGGAGGTCCATAAGCAATATGACCTTAGGAGCAAAAAGAACCAAGATTCCCCCAACAAAAACAATCTAGACACTCTTGTTAGTAAAACCCCTAAAAACACTCGTAAAAAGGCAGCAAGCAACACAAACACTATGGCTAAGAAAAATGATCCAAACAAAGGAAAAATCAGCCAGCAAAATAGTGACCCCAGCTGCCCTAGTACATCAAATAGTGGCCCTGGAAAAATTATATTGTCTGAAGCCCCGAATCAGAATCAACAAACTAAACTTATAGAAAAAATTATGGCTGATAAAATTGATGTAAATATGCCCAAAACACAAGTACCTTTCAGTTTGGAGGGATAAATTGCCAAGATCAAAATAAGCATACCACTTACTGAACTGGTAACCCAAAATGTATATAGGAGTCAAGTCTTGAAAGCTTTGAATATAGGAAACGACACAGATACTCTGAACTTAACTGATGACAAGCTTGAGTTATTTTTTGGACCTGAGGTGGAGGGAAAATACTAAGAAGGAGTTGTCCCTCCTTTCTATATCAGCTTAAACATACATGAAAAAATATTACACAATGCCATGCTAGACTTCAGTGCCTCACACAACCTCATGCCTAAAGTTGTGATGGAGAGATTAGGCCTAGAAATAACTAAATTTTACAAAGACTTGTACTCATTCGATTCGAGTAGAGTCAATTTTTTTGGGCCTAATCAAGGATCTTTGTGTCAATCTGGCGCAAATACCTGCTAAGAGCCTAGTCATGGACATAGTTGTCGCTGACATTCCCCCGAAGTATGGCATTATTTTTTATAGATCATTGGGAGCCAAACTTCAAGGCAGCCTTCAAATGGACATGTCATATGCTACTATCCTTGTCTTCAATCAAACCAGGAGGTTATACCAGGAGTCCCACATGAAGTATATGGTAAGGAGCCTAGATAGGCCAAACAACACCCCTGTCTATTCCATTCATTCAGACTTAGACTCATTCATCTTGTATAATGAAAATGACATTGGTGAATAAGTGAATGAAAATGACAAAGATCTAGGCCCACCAGAACAGTCGAATCTATCCTCAAATGAAGAACATGTCATCCAAAACTCTAGCAGCCCTGAACAACAACATGTTGGTAAAGCTGAACTTAATTTTCTGCAAACTGAAAATGAAATTGTAAAACCAAAAATTAGTTTAAAATTTGAACCAGGTTTCTCAAATAAAGGACAAACCTCAAAAACATAACCAATTCCTTTTTCCAATCCAAAAATGCTGGAATAATTTCACATAAAAGAAATTTTTAGGAATCTGGATCAGAGGAGTCCTAAGGTTTTATCATGCATAGACAACTCATCATCAAAAGGTTTTGTCATTTCTGAAAATTTGTTGAATCCCAAAAATGTTGCTAGAGACCCTAAAAGACTATCTACCGAGACTGATATAGAGGAGTATGATGTAGGCAGCCTAGAAAGACCCAAAATGATTAAGTTATCCCAAACTTTACCATTTCACACATAACTGAAATACATAAGGCTATGCAAAAAGTTTCAGGATGTTTTGGTAGATAGTGATGACAACTCAAAACTTTGTGACACAAACATTGTTAAAAGTATGATCCCTTAAGAAAAATCATAAGTCTTTGAAACAGATTATGTCACTAAGAAATAAAATGAAGGGATGTAGGCTATATATAGACCTTAGAGATCTAGATCAAACCTCCCTAAAGAACAAATACTCTTTTTTCAAAACCAACCATATGCTACAAAGGGTAAAAAGTTCTAACAAGATGTCATTGTTTAATAGTGTTTTAGATTACAATCAGATGACAATACTTCCCACAGATCTACATGAAGCCACTTTCAAAGAACCTTGGGGTACCTACTTGTATGATTAAATGCCTTCTGAGTCATGGAGTGCTAAAGCTACTTTCCAAAGATCCATGGCTCCTGATTTGAGCTATTCTACCATGATATACATTGATGACATCATTTTCTATTTTAAAACTCATAAAGACTACCTTGCTCATCTTAGAGAGTTATTTAATAGTGACCAAGTTCAGAAGCAAAAATCAATGAGAAGGTATAAAAGAAAACATGACAAGTTTCAGATTTTGTGGGAAAATCTTCATATCAGGCATTCCAAGAGGGATATAAATGTTTTTTGTTTACCAAAGCTGAATGGAAGAGAGTTTGAAGATCATGTTGATGACAGGAGCTCAAGTATCATTTCTTTCAAAATACCTAATTTAAAACATTCATTCATTGTACATAACATTGCATGAGAAAAATAAAAAAAAATACAAAGACAAAGAAAGAAGGAAAAAGAAGTCATATTTGAAAAAGAGGTACAACCCCATACCCAAAAAATAGTAATGTTGAAATTTTGCAAACCTAAATGCCACTACTTGTTCAAAAGAGTCTTGTTCAGGCATCTAGCCTAATCATGGCTGAACATGTTTTCAATTTATTGCTGATAGGTTAGTGAAAAGGAACTTTTCAAAACATCTAAACTTGACTTGTCAGTAGGAATAGATTAGGAATGAAAGATACTGGTTCCACATGCTCAAATTTGAACTAAAGAGAAAGATGGGGATGCATAGCAAATGATAGATCACGGTTCTTATTTTTCTAGTTTTGATTGTACAAAAATAATGTTTGTGTGCAGCTTGTCCTAATGCCACAACCCATGGTAATTCAGATTGCTTAATCCTGATTCAAGCCATGTTTTCAATTTCATGTCAATATCATAGAGAATGAAGTCTATCATACAGTTTAATCTTGACAGTCAAATAGTCTAGGTAGAGAATAAAAGAGTTCACTAGCATAATCTGAACTCTTGGAAGTTATAAGAGTAGAAGTAGATAGTTTGTTTTTGTTTTCAAAATAAAATAAGGCCAAGGGTTTTCCCATTCAAGCACAACCAAGGAAGAAAAAATGTTAGGCAAGTAGACTGGGTAGGTAGAGATGAGTTTGAATTAATCATGTTTTTCAGATTCTTGAGATCATAACTTCAAAAGAAACATTAGCAAAAGAAAATAAGGAAAAATATGCCCACTGGATGGGGCACTGGTCATCATAAAACTAGAGACTTGAAGTTCTGGACACCTCCTGAAATGGACCTACCCTCCCCAACTGGATCCACTATTAGTCATCAGTAATTTTTCTATTTTTTAGATGACTAAATACTTGTCCAAGATTTCTAAAAATAAAATTCATGAATATTGTGAGTTTTAGAAATCTCACTGCCTTCATTATCCTTAGGATAATTTTTTCACTATTTTACTATCCTATCATGTAATGGCCGCATATCACTCCCAAAAGACCCATCATGGGCTCATGCCACTCATTCTCACTATGTTTCTCCACCTCTGACCTTAGCACTCTAATTTGACTTACCTAACCCCTCCACTTGCCACCTAGGACCACCAACCAACCTACTCATTCATGTCTTTCGTGGATACATAAAGCATTGATGGTCTCAAAAATATCTCTGTAGGCTCTTTAGATGAATCAAGTACATTGGATTTTGGATCTTCAATACATCAAATTGTCAAAAAATCTACTTTTTATACTTGAAGACCTCAAAGGCAAGATTTTAGTCAAAGACAAGCCCAAAAAGCCTCCCACTAGGTCATTTAGGGTTTCATAGGTTGTAGGATCGTTTTGGTGTTCTAAATCATCATTTTACATGTGCCAAGAAGTTGAATCAAGTATGAAATAAAGTCAGTACATGATTGTCCAAAATGGATCAGGAAATCCTGCAAGGAAGGCCCCCTTGGTCAAGCACAAATTTTGCAAAGAACATCTGCTCATTTTGACATTTTTGTAGGAGTGTCAAGGTGGCTATTAGTAGAAAATAAGGTAAGGTAAGAGTCCAAATCATCATTAAAGGACATACATAACAAAGAAGTAGAATCATCCTATGTTTAACAAAAATCAGGGTTTCTAAGATTGATTAGACCAAGCAGTTTGCCAAGCAATGAGTGAATGCAAAAACTACAAGGACAGAGGCACATCAGCACAAACAAGCATGAATTGAAGATTTTTAGAAGTTATATATAAATGAAAAAAGGAAAAAGGTGAGGTGAACTAGATAGAAATGAATGAACTTGAAAGGGCTATAGAAAACTTAGAAGACAACACTGAAAATTCTTCTATAACAACCCAAAAGCCTAGGGTTTTGGTAAGATAATCAAAGAAGGTGAAAGGCAAGTTTGGACTCCATGATAGCAGCAAATTTTTCCTGAGAATATCACTGCATACAAAAATTCCAAACTCATTTCAAGGGGTTTTTCATGATGAAGATAGACAAAGAGGGTTAAATGAAGACTATGAGCCCCCATGATCACAACAGCCAGAAAGTTTTCATAAGCTCTTGAAGGTGACATCCATGGTTTTCCAAGGCAGTAGTGCTTCACTACATCAAAAATAAATAATGTACAGAATATCAGTGAGAGGAAGTTCATGTCCTCAAGTGTAGTCAATTGTCCTCAAATGGTCAAAGGAATAAAAAAGGGTTAAGCTCCAAAATAGAAGAACAAGTTGAGCATAAGTTTACTGTTGAGTTACTGAGGTTGTCAAACTCTGAGAATGAAAAAGGGGAAAAAAAAATTATGTCATGGCACCTACAATAAATCAAAATTGGCCAAGAAGAGACATAGCAGGCATGACTTGTAGTCTTTGTCAAAGTGGATGGGTCACTGTCAAAATCAGTAAGAAGGTAAGGAAAATAGGTTTTCAGATCACTTACACTCAGAAATGCCAAAAAGGATAAAAAATTGTTTTCAGTTTATCAGTGTAAGAAAAAAAAGGTTTGATAGTTTCAAGACCCTCAAAGGCTAAAAATGACCTCTTAATCTCTCCAGCAACCCATCACCAAAGGAAGAAGAATCACAGTGAAAAGTTTTAGATCACCTGCAATAAAGGGTCAAAAGATATCAATCAAAATGATAAAGTGAAAAAAACATAGAAAAGTGCGTTTTTTTATTTCAAATTATTTTTCAAAAGCATAAAGGCACCCCGGTTATCATTTTTTAGCTCACTTGTCATTTTGCAAGGAGAGAAAACCCTTCAGGAGAAATTTTCTGACTTATTGTTGAAATCTGGGCAAATTTCACAGGCACTGCACTCAAACACTGGCGCTGCACTCACAAACCTTGGCGCTGTGCGAAAGGAGCTCCTCGTAGTGAAATTTTTACATTACGATGCGCATACACTGTGTGGAGTTGCGCGTATATCCTGGTGCTACGACTACGCATACTGACATGCATAGGGGCATGGCGCTACGCCCACAGGCGGACCCGACACTCACTCTTCTACCCAGCGCTATGCGCACAGAGCACCCGACAGGCCTGACGCTGAGCCCAAGTGCTAGTAGGCCTGCACGAGGAGGCATTACTGCACACAGAGCGCCCAACTCACTCGACGTTATGCTCAGAGGTGCCCAACCCACTCGGTGCTACGCTCAGAGGCCCACAACAGGCCCAGCGTTGCGGTAATGCAGAAGGTCACCCAAATTTCACAAAAAATTGTCATTAGCTCAAGGGAAGCCCTCCAGACTGTTCTTAAAACCCTGCAAGAAAACTAAAGTGGTAGGTGGTCTTTTCATCCTTTCCCTCCAAGTAATTTTTATGTTTTAATGGTTAAAAGAGATGACTAAACCCTAGGTCTTCATGACAAGTAAACCTTTGTTTCTAACCTCCAAGCTAGTAATTGCCATTTGAAAGGGGGTGAAACTAGGGAAAGCATAGATCAGTTCAAATAAAGGCCCTTATCAAGCTCAAAATCAAACAATCATACCTCACCTCCATATCAAAAATTTGCAAGAGATGCCCACCATCATTTTCATTTTACTCCTCTTGCCCAAGTTCATCCACAAACACCCCTAATTACCATGTTAGGAGCAGAAGACATTAGTAGTAGTGACAGAGGCCAAGGGCCTATGAGGCCAAACCACAAAGGAGGGAAAGTGAACAGATTTGAACCCCAGAGCACAGTGGATATCACCTCATCTCCCATGATCCTCTCATGTTTCCAGAATGTGGGATGTTTCAATTTTGTGAGAAGGTCAAACAAGTACAACACCACCCAGAGCTTACAAGGTTGTTTGTCCTCAACCTCCACAAAAAATAGGTGAATCTTGCAAGAGTGGATTTTTAACTATCAGCAGATGCCATCTCTAATGCTACAGGCATACCTACTATTGGTGAGAAATGGTTCAAGAAGGCAAGGTTAGACATGAACCATTATGAGACATTTGTAAAAACTAGGTACAGAGTAGGCTGCAGGGTTATCTTTCCTTTCTCACACCTAAAACAGAGATTTGCACCCTTTATGAGGGTTATCATGAAGTACTTTACCTATGAAGGGAGGTACTCGAGACTTTATCCCTACCATGTTAGACTCCTCATGTATTTTACAAGGGTTAAAATGCTTCATTTTCCTTACTACCTATATAGAAGCATTGACAAGATGTCATCTGTTGTCCGAAGGAGGAACTATACCCAGCAAATGCATAGTTTATTCCACCATTCCTTGATCAAGATGGTGGCATTACATCAGCTGGAGAAAAAAGGAATTCCTTGGGATGTGTTCATAGCCCATGAAGTAAACACAAGCCCACAGTTTCCTCATCAACCAAACTTGCATTCATCATCTGCACAAGTGTCCTCACCTCAAGTAAATCTCCCTTCCTCCCCTTCTCTTGATCCATCAAATGAAGAAGGAAGTGGCAATGATGAATTAAGTGAAAATGAGGGAGATAATGATAATGAGTCAAATCAAAATGAAGATGGTGAGAGTGACAATAAATCAGTCCAGAGTGAAGAAGAGGCAGATGTTGAGGAAGATGAAAAAGATGAGGAAGAGGAAGAAATTGATGATGAAGCAGTAACCGAAAATGATGAGGCAAAGATAGAAATTGATGAAGACGAAGAAGAAGGAAATGATGAAAGGGCGGAAACAAAAAGTGAAGAAGAGACAAAGGCAGATAATGAAGAAAAGGGCAATAAGCACGACAATGATGAAGATGAGAACAATGAGAAAAACAGTGAAAAAAATGCAGAGAGTGATGAAGAGGAAAGAAGTGGACAAGACATCAAGGAAGAAAATAGTCATGACAGCCATGACAACTGTCATCATAGTCAGACAATAGTCAGCTCCTCAGTTATAATCAAAATTATGACAACGCACGAGATAAAGAGGAAAGCAGTCCTAGTCATGATGATAGTGAAAAGGGGGAAGGGGATGATAGTCCAAATGATGTTCACAGCCATGATAAATACACCAACAAGACCACAATCACACCTCTTTCACTCACATAATAGAGAGGGTCAAGGCTTGTGTTTTTTGCCTCCAAAAGGCAAGGGACCATGCCATCCACCTCAACTCAGCCACTAGACAAAGGCAAACAAAATATAAAAGAAGAAGAAGAAGATCATGAGGTGGAAAGGGAGTTTAAAATAATGCAGGTGGATAGTGATGAGGAGGAGGAAGAAATAATCTCAAACTTGCTCATCCAAAACAAAAATTCACTCATTAAAGACCTCCAAGCCAATCTGAATAGGGCCAAAAGTGTAAATGATGCCATTGACTTGGAAAACAGGCAGCTAGGAGCACGAATTACTATTTATGAGGTAGAGCCATTAAGGCCTGGAAAGAAGCCCAAGACGGTGGCTTAGAAAGTTCATGGGCACTTATGAAAGTGAAGATGAGGAAGGTCAATCTAGGAGGCTAGAACCATGGGTTTGAAGAAGGCATTGGCAAACGATGAGAATAAGAAGAAACCCTAAGCAGAATACCTCCCTAGATGAGATATTGGCCATGGAGATAGCAGGATGATGAGCCTTGGTTTGAAGAGCCAAAATACACTTGGAGGCTAATTTGAAGAAGGAAAATCGGGATCTTGACTGCAAGAGGATATTCATGATATGCCTAAAGAAATGAAGTTACGAGGGCAAAGCCGAAGAGAGCCCAGAGCCAGATCTAGGCACTAAAAGAAAGAAAAGGCGAGCTAGACTTGGGTGCCTTTCTGACACTCTGAGATCTCTCAAACCCCATGAGAGACACATCCAAATTTTGAAGAAAATTTGACAAATTTTTGTTTTCTTTGAATTTGAGCTATCATGTGACACAAGCCCCCCACTACGATTTCCCCCGAGCCCCCTCGAGAGGATAAAACTCACATTTTTAGATTTATCATGCCTAGTACATTATCACTCCACCAAATTGCCAAGGCTGAGGGTGCATTTTTAACCCCTCGAGTCAGCACCTCATTTTCTACCATTCTAAAATTATTTTAGGCACAGCGTTGTGCGAATAGTAGTGTTGGGAAAATTTCCTTTTAGGAAGGGTTCTGAGGCTAAATCGAAGAAAACGAATCATATGTTTGGAACGTAGACTTAGCCTGACTTCCCAATGACCATCATGAGGTAAATTTTGACATCGGAAGGTCCCAAAACTTGGCTACGTGGGAATTTTGTTTTTGCCAAGGATAATGTTGCGCTTATAGACAACACCATGTGTTTTTGGCGAAAAATCTGACAAAACACCTCATTATGCAAATATTTTAGTGTTTTTTGAGGGCAAATCACTCTAGAATTGGGTGCTAGAAGTTATTTTGTCATTTATTTCATGGGATATTATGTGTCTTGGGCCTTGCATGGTCTTCAAGCATATAAATGACATTTATGATGTATTTATTGTTTCTAGAAGCCTCTTATGGTTTCATCCTCCTCCTTTGCTAGATAAATAGAGCAAGGAGGTCCTATGTATTTTGTTGGCATTTGATGAGTTTTGAGAGCAATACATGGTTTTTTTGAGTTTGGAGAAGAAATTGGTGTTGTGGAGCTTGTGAAATGCTTGTTTTTCTTGTTGATGGAGGAGGATGCTTGCAGGATCCCTGAGCTTGGTTAATGGTGATGTTCTTCTATTCAGTTATTGTTTTCTAATGTTTTCATTATGTTTCCATCCTTCTATGTTGCAGTAGAACATAAGAGTATAGGCTAATAAATGTTGTTTGAGGCACCTTAGTCCTTCCTTTTTTATATTGTCTTTATGTTTTCATCTGTTGGGTTAGTTTAAGGAATTCTCAGTTTCTTCTTAGACCTACCTATGCTTGTTTATTCCATGAATGGTTCAATATGGTAGTTTTCAAATATTTTTTACATTTAGCCTTTCTTATTTGATGCTATTTAAACTATGTTTTGGAATCTCCCTTTAAAGTACTATGTGTTAGGTTTTAGCCAAAGAGGCCATGTTCTGCTCATGCCCTTTGTCCATGCTTGAGAAATTGCCTTAAATTTCTTTGTAGCTTGATCATAGATGCTTAGGAGTTCCCTCTTCTTTGATTAAAGTTATATGTTATCTTGTATTTTTTCTAAACCTTGAAGGTGAAATCACTAGAAGTTAGATAAGTTTCTTGCTTTCTATGGTTCACTGACTTGTTCATCTTGAATTCTTGTTTGCTTAAGTATAATCAAAAGCTATTATTTTGCCCTGTCTTATGATTATTTCCTTATCTTGATCAGTATTCGAAACCATCTTGTTTAAAAGTATTTGTTTAAGGATTCTTCACTGCCTTTACACACCTACTATTCTCACAAATTTTATGTTCATTTCACTTCACCCATAAACCTTGAAAATCCATTGCCCATGCTAGATTTTCCCTGTGATGCTCTCCGATCCATTGCAGAACTTTCCATGACTTTTATAGACTCCATAGCCCATAAAAGTAAAGACCTCTCACTCTATCTATTCTACTTGATCATCTTACACAACCAAAACAAACAAACAAACCCTACAATTAACAACTAGCCTAAAATCAAAACCCTAAAAAGTAAACAAATTCACATCCTTTGCATACTATAGAGAGAGCCCTCTTTGATTCCAGGAAGGCTAGGTCCTAGGACTCCAAAGACTGGTCTGATGTTACCATGTGCATTTGGTCTACCAATCTGCTAAATCACAGGAACCTAACACGTAGGATAAGAAACTCTAAATTTGGTAGAGAGAATGAAGGAGAATGAAGAAGCACAGTCGAGGGGCCGAAGGGACTGTTGGTATGACGTATGGAGGGGAAGCAATGACATGACAAGGTCGATAATCTTAAGTGTCATTACAAGATATAGAAGAGTCGCGCCGGAACATAGGACTCAACTTTATTCACTGGTCCTTTTTCCATAAGCTTGACAAGATCATGGCGATGGACACAACCACAAGATTCGACACCTTCCAACAGCTCGCAATCGATGCCTTGGTTCAGCTCAAAGGAAAACCCACAAGCTTCAAGAAGAGAGCATTATGAATGCTGAGAGGGCGTTATTGGTGAGAGGTTCATGGTGAAACAGTAAGGAAATTGAGAAACATTATCTTCAGATGGGAAAAAAATAATATTTTTGTTTACCAAAAGAGCAGTCAGGTCAATGCTCTTTAAGGAGGACCATCGGGTTCCACTAACACTGGCAGAGAAAATGTTAGGTCTACAATTTCACAGTTCTATCAAATGGAATGTTTTTTGGTTATTCTATTTATAGGAGTATATAACATGAAACATGAGGAACTCGATTGGGTAGAGAATCGACAAAACTCATGAAATCAACATAATGGAATTCTATGGAATTTTTTATTGTGCAAAGGAGCGGTTGGTGAACCAAAACGCTAAGGACTATTCAGAAAAACATGAGCTCTGATGCCATGTTAAACACACATGGAATGTGGACGGAATATGAATGATAAAACATTGAATTGCATTTCTATTAACTATAGATGTGCATTTTCAATACATTGGGGTGATCGTTGGATTCATATTATAACATCTCTTGGACTCCCTTTGGTTGTCCAACTCCCACACCTTAACCCTTTCCAGATTAGGTGTCGAACATGTTATATTTTAATGACTAGTTAACCCTTCTCTTCATCTATTTAGTTTGATGCCATGATCTATTTCTCATCTTGTCATGAAGATGAACCACACTCGTTGGTTTGAAAGGCATCGAAAAATTCTTCTTGTATGTGATTATCACTGAAAGATCTCTATGTAAAAAATATTGATCACATAAACAAAATTCAAAAAAAAAAGAAGATGAAGAAGAAGAAAGAAAGAAAGAAGTTATTCAATTCATTATGAATAGAAAATATGGTTTATGTTCTAATACTAAAATATTAACAATGAAATCCTTCAATCCGAAGTGTGGAAATCCACACAATGAAGAATTGAAAACTTCCTGCATAAAATGAATCAATTAAATAAAAATACTATGCATTACTTACAACTAAAATAGTATCAATAATTTAAGCATAGACAATGTTATTGCAAATAGAAAATATGGATTATGTTTTGGTGCTAAAATATTAGCAATGAAAGCCTTCAATGCAGAGTGTAAAGATCCTCACAGTGAAATCTTCAAATCTTCCTCTGCACATCCCATAAACAAAGCTTCGGCTCAATGAAATGTGTTTTTGTAGAAAATCAATTAAATAACACTAGTATACATTATTTACAATTAAAATATTATCAATAATATAAGCATAAACAATCTTATTGCGAATAGAAAATATGGATTATGTTTTAATACTAAAATGTTAGCAATGAAAGCCTTCAGTGCAAAATGCAGAGATTTGCACAATGAAAACTTGAAAGCTTCTTTGGTCGTTGAACTTTCTCCACACTTATGCACGTTCCATAAACAAAGCTTCTACTCAATGAAATGCAGTTTTGTAGAGAATATTGTATGCACTTTTCACAACTTTCACTCAATTCACTAAATACCGAGATCTCAGAAGAGCACTTCAAGCAAGAGGGAATACAAAGATATACATTATTTATAACTAAAATTTTAGCAAAAAAGCATTTAGTGCAAAGTGTGGAGATCCACACAAATAACACTCATACACAAAAGCCTAAACAAAGAGATATTCCAAATATTCAAAAATAAGAAGATATACATTATTTATAATTAAAATATTACCTATAATATTGTATAAGTCAATTTCTTACCAAAACATTAACAAAAAAGCCTTTAATACAAACCTATTTATCAATTAATAATTTCTTCCAAGGGTGACCAAATACTGGAATAGCTACATGTAGAAATGACGAGAGCTTTCATTGTTCAAGAAAGGTTTGTCCGCACAATGGACTTCCTCCTTCCTGCTCACTGAGGTACAAAATCCTAAATAAAAAGATATTCAAAAATACGAAAATAAGCCTTATTTTTACTTAAAATATTACTAATAATATTGTATACATAAATCACTTACTAAAATATTAGCAATAAAAACTTTTAATGCAAATGTATTCATCAATTAATAATAAGACTAACCAAAATAAATTATTGAGTACGAAAGCAGGTAAAGTGACCAGAATTTTCACTCAAAAAACTTAATGCAAAAAAATTCAATTAAATAATAGTAAAAACAAAGACTATATTACATCACAACTGTTAAAACTTATTATATTATTCATGATCATTAACATATTTGTGTCAAATCTTTACACATAATTATATATGCCTTACTTACCCATACCTATGCTTTGGTTTGCACAAGCATCTTAAACGTTTACACTTAAATCTCATCCTACCATGCATCGCGTTTGTCATTATCATGTATGCACTTATACTTGGACATATCTTTTAATATTTACTATTATCTAACCCAATACCTCCAATCACACTAAATTACACTCCCAACTACTATTTTATAGATCAACCTAACGAAAAACAGATTAAAAATCCTAACCTAATCCTAATCGAAGTAGACTCCCACCAATCTATTGGTAAGTTAGGTACCAACTAAAGATGGGCCAAGCACACACACTCGGAAAAGAGTTGGTTTGAACTTTGCAGCATACTTGATTTCAACTCCTTTACGAACTCGGAACCCTTTATCCAAAAGTTGAGAACGCTATGCATGAGGGATTCCAGATTTTTACATGTCTTCAAAATCATGGAAATTTCACTATGATTTTCAGAAAATTTGGTACTGATTTTTGTAAATCTAAATTATAATTAATTTCAATATTTTCGAGACTCTAAATTTTTTTTGATGATACTGAATTCATTTCCATCATAAAAAATATGATTCAAATACTATTAATAAAAAATTTCTAAATTTTAACTATCCTGTCCATTCCTCCACTTCTCTAAACAACTCCTTTACTCAACAAAGTCTGGATTCCCTTCATCTAACTCAATTCGGCGGAATATAGTGCAAAATAACTATCTATTGTGAAAAATGAACTTGGGGAACACGTGTCAATGCATCCAAGCGCGACGTAGTGGAGCGACAGAAGTTGGATGAGCAGATGGTCCGCATCGCGCTTGCTGCAACCCGCCTTTTGATCACCACAAAATTCTGCGGCCTCTTGACCCTCCACGACGAGGGTTTCATAGCCATCAGATCCTGAAGATCGAACGGCTTACCTTCCACCTGACAGGCCATTAACATTCACGTGTCCCACCAGTGCAGGGATCTTTCATAGCAAACAGCCTGGACACGCTACTGTAAAGTCCTGCTGATAAGAACATGGACCTATAACAATAAATGCAATGGATATATTATGTTATTCTGCTTTTCAATCTTCTGCTCTGTGAATAGTAAGGAGGAGGATTACGTTGTATGACATTTTATGGTCTCCACTGGTTGCAAGAGAAGGGTGAGTAGATTATTATTCGTAAAAAAACTTCTTGAAGATCCCTGAGCGATGGTACGGAGATCCCTGAGAATATAAAATGCAAGGAACAGCTCCTGATGTTTCTGGATCTGCAACCGGTGACAAGTTCTTTACATCCAGTTCGAGCGACCCACATGAAGAAGCGAGGAATGAATGCGGTAAGGGTTTAGGAATATGTATATATTCAATGTGTATACGTTGAGGACGGGTACGTTGTTATATAGGCAGAACCTGTGTAGGTTTATTGGCTACTTGCCGATCTGATGAATTTATTCCAGTTGGGTTTTTGAGGGTATTGATTGGGTTATGAATGCAGTGAACGAGAGTGATGATGACATACGGAGAGTACCAGAGATGGGAGTGCAGACAGGTCTGGTTGTCAACTCTGATTTCATTGTGAAGACCGAGGCTTTGTCTGGTAGTGCCAGTCACAGGAGAAGGGGCAGAACGCCTGCTGATAAGGAACACAAGCGTCTGAAAAGGTTATATGAGATTGTTTTTTCTTGTAGTCTTTGGTTAAATGATGGCACTGGTTTATTAATTTATTGATCGCTGTGATTCTAGGGTTTTTTTGGGGTTTATGTTTATGGATTTTTTCTTTTTTTGACTTGGGTTAAAAGGCTGCAGATTGCTGAGGAATAGAGTATCTGCTCAGCAAGCGAGGGAGAGGAAGAAGGCTTATTTGAACGAGCTGGAGACCAAGGCCAAGGAGCTTCAACAGAGAAATTCCGAGTTGGAAGAGAGGGTTTCAACTCTTCAGAATGAAAATTTCATGCTTAGACAGGTAGCGTAATTTAACTTGGACCCTTTTTTTTTTTGGTTTCTAGGGTTTTTTTTCTTTTGGTTACATGATTTTTTCAAATCCATCACATAAGTTATTTAAATGACCCACCAATTTGAACCATGAACCATGGTAATTGTTTCTGTCAATGGGGTGTGTAGGTTCTGAAGAACATGACAGCCAAAAATAAAGGAGGTGGAGTTGGTGAAGTAGAAGGTTAATTATATTGTTTGAAGGATGTTGTAACGACTCAGAGAATATTGTATGGTATTGTGTTTTCAATTGTCAAACACAAGAAATCAGATTCTTCCAAGGAAGTCTGTTGGTTTTTGTTCCTATGTGTGAACGTTGACTGCTCGAACTTTTCGAGTTTTGTTAGAAGCCATTGGAATGAAAAAAGAGTACAGAAATTCCTTGAATATCCATTTAGAATATGATTCCCAGCAAGTTCAAGAGGCAGGTTTTCTACGATATCTTAGCCATGATCCGCAAATATGGAGATATTGAAATCGGTTGCTCTGTACAGAGTATTTTCTGTTCTTTGTGAGGATTTGTTTGAAATTGTGTTAGAAAAATTGCTCGAACACTTTTTTGGTTTGGCTGAACTCACCAGCCATGTGAAAGAATATTTAAAAGAAGGAAATTTTGTAATGTAAAAATTAAATATTTATGGATTATATTTTTCCATGAAGCGATATGTTTGATCACACTTGTCGCAATCTAAATGATTTTTTAAATTACCATAATAAATAAAGTTTAGTATAAATTTATGAAAGTGGAATTTGTGATTATATTGAAAACAATTTGAAAAACATTTTTTTTGGGTGAGGATTTGGGTAATAAATAAAGTTTAGTATAAATTTGTGAAAGTGGAATTTGTGATTATATTGAATAAAAATTTGAAAAACAACTTCTTTGTAAGGATTTGTGTGAAATTGTTTTGAAAAATTGCTCAATACATTTCTATTCTCTTGGTTTGGGTGAACTCATGAACCATGTGAAACTATCCTTTCAAAATAAAGGAAATATAAGGAAATTTTATATTGGAAAAATTACATATTTATGGATTAAAGTAAATAGAAAATTTAAATTTTTTATTCTTTTGGTTTGGCTAAACTCAATAGCCATGTGAAAGAATATTTAAAAGAATGAAATTTTATATTGGAAAATTTACAAATTTGTAGAGTAAGGCAAATAGAAAATTTAATTATAATTTTCAGTGAAGTGATATCTTTGATCACACTAGTCATAATTTAAATGATCTTTTAGATTAAGATAATAAATAAAGTTGTAATATAAATTTATGAAAGTGAAATTTGTGATTATATTAAATAAAAATCTGGAAAATAATTTTTTTGTGAGAATTTATTTTAGAAAAATTGCACTAACAGATTTGTATTCTCTTGGTTTGGCTGAACTCATGAACCATTTGAAAAATATTCAGAAGAAAGAAATTTTATATTGGAAAATTTAATATTTATGGATTAAAGTAAATAGAAAATTTAATTATATTTTTGAGTGGAGTGATATCTTTAATCACACTAGTCACAATATAAATGATCTTTTATATTACCATAATAAATAATGTTGTAATATAAATTTATTGAAGTGAAATTTGTGATTATATAAAATAAAAATTTGAAAATGAAAAATGAAAATTGAAAATGGCTAGTAAACTTATGTATTTAATATGTTGAGTGAGTTTAACTTTTGTTAGTATTTGAGTTGAGCTTGTATCCCAAAAAAATTGAATGGATATATTCTTATAGTTTTAAATAATACTAATTATTGTAATTTTTTTTAAATAATAATAAACAAATTATTATTATAAAATTTTCTTAATTCAAGAAGAAATCTACTCCTCTATCATATCTGTCACCTTATTTTATGTTTCCTTTCTAGTTTTCACTATGGTTTCTAAGCCAAAATTTGTAGGGTCTCATGAAAAACCTATGCTACCTCTGCAAGTAGATTTGGACCACCAACCACTAGTCGACCATGAGTATCTTGTTGCTGAAACCCATTGAGATTGTGACTTGTATGAGCTCTAGTATTGGATCAAACAGAGTTACCTTGACCTCTATGAAGATTTAGGACTGTGAGATTCTCTTTTGCCCCAATTTATTTTTCCCCATACCAATTACTTTCCAAATTTAGCGATACATGCTGAGTTAGAGAAGCATAATTGCTCAAAATGGCGAGATCCTTTTTGTTATCAATGGTCAATAAATTTTAGAAATTCTTCAAATCCAAAATCCTAGTTTAGCCTATTAATTTCAATTAGATTTACTTATGGAGATGTATAATAAATTAGATTTCCCAGAGTAAAATATTTGAAGTTTTCTTACCTAAGAGTGCCCAATTTCCTAAACCAAACCCTCCATATCCTACTTCTATGCTTTCGGAGAAGGCTAAGCACATAATTGCGATGATTTCATACATATTAGGGAATTATTTTGACGAGGGGGTTGATGAGATCACCCTTGCTTTTTTTGAACTATGTTTTCCAAAGGTCAAAAGCCTCCTACTATTTTCTGTTACAGTGAGTTTATAGCCGAGAATATTTATGAGAAATTCATAAAATTCTCAACTGAAGGAGTTTTTAAATATTCACCCATATTGGTGTATATTTTTCTTTATTATCAATCCCAAAGATTTTCATTGAGATTGCAGAAGTTGGACAGTAAGGGAAACCCCCAATCAGTCATCCACTAGACTTCCCTTGTGAGGAAAAACAAAATTGAATTCATATTCTGTGATTTTGTAGATCAAATTTTGCATTCAACATCTAGTTTGTTACATAGTGATGCAGAACTCACTATAAGTCCAGAAATTAAAAAAATCTTACACCTAAGTCCACAAACTAAAAAAGGAAACTAGTGTTTATATGAGAGCTATATAGAAATTAGGCCCTAAGTTTGTGCCAATCTGTATTTTTTCTTTAGAATTCATTAAGCAAATGCTCAACATGGACCAAGTATATTCTCTAGCAGCCAAGAAGAAAGCTGAATTCAAAATCAAGACACCAATTGGTCCATTCACATGCAATTCCAGATTAGCTAGATTGGAAGCAGACTCCATCTTGAAGCAAATGAACTTCAAGCAGAGTTTCACCTAGTCATATGACCCTTTTGGTGTAATTTCAAAATTGAGAGCAGAACAGAGATATACTCCTTACCCTCATACTTAAATTGAGAAATTCATGAACGAGGAACACAAGAATACATTGTAGGAGGTCGAAGAACAAATGCTCTCATCTTCTCAAACATGAGTGCCCAAGGAAAAGATTGAGAAAATACCAAGGGAAAATGTTGCCTCATTAGTGGCAGATATTGCAGCTAAATATTTCTTAGTGTACAATAAGAGGCAGAGTACTATGGATGAAGAAGAGACACATCAAGGTAATGAAGAACAAAGAAAACCAGTTGTATTAACAAGCCCATTTTCAAGTTCAATACCTAACAGAGAGGAGATCATTCCTACATCTCCAGTGATTTCAATGTTGGAACTCATGATTGTCATTAGACCAAAACCCATAGGCGTTAGTCTCCGCTATAATCACCAAAGTTAGGATCCACGAGAGGCGGTTAGTCCATGTCACGAAACACATGGGGAGCGTTGAACACAATGTCCAACAATCTCCCCCTCAATGCGAGCTGAGTGAGTTTCGAACTCGAGACCTATTGCTCTGATACCACTTGTTGGAACTCATGATTGTAGTTAGACCAAAACTCGTAGGTGTTAGTCTCTGCTACAATCGCCAGAGTTAGGATCCACGAGAGGTGGTTAGTCCATGTCACGAAACACATGGGGAGCGTTGAACACAATGTCCAACATTGCACAGATACACCAGTTTCATCACCAATAGGAGAGTCCGGACAGAGCAGAAAAGGTCCAAGTATTTTTTCCATCTACAAAGAAATTAAGATAAAGAACCAACCACTAAAAGATACCACGGTTGCACAATTTTGGAAGCAAACAACCACTACTAAGCATAGGCTTCTTTCAACCTTTGGTTCAGAGAAAAGGAGAATGCAATTTGTTTTCTTGGAACCTAAAGTTCCACAACCTCATTTAGCTGATGATTACAAATAGTCTATGTTATCTTTTGACACATATATCTTTCATCCAATAGACCAAATAGATTTCCATAAATAGTTATGTGAAATTATTTATAGTACCGTCACAAATTCAACCATGGTTGTAACCAAGCTCAAATTTTCAGTTAATATTCTTCAGGCACAACTAAAATTGGAAAAAAAAATATTCTTTGGTGTTGGGGCCTTTGTTTTGAAGAAGTCGGTTTTGAAGTTGCGGACCGATAGGCGCGGAAGAAGCAAGTTGCGAAGAACCATTGCAGAAGGCAGAGAGCCGTTGCGAGTTGCAAAGAAAGTGGAAAGCAGGTGGCATAGTTGTAAATCTTCCACAACTGGACAGAGAAATATTACTTGGTTGGGTGAATGGTGCATGCATGAAACACTACCACCAATGAAAAAATTAAAGTTTTATTTTCAATAACTCTCACACCCGAGAGTAGTCTATAGGTTAAGACTCAATAACTCTCGCACTCGAGACACGCCGCTAGGTTAGTCAGTTAATAACTCTCTCAAAATCGAAAGATATCAACAAATGAGTAGAGTTAGTTTTCCACAATAATGTTAGCACACCAACCACTTAGTAATGCATGTGTCATGAGTATCCTACCGCTACCCTGTTGTGGCATGGGCACGACACCGCAACCAATTGTGGTTGGGGGAGAGGGGCACAGGTATTGTACGACCTGGTTATGTCAACCATCATTTTTCATTATTGACCATCATTTAGGTGTTAGTCCATAGTGTCAACCAAAATTTTGAAAATATTTGATGTAATTAGAAACACCATCCCATAATAAACTTTCCACACCAGGTCATAATAGATAGCCGTCACATCGGCTCAATTTCCAAGACCACCGTCAACCCCATTAGAGTCCACCTCATCTGAGTAACTATCCACATGATTGTAGTCGCGGAGAGAGCCAGGGAAAATTAATTAGTTAACTAGTTGCATCAACTCCCTTTGTGCCAACTCCTACTTATCCTGCATGGAGAAAAGAAAAAACAGAGTGTTGTAACATGAAGCACTGGGAGAAAAGGAAACTACTACAATGGTCAGCCATAGCAGCCGAACAAAATTTCAAGAGTGCAAACTGGAAACAATATTAATGTAACACAAAAGAAGCAGCATGACGAAGACAGTGGTGTCGATGGTTGAACTAGAGCTAGATGAAAGGATTCATAATCTGGAACCGCTGAAAAGGAGGTACGATAATGCAACTCCAGCTGCTACTTCAGAGGATGGACACCTAGTTGCAAGCCTTCAACAAGGCCATGGTAATTATTGGAGTTATAACCACTACTATTCCATGAATTTCAAGCATGTAACTTGGGGGTGACTTCATTAACAGCCCCAGTTATTACCTCTTTCCCCTCCACCCTTCTCCATTCTCACTCACAACTGATCATTGTCCCATTCCGAAAGTCCTAAGTGACAAAACCACCCATCCCCGGGCCCAAGGGAAAGAGGACTAGAATTCTGAAACCTGACCAAGTAGCGGACCTGACAAAGGAGAATCCCATGCATCAAAAAAATACATGAATTCCAATCACGGAGGAGCCAAAGAGGGGCACTCAGACCTCCCCAACCACACCGCAACCCAACCATTTGTTATCTCAATGCAATATTCCCACCTCCTCCCCAACCACTCATAATTCATCGCCCCACACCTCGAATACCTCTAAAGAATAGTGGATTCACACCGCCTCCACATCCACAACCATATCTGATGCAATACCCACAGAATAGTAATGGAAATTGACACTAAGGCGGAGGTTAACTTGGGTATTGCCCAAGTAACCGAGGTTAAATCAACCTCAACAGAGTCAAGAACCTTCTTAAACCTACTTATATGGAAAGACCTAACCCCGAGAAAAACTACATTGAGTGAGACCTCTTTCTCTGGGTTTCGACAATAATTATTAGCATTGCAGCCTTTCATACCCACTCATTCACCCTCCATCAATTTCCATCAAAGCCAAACACCACCCATTCCGCAGAGCCAACCAAAATCACCATAAGAACAATCTAACCATTCCATTTCTAGTGGCCAACCGCTAAGAGAAATAAATTCCAGCCCTGAAACAATGAGCAGCGGAGACCTTCAGAGTTGGAAATTTGGCCAATTGTTTAATTTTATACAAGCAGGGGTCTGGCAAGCAGAATTACTACACAATGACCTGGCCATGAAATATGAGCAACAACAACAACATGTTCGCGTGTTCATTGTATAGCACAATCAATTGCAAAGAGAAAGAGACACCCTCCAACAGTAGGTTGATCACATCATCGAGGACTTCCAAGGGATCTGGCCAACAATCATCGACGTCGTTGAAGCCGCCCCTACAAATATGTGGGTGTGCGACATTGTGGAGCATTCAATTCATGTTAAAATAACATGCATAAGTCTAGGAAATAAAAATAAGGAGCTCCAGGAGGAGCTATCAGCGAAATCGACACTACCAGATCCTGCCACAGTTTGTGCAGAGAAGATAACCCCGAAGAAAGGAGAAATAGGTCAACTGAAGAAAACACTGGAAACCACCATCACTGAAGCATATTCCTTACTTTATCAAATCCATGAGTGCTCAAATTCACTCACCATGAAAGCCCAACTGCTTTCAGAATAGATGAATAAGCTCTTTACAGAGATCAAAGGAACCCCTGACCCATCCCACCACAAGAAACTTTACGATCAAGTTGAGGCTATGTAACTACAAATTCAAACGATCGAGGAGAACTTATCAAAGACTAAGTAGCTCCTCTGCGACCTCTTCCACGCAGTTAAACAAATAGTTGACACGATCCAACAACTGGCCTTTGACGCAGACCCTGAGCACAGTGTAACCTTTTATGATTTTCCACAGCCTCTCGATGCCACTCAGGCTAATAATGTGGTGTAGGCCACAGACTCACTGATGAAGGCATGGCAGGAAGCCATTAGAGAATTCAGGTAGATCATGGCAAAAACCCTCAACAAGGTATCGGAGTTGGGGCCTTTGTTTAAGGGTCGAGATCCAAAGCATGCGGAACAAGAAAAGGGAACACTAGGACAGGACCAACATAAATGACCACATGGGGACTGCAACACTGGGAGGAAATTGACCTGGGATGAGTCAATAGCTTGTGGTCAGGGCCTGTTGGGGCCTTTCTTTTGAAGAAACCAATTTTTAATTTGTGGACTGACAAGTGTGGAAGGAGCAAGTTGTGGAGAACCATTATAGAAGTCAGAGAGTTTTTGTAGGTTACGGAGAAAGTGGAAAGCATGTGGTAGGGCGTGAAAAAGCGACAACATAGGTGGCAAGTGCAACAAACATCATACCAAAAGAAAGACTCCTAGAAGCAGAGCTGAGTGCGGAAAAGAACAGGGAATGGCAGAGCTAACAGACCAACCAAGCAGGAAAGGGGCAAAGACTGCCAGTTCCAGGAAAAGCGATAGGTAAGTAAGTGAAAGGCAGAGGAGAGAGTTAGTCTAATATTTGGATGTTTTGTGATGTATTGAGCTCTACAGAGTCTCGGATGTAATCTGCTGCCCCAAGGATTACTATACAGAGCTGTTTTTTGTGGACCAAAATGGTGTAATTATTACATGATTGTCAATATGCGTCGCTTAACGTAGTTTTAAAATTTTTAGAGGGCTCCTTACGATGCCTATCGTATGAAAAGCCTCTTTGTGAATGCTATGTGTTATGAGTTTATTTTCCTCTTGCATGTGATGTATTGATGTTAGATTATTGAGAAATAGCTCATTGTAATAGCAAGTTTCTAGTTCTCCTATCTTAGCAAGGTCATGACATGCCTCAAGTGAATTCTATGCTCTTCTATGTGAAGAGTGAAAATGTCGGCGTTTCCTAGACTACAGCGGGACCTTTTTGGCCTCCGAGCCTGAACCTGGGTCTTGCCTAGAAGTCATCCCTTTTCGCCAAAATTTTTCCAAAGACACAAAGATAAAGTATTTGGAAGATCTTGTCATCAAATTGGGATATGATCCCAAAGATATAGCAGGAGCTTAGCAGATTATCAAAAGAAAAAATGTAGACATTGCAACATTAAAGGAACAACTCAAACTACCCTCCACAAAAGATCCACAGACAAAATAATATGGAGAGCACGAACAACAAAAATAAATTTTGTTCAAAATCATCAATGAAAATAATGTCGAGATCAGAGAGATGGAGGTGGAATTAGAAAATCTGCTCAAGGAGAAAGAGAAGTCCTCACATTTAGCTATTATTCCACTCACAGCAGTATCGATTTTAGTTGCAAGACTCAAAGAAGCTTCGACATCAACAATAGTACCAGCACATACTTTAGATTCATATAATGAATTAATCAAAGCCTTGGAAGATATGTCCTTTAGGGAATAGAGATTCAGAATTTAAAATAGCAGTTGGAAAATTTACAGGAATAGAAGTTGAAGATAAACAACTTTTATCTACCAGAAGTGAAAAAGTCCCATAGGCTGACACATAGAATTAAGTTTTTATAGAATGAGTCATTAATGGCTCAAACTCTAGCACAAGCTATGGAAAATTTATGGCTAGATATAAATCATGCCATAACTGAAATATGGCCATCAATCCAAATCATATTCGAGTAAGAAGAATTGATGTAGAGGTCAAAGACAATAATAGAAGAAGTGAGGAATATATTGGACCAAAAACCAAGTAAAGCCACAGCCTTGATCAAAGTTCTAAATTCTAAGACTAGAGAAGAATTAGAGGAGCTACAGATTGCAGATAGGGTAGAAACCATTCTGTAAATTAAGAAGATTTTACAGAAGAGAAACCTAATGATCCAGTTAGAGAACAAATGCCAGACTTTGGAAACTGTTGTCCAAAGATTTCAGATCAAGTTTAATTTGTTGAATCAAAGGGGTCTGCTAGGTTTAGTGGCACTGAATGATAGATTTATTAGCTTGAGTGACTGCAACCATAAAATATTTATTATTGCCAAAGATAATTCCAAGTTTGTAGGGATAAGATGACACATCACAGGGAAATATTTCTTAGAGGCTTTAGAGTTTGATCTCATCATCAAACATGAGATTAAACATATTTTCATCAACCAACCTACCTTTGAGAAATATACCAAAGTTGATGAGACATATATAAAGGTAATACAACTTTCTATCCCTAGTGAAGAAAGGTGGGATCAGTTATGTGACTTTCTCAAATAAAATGTTTTCATCTCCAAAATCCAGGTAGCAAAGCAACACATTTTTTGGACCTAGTGATCAACAATCTCCTCAACCATAGTGCTAACAGTTCACAAACTCCTAATTTTTTGTACTATTTTTATAATCAGTTTCTAGATGTTTTAGGATTCTATATTGATCTCTGGAAATAAGATATTTTGTAATATTTGATATAAGAACTTCATAATTTGAAGTGTTTGTGTTGGGAATTGTTTGAAGAAAAGGACTAGTATTGTAAAGCATCTCACAAAGGCATCATTGATTAGATTTTTAGTAATACAGTGCAATGATTACAAGATTCTTGTGTCAATTTTATTGGTGAAGTGAATCTCTCTTTATCAATTTGTTTTCTATGAGTTAAATATGTGTTTCTAAATCTGAATTATTCTAAGAATATAAAGCACATAATTTGTTTAAATGTACACTTTGTCTCTAGCTTAAGAATAGTTTTTAATGTTTTCCACTGAATATTAAAATCAGAATTATTAACTACTATGTTTTTAATTGGATTTCTAAATATTTTCCTCTTCTCCACACCTTAGATCTTAAAGGATCCAATGAATTTACATACCCTGACCTGTAAGTTTAGCCTATTAATTCTATATTTGATCAATCTATACTTGTGACTCCATTTTCCCTATGGCCTATCTTCACAGTTTCAACCCAACAACACAAAAAACCCCAACCTGAACTTACTAGCTAGCATAATACCTTTAATCAAATAAAGCTAAATTAAAAAGAGAGATCCCTCTATGAAAATGGAAGGGCTAGATTCTGAGTTTTAAAAGTGCTTCTAAGGTTGCCTCTATGATTTTGTCTACAACCTCAAAAAATTACGAAGTGATAACATCATAGATTTGGGTTTTTGCAAGATTTGTTTTAACTTTCTATTGCAGATCTAAAAGGTTAAGTAGCCATTTTCATTGTTAGGGCTATAAGTCATTGTTAAGCAGGTGAATCCTCTCTGCGGAGAGAGACGATACCTCTAGCCCTAGAGTGGGTCTAGAAACAAAAATACATGCTAAAGTGTTGATTCCTAATTATTGAAGGAAAGAGGACATGGTAGATCGACCTACCTGGAGTCCTGTTGGGGTTCCCATGTTTTGGCCAGGTTGACAGAGACCAAAAGATGAGACAACATAGAACCACTTTCAGACCTTAGGATCTAGCCCTCCTAGGTCCAGAGAGGGATCTCTCTATGACTATCAAAGGATATCTGTCTTTGAAGTTCTCAATTGTGATTTTAGGCTAGTTATAGGCTCAAGGTTGTTTGTTTGATTGTTTGAGTTTGGTTGTTGAGAATCAGGAAGGAAGGTTTCACCATAAGACAAGGATGGGTAAAGAAGGAAGCTAGGCAAGAATAGATAACTCAGGGAACATCAAGGCCATTGGGCATTGGAGTCAAGAAAGGATTTACTTATGTTCAATGTGTAAGCTTCAGTTGGGCTAGTCATCTAGAGCATTTGGATCTCAAAGACTGATTGGTGGGATGGAACACTAAGGAATGAGAATGAAGGATGGAAAACCATCTGATTCCGTATATAGATCAGGCCAGAGGTCATTTAACTCCAGGCCTGCTTGGAAAAAACCATAGGCAACACAAGGGGTCTTGAAAAGGTTTGTATGGAAGGGCAGGTTATGAAGAGGCAGCGACAGGCTTTACACCTCCCAATGTTCCTAACCTCTTTCAATTAAATCTTAACAAAGACATCTGAACACCGATTCTATCAACTTGCACATCAGAGAGCAGGCAATAATCATCCACTACACTGGTTTAGTCGATTTAAAACAATATTCAGACACACATATGAGCAGAAAACATTAAAGACTGAGAGAGATGGGATATAAGGTACCTAACAAGGGTAAATCTTATATCATGCATTCAGATGTCAGTCAGAAGAACATGAAATGAAATGGAAATAAACACAGAGATAAGAAAAACATCACCAACTGCAGTAGATCAGGATCCAATGAAAACTCTTATCATATTAAACACAACACCAATTAGGTACATCACTGCTCAAAGCTTTTACATTCAGCCTGAATACATCATATTTCTCAGCCTGTCATACAACTATTACACAGGAAACTTGGCTTGAGACAAAAATGCTTGCAATTCACTAATAATCCAACAACAACCATTACAATGATATCCCTCTGTGCTTTATAGAAGAAGAGACACAGAGGACCGACTGAGGAAGGTAGGTGAATTTTAAATGTTACATTTAAACACCATAATGAACGCAGGGCCGAGACCCATGCTGCTTGATGCGTTGTAGATTTAATTTTAGTCACCTTCCTCATGAAAGAAAGATTTGCTCCGGATACAATTTGACCCTTTGGCTGCAGTACTCCAGGTGATTTGATCCAAATAAAAGAACTCGTTGAGAGGTCTGCCTCATGGATGTTAGACTGTTTTGAACTATAGCTGGGACGAGAAATTCCTTCAAGGACACGACGCATAATAAATACTGCATGGGAGACCTGTCCTTTATGGAAAAACATTCTGCTGATAAGAAAACCTTGATATTACCTCTTATTGATGTTCAGGATCTCCAGAATCGATCCTCGGGGTCTTCAAAATGATGCTTTGCCTCATTAAACCTCTGTTTCAGGGCTCAAGATCTTCATTGACGCGCATTAATCCCTCTGCTCTGTACTGAAAATCCTCGCTGCTTCATTACTGCCTCTGTCAAGTTAGCTCGATATTTAAATGGCACCGGAAGGATTTCGACGTCTGAACTCTACTCTCCATTAATATGAGTCCTGACGGCCCCATTTCTTGACCTTTTTTATGGTACTGGCTCATTAGAGTTGATCCTGACTGCGCCGCTCGCCATTGAGGTAGTACATTGAACAGCGGCGGTCCTCGTCCTTTGGAAACTCTGCAACATAGCAAAAATCATGAAGAAAATAGTAGACGGAGCGATGGGTGCAGGGTGGACGAAACAGTAGTGCGACAGTGGTGGAAACAATGCTTTTGTGTAAAAGAACGATGAAAATGCAGTGGAGTGGTGGAATGCGCGAATAATAGGGTTTGGTATGATCATGTGAAATGCAGACTGCTGGATTCAAAGCCGGAGATGGAGATCAAACGGTGGAGATTGATCTCATGGCTGGGACTTATGGACATGGCGAATACATATGGTAGAAACTTTAGACTTTGAAGTAAATGTAAGGAAATGCAACAAATGCAACTTAAATGTATGTAAGAAGTGGGACCCAAAGGAGGCGAGGGCGATTAAATCAAAACCGTTAGATCTTTTAACCCAACAAACTTATTAAAGATGAACTTGAAGGCTAATTTAACGGAGACGGAGTTGGGAGAGCAATTGCAATGCACATATGAATGTTCCCGATTGCGATTGGGGAGACGCTGCGATTAAACACCAACCGTCGGATCTGGGATCAGATCGACGGTCCACGTCTAATCAGAGGGAGATGGAGAGGGGCAGCGGAGCAGTGATGCGACAGTGCTGAGCCGTTAGATCGGCGGGAGAATGGACGGCTGTGATAGAATCGGAGGACGGAGGGAAGGCTTGCGAATGTGATCGGGCAGGGCAATGCAATTGAGCGCTGGTCGTCGGATCGCGGAACAGATCAACGGCTCAGATGCAATCGGGGGACAGTGCGATCGGGGGATCGGAAGTCACAGTTGCGATTGATCGAAGGGTGCGACGAGGATGTTGCGATTGCGATGGGCGGAGGGCTTGCGATTAGCGCTCCGCCGTCGATCTTTATGACAGATCAACGGACCAAAACTCAATGCGAGACTTTGTGTTCAAAACAATCGCATCGGGGGTTTTCGGCTGTAACAAAGGGAATGCACCCGCCGATAGTTCCGATTGCGATTGGCGCTCGGGACTTAAGCGCTTGGTCCCACCGCACGGGCATGTGGGAAGTGGTTAAGGGACTTAACGGGAAAGGGGCTAGGGCTTGTTATAAAGTCGGGAAAGTGGGTTTTTGGCCCGTTTTAATGGGTTTTAAGGGATTTAAAGGGAAACGGTAAGGGGGAAAAAAGGAAAAAGGCTAAACAAAGGGTAAGAGGGGGAATTTAAAGGGGATTTTAGGGGGATTTGAGGGGTAAAAAAGGGGAAATAGAAGGGGAGCCAAGGGGGAATAAAAGAGGCTAAATGAGGGTAACAGAAAGGGAATTTGGACAAAGGGAAAAAGGGGGGGAATTGATGTATGTTGCAGGGGTAAAGGAAGGAATGACAGGCCCTTTTTAGCAGTTTACTAGCAGAAAGGGATTTGTATTAGGCACAGCAATTGAGAGACTTCAAGGAGGATGGATTTTCAGGGGAAAGGCATTCCTTGAAGACTCAACAATGCCTTAGACCCCTATTTGCTTGTCCAAAATTTCTTAGGGGGGCTAACAGTGGCTCCACATGGGGATGGCTTCTTCTTGAAGGAGTCAAGAATTCAGAAAATGATCTCTTGGTGTAGGCCAGATGCCTGCTGCTGTAAGCCATCTTTCTTCTTTCTTTAGATTAGCTGCCACAATATATTAGATACACAAATCAGCAGAAACATTTTCCCAACCAATCTACCTACCCAAACTAGAACTCTAACAATTTTCCCTTGGGTGCATTTGAACTAGCAGACCCTTTACATTTTATTTTGCAGAACAAAAACAAACCTATTCTAATTCTACCCTTATTGCTCCATGAGGCCAGATTAGACTGTTGGCCTCATCTATTTCTCTACCTAATCTACTACCTGTTGGGATTAAACTGTCCAACATGTTTCTTCACCTACACTCTAAGATAGGAAATTTAAACACAGGCAAGCCAGGATTAGACAGTCTGACTTGCTGGGCAGAGACTTGAAGAAAGCAAAACTGTGAAGGCATGGAATTTTGCGACTGTGAAACATCCTTTTTTCTTTCTTGTGACTCAGGTTTTGAGCATATTTGAGTCACTTCTTTCCTTTGCTCCAGCTCTGATTTTGGGCATATTAGAGCTGGATCTTCTTGCCTCAGAGGTTCATGTTTTGAGCATGTCTGAACCTCTCTTTTCATTATTTTTCTTGGAACAATCTCTCTCTTTTTTGCTGAAAATGAAAATTTGCAACGGTATGTACAATGGAGGTGAAATTGGAAATGGAAAATCAATAAAAGTAATGTTTGGGCATCCTGTCGTTGACAGGACCCCCAAACAGCTCTGTACCATCGAGTTCTTGTAAGAAAAATGCATTAGGACCCACCGTGGCTTGAATGATGAACGGACCTTGCCACAAGCTGTCGAATTTGCCATGTTTGCCTTTATCCTCTCTTCTTGAATCCCACTTCAGGACCTTGTCCCCAACTTTGAAATTTGCTGCTTTGGTTCTTTTGTCAAACCGTCTCTTCATGTTTTCCTGCACTCTGACAGCTCTGTCATAAACTTGCTCCCTTGTTTGCTGAAGATGGATTGTTTCATTAATTCTCCTTATCATGCTGTCTTCTTCTGATTGGATTTCTTGAATAAGCTTTACCACTGGTATCCCAAGGCTAGTAGGAAAAACTGCTTCTGTCCCATAAACCAGCTGGAAGGGTGATGTGCCAATAGATTTCTTTGTAGTGAGCCTGTCTGCCCACAAGGCATGTATCAAATTTTTATGCCAAGACCTTTTGTTCTCTTCTAGTAGCTTCTTAATGATTGTAACTAGGCTTTTATTTGATGATTCATCTAAGCCATTACCCTGGGGGTAATAGGCAGTTGAATGTCCAAGTGCAATTCCGTACCTGTAACAGAAATCAATCATTCTTTTGGATCTGAAAGCAGCAGCATTGTCAGTGATTATTTTCCTTGGGTAGCCAAATCGAGATAAGATAAAGTCTTCTAGGAACCTAATGATGACAGAATTAGTGGCATTCCTAGTGGGTATGGCTTCAATCCACTTAGTGAAGTAATTAGTAGCAGTCAGGATCCATTTGTGTTGCCCAGAAGAAGAGGGGTGGATTTCTCCAATGAAGTCTAAGCCCCATTGCATGAAGGGACCTTCTATGGTGATAGGTTGCAGAGGGAGGGGAAGGAGCTTTCTTTTGCCCTCAAAAATTTGGCATTTGTGGCAGGTAAGGACCATTTTATGAACATCACTAAAGAGTGTAGGCCAATAGTAACCATCCCTGAGTATCTTATTTGTAGTGGCTTTCCAACTCAGGTGGCCTCCACACTCCCCAGCATGGAATTCTTGTTTGATTTTTTCAGCTTCGGTTTCAAGCAAACATTTTAGCAAAAGACCATTTGGATTTTTCCAATATAGACTCTCATTCATAATGCAGTAATTTCTAGCTTTGAGTTTTACGAATCTAGCCTTTGTTTTGGACAGTTCTGGAGGGGCATTGAGGTGTGTGAGCACGTAAAGGATATCAGTGTACCAAGGAGAGTTCTAAAACTGCTCCTCAACAGTTGGATGGGGTAATCCTTCCTGCTCATCCAGGGCATTCATCATGTTAATATCAAGGGCCTGTAGATTAGTTTCAGCCATTAATTGGGCCAGGCCTTGACCTTTGATCAGCTTGGTGGGTTTGATTTCAATGTCATATTCTAAAATTGTAGCAATCCATTTGCCCCTTTTCCCATCTGGGTCTTGGGACAGGATATCTTTGACCACTATATTTGGCACATAGGCAATGGTGTGAGAATGCAGAATGTACACCCTAAAGTCTTTTAAGGCCTTAATCAGGGCATAAGCCTGCTTTTCCATGATGTTGTAATTTAAGGGTGCATCTCTTAAGGCTTTACTGAAGAAGGCTATAGGCTGTTCATTACCTTCTGAATTTTTCTGCAGCAAAACTGCAGCTATTGTGTGTGGGGAAGCAAATGAAAAGATCAGAAAATCTTTTGAAAAGTCGGGGCTGATAAGGACGGGGGCCTGGGTGAGTGCAAGCTTTACTGACTCAAAAGATTTTTTGGCTTCAACAGTCCACTTGACTCCTGCATCTTTCTTTAGCATTTCAGTCATTTTCCTAAGATGCTCAGCAAGATTGGGGATAAATCTTCTAAGGAAATTGATCTTCCCAATGAAGGACTGTAGCTCTTTGATGTTTCTTGGATGTGTAATTTGAAGTATTCCCTCAACTCTCTGGGGGTCTATCCTAATCCCTTTCTCAGATATGATGTGGCCCAGAAGCTTACCTTCTTGCAGCCCAAAAACAGTCTTCTTAGGATTTAGGGATAGACCGTACCTTCTACATTTTTCAAAAAATTTCCTCAGATGTTTTAAGTGTTCTTCTTCTGTTTTAGAAAAGACAGTTAAGTCATCAAGTAGATAACTATAAAGTGTCCAATCTCATCCGAGAAAGAAATATCCATTGCTCTCTGGAAGGTAGCTCCAGCATTCATCAATCCAAAAGGCATTTTCACATACATGAAGGTGCCCCATGGAGTGGTAAAAGTTGTTTTGAGTTGATCTTCTGGGAGTACCAGAACTTGGTTGTATCCTGAAAAACCATCGAGCAGGGAGATTCTTTTAGAGCCCACTACCTTCTGTAGGATATGCTCCATTCTAGGCAAGGGGTAGTTATCTTTCAGGGAGGCTCTATTGAGGTTTCTGAAGTCTATGCACAGTCTAATCTCCCCTGTTTTCTTCCTTACAGCCACTAAGTTTGACACCCAATCAGAAAACCTTACAGGGACAATAATGCCTGCATCATACATCTTTTTAATTTCCTTTTCTACTACAGGCAATTGTTTTGGATTAATTCTTCGAATTTTTTGTCTAAAAGGCCTCTGATTTTCCTTCAGTGGTATCTTGTGTTGTATGATGTTGGTGTCATAGGCCTTTAAGTCTTCATAGCTCCATGCAAACACATCAATGAATTCCTTAAACATGTCAATGTATTTATTCTTCATGTCTGCAGGTATAGACTTAGCCAGTTTTATCATTTTGGGTTTGTCTTCAGTGCCTATGTTGCACTCTTCTACATCTGATTCTGCATGTTCTATTGTGGGCTTCTTTGCAACATCATCAAAATCAAAGAGATCCTCTAAGGGTGCTAGGCCTCTTGGTATGTTCTTGTCTTTGGCTTGCAGCACCTCCATTTCTTCTCTATCTGCGTTTTCACGTTTTATGGCTGAATCTCCAGTTTCTTCAGAAAAAGAATTTATTTCTATACTACAAGGTGTTTCTAGTTCATCCGGGGAATCCTCACTTGGGCAGTTGTCATCAGATTTTGAGTCTGAATCAGAAAATTCAAACTCATTTCTGCCCGCCAGGAAATCTTCAATCTGTTTGTCTCCTTCGAAGACCTGCCAGTATTTTTCATTGTCTGGCACTGCAGGCCTGAATTTAGTCTGAATGATGATTTGTTGGTCAACTGGGGCCTTAGGATAAGAGCTAGCTAGGCAGGCTAGTCCATTTGCAATAGCGTTTTGACCCCTAGGAATGGATACTAAATCATATTCAATGAACGTTTTCAGCAAATCTAGAGTATCATTTCTATATGCCCTAAGCCTGGGGTGTTTTGCCGAATACTCACCATTCATCTGTTTGATTACTAACTCAGAGTCTCCTCTCACGACTATCCTACGGGCTCCTAATTTTTTCAACAGATTTAAGCCCAAGATTAGAGCCTCATATTCTGCAATGTTATTCGTGCATTTGAAATGCATATTGACAGCGTGGCTCTCTGCGTGGTCATTTTCGGTGTTACGCAGCCACACTCCTGCTCCAGCGCTTTGTCTAGTACAAGACCCATCAAAGTTCATTTACCACAGGGGCTCTTTGTTTACTTCCACTTCACTTTCTCCTCTACAGCTGGGTTCGCCTTTAGGTTGAGTTGGGAGGTCTATACTAGGTTGTAAGCTATCTTGTTGTTCATAGAGGCCATGGATGTCAGGAAGGTGGTTAGCTTGCTGTTCTTGTTCTGTTTTTGTTTCACTTGGAGTGAGAGGTCCACCACAGATCCTACAGGCTACATTGCTGATTTCCTCTTCGTTTTCAGTGTGCTGCCCATGGTTTTCCTGATCATATTCTTCCAGAGTGGCCATTATGTGAAGGTCCATAGGCTCGGTGTTCTCATTTGTATGCCTACTCTGGGACTCTGGCTCTTCTAAGGATTCATCATTACAAAAGATGAAGGAGTCAAGGTCGGTATGCACAGAATATAAGGGTGAATTTTCAGGTTTCTCGAGGCTGCTGACTAGGAATTTCATTTGGGATTCTCTATATAGTCTTCTTGATTGGCAAAATATAGGGATAGTGGCATATGAACCATCCATCTGCATGGTGCCTTGCAGCTTGGCTCCCCATGATCTAGATAATAACATGCCATACTTGGGTGGCACGTCTGCCACCACTACATCCATGACCATAAATTTCGCAGGAATCTGAGTTAAGCTCACACATAAGTCTTTGATGAGGCCAAGACATTTTACCCTACTCGAGTCAAAAGAATACAAGTCTTTATAGGGTCTGGTGATTTCGAGGCCTAACTTCTCCATGACTACCTTAGGCATTAGATTGTGTGATGCTCCGGAGTCATGCATGGCATTATGGAGGATCTTGTCATGAATGTTAAGACTGATATAAAAAGGTGGAACTACCCCTTCCTGAAATTTCCCCTCAATCTTGGGACCGAATAAGAGGGTAGGCTGATCATCACTCAAATTTACAGTGTCATTATTTATACTCAGATTTAATGCTTTCAAAATCTGGCCTTTATATACATCCTGAGTGGCAAGCTCAGATAATGGTACAGAGATTTTGATTTTTGCAATCTCACTTTCTAAACTGAAAGTGGATTGACTCTTGGAAGTGTTCAACTCTGTTTTATTTTCCACTATTTTAGTGGCTGAATCAGTTTGTGTTTTCTCATTATGTACATGTGTAGAAATAGTTTTATCAGGAGCGCTAATTGAGGTGCTAGTGCTACTGGTTGGTTGACTTTGTTTTTCATTGTTTTGATTGCCTTTCTGTTGGTTTTTCTCAGAACTCTCAGCTGTAGATTTATCGTTTACAGCAGTTACTTTAGAAGGTTTTTCAGGCCTCTTTTTGATGGTTACCTCAGGAGTTTTAGGTTTGGAAGTGTCTTGGTTCTTTTTACTCCTGAGCTCATATTGTTCTCTGACCTGTAACATGGCATCTTGGAACCCAAGTCTGTACTCTTCAGTTTCTAATCTTTCCTCATCCCAATATGAATATGAGGGTTGATCATCCTCTGAGTCACAGTTCAGAATTGATTCCTCTGTTTCGAACATGTTTATCACATTCCCCTCAGACTCTTCTACGATTCCCTCATCCTCATCAAGAAAGTTCTGGAAAGGGGGAATGACTTGCTGATCTGACTCTTTCGGCCTGTTGGGAGTGTTGTTGTTTCTTCTAAAGTTCTGGTTTTGGTTTTGATTTTGGTTCCTGTTTTGAGTGATAGCCATCTTTTCGACCACTTGGCATAGCTTATCCAGATTCTTAGACAATCTGTCAATATTAGGATCTGAAGTGGAGGCTATAGTGTCATCCTTGTATGTTACTCTCTTCTTAGCTCTTAGTTTGGCTCTTATTTCAATCAAATTTGCCTCTATGTTTACTGCCCCTTTCTGCATGTCTTCCAAAGTGGTGTACTCTTTATCTCTAAGCTCATAGGCCATGTCAGCATCAAATCCATCAGGATATTTGGCCAGGGCCATACCTTGCGGAGGTTTCATGTGTGGGGGAAGAGCATTGTAGATGCTATTGAATCTAGTGGTGTAATCGTGAACACTTTCTCCTGCGTTCCTCTTAAGAGACATGTATTCTGCTAGGAGCTGGCGAGGGTTTGCTCTAGTTTCCCATTTGTTAATGAAAGTCTGGTATAAAGCAGGGAGATCTTGGATACTACCAGCAGGTAGGTTTTTAAACCACTTTTTAACCTCTCCCCCCAGGCTCTGCACGAAAATTCTCATTTTGATTGTTTCATCATGAATTTCCATATAGTCAAAAGAGTCCTCCATTTTATCTACATGTTGTTGTGCTGTTGTAGGCTCTTTAGCAGGGAAGTGTGGGATTTTTGATTGATAATCATTTGGTAAGGGCAGTAGAGGCTGAGGTAAGACTAGAGGTGCATACCAGGCTGCCATGATGATGTTCTGATGAGGTATAGGGTTGGCTTGAGCAGCTGGTAGTTGGATGACAGGAATGGTAGGACCAGCAGAAGTCTGTTGAGCAGATCTAGGGTGAGAAAGCCCCAAGTTTTGGAGAAAGTGGAGATCAGGTGGTGTGGAAGGAGGGGTTTCGCTGTCCCTAGTGTCTGGCTGGTCTGAAACACTGAATGACCTAGTTCTACGTAATCTGATTTGGAGGTCTAGGTCGAAGAAAGGGTCTAATAGAGCTGCAAGATCTTCTGGTGCAGAATTGGCTCTATGAATGTTGCTAGAAATAGTTGATCTCCTACTCACAGGTGTTCTTTTAAGGATTTTCTCAGGATTATCAACTGTTACAGGTGGGTTTGGATCAGGGAAAGCTCTTGTATGAATGGTTCTGTGAGCCAGAGTGCTGTTTATAAGCCAAGCAGCTTAGCCCTACTTGTTATTTCTACTGTGGTTAATGTTGTCTTGGGAACTGGCCTCCCTGTGGAGTCTTCATTATGCTTGGGACTGGTCTCCCAGTGGAGTCTGATGTGAAACCGAGATAATCAGCAGGCCTACTGATCACCAGTGGAGTCTTTAACGTTTAGGAACAATGGAGTCGCCAGGTGGAGGGTTTAAGATGATTCTAGGGTACACTGTCCACCACAGTGCTCAGGCACTATCACCTTTCATGAATCTCCTCTAAAGCAACAAGCTCCAACCAGAGATTGACTAGGAGGGCATTTACCAGATATGTCATCCCTGAAGAGAGGATGAGATCTGGAGACTACCTGGCCCTATCCAGGCTCTGTCTAAGAGTATGGTGGATATTCAATAATGGAGGCTGATTCAAGAAAGGTGTGACTTACCGCCAACCTAACCAGAGTTCTAAGTTTCTGAGGTTTAAAGAGTGTTTAAGATGAAATGTACTCAGAAGTCCCCAGTGGAGTCGCCATTATGTTGGGGTTTCCATGTTTTGGCCAGGTTGACAAAGACCAAAAGATGAGACAACATAGAACCACTTTCAGACCTTAGGATCTAGCCCTCCTAGGTCCAGAGAGGGATCTCTCTATGACTATCAAAGGATATATGTCTTTGAAGTTCTCAATTGTGATTTTAGGATAGTTATAGGCTCAAGGTTGTTTGTTTGATTGTTTGAGTTTGGTTGTTAAGAATCAGGAAGGAAGGTTTCACCATAAGACAAGGATGGGTAAAGAAGGAAGCTAAACAAGAATAGATAACTCAGGGAACATCAAGGCCATTGGGCAATGGAGTCAAGAAAGGATTTACTTATGTTCAATGTGTAAGCTTCAATTGGGCTATTCATCTAGAGCATTTGGATCTCAAAGACTGATTGGTGGGATGGAACACTAAGGGATGAGAATGAAGGATGGAAAACCATCTGATTCCGTCTATAGATCAGGCCAGAGGTCATTTAACTCCAGGCCTGCTTGGACAAAACCATAGGAAACACAAGGGGTCTTGACAAGGTTTGTATTGGAAGGGCAGGTTATGAAGAGGCAGCGACAGGCTTTACACCTCCCAATGTTCCTAACCTCTTCAATTAAACCTTAACAAAGACATCCGAACACTGATTCTATTAACTTGCACATCAGGGAGCAGGCAATAATCATCCACTACATTGGTTTAGTTAATTAAAAACAATATTCAGACACACAATGAGCAGAAAACATTAAAGACTGAGAGAGATGGGATATAAGGTACCTAACAAGGGTAAATCTTATATCATGCATTCAGATGTCAGTCAGAAGAACATGAAATGAAATGGAAATAAACACAGAGATAAGAAAAACATCACCAACTGCAGTAGATCAGGATCCAATGAAAACTGCTTATCATATTAAACACAACACCAATCAGGTACATCACTGCTCAAAGCTTTTACATTTAGCCTGAATACATCATATTTCTCAGCCTGTCATACAACTATTACATAGGAAACTTGGCTCGGGACAAAAATGCTTGCAATTCACTGATAATCCAACAACAACCATTACAATGATATCCCTCTGTGCTTTATAGCAGAAGAGACACATAGGACCGACTGAGAAAGGTAGGTGAATTTTAAATGTTACATTTAAACACCATAATGAACGCAGGGCTGAGACCCATGCTGCTTGATGCGCTGTATATTTAATTTTAGTCACCTTCCTCATGAAAGAAAGATCTGCTCCGGATACGATTTGACCCTTTGGCTGCAGTACTCCAGGTGATTTGATCCAAATAAAAGAACTCGCTGAGAGGTCTGCCTCATGGATGTTAGACTATTTTTAACTATAGCTGGGACGAGAAATTCCTTCAAGGACATGGCGCATAATCAATACTGCATGGGAGACCTGTCCTTTATGGAAAAACATTCTGCTGAAAAGAAAACCTTGATATTACCTCTTATTGATGTTCAAGATCTCCAGAATCGATCGTCAGGGTCTTCAAAATGATGCTTTGCCTCATTAAACCTCTGTTTCAGGGCTCAAGATCTTCATTGACGTGCATTAATCCCTCTGCTCTGTACTAAAAATCCTCGCTGCTTCATTACTGCCTCTGTCAAGTTAGCTCGAACTTTAAATGGCGCCGGAAGGATTTCGGCGTCTGAACTCTGCTCTCCATTAATATGAGTCCTGACGGCCCCATTTCTTGACCTTTCTGATGGTACTGGCTCATTAGAGTTGATCCTGACTGCGCCGCTCACCATTGAGGTAGTACATTGAACATCGGCGGTCCTCGTCCTTTGGAAACTCTGCAACATAGCAAAACTCATGAAGAAAACAGTAGACGGAGCGATGGGTGCAGGGTGGATGAAACAATAGTGCGGCGGTGGTGGAAACAATGCTTTTGTGTAAAAGAACGATGAAAATGCAGTGGAGTGGTGGAATGCGCGAATAATAGGGTTTGGTATGATCATGCAGCGCAGACCATTGGATTCAGGCCTCGAGATGGAGATCAACGGTGGAGATTGATCTGCGGGCTGAATTATGGACATGGCGGAATACATATGAAACTTTAGACTTTGGCGAAAATGTATGGAAATGCAAACAAATGCAACGAAATGTATGTAAGAAGTGGGACCCAGCGGAGGCGGAGGGCGATTAAATCAAAACCGTTAGATCTTAACCCAATGGACGGACAGGATGAACTTGGGCCAATCACAATCGGAGGTCGGAGCGGGGAGAAATTGCAGTGCACAACATGAATGTTCCGATTGTGATTGGGGAGACGCTGCTATTAAACACCAACCGTCGGATCTGGGATCAGATCGACGGTCCACGTCTAATCGGAGGGAGATGGAGAGGGGCGGCGGAGCAGCGATGCGACAGCGCTGAGCCGTTAGATCGGCGGGAGAATGGACGGCTGCGATAGAATCGGAGGACGGAGGGAAGGCTTGCGAATGTGATCGGGCGGGACAATGCGATTGAGCGCTGGCCGTCGGATCGCGGAACAGATCAACGGCTCAGATGCAATCGGGGGACAGTGCGATCGGGGGATCGGAAGTCACAGTTGTGATTGATCGACGGGTGCGACGAGGATGTTGCGATTGCGATGGGCGGGGGGCTTGCGATTAGCGCTCCGCCATCGATCTTTATGACAGATCAACGGACCAAAACTCAACGCGAGACTTTGTGTTCAAAACAATCGCATCGGGGGTTTTATGCTATAACAAAGGGAATGCACCCGCCGATAGTTCCAATTGCGATTGGCGCTCGAGACTTAAGCGCTTGGTCCTAGTGCACGGGCATGTGGGAAGTGGTTAAGGGACTTAACGGGAAAGGGGCTAGGGCCTGTTATAAAGTCGGGAAAGTGGGTTTTTGGCCCGTTTTAATGGGTTTTAAGGGATTTAAAGGGAAACGGTAAGGGGGAAAAAAAGGAAAAAGGCTAAACAAAGGGTAAGAGGGGGAATTTAAAGGGGATTTTAGGGGGATTTGAGGGGTAAAAAAGGGGAAATAGAAGGGAAGCCAGGGGGAATAAAAGAGGCTAAATGAGGGTAACAGAAAGGGAATTTGCACAAAGGGAAAAAGGGGGGGAATTGATGTATGTTGCAGGGGTAAAGGAAGGAATGACAGGCCCTTTTTAGCAGTTTACTAGCAGAAGGGGATTTGTATTAGGCACAGCAATTGAGAGACTTCAAGGAGGATGGATTTTCAGGGGAAAGGCATTCCTTGAAGACTCAACAATGCCTTAGCCCCCTATTTGCTTGTCCAAATTTCTTAGGGGGGCTAACAAGTCCAACACTGTCATCATTGTTATAATGGTGGCGGCCTCTCGCTCCTGTCTCGGCAAAAATATGTGTAAAATAGAGTTTTACAGAGTCTGAAAAATAGCCTGTAAAGATGTGCATGTATCTCTGATTCTGAAATCACTGTGCAAAAAGTGAAATAGTTTTTTATAGATGGGTCTCTTAGGAACAAAAACCTCCTTCATTTTTGTATGATGTATTTCGGATTGGCCACAATCTTCTCTGTAAGATTATGACTTAAATGGAATTTTCTGAAAAAAGTTCTTTCCAACATTGTTTAATATTTCCAAAACCATAATAGCTGTTAGAAAAGTGAGAGAGGTTTTTGTAGAAAGTCCTCTTACGAACATAAAAGTCCTTTATTTTTTCAAAATTCATCTTGGATTGATCACAATAGTTTCTACAAAAAAATGACTAAAACATGAAATTTCTGCAAAAATGTTCCTTCTTGTTGTGTTTTTCATCTTTTCACTTTTTTGTTCTTTTGACTATTTTACTTTCACTTTAGACAAAATTCAATGTTGGTGAAAGTATTTTCATTTATTTTTACCATTTTACTTCCTCTGTATTTACTTTTACTGTTTACCTTTGACTGCTTTGTAACTTCATTTTAACTTTCACTCTGACTTTTACCTGATACACTTTAAACACTGAAACTCTTTAACTGTTATGCTTTTACTATCCCTGTAAATTCTCATTTCACTTTTACCATTCAGTCTGCAAATTTCATCATTCTAATCTCTCTCTGAATTTGTATACAATTTTTTTTTTGAATGAAGATATTGAGTTAAAATCTGAGAATTTGGAGCAAACAATTTTGTCAACTAGTATTGAAACTGTTGGTCCAAATCCATATTTTGATAGTAACCTGAAAAAATAAAACAATTTATTAATGAAATCCAGGTTTGCAGGGAGGTGATTGTAGGTTTTTTGAAAGACCTTTGGAATGAGATTAGTCTGTGAAGGTTTAAATCTATTTTTTAGGCATTTTGGGGAACTACTGCAAGATTAGATTGTTTGCAGGAGTTATTCACTTTAACAGAGATGAAACTGAGTAATGTAGGCAAAGGATGGCTTTATTTTTGGCATTTTTTTCTCAATTATGTTTTTTGAATTGGTTTGATTGAAAACAGGGAATATCAAGGTAATTCAGAGGTTTTAGTTGTTCATATCCTTGATTTTAATCTCTAAACTGTGAAAATTGAGGAAATTGGCTTTAAAAAGGTTCACAGTTGAAGATAGGGCTTTTTGGTCTGTAACAGTCTTTAATTCAGTTGTATTTAGTTGGAAAAAGTCATGGAGATTCTCTGAGGAAGAATTTCAGAAGAAATGGCTCTTAAAATGGCAACTGACTCGAAAATGGCACTGTTAGGTTTGAAAATGGTGAAAAGGGCTCTGCACGGGCTCTTAGGGTGTAATGGCGCACAATGGTGAAAATTAGACGAAAATAGGCTCTGCGAAGGTTTCACAAGTTTAAAGTGCGAATAGGTGAAAAAATATGAAAACATTAGACTTTAACGTATTAAACCATAATATAAACTATAGTTAAGTTACATTAAACAAAGGTTAAGCAGTTGTGGTTTTGGAATACCGGTGGTGGTATTCGCGTTGCTCAATGGTGGTAAGCGGTAATACACTTTTTGAACGTGATGCAATAGAATCGTGACACGTCGACGCGGCGTGGTTTGGATAAACCACCCATTTTGCACAACTTTTACAAAACATCCATCGATTAATTTGTGAGCGCGAAAATGCGTTATCGCCGTTGGATCTGGCTTTGGGGAGTGAACGATCGGGATTAAAAGGGAAAGTACGGGAAAAAGTCAAGTATCGGGTTCAATATAGGCCATAGATCTTGGGAGTAAAAGAAAATCCGACGGTTAAAAATAGCGCGATGGGGAGGAGTAAAAATTTATTGATCAGTCGCTTTGATTTTCATTCGTTGGATCAAAAGGGATTTGGGGATCGAAGGGTCTAGATTGAATCTTGATGGGAACAGGCCTTTTGATGGGATTTATATATAAAAGTTTCTTTTTCCAATGGAAAGGGTGATCGGAAAGGTTAATCAAGATTTTAACCAAGGTTAGGGGGCCGGGGAAGGGAAATATACAAGGGAATGGGTTTAGAAGTTTAGTTTAAATTAAACTTCGATATTTTTTGTTTAAAACATATAGAACATATGTTTAAAGGTTTTTCATATCTTTTTTATTATATGGTTAATTAAATCGAGATGACTTAACTACCATAGGGGGTGGGATATTTATATATATAGAATACTTAGCCAAAGGGGTTATAAGGGGGGTTTTTAATTAAACATGTGGGAATGAATAACTTTGGCTTAAGTTATATCAAGTGGGTTTTTGGGTTTATTATATAAAAAGGAGTTATGAAATAGGAAAAGGTTATTTGTACAGGGAGTTAATATATAAGTTAAAGTTAATATGAAAATAGGACATGGTATACTTAAAACACATATTTATAACAAGTAAAGTGAGGTTTTAAAGATAATTTGCATTGATCTTATCATTTAACTTATGATGTAATGTTATTTTGAGGGCTTAATGTGTTTAAATGATGTAGGAAGTTAGCTAAATAGGAATTACAAATGCCTTTAAGTAAAAATGGAGTTTTACTTAGGATTATTCAAGGGAATGAGTGCATGAATGGTAAATGATGTGATTAAGGGATTAATATAGACATTTCACACTTTCAACTAATCAGTCATAGAGCCTTGGGTCCAGTCCCAACAAAGTCAAGGAAATGCCTTGAGCCTTTCTGACTGATAGTCTAGAATGTTTCATGACTATGGGAAGGGGAAGTTAGTTATTTTGCAGCCCATGATGAATGATATTTACATTGAGAATTTTCACCTTCTTCTACCTACCCATCTTACCATGCTAACATTTTTTTCTTCCTTTGTAGTAGGTGCATTTAAGCTAGCAACCTTCACAGCATTTATTCTTTCTAAAAGCAAGTAAAACTATCTAATTCTACACTTATTTCATCCATGAATCCAGATTAAACTGTTGGATTCACTTTATTTCTCTACCTAACTACTGAATTGTTAGGATTAAACTGTCTAACAACACATTATTTTCTATCTACAACAAAGGAAATTGAAACAATGACAAGTTAAGATTGAACTGTTTAACTCATCATGGACTATGGAATTTATTGACACTTTGCCACAGTCAAAAAGTAAAAAGTAGTGGCATGTATGCTTGTACACTTTCATTTTTTATTTTTGGGTCTTTTATTTTTTCTAAGTCCTTTGATTATTCTTTTAGGACTTTTTACCCTCTTTTTGATTTTTTTGATTTTTTATGAAATATGTGAATACAACTTACAGAAGGGAAAGTATGTACAGATTTACAAGATTATCAACAGTCAAGTCAAAATTATGACCCCTATATTATAGATTGGTAACAAGAACTTTGATTCTTGAATTGGGGCCTTAATCCCTTTAAAATATGTTTAAAATATTTAATATTCAGTTTTGCTCTGGTTTTATCCTTCGGCACTGATACTCTTCAGCTGTTTGACATTCACTATGTGTTGTTGTGTTTTGCAGGCACGCAGAGGTTTTGTGACTTTCACCAATGCTCATGACGCACAGGTGGAATCATAATTTCGATCCCTGCAGATTTTTCGTCTTCATGGATAGGAGCCTGAGGGATCATCATCCTCGACCCTTGATTTTCTTTTAGAATAGTTGAGAAACCTTTAAAACCTGCAAAAACATAGAAAAGTTAAGAAAATCCTGCGGGGATAGGTTTAAACTGCTTTGGAGGCTAAGTTAGATTGTGACCATTGGATGAAATCCACCAACGACGAGGATTACTCATTGGGGTCAGATGGGGAGGCGATTGGATAAATGGTTTATGGATTAATTCTAGGCCGTTAGATCAGATTGATCAATGGTTGAGATTAATGGGGTTTTTATAATGCAGAGGGTTCAACATAATAACGAAAATGGATGAAAATATAATGAAAAGGGGCAAAAATCCTTAGGCGGAAGGGAAAAGGGTTTAAATGAAATTTGGGGTTTTCGAACAATTCTGGGCCGTCGGATTAGATTAGCCAATAGAGATCAACGACGAAGTTTTATTTATAAATTCCTTTGGAAGAATGGTGGTTTCGGCCATAAAAACCACTGGTGTCACGCTGCTCAAAGGTATTTTTCAAAATTTCTCAAAAAAAACGCGATATGGGTCCCTGGCCGACACGTGTCCTTTGGAAACCACCTATATCACGTAATTTTTAGGAGTTAAATTTCGGACTCAAAGTTACGTGATATGGAGTCTTCGCCATTGGATGAAAGGTGGGCAGATCCAACAGTGGAGATGAGAGCGCGATAAGACGATTTGCGTGGCAGAAGAAGGGGGGCAGTGTCAAGGTGGTTTTGATCTCGACCGTCGGATCACAGGAATGGACGGTCAGGATTGATGGATGGAGAAGGTAGGTCCCAAAGGATTTGGGCCTACTAGGTTACATCTGGACCGTTAGATATTCAGAATGAATGGCTCAGATTTAATCTTAGGGTAAACGAAACAGAATATGAAGCAGGGGTCGAGTGGAGATCGGGTAATTGTGAACCGTTGATCTGTAGAGATCAATGGTGGGTATTCACCGAATGATTTACACTGTGGGGTTTTGTGAAATAATAGAGGAAATTGGGGCTCGATCTAGACCATTAGATCTTGGTGAATGGATGGCCTAGATATGATCACAGGATCACCAAGCGGCGGAGGCGAGAGGAAGGCACACAAGAAAATTTGCAATGCGATTACGCGCAGACCATTAGATCTTAGAGAGATCAACGGTCAGGATGAATTGACGAGTTTTAATGTTGGAGGACCATGGTGGAGGACGATTAATCTGGGCCGTCGGTTCTTGTGGATTCGATGGTCCAGATTGAATTGCAGGATTGCAATTGGAGGAGGCAAAGGGGTGGTGCTTTAGATTTTGAATGGAGAGATTAAGCGCCAGCCATCAGATCTGGGAGTAAGATCGACGATGAGGATTTAATCGGATTGGTTATGGAGGAAGATTATGGGTGCAATGTGACTTTAGCACTAGCCGTTGGATTTATAACTATCAATGACAGAGATTGGATCTGGGGTTGAAAGGGATAAAACTCATCACATCGTGGATTTTTAGAATAACAAACGGAAAACATTAATAGAAAACTCCGATTTGTGATTTGCGATTGGGCTTTAGCGCTGGTCGCGGCTCTAGGTTTTATGACGGAAAAAGGAGCTGGGGCTAAAACAAAAGGGGCTTAAAGCCTTAATGCAAAAAGGCTGTTTTTAGAATTTTTTAAGGGTTTTCAGAGGATTTTGGGGGTTTCGATAAGAGTAAAAAAGGGATTTCAAACCTTATAAAGGGATTTTACAAGGCATTAAAGGGAAATTCAAAAGAATGAGAGGAAAATGGAAGGGTTTATGGATGAAGTGAAGAAGGAAAATGGAGAAGTGAAAATGAGGGAAAATGAGGCCTCTTGAGCAATTTTTTCTCTTAGTAGACAACAGATTTCATGGAAAAAAGGGGAAACAACAGTGAAGATTAACTTAGAGTTTATTTATCTTCATAAAAACTTCAAGGATGATAGGTTCTAAAAGGGGAATTATCTGTTGGAGTTTTTTGAAGAACAAAATTAGCCACTTTTTGGTATAACATAATTTATCAGTGGCTAACAGTGGCTCCACTTGGGGAAGACAACTGGTTATTTAAGTGTCTAGAACCTCAACTGCAAATCTCTGGCTTTCATTAAACCAGTGCCTTAATCCATTGGGAAACAACCTTTATTTTTGATGATCTCTGCAACAATTTAGAACAATGGAATTCTATCAAAACAACAAGTCTACCTACCCATTCCTAATGATCCTAACATTTTTTCTTCTTTTTAGACTGCATTTAGACTGACAAACTCTCTTTAACAACATTTTATTCTTTTGAAAAGCAAAAAACTAATATAAGTCTAATCTTATTCCTCCATGAACTTAGTTTTAACAGTTGAGTTCAAAAGCTTCTCTACCTAACTAATGTCTGTCAGGATTGGAGTGTCTGACAGACTTTTATTCTCTAAATTAAAAAAGTAGAAATTTAAAAGCAAACAAGCCACGATTGAATATTCTAACTTGTTGCTGATCTATGGCATAAAAACAAGCTGCACATAGAATAAAATTTGGAAGAAAATTTAAAACAAAATGCGAAGGCTTAAGATTTGAAAATTAAAACTTCCTTCTCTTTTTCTTCAACTCTAATTTTGAATTTATTTTGAGTTGTCTTCTCTCTTCCCTGGTTCAAGTTTTGAGTTTATTAGAACCATTTTTCTTCAATCTCATAGGTTTAGATTTTGAGCTTGTTTGAACCTTTGTTTTTCTATCCTAATCTACCTTACTAATAAGCAAAGATTGAGCTGTTTGGAAAATCTAATTCACTAACCTATCAACAGTAAATTGAAAAACTAGTCAGTCATGATTAAGCTGTATGACTAATTAGAAGTGTGTTTTCTAGGAGTGGCATTTGAGCTTGCACACTTTCAGACTTTATTTCTCTTTTTGGCATGGGGCTGTACCTTTCTTATTTTGACAATCTACCCTCTTTTCTCTTTTTGATTGTTTTTTTTTAATTTTTCTTTTTCTTTCAAGACAAAAATCAACAACTAACTAAATGCTCAAAGCTGAGCTTTATTTGATATTTCTATCTACCCTAATCTAAATTGGAATATTTACATGTTTTTAGCTAATGAACTCTCTTTTCCAGTATAACCAATCCAGTAAATGATTCCATGATTGGTCCTTCTTCATCTCTTTGGATAGGCTGGACAAATAGGGCCACTCCTATTCTTTTTGTTTTTTAGCAGCAATGCTAAATAGTCTTCTTGCTTTTGGTAATACACTACTCCTAATAACCTTTATTCCTTCTTCAAATACCTTCAAGAAGTGAGCATAGGGATCTTGAAATAATGCCTGGCTAAGAGTATTTGGAAGACATGGTTCTACCAGAATCATCTCTTCTTTCTCCACTAGCCCAAGGCAAAGATTTTCTTGAGAAATAACCTTTTCTTCATCTTCATTATTATCTGAACTGGAGGACTCATCATATATTGCAGTGTTTTCCTCTTGTAGTCCTGGTATGCTCTGATTCAGTGGAATGTACCCTATGAAGAGATCATCATGCTCTTGAGTAGGGGTATCTTTTATTACCTCAATCCTCTCAGGAGAAGGCCCCTTATCTTCATCCTGCTCAAGAAATTCCTCTTCCTTTTTAATCTCAACCTTACGACTAATAGATTGCTGATTCCCAATTATGTGAAAGCTATTTCTGATGGATTAAATTGGATGATTTATGATTTCAAGCTGACAATAATGAAATTCATGACACCAATCCACTTTTGGTTTCCCTGCATGATTAGTTTCTATTTGGAGCTCATCATCATCATCAGATTGATCAGATGTTGAAAAATCATTAGTACACACAATTTCACCAATCAAACATATTGGGTTATCAATTTGTTTCTCTCTGATCTTTTCTATAATTGTATTTTCTGATTCAAGACAACAAGGTTCAGTAAGTAGATGAGTAGAAGTGTTTTTTTCAAATGAAGGTTTGGAGGCTAGCTGTCTGTTCAATATTAGATCAATCTCTTCTTCTGTTAAGAGAGAAGGAATTTTATTTTTTCTTAGGACAGATGTACAAAAGTCTTCTTTCTCTTGTGTTGGATGATTTTGAGGCCTGCTGTCTTCTTGAGCCTCTTCTAAGGGATCTTCATTTGCGTTTACAAGGGAGCTTTGAGGTTTCTCTTGTTTTTCCTGGTCTACCTCGGTTTTAAACAACTCATGATTTTTGTGACAGTTATTTAGAATATGGGATTCAGGAGTTGTTTCTAATATATTATCAGGATGCCATTCTTCTTTAATAATCTGAAATGAGTCATGACATAAAGGAAGAGACTCTGGTTGTGTTGTCTCTTCTCCTATTTCAGATTTTGTGGGTTCAAAATTGCTTATGTTTTCCTCAAGGCACTTCTCACTATTAGTTTTTTTTATTTTGTCATGAAGTTCTCTTAATAGTATTGTACAAGATATAAGTAGGTAATCAGGAATTTCCTGACAACCTTCTTCATTGCTTTCTTTGTAATCTTGTTCATCATAGATATCTTGTAGTGTTCGGGTTTGTTCTTGATTTGAAAGGAGCATGGGCTGCTCTAGATCATCAATATTTAAATTAGCCTCATACCTTTCAATTCTTTTCCCAAGCATGTACACCATCTTCTCCATCATGATCAGTAATTTTTCTTTATTGTTTTCTCTATAATCTTGCTCACCTTCTTCTATAAATTCTTGATCATCATCTATATATTTCTCATTGTCTAGGTCTTGTAGTGGTTGAGTTTGTGTTTGATCTAGGAAAAGCATAGGTTGCTCTAGATAATCAAAATCTATATCATCCTCATGCCTTTCCAATCTTTTATCAAGTATGTACACTATTTTCCCAATTAGGTTCAATAATGTGTTTAGTTTAGCTTCTCTATCCATACTTGGATCCATGTTTGTAATAAGGTCACTGTATCATATCATCCAGTTTTAGGGTCCTTTACTAGTGGAGTTATTAGGTCCTTTAGGATTGTGGAGTCGCTAGGTGGAAGATTTTGAACTTTGCTGTCCACCAGTAGCATGATTAGGTTTTCTCAAAGCATTCCCAGGAGATCTTACAAGGACTATGGAAGTAATAGGCCTACTGGAGGCCGGTGGAGTCACCAAGTGGAAAATTTTTAGCTTTTGTAAAGGTAAAATGTTTTATGGTTCCACCACCATGTTTATTATGAAGCCAAAATGAAATATTTTTAGGTTTTTTCTCAGTTTTATGTGGTTATTTGAAAAAATAATGAGTTTATAAGAGCTTGCTAGGTAACTATGAACTCAGTGTTCCCACCATGATCGCCATTATGTTGGTAGCGATGAGGTGGCTAATAATCACTGGATATTCTTGAAGACAAGGGATTTTCTGGAGTTCTAAGGTATACTTAGATTGTCACTAACTCAGAAGTAGTCCCACTGTGGTCGCCATTATGTTGGTATCCCATGTTTTGATACTTTGGAAAGTCAAAAGACAAGGCAACATCAAACCAATCTTTAGAGTTCCAGGATCTAGTCCTCCTATTCTCAGAGAGGGATCTCTCAAATTTATTTGTTTGCAAAGGTTTATCTTGTTTGCTTTGGGTATTGGTTTTAGACTAGTTATTAAGTGCAAGTGTTAGTTTGTTTGATTGGTTGAAAGAAATAGCATAACATGAAAGTTCTAGGAAAGATAGATAGAAAGGGGAAATATCTGATTCATTGGACAATGGAGTCAAGAAGAGGTCATGACAAACTAATCAACGGATATGGGATATGAAAGGGAAAATATAACTTGGCCACAAGATCCTTTGGTTTTGTGAATGAGATGGACATCAATGATTTGGAAAGAGAGTTTGAATTCTCAACAAAGGGAATTTGAAAGCATAACTTGAACAATATAGAGGTATTTATAGACAGGGCTAACCATGAATTCTACAAACCACACTTTAAGAAAATAATGACTTCAAACAAATTTTAAAATGAAATCTAAGATTCAGGAGCACAACCTATTTCCTCAAAGATTTGATTTCAAATGACTTAGAAAACACAAAAGATTCACTGGTAATTGCAGTCATAGAAGAGGGAACACCTAAAAACATCTATGGTCACAACTATAAAGAACTTCAAAACAATTGTTCAAGCAAGGACAAAGGGCCTGATCAAAACATACCTCCTTGACTAACTTAAAACAATGGTACTTCAAAGGGAGACTTCAATAACAGCTTTCAAGTGATAGCAGACAAGCAGGGAAAACCATAAATCATGCTAAAACTAACTATTTGAACTATTATAGAAATAAACAAGCATGAGGACTAACGAGAGAGATTGAAGAGTATAAGATACCTCAACAGAAGAAAACACAAAACAATGAAGGATGAATAGGTCTAAGGTGCTTCTAGGAGTCATTTCTTAGCCTAAAACTTTCATCCTACTGTAGTAAAGCATTTATGGAACAAAATGAAAATAGGAGAAAACATAAAACAATTTAGAATACTTCACCAACAACCAAGCTCATGGATCCAGTGATAGAGCCTTCTCAAGAACAAGCATGCAACAACATCATCAAGCTTCCAAGACTTCAATTTCTTCTTCAACTTCGGACAAACTATGTATTATTTCAGAGAGTTTTAGTATTACAACTAGTGAGCAATCAACCAACCAACTTCTAATTTTCTTCAGAAGTATTTATAGAAGAAATGAGGAGGTGAAATTTTTTAGGATTGAAATGCAATGAATTATACACTAAATGCAACTCCTAGCCTTGAAAACCATGCAAGGCCTAAGGCGGGAGAGCATTGAATTGTGATTTTGTTTCATGTATTCTGTTTCTACTATTTTTAGGGTAAATGGGAAAAAATATTGACTTCAAGGCTTACTTATCCCTTACAATAACTTCACTGACAGTTTTAGAATTTATTATTTCTTTGGTAATAACTGTTCAGGTGTCTTTATACAAATATCTTCTTTTTCGGAAATAAGTAGGCCTTCTTTGATTGCTTTGAGGCTACAGGTGGCTCTTTAGTAGCTGGGGGATTCAATTAGCCCCTGATGTGGCAGTGGAGGCTTCTCAGAATGATAGATTTCTTTGTTTTCCCTAAAACACCTTTAATTTACTTTAGATCTATGTTTTAGGCCTAATTTAGCTTAATCTCTATCTTCCGGTCTTCATAATCTGTTGACTGTGGATCAGGAATTTGATTCTTGAATTGGGGTCTTAATCCATTTAAAATCTGTTTAAAATCATTAATTTTCAGTTTTTCTCTGGTTTTATCCTTCGACACTGATACTCTTCGGTTGTTTGACATTCACTGCGTGTTTCTGTGTTTTGCAGGCACATAGAGGTTTTTTGACTTTCACCAATGCTCATGAGGCATAGGTGGAATCATAATTTGGATCCCTGCAGATTTTTTGTCTTCATGGATAGGGCCCCGAGGGATTGTCATCCCCGGCCCTTGATTTTCTTTTAGAACAGTTGAGAAACCTTTAAAACCTGCACAAGCAAAAAAAAGTTAAGAAAATCCTGCAGGGATAGGTTCAAACTTCTTTGGAGGCTAGGTTAGATGGTGACCGTTGGATGAAATCCACCAACGGCGAGGATTGCCCGCTGGGGTCAGATGGGGAGGCAGTTGGATAAACGGTGGTTGGATTAAGTCTGGGCCATTAGATCAGATTGATCAACGACCAAGATTAATCGGGTTTTTATAATGTAGAGGGAGCAACATAATAAATTTAATGGAGGAAAATATAATGAAAAGGGGCAAGAAACCTTAGGCTGAAGGGAAAAGGGTTTAAATGAAATTTGGGGTTTCCGAATGATTCTGGGCCGTCGGATTAGATTAGCCAATAGAGATCAATGATGGAGATTTATTTATAAATTCCTTTGGAAGAATGGTGGTTTTGGTCATAAAAACCACTGGTTTCACGCTGCTTAAAGGTAGTTTTCAAAATTTCCCAAAAAAAATGCGATATGGGTCCCTGGCTGACACGTGTCCTTTGGAAACCGACCATATTGCATAATTTTTAGGAGTTAACTTTCGGACTCAAAGTTACACGATATGGAGTATTGGCCGTCGGATGAAAGGCGGGCAGATCCAACGGTGGAGATGAGAGTGCGATAAGACGAGTTGCACAGGCAAAAGAAGGGGGGCAGGGTCAAGGTGGTTTTGATCTCGACTGTCAGATCAAAGGAATGGACGGTTAGGATTGATGGATGGGGGAGTTAGGTCCCAAAGGAGTTGGGCCTACTGGGTTACATCTAGACCATTAGATCTTTAGAATGAATGGCTTAGATTTAATCTTAGGGTAAATGAAACAGAAAATGAAGCAGGGGTCGAGCGGAGATCGGGTAATTGTGAACCGTTGATCTGCAGAGATCAACGGTGGGTATTCACCGAATGATTTACACTGCTGGGTTTTGTGAAATAACAGAGGAAATCATGGTTCGATCTGGACCATTAGATATTGGTGAATGGATGGCCCAGATCCGATCACAGGATTGCCAATCGGTGGAGGAGAGAGGAAGGCACACAAGAAAATTTGCGATGCGATTACGCGTGGACCATTAGATCTTAGAGAGATCAACGGTCATGATGAATTGATGGGTTTTAATGTCGAAGGGCCATGGCAGAGGATGATTAATCTGGGCCGTCGGTTCTTGTGGATTCTATTGACACCTAATCCTAAGGGTTGGGTGAGGATATTTAATATTGTATATTAAATAATATTAGGAAATAAGGAAGGCCAAGAGTCATTGGGAGATGGATCTCAATATCCTCACCTCAATGTATAAATACATGCACATTCTTCATCTAATACACATTCTGATTTGCGGAGTTACCTCCTGGTTGGACATGGTATCAGAGCCAGTCCCACTATTGGCAATTTTGCCTGCGGTGTAATTCCCTCATTCCTACTAACAGTCTTTTGCTCAGTCAGGTTTTATGTCTAGTTTTGCTGCTCCATTATATTGATGCCATATACTGCAATTATGCATTTTTTTTAAATCTATCTCTGCAATTTATGCACAATTCTGAATCATTTGTTTGCAGCTTATGAAGATTTTGCAATTCTACAGTTTGCAGTTCTTGCAATTCTGCAAGTTGCAGCTCCAAAATTTCTACAGTGATTAGAATCCTACAAATCTAGATTTTTATACGGCCTGTCGGCCTCCCCATCCCTCATACTTTCACTACTCCCCATCGCACACACTCACAAATATCTCCCTCCTCCCTACGCACTCAACCTACCTCCTATCCGCTACTCTCATATCCTGCTATGACTGTCACACTCCACTATTCCCTTTCAATACGCTGCTACAACACCCCCACATTCGCCCCTCCCACACCGCTCCAACAGTCAACCCGAATCCCTATCTTCTAACACCCCTCGACTCCCATCACCTCACGACTATCCCTCACGAGTACCAAACTGACTCCCTATCCCAGCCCCGCCCTGCTATCTGCTATCTCTCACCCTCCTCACTCCTATCTCTCCCACAGACCCCGACTCCCTATCTCCGCTACCCACTATCTGTAGACCCCGAATCCCTATCTCCGCTACCCCACCTCCGCTACATCCTACCCACCCCCTCTCTACAACATTATTCCCTCCCCTATCTACCACCCGCCCCCTCACACTTCAACTCACGAGCCTGCTGCCTACCCAACTGTAACGCACTCCCTCGGCCTACACGCATCACTCCCTCGGCCTTTAGTTGCAACCCACCCACGGCCCTCCCCTTACAACGCTGTCTGTTCTATTCAATACCACCCCTTACATCGTTGTATGTCCTATTTAATACCACCCCCCCCCCCCCCCCCCCCCCCACTATATTTAATACCACCGCATTCCATTGTTTATAATACCATTCCATATAATACCACTCACACTCCCATTCATATTATCACCTCCCTCACATAAATTTTTTTTCCAAACAAAAAAAAAAAATATTATTTTTTTATTGCAGAATTGAGTATATTTCCAGAATTGAGGATATTTCTAGCAAAATTTTTTCCCCCTCAAAATAATTTTTTCCAGCAAAGTAATTATTTTTTCCCCTCAGAAGAATGCATTCTCTCATATCTATTGTAGCAGTGGTTCTCTCCGGAAAGAAGAACTATCTTGAATGGTCTCGAAAAATCAAGCACACTCTCATTTTTAATGAGTTGTGGAAAGGAATCTGTGAAGGACAAGAAGGAAATCCACCAGCAAAGCCCACTTCAGACAAGGAGCTAGCCATTTGGGAAAACAAGAACTGAAAGGCCTATGCCTTGATTGCAGCTTATGTAAATGAAGATGTGAGTCGCCATATTTCATCATTTTCAAATGCCTATGAAGCCTTGGGCAAGATAAAAGAACTCTATGACTCACATTCAGAACTAGAAATTGTTCAATTGATGATTAAGCTGTTCAGTATTGAAATGAAGAATGATGATCCCCTTGCTTTAGCTTTAGAAGTAAGATCTATCATGCATGATATTGACAGCACTGGTGTAAAAATTGACATATCTCTCATAGCATATGTTAAGGCATTATATCTGACTTACTCACATTATCTTGATTCATTGCAAGCAAGTGGAAACCTTGAGCATATCACCTTTGAGACCCTTGAGAATAAATTTGCAGAAAGAGAGAAAGCTTTCGGGAAGATGACAGTCCCTTCGTCTTCTGAAGAGGCTACATGCTGTACACATAGAGAAAAGAATCATGCTCCAGATTCTTCCAAAGGAAGAGGTGGTAGAAGAGGAAGAGGAAGAAGAAACTTCAGAGAAAGGGGGGGCAGACAATCTGACAAATCCGATCTTCATTGCACACGTTGCAATAAAGATGGGCATGATGCATCCAAATTCAGGACACCTTGGGATGAAATTGAGCAGAAAATAAATCAAGACAAAGGTAAAACTAATGAAAAAGACAAAGGTAAAGCACCTGAATCCGCTCATTATGTTCTAGCACATTGTAACAATGGAGTAACTGAAGACTTGTTTGATGTTTCATTTACTTCATGGAGAGATGATTGGTTGCTAGATTCAGGAGCAACATGTCACATGAAATTTAGAAAAGATTTTTTTGAAGAATTTACTGACAAAGTTGATGGAGCAATATATTTCGCAGATAAATCCAAACTCAAGCCATCAGGACTTGGCACAATCAGGCTTAATTTGCCTGGTCTTCCAGATCATATTCTACATGAGGTTCTATACCTCCCTGATTTGAGGAGAAACTTGTTGTCCCTGGTCCAAATCCACCAGCAAGGACACTCCGTTCACTTGTTTGATGGCAAGGCAGAGGTCAGAAAAGCATAAGATCACTCACTTGTCATGGAGGGAATAGAAGAAGGACGACTCTTGAAGCTGAAAGGTTCATCTGCTCATGCTCAAAACTTTGTATTCAGTTCACATCATGATGAAGGTACATTCCCATCAAATATTTTATGGAATGTTAGATTTGGACACTTAAACTGTGAAAAGCTTCGTTTTTTGAAGAAAAATGGTGTTAATGGACTACCTACAATTCCTAGGAAACCTAAGGAATGTGATGCTTGTATTCTAGGAAAGCATAACAAACAACCATTTTATGATTCACACTCCAGAGCACATAGAAAAATTGAGCTTATTCATTCAGATTTATGTGGCCCTATACATGTTGCTTCTACAAATGGAAATAAATATTTGATGACATTTATTGATGACTACACCAGAATGTGTTGGATTTACTTATTGAAGAACAAGTCTGATGCTTTTCAAACATTCAAGAATTTTCATGCATGGATTGAAAATGATGCACAAATTCATATTGGCTCTCTATGTACTAATAATGGAAAAGCATACACTTCAAACAAGTTTGAAAATTATCTTCGTCAACATGAGATCAAACATCAAACAACTGTGTCATATAATCCCCAACAGAATGGTGTAGCTGAAAGAATGAACAAAACTATTTTAAATATAGTTCGCTCCATGTTATTTTTCAAGAATGTAAAATTGATGTTTTGGGTTGATGCAGTTCTATGTGCTATTTACATAAAGAATAGGTGTCCTTCAAGTTCAATTAGAAACAAAACTCCTTTTGAAATGTCGCATGGCCACATTCCTTCGGTAAAGAATTTCAGGGTCTTTAGGTCCACCTATTATGCCTTGATACCCAAGGGTCAAAGGAATAAACTTGTTGCTAGAAGTCTAAAATGTATCTTCTTGGGGTACTCCAATACCTCCAAAGGATATCGTCTCTATGATGAAGCCAATAAGAAGTTTGTGATAGCAAGAGGTGTCATATTCCTTGAATCTTCTAAGAGTGACAAGGTTGTTGAGAGGCAACTTGATCGCCTGGATAGATTTCCACATGCAAAGTCTTTTCAAGAATTTGATAATCAGATTCCACATCTTGAAGGGGGGATTCCGATATTGAATCAAACTGTAGAATCATGTCACGAAGAACTCTCTCCCCCACATGAAGAAACAACCACAGATGACACATTGAATGATGTGATTGGCATAATTGGGAGATTAAATCTTGAATCAATCCCAACTCAGTCAAATGAGCAGCCCGAGCCATCTCAGAAAGGTCCTCCCAAATGGCTGACAAAGACACTGGAGAATGTTCATCCCGATGAGGTTGGAAAAATAGGAACAAGAAGTTCCACTAAACAAAATGAAGGTGATGTAGATAATTCTGATTCTCCTGTTGATATGGATATTGCTCATAACAGTGAATTGAGTTTGTCTACAGATCATGAACCAACTTCCTTCAAAGAAGCCGCTTCTCATGATGAATGGAAATAAGTGATGCAAAAGGAGTATGATGCCTTGATAAAGAATGGAACTTGGAAGCTGGTTGATCCGCCTTTGGGAACAAAACCAATTGGCTGTAAGTGGGTCTACAAGAACAAGTATAAAGCAGATGGCTCACTTGACAAGCAGAAGGCCAGGCTTGTGGCAAAAGGTTTTGCACAAAAATAAGGAATCGATTATGAAGAAAATTTTTCTCCCATAGCAAAATGGACCACCATCTGGACTCTCTTTGCCCTAGCAGCTCATAATGGATGGAAAGTCCATCAGATGGATGTAAAAACCACCTTTTTGAATGGATACCTAAAGGAGAAAATTTTTATGTCCCAGCTAGAAGGATTTGTTGTAAAGGGCCAAGAACACAAAGTTTGCAAGCTTATAAAATCCTTGTATGGCCTTAAGAAAGCACCACGAGCCTGGTATGAGAAATTAACCGAGCATCTTCTGAAACTTGACTTCAAACATTTTGATCTTGATGATGCAACCTTGTTTGTTAAGAAAGTTGGAAAAACAGTTGTATATCTTGTGGTGTATGTAGATGATCTTTTGATAACAGGGAAAAATGAGAGCTATATTGCATCCATGAAGAAAGAATTGAAGAAAGGTTTTGAAATGACTGATTTGGGCGATGTTCATTACTATCTGGGTATTGAACTAATTCAACATCCTAAATATATATTTCTTTCTCAAAATAAGTACATTAGAGATCTTTTGAAAAAGCTAGGCATGGATGAATGCAATCCCTTAACCACTCCAATGGAACAAAACTTGAAGCTCACATCCATTGAAGGGAAGGAATTCGAGGATGCAACTAAGTATAGAAAGCTTATAGGAAGTCTTATCTACCTAACCACCACTAGACCTGACATTTCATTTTTTGTTGGAATCCTCTCAAGGTTTATGAAAAAACCTTGTGAAGGACATTGGTCTACTACAAAAAGAGTGTTAAGGTACTTGAAGGGGACTCAAGAGTTTGGACTCAAATATACACAGGTAGGTTACTTCATCTTGATCGGATACTCTGATTCAGATTTTGATGGGGACAAAGAAACAAGGGTGTCTACTACAGGTTACACCATGAGTCTTGGATCAGGAGCTGTCTCATGGAGATCATGCAAACAGTCAGTTCTAGCAGATTCCACGACCGAGGCTGAATATGTGGCAGCAGCTGAAGCAACAAAGGAAATCGTGTGGCTCAGAAAAATCCTAGAATATTTGTAGATGAAACAAACGTATTCAACACCACTCATGATCAACAACACTTCTGCAATAAATTTGGCCAAGAACCCAAAGTTCCATGATCGAACAAATCACATCAATACAAAATACCAACTAATTCGACATCATGTTCAAGCCAAAACCATCCATCTACATCATTGTTCCACAAATGAGCAAACTGTTGATATGTTCACCAAATCACTTGGAAGAGAAAAGTTTCAAAACTTTAGGTCGATGCTTGGGCTCACCAACATCCCTTCGAATTAAAGGGGGGAATGTTGACACCTAATCCTAAGGGTTGGGTGAGGATATTTAATATTGTATATTAAATATATTAGGAAATAAGGAAGGCCAAGAGTCATTGGGAGATGAATCCAAATAGCCTCACCTCCATGTATAAATACATGCACATTCTTCATCTAATACACATTTTGATTTGCGGAGTTACCTCCAGGTTTGATTGGTTCGAAACGCGTCGACATTGTTCATTTTAATGTGATTAATACTAAAAGATTTCTTCATAATTTAACGATGGATCACAGAAGCCAAAAATCTATAGATGTCGCCACTCATGAATATGATCAGAAATGTGAGTAGCATTAGTATGCTTAAAGTTGGTCAAAATTTCCTTTCCAGTCTCATATCGTATGGAAACTAGAAATGTGTTAGGAATGTTGTGGCTAAGGAATTGAAATTGTCGAATGAAGCTCTAGGTAATTCAATATACCATTTAGCTGCGGAACCCATAAGCGTACGTTGGAAAAGACGTAATATAATGGACTCATCATTAAGGGAGTTCGAAGAACACCACAAATGATAAGTCATCACATGTGTGGATGGATCTTCTCTAGGATTCCGATTTAACTTTAGGATATTAGAAGGAAATTTGATGGGAATTATCAGCCACCAAGGAGAATTAGCGATGGGGTCATTCATGAGCTGAGTCAAATATGGCAGTTCAAGAGTTTGCAGAAAAGGTAACTGCCTATTAAAATATGTAGGAGGATACCCCAGATAGGATGGAATATCTTGGGAAACAAGGATGTGCGCTCCATGATAAGGAGGGTTTGAATAAAGAGGAACTTGGTTACCAGGATATGAATGATTCTGATAACCAATATATGCATATCCTTGTTTTCCAGATATAGGATAACATTGAAAATTTTGGAGTGGTTGGGTTCAGATTTTTTGGCCTTGATAAGGCACTTGAGGGATACCTTGATAAATTTGAAACTATTCCACTCTAAGATTTTGCATCATTCCAACATGAGGTGGAGTTGTTGGGGGTTGAGCCATACCATATGTAGTCTGTCACGGGGTTGAGCCATACCATATGTATTTTGTCATACTCGTATTTGAGGAATGCCTTGTCTGAGTAGTTGAGACAGTAAAGTACCTTGTAGAGGCTGAATATCTATGATGTGCATTGTAAAAATCTACCTCACTCAAGATATTTTCTTTCCTAAATTTGAAAACATACTTCAACCAATGATCTCTTCAAACCAAACTTGAGAAATTAAAATCTACAATGAATACACTCTTACAAAATAAATAGTGAAGGAAAAACATCCTTTATCAAATCATTAAGAAATTACCAAACAAGACTATAGATAAGAGTTTCCTTCTTCAATACTAGTTATTGCACTCAATTTATATATTTCATCACTAGTGTAGGATCAAAAATATAGTCCACTGCCCAATTACCCAAGTGAACAACTAGATCATCAACAATGACCAAAGATAATAACATTGAGGAAGTAAATAACTAGATCAAATTGCATAAGAATACCCTATTACACATTAATGAACCAAGTAACACTTTGGAAAACAAGTGTCTTAAGTAACTAGGGTTATTAAGGTTATAATATGCTTCAAGTTGAATGAATATAGACAATATCTTCGCATGAATAAAATTGTCAAATCACTCCAATAATTTGAAGACCTCATTGTATAGTTGATAAACCATAATCCACACAAAAAATTTTCTTGGGTTCACAAATATGTTTTTAGGGAAATGAAGGGTCTGTATGATCACATGAAACCTATACTCAAGTATCAACCAAAATCTCAAAGCTATAACTATTCTCAAAGATAGACCAAAATATTTCAAATTTTTCATTATATTCAACAACAATCCCAATTATTTTCTAAGTTTACCACATAATTAGGGTTTGTCTCTATTAACAAGCTTCAAGTAACTATAAAACACGTTTAAACACAAAGAAAACATAACAATATTGTCAACTCATTAGAGATCTAGGAGGTCTTATTAAACTTCTTAGAACCCCAAGTTACAACCTCACAATATAGTTTCAAATGATCATGGATTGAGTGTTTAAATAGTGATAGAGGAAGAGAATGCTTTCACTCTGCAAACCAATAATGGTAGAAAAGTTGAAAGTCTTGACTCACTGAGAGATACACCAAATACACTTCATGAAATACCATATCTATGATGGAATCAACACACTAAGGTAACTAATATTACAATGATAAAATTCAAGTCATTCTTCATACAAATAGGGTATCATTATAGCATAATAGTTATTTTGATCACATAGTTGGAATAAGTTCAATGTTTGAAAATAATATCTCACTCTCAATCCAAATCCTTCCAAATTTGTTTAACTAGTCAACCACTCACTAAAATACCAAACATATATAAAGGAAAATAAAGTATGAGAAAGGATTTCATAGATATATCAAACCACCAAATAAACCTTATTGTTAACACAATAATTCTACATTGAAAAACACACCAAAAGGGAATATCTGCAAGGTGCACATAACAAATACAAAACTAGAGGGATTTCGAGCTAGCCTGGTGGGCCCTACTAGTCCATCTCACACCCTCGTTTAAACCTTAAATTATAGAGTTGAAGTGGATCATTGAATCGACAAGAAATGAAAATAGGAACTTGGAATTAGGAGCCTTTATATTAGATCAAAACAATATTTTTACATTAGGAGATAACCTTGATCCAAATAAGGAGTGACACCTTATCAAACTAGCAACATCTCCTTAAAAAAGGTATGTTAGCTTGGATTAGAGCCATAACTTATATTATATACATTTTAAATATGAAAATGGCTCTAGACAAGCCAATATATTACAAACAAAATAGGTAGATAAATCACAATTATTTTCCATCAGTAGAGATCTGATATAACCACAATAAAAAAAAGGTGATCGAATCTGGTAGTGAAGAGGCAATTTTGGAAAATGACCCCTTGTTCTTGGCCTGGAATTGATAGTGAGAAAGAAGTACACTTTTGACTACCAAATGACTCCACAAAAATCTCGGACAAGTACTCTTACTTCTAGTGAACCATTGACCTTCATGGAAAGTTTGAATGATCAAGTTCTCCATACATTCCTTGAATCAAGTACAAGATCTCCACTGAATGCAGGAATTGCATATACTTGGATTAGTGGCTTTTTATGATCATAATAATTTGGAAAATATATGCAATTAATATAATTTAACTTAAAAAAATAATAATTACCTATCAAATTCTTTAAGTGTTGTGCAATTTAACACAAGTCTCCATAATTATGTAAAAAATATAAGGGGAATGCTAGGTAAGGGAGCTAAAATTTGGTAAAATGGGTGAGTAAAAAGGGAAAAAATAGGGAATTTCATGATCCTGATAAGTACACAAATGGTTTAGAATAGACATAGAGAAAGGGATGGGATATTATGTAAAATTACAAGAACAATTGAATGAACTAAGAGAATATGCAATAGTATTAGGATTACAAAAGAGAAACAATAAAAAATAGTTCCTTAAATGCATCAAAACATTCAAATATGAGTTCGAAAAAATTAAAAGGAAGTGGTCATAATAGAAAATAGAATTGGAACATTAGATTAATCCCTAGGGACAACGACCGATTTAGCTATATAGGCAACCTTCCAAGACCTATGACTTTTTCCTGAAGAAATAATGGTGAAAGCACCAAATTATTAGTCTAGTAAACAAACCATAAAAATTAATGCAATTATATCAATATAATGGCAGGGAGGAAAAGGAAAATATATATGAATTCTACCTTCATAACTTCATACATTCTCATCCACACACCTACAACACTAACCTTCTGTTGACAGGGAAAAATGCCTTGTCAATAGTAAGGGGATCTCCCCAATATAAAGTCCCAACTAGAATCTAGACCGTTTGTGATAGGGATCCTTTCCAGGGTGTAGGTTCTGTTACCGTTGAATATGTCTTTCTCAGATGGAGGTGTATCTTGAGAACAAGAGGACGCACGACTACTCGAATGATACGAAACAAACGGTCGATGGGATCTCCTGAAAATGAAACATTATAAATAGCAAAGCAATATTCAAATCATGCAACCAAAAGGAAGTATTGTTACAAACACATCATTAGGGTCATGCTCAGAAAGAAGCTTGTTTGACCACAAGAGAAAAAGTTCACTTTGGTCGAAACACCCTTCAATTCCTTAAGTGTGTTCCGAAAGACTAAGACAATATCAACAACCAATTTATTGAAACATCCCTGTGTTAAACATCCATATATCATTAACACATCCAATGAGCTCAAACATATAAATGATACATGAACATAAACACAGGCTAATTAGTTATAAAAGATAACAGATATAAAAAGACACAATATTCATAATTCTAACACACATGAGTTTCTATCAGATCCAGTAATGGAGTCAAATCATTGGTTTGTATTCATTCTCGGAATCATGCATTCAATGCAGTACAATTATATATCCTCCCTGTAGAGTAAAAATAAAGGCCCTTTACATTGTCCACAGAGGGGGTACATATAGAACCAAAAGTGACCTTTGGGTTGCCCTCTCCCTTTAGCTCCAAAACGATTGGCATGGTCTACGACCTGGGTGGTTTTGTGGCTTGTGACCTACCTATGGTTGCGACCTGCGAATAGGCTCTGATTACGACCTATGACCTACATGTGTCTGCTACCGGTAAGGTTAATTCTTTTAGGGGAGCAGTTGTGTGACAGACAGGTCGGGGACATCAATCTCTTTCTATTCTCTGAGATAAGTCTGCCAGGCCTGGTAGCCAGCGGCTACTGGGGTGACCTGAGGTGTGTCTTCTCCCAACATGTGAAAACACTTGAGAGTGTCTGGAAGTAAAGTGCGCCTCTTTACAAAAATATAATTGGATAGGGAGGCCAACTTAGTATAGATCCATACTAGTATGATGATGAAATGATCGATGTTATCCTTGGAGGCCAGAAGATCCTGGGAGACAACTGCTTGTTTGATAGGTCCCAGAAATATTTGGATGTCCTAGGCCACCTCTTCCCTTGTCTTTTGAGCATCCAATGTTCCTAAGGAAGGAATGTGATGTACCTCTGCCATAGAATCAATGTCGTTGATATGGTGTTCATAGGTTGACATCACCTTTTCTACATTCTTTACAAGCATGTCCCTGGATTGCAACTTCATACATATATGTACCTTTTCATTCTGTGTGTGGATGCAATCCTTCTTTGGCAGGGTATTGGGAACCTTTGGATACCTTACGGACCATTAGAGCATATTGTCCAGTGCTGTGAAGGCTTCCTTTAGCTGCACAACCTTCTTCTTAGTTTCTTCCTAAGCCCCTAGCAGACGAGAGACCATTTGTTTTATGGTGAACATCTCCTCGTACACCTGCTTCATGGCAGTCTTTATGGTATCCAACTCTCCTTGAATGACAGTCGGTGACCTGCTAGCCTGAGTGGCTGTGAGTTGGAGCCTTTGATTTTCTGCTTCTAGAGCCCTTTTCTCTGTTTCAGCCTGAACTTCCCTTTGCTTGGAAACCTGGAGACTCCCCTGCAGAAACAAGATCTCCCTGCTCATCCTAATGACATTTTCCTCCGTAGCTGCTGTGAAGGTAGTTCCAGCTGATGTTATCATTATGGTATTAGTCATAGTGTCCACGACTATGTCCTTTTCTATGGTCACCACGAAGGGCTTGGCTGGGTTTCGTGCAAGACATTTCCTCCTTTATTGCCTGATTTTATGAGTAAACTAGTCATAGGATAGCCTTGTCAGGTCTAGTACATCATCCTCATGCTATTTTGGGATGCCGACCCTGGAGAGCGAAAGGTGCCCACCTGTCAAGGGAGTTTCCGGGGGTACCTCAATATGTGGCAGATCTGCTTGTTCCCCAGTTTTCGAGGGTGATGAATTGCTTCCCTCTGCCTCTCCGGATGCATCCTTCTGTAATTTCTGAGCTTCTTCTTCTTTTCTCTTCTTTTCGGCTTCTTCTTTATCCTGTTCTTCCTTTAACCTACACTCAGACCCTCTTTTATGTCATTCTTCTTCATATTTCTTCTTGCGGGCCTCTTATGCCTTCTTCTTCTTTCACTCCTCTCTTTGTTGCTTCTTCTATTGTTCTTCAACCTATTTCTTTCGCTTCTCTTCTTCATGTTTCCATGCCAAGGTGTCTTGGGTCCTTTCTAGCTCTTCCTCTCTCAGTTTCTTCTTGGCCTCTAGCTATGCCTTGGCCTCTTTATCCCTTCTCTCCTGCTGATCTTTAGGAGGATTACTGCTTGTAGTATTCTTTGGCCCTTTATATTTGGAAGATGACGCTCCTCCTATAGGATCCTTCCTTTTCAACATGTCAGCTCTTTCTTCTAGAGTTTGGTCATCCCGACCTCCTTGATCCCCACTCAGGTTAGCTGATTCTTCGAGAGCGGCTTCTCTATCTGCATTGTACCAGTTTCTAGTCTGTTCCTCAACAGGGAATTCCATGTGTTGATAGTTCCAGTTAAACTTAGCCCGCTTGCAGTGTGCGGGGATGATCCTTTCTGGATCATAATATCTATGAGCGAGGGTCATGAAGTGAAAGGATTTGATGTTTTCTGCCTCCGCTTCCACTTCTTTGAAATATTTGATAGTGTAGGCACCGATGGTAAGTGGGAGGTTAGGCCATAACTTATTTTTTCCTTTACTGAGGATCTTGGAGAAACCACTCATCATTTGATAGCACACCTCTTGCAGTAGTAGTTTGTCAGTGACAAACTTGGGTAGCGCGTGAGGTGCCTTGAATGTCCCAAAGACCCTAAAAAAAGTACTCTCTGGAATGGGGAACCAGTTAGCTACCTTGGTTATTGTCTACATAGCCCGGTTGGACATGCATGGGGGATCTTTAACAAAAAGATGTTGGTAGAGAGCAGGGATGAATTTATCTAAGATGGATTCCATATCTTACTTGTACCTGGAAGCCCATAACATGTTCAACTCTTTGTGAATGGGCCCACCGCACTTTGCATCCCAGTTATGTGACCATCCCTAAAAATGGCACCTCATGCACACTGCATCTAAGAGGTAGGAGGCCATGTAGAATTCCGATGTGAATCCCTCTTCCAGTACATGTGCCTTTGATATGTTTTATTTGAGGGCCGATACTACCAGGTAAGCTTAGTTGAAATGGTTGCCATAGGAGGTGATTGCATACATGAGTGGGACCCAATCCACACTGAAGGTAGTGGCATCCTTCTGGTCGTACAATCTGCACATCATTGCTGCTACGAGCTTATAGACCTTCCTAAGGCCATCAATATTATACTCCTGGTCCTTCTTCCCTTTAAACTTTTCAGGGTCCTCCCAGCAACCCTTCAAGGTTTCTCGCACTGGTACTTCATGTGTGGTGACTCATTCGGTGTTAAAGGATTCCTCCCTAGTGGGGAGTGCATAGTATACTCATTAGGGGAATTTTGAGGTCTAAAATGGGCCTCATAAGGAAATTATAAAATAATAGTGGAAATAATAAAATAAGGTTTGATTACATCATCAAATTTTAGAGGGAAAAAAGAAAAAAATACTTTTTCAACTCATATTTTCAACTTATCTCCCAAAATTTTTACTCAAATTTCGAGCGGGAGTAGTCATTGGATGAAAAATTTAATTCCTAATCCAAGGAGTACCTATGTTGCATACTTTCGATGGGTCCTTCTATACAAAAAATGAGAAATACATGAAAAACGTGATTGTAATCATGTTTTTTTATGAGTTTCTCATTTTTCGTGTAGCAGGGTCCATTGAAAGTATGCAACATGGGTACTCCTTGGATGAGGAATTAAATTTTGCATCCAATGAGTACTAACGCTTGAAATTTGAGTAAACACTTTGGGAGATAAGTTGAAAATATGAGTTGAAAAAGTAGTTTTATTATTTTATTATTTTTTAATATTTTTATCCTTTTACTTAAAAAATGGTGAATCATCCGCCATGGTTGACATCATCACCTTGAATCCTATTGGTTCTTATAAAGTTTATTTTTGTTGTACATTTCTCTTAGGAGGCCCATTTTAGACCTTAAAATTCCCCTAATGTCTGCATCCTTCCGAGTTAAGCTGGCAAAAGTCTTCCCTGAGTGGTTGCGGATGACCCAGAACTTGGAATCAACCTTCTGGAGGATCCATTCGACTACTTCCGTGCATAGGAATATTGGTAGATGAGTGCCTATGTAGTGAAGCTTGGACCTTTTGACTTGAATATATACTTTCTGGTCCGCGAGATCCTCTAGGAATTCTGGCTTTGTGAATTCCTGGTAAACTTGATACCAGGTCATCTTATCTCCTTTTCCAAAGACACAGGTGATATGGGGGCGTAGTTGCAAATGTGTATTTTGGTAAAGATTGTGACCTTGTGGCCAGATAAAAGAAAATAAGTCATGAATTAGCTCTGAAGACAATTTCTTGAAAGGGACTTTCTTGAGGTTCATGGCTAAGGGTGCAACAGACTCACCTTTATCAAAGCGGTTAGGGGCTCTGAAATTTCAAATGGGTGTTAAATTTCAGGGGGTGTTGTAGTGGTTACAACAAATGACGATTCACTGGTAGAACCCAGAATCTATGACTGCACTTAATATTTGAGGGGGGCAGGGGGGGCTTAGCAGACTGTTCCTTTCACTCCCGTGGGTCCCACTATTCTCATATCCAACCCTCACATGTTTGCTTCACCTGTTTGCACTTTGTGGAATGCTTGTTCATCGTGATTTCATTTTCAGAGACTGAAAAGAAGGGGTCAGAGTAACCTCATGGGCTTCAAGGATTCGGTATACTTATTTGGTCCCCTTGTGTTTCTCCGCTACTAGCGAGCCTGGTCACCCTGATGGAGTCACTGCCTAGGAGTCACAGACGTTGCTCCGTTGCTAGCAAGCCTGGTCAATACCATGGTAGAGTCATCACATCACTTCTCTACACAGGAAGCCTTTATCGATCCTTTACCCTTTATTTCATGTGCTAACAACACTTATTTGAATGTGCTCAAGGCACTTATTTGTATGTGGCAAGTACTGCTTGGGCGGACGAGGGATCCCGACTTGTGATACTTGCAAGAGAGGTTGCTCCTGGTCTACTTTTGGGGACCTTTGGGTTTTCTTGAATATACTTTTGCCATCTAATGTTGGCCCTTTTCCCCTTCCATCCAGTGACTTATTTCACCAAAAATTCCTTTATTTTTTACAACAGTTTCTGCGCTAGAGTATTAGGTGAGCTACTTGCACTTGAGTCCTCGAACTTGGTCGTGTTTCCCCACGGGGTGTCTATCTTAGACAAATTTGGGCCACTTTGTGTTCCAGGGCCGATTCTTAATAGGCAGAGATTCTGGTCCAGCCTGCAAATTGAGTATCTGCTACATCTATCCTTCCACTTGATGTACTTGGGGAATGAAGTTCTGAGGGCTTGCTCAAGGCAAGCTGTTTATTGAAACAACACAAAATAATGAAAAACAAGAGAAGTAAAGGAAAGGAAATGAAACTAAAATACATATAATGGTGAAAACCCCGAAGATGTTAGGTGAAGTAGTGCTTGAGGTCGTGCCCATTTAACATGAGGATCTTGATCCTCCCTTCTAGGTTTTGGAGTCTATATGTGTGGGAACCAACCTTTTCTTTGATCTAGAACGAACCTTTCCATAGGGCTTGAAATTTGGTGTGTTTCCCCTTATCTTCGTGAGCCTTGTCCCATTTGAGGACAAGGTCGCCAACTTCTAAAACCTTGTTTCCAGCGGACTTCTTATCGAACCATCGTTTTATCTGGCTTTGGTGGATGGTGATTTTTTCCTGGGCTTTCAGCCTTTCCTCCTCCAATTTCAACAAAGTGTCTATGTGGGATTGCAAGGAAGGGCATTGGGTACCATCTATTTCTTTTGACAACTAAAGGGCTGGGAGAGAAAGTTTGGGAGGAAGAATTGCTTCTTTCCCATAGACCAGGAAAAATGGGGAATTTCCCAGGGACAATTTGGGTGTGACCCGATCAGCCCAGAGGGCGTTGTACCAGTTCTGGTGTTGGATAGCCAGGTATTTTTGATGATTCGGATAAGGTTCTTGTTGGTTGACTCAGATAACCCATTCCCTTGGGGGTAGTAGTTAGCGGAATGTTTGAGCACTATACCATTTTCTAAAGAAAATTCATATAATTTAAATGATGAAAAATAAGTAGCATTATAAAAAACAAGGGAGGTTGGAACGCCAAACCTGGTCATGATGTTTGGAATGATGAAAGCTATTACCTCCTGATCGTTGATTTGGCGTGACGGTATTGCTTCAACCCACATCGTGAAATAGCCCTTGGTCATGAGGATATATCGGTGCTTCTTGGAGGAGTGTGGAAAAATTTCCTCGATCACGTCCAGGCCCCACTGCTAGAATGGTTCTTCCAACGTGATGGACTGTAATCGGGCGGAAGATTGAGATTGTCTGCTGGAAAAATTCTGACATGAAAGGCACTTCCGGACATAGGCGTGCACGTCCTTAAATAGAGTGGGCCAATAAAAAATGGCTCGCATAATCTTGTGAGCCGTGGCATCTCCTACGTAGTGCCCACTGACTAGGTCGTCATGCGGTTCCTTCAGGACCTGTTGGGCCTCACTATGCTTTAGGCAGCGTAGCAAGAAACCAATGTGATGCTTGCAGAACAGCTTACCCTATACCATTTGGTAGGATGTAGCCTTTAGCCTTATTGCTCATTTATGCTGGGCTGTTAAGGTGGGGTTCATGACACCATGACCAAGATATTGTAGGAGTTCAACGTACCATGATGGGGTGTTTTTCTGAGGTGTGCTGTCGGCTTGGTACATATCTATTTCATGATCCCAACATTCCTCATCATTTCCCCGCGGGTTTGCAGCTTCAACATCCATCCGGCATAGCCCTTGCCCTTTTACAGTGTGTGCAGGCTTGAATTCTAGGTCATACTCTTTGTTGGGTGTGGAGCCCGATTATCTTGTTTATTTTGTATCACAGCATTGGACCCCGTGTATCTTAAAAGGGGGCGGCAACGCCACCCATAATTAATCGTTTCCATGGGGGCAAGCACGAAGCTAAAAAAAGATGTAAAATTGCCTTGTAAAAGTATAGTAATTTCTAGTCAATCTGGGCCGTTCATAGGCAAATGATCTGACGGTAGAAGTTATGTTTAGATTAGGGTTTATTGCCCTAGAAGGCAACCCCTCATTTTTATGAGGGTATTGTATTGTGGCTGTGTATTGTGTGTGAATTCTCGGAGCGAGAAACAGAGAGGGAGACTGTGAGAGAACAAAGGATATTACAGCGGATCTACTGTAGGTTGTGTCTCTTCATTTTGCTGGATAATAGAAAGGAAGGACTAGCTGTTCGGGGTGGACGTAGCCCAAACTGGGTGAACCACGTATATCTGTGTCTCTCTGGTTTTATGTGTTTTGTGTGCTTGTATTTTCCGCATATTTTATGTATTGCATTTCTCTGTAATATATAATTTTCTAACAATTGGTGTTAGAGCCGAAGGTATATTTGGCTGATAGACTCACAGGAAAGAAGGGTTCTTGGTTCAAGTGGGAGCAATGGCGAAAGATGGTAAGCTTAGGGTCGAGAAATTTAATGGCCAAAACTTCCCGCTGTGGAAGATGCAGATGGAAGATTATCTGTATCAGAAAGATCTATACCTACCATTGAGCGGAAAAACAAAGATGCCGACGACCATGACATATGAGGAATGGAACATTCTCGATAGAAAGGCACTTGGAACAATACGGTTGTGCCTTGCGGCGTCAGTTGCCTTCAATATTTCGAAGGAAACAACAACAGAGGATTTGATGCAGATGTTGGCGAAAATATATGAAAAACCCTTGGCATCAAACAAGGTATTTCTTATGAAACAACTATTTAATATGAAGATGTCGGAAGGTGGATCTGTTGTAGACCATTTAAATGAATTTAATACAGTTACCAGTCAGTTAAGTTCTGTAGGGGTAAACTTTGATGATGAAGTTAGAGCTCTGTTATTCTTATGCTCATTACCAGAAAGCTGGAATGGTTTGGTTATGGCCATTAGTAACTCTGTCTCCGGATCTAGTACTTTAAAGTTTGATGATGTTGTCGGTGCTATCCTTAGCGAGGAAATGCGACGGAAAAGCTCCGGTGAGACATCAGGTAATGCTTTGAGTGCAGAGTCTAGGGGAAGAAGAATGGAAAGAGGAAAGAGCTCGTGATATCGCAGTAAATCAAGGAAAGGCAGATCCAAGTCCAGATCGGGGATAGTGTGCTGGAATTGCGGAAAGAAAGGACACCTAAAGAAAGACTGTAGATCTCGGAAGGGAAAAGAAGGAGACACACAACAAGAAAACAATCATGAAGCAAATGTGACAAGGGATGTGTTACAAGATGCTTTGATTCTTTCTTTCGAAAATGTTACCGATTCTTGGGTTGTAGATTCAGGGGCTTCATTCCATGCCACACCTGATAAGAAATATTTTCATGACTATGTTCAAGGAGATTTTGGACAAGTTAGTTTGGGTGATGATAAACCCTGTAAAATTGTTGGAATGGGTAAGGTTCTTGTAAAATAGCAGAATGGAAACCAATGGCTACTAAAGGAGGTAAGGCATGTTCCAGATCTAAAGAAAAATCTGATTTCAACAGGGCAGTTAGGCGGTGAAGGTTGTGTGACAACTTTCACAGATAAAGCTTGGAAGGTCACCAAAGGAGCCCTGGTAATAGCAAAAGGAAAAAAGGTTGGTACATTGTATTTATGCAATGGTATTTCTAACTCTGTTAATGCTTTAACTTCCAAAGGAGCAGATGCAGCATTATGGCATCATAGGCTCGGACACATGAGTGAGAAGGGAATGAAGATTCTTCACTCAAGAAACTTGTTGCCAGGTTTGAAGAATGTTGATTTGGATTTCTGTGAAAATTGCATTTATGGAAAACAAAAGAGAGTCAGATTTCTCAGAGTTGGGAAAGAAAAGAAGAGTGAAAAATTAGAGCTTGTGCATACATATGTATGGGGACCTGCTCAAGTATCATCTCTCGGTGGCTCTCGCTATTATGTTACGTTTATTGATGATGCAACTAGAAAAACTTGGATTTATTGTATTTAGAATAAATCTGATGTATTTGATACTTTCAAGAAATGGAAAGCTTTGGTTGAGATTGAGACAGGAAAGAAGTTGAAGTGTCTCAGATAAGACAATGGAGGTGAATATTGCAGCAAAGAGTTTGATAGGTACTGTTCAGAGCATGGAATTCGTAGAGAGAAGACAGTTCCAAGAACACCACAAGAAAATGGTGTGTCAGAAAGGATGAATAGAACAATCATGGAGCGTGCAAGGTGCATGAGATTGCATGCGGGATTGCCTTTACAATTTTGGGCAGATACTGTAGATACTGTTGTTTATCTAATAAATAGAGGGCCTTCAAGTTCCTTGGATGGTGGTATTCCAGAGGAAGCATGGACAGGTAAAAAGGTAAACTAATTTTTTTTAAAGCCTTTTGGTTGTGAGGCCTTTTTCCATATTAATAAAGAAAATAGAACAAAGCTTGAGGCAAAATCAAAAAAATGTACCTTTATTAGATATGGTGTTAATGATTTTGGTTATCGCTTATATGATTATGAAAATCACAAAATCATTAGGAGCAGAGATGTAATATTCAATGAAAAGGTCTTGTATAAGAATAAGTTGCAGGAAAAGAAACAGGAAAAAGAAAGCAGGGAATACACGGTTCTTGATGAGATAACCGAAAAAGTAAAGGTGCCTGAAAATAATAATAATAAACACCCCAGTAGCAGCAACCACCACAACAGCAATATGCACCTCAAACACCTAAAAGTGGTGTTAGAAGATCTACCAGATAAGTAGGCCCCCTGAACGATACTCTCCTTCATTATATTATTTATTGCTGACTAATTCTAGTGAACTCGAATGTTATGAAGAAGAAATGCAGGTTGAAAGTAGGAAGAAGTGGGAGCTAGCCATGGAAGAAGAGATAGACACCTTAATGCATAACCAGAATTGGGACTTAGTCAGGTTGCTTGCAGGTAAAACTACATTGCAGAATAAATGGGTTTACAGGCTGAAGGAAGAAGATGGAGGAAAACAGAGGTACAAAGCTAGACTTGTGGTGAAGGGGTTTGCACAGAAGAAAGGTATTGATTTTGATGAAATATTTTCTCTTGTTGTTAAGATGAATTCAATCAGAACTATCTTAAGTCTTGTAGCAGCGGAAGATTTACATCTTGAACAGTTAGATGTAAAGACATCATTTCTCCATGGAGATTTGGAGGAAGAGATATACATGCAGCAACCAGAAGGATATGAGGTAAAAGGGAAAGAAAAATTGGTGTGTAGGTTAAAGAAGAGATTGTATGGCTTAAAACAGGCTCCAAGGCAGTGGTATCTAAAATTTGACAAGTTTATGTCTCAACAAGGTTATACTAGATGTCACTCTGATCATTGTGTTTATCTAAAAAGGAAAAATGATGGAAGCTATATTATATTGTTATTGTATGTAGATGACATGCTTGTTGCAGGATCTAACATGCAGGAAATAAATGTGCTCAAAAGAAAATTTGCAAATTCATTTGCAATGAAGGATTTGGGAGCTGCAAAACAAATCCTTGGTATGAGGATAACTAGAGACAGGAAAAATCGTAAATTAACACTGTCTCAGCATGAGTACATAGAAAAGGTGTTGAAAAGATTTAATATGCAGAATGCAAAACCAGTTAGTACACCTTTTGCTAGCCATTTCAAACTTAGTAAGGATATGTGCCCAAAGACCCAAGAAGACATGGATTATATGTCTAAAGTTCCATATGCATCAACAGTTGGAAGCTTAATGTATGCAATGGTCTGCACAAGGCCTGATATTGCACATGCAGTGGGAGTTGTAAGCAGGTACATGAATAATCCAGGGAAAGAACATTGGATGGCAGTAAAATGGATTCTCAGATATTTGAGAGGTACCACAAAGCAAGCATTATGCTTTGGTGGTTCAAACATTGCTCTACAGGGATATGTTGATGCAGATATGGCAGGTGACAGAGATAACAGGAGGAGCACTACAGGCTATGTATTTACTGTAGGTGGAACAACTATCAGTTGGGTTTCAAAAATCCAAAGTGTTGTTGCACTTTCAACAACAGAAGCAGAGTATGTTGCTGCTACAGAGGCTAGTAAAGAAATGATTTGGTTACAACGGTTTATGGATGAATTGGGTAAGAAACATGATATGGGAACGCTATACAGTGATAGCCAAAGTGCTATTCATCTTGCAAAGAACTCAGCATTTCATTCCAGGACTAAACACATACATCTCAAGTACCATTTCATACGGTCATTATTGGAAGATGGAGAGTTGAAGCTGGAAAAGATACACACTAGCCAGAATCCTGCAGATATGCTAACAAAAGTTGTAACCAGGGAGAAACTGAGAATGTGCTCAGTTTCAATTGGTCTTCAAGGATGATGATGAAGATGAGGAATAGCCAGGTCCAAAGAGGAGTCATTGTCCAGGAAATGAAGCAGCGGTGGAGTTGCTACAATCAATCTCCAAGTGGGAGATTGTTGGGTGTGGAGCCTGATTATCTTGTTTATTTTGTATCACAACATTGGACCCCCTGTACCTTAAAAGGGGCGGCAACGCCGCCCGCAATTAATCACTGCAGTGGGGGGTCCAGGGGGGGGCGGCAGCGCTTTTCGGAGCCCCCCCCTGGCGGGGGCTTTCGGGGGCAGCGCCCCCGAAGCTAAAAACATATGTAAAATTGCCTTGTAAAAGTATAGTAATTTCTAGTCAACCTGGGCCGTTCATAGGCAAATGATCTGACGGTAGAAGTTATGTTTAGATTAGGGTTTCTTGCCCTAGAAGGCAACCCCTCGTTTTTATGAGGGTATTGTATTGCGGCTGTGTATTGTATGTGCATTCTCGGAGCGAGAAACAGAGAGGGAGACTGTGAGAGAGAACAGAGGATATTACAACGGATCTGCTGTAGGTTTTGTCTCTTCATTTTTGTTGGATAATAGAAAGGAAGGACTGGCTGTTCGGGGTGGACGTAGCCCAAACTGGGTGAACCACGTATATATGTGTCTCTCTAGTTTTATGTGTTTAGTGTGCTTGTATTTTCCGCATATTTTATGTGTTGCATTGCTCCATAATATATAATTTTCTAACACTCTTGAATACATGCTGTTCCAGTTGCCTCATCTTTCACCCAACTCCTACTGCATGAATAATGAGTGTACTTCTAGGTGAGGTACGAAAACCGTGACATGGTTCTTCAAAATATATGTCTGAAATGTTTGACCGCCTTATATACTGTGTAGGCTTTCTTGCCAATATTCGGATAGTTCATCTTGACACCTTGCAACCCTGCGCTCATGAACGATATGGGCCGCTCTTCATTGCTGCCATATTTCTGAGTGAGGATGACCACGAGAGACGAATCCAAGGAAAAGATATACAAGATAAAGCCTTTGCTGAAATCCAAGCTATGAAGGGCAGGTGCAACTATGATGGCATGTTTAAAATTTTCGAAGGCTTCTTTCTCGGGAGGATTCCATTTAAAATTCATGTTCTTATTGACCATACCTTGCAGAGGTTTCATGATTTGGGTGAAGTCCGATATGAACTTTCGTAGGAAGTTGATTTTTCTGAGAAATGATTGCATGTATTTTTTGCTACTCCGGGGTGGGGGGGGGGGAATTTGGGAAATGGATTTTTCCCATTTTGGGTCCACTAATATGCCTCTTCGGGTTATGATATGGCCCAAAATATTCCCTTTAGAGACTGCAAAGATGCTCTTCTTCGGGTTAAGGGAGATTTCGTATTTTGGGCACCTTTCAAAAATCTGTTTGAGGTTGTGCAAGTGGTCACATTTTCGCTTGGAGAACATGGTGACGTCGTCAAGGTAGACCACCACACTTTGTCCCATTATCCCCTGGAAGGCGATGTACATGGCCCTTTGGAAGGTTTTCCTAGTATTAATTAGGCCAAAGGGCATGCGCCTGAATGCGAACGTATCCCATTTGGTCCTGAATGTTGTTTTTAGATGATCGGGTTCAACCACCAGTACTTGGTTGTACCCTGAGGAACCATCCAATAATGAGAACATTTCTAACCAAGATACCGTTTGAAGAATCTACTCCATGGGAGGCACTGGGTAGTTATTTTTGTCTTAGGATTTGTTCAAATTTCGGAAGTCCACACATAAGCGAATTTTGCCAGACTTCTTGCGAACTGGGACCAAATTTGACACCCACGTTGAATGTTGGAATTTGAAGGTGATGCGAGCATTCAAGAGTTTCTTGAGTTCCTTTTGGATCATTGATTCCAGAGTAGGATGAACCTTCCTTAGCTTCTACTAGAAAGGCTTAACTTCTTCCTTCATTAGTATTACGTGTTGGATGATTCGCGTGTCATAAGTTCATAGCTCATCATATGTCCAGGCAAAGACATCTCGGTATTTCTTGAATAGTTCAATAAAGGACTGCTGCTCGTGGGGGGTGCATTTTGTACCGAGATTAACGAACTTCAAGTCCACCTCCATCCCGAGTTTCACTTGCTGGTGCAATAGGGTGGAACTTTGCACCTTTGTGTTGGGAGGCCCTTGAAACCGGTTTTGTAGGTCAAATAAATTATTGAAGGAAATGACCCCTTTGGGTATGGGATTCCCCTTGTGTTCCTCCATTTACTTTTGTAAGGCCAGGTCATGATATTCTTCCTCAATCAAAGTGTCCTTGCACACGTCCGAATTTAGCATGAAATCCAATACCTGCTGATCATCATTAAAAACATGGAAATTAGTTACATTATCTGACACTGCAGGCTTATAAACAATTTCAATAGAAAACCCATGTCTCAATGGGGTAAACCTAGCAGTAGTGTTTGCTAACGTATAGGCTGCTACATTATGCATTCTAAGTACTGACTTAAAACCAAAAGCATCAAAGGCAGAAATCAAACGCCATACCTCTTGCTGATATCCTTTCAAATGGGGAGATAGGCAGTGAATAGTTTTGCGTACCTGCCGGGTAATGATTTAGGAGTTGCCGATTACCTTCAAACAACTGACTTTGAGGTCGATTTATTTCTTGAGACCCAGGATAATTGCTTCGTATTCGGCTGTATTATTGGTTCACTAGAATTCCAACTGGCAAGAGATTAGGAACTTATTCTTTTGGGTATCTATCAAGATACAATCCTCACTGGCCCCATCGTGGGTCTTGGAACCGTCATAGTACAGGGTCCAGAACTTGTCTTTTGATTTTTCAAGATCACATGTGTATAGATGGGGGTACTTAGGGCGGAGATATATGGTGGACTCCCTGGTGCGGCAGGGTGGAAAGCAGTAGACGGGAGCAGCTCTAACTGGGTATCCTCAGTGACTAGAGATTGAGAGGCTTGATAGCAACCGAAGGCAGCCTCTAAGAATCACATGCCAAACTCTTCTTGCGCAAAGCTGTTGGGTTAGTTGGTCGCTTCGAGGTCAGTCACTGTATGTTTCATGTAAGGTTCAATCTCAACCCAGATCTGATTATTCCTACTCTTGTATGGAAGCCACAAGTGGGACCAGTTGGTGGTGAACTATCCTTGTAGTTTTCTTGACCAATCCCGACTTAATAGTAGACCATAGGCCTCCGGGATATCCATGAAAAATATGTCAATGCACTGGTGCACCTTGGAGTCTAAGGAGAGATGGATTAGGACGTTGTTTAACTCACCCACGACAGGGACCTGGGACCTGTCAAGTTGAATGATCCTGGCGTCTGTATTCTCAGGATGGATGTTCAATTTATTGCATACAGATAGGGGAATGACATTTGTGGATGCACCAGAATTGACAAGGAAATTGTGGACGTTGGAATTGAAGATCTTGAAAGAAAAAAGGAATGGGGGTGTGGGCCCTCGTGAGTTTGTGTTGACGTAATTTACAATGGAATAGAGGTTCAACGAGGCCTAGGAGGGTGTGGAGCTTAAAACTTTGGCTGCCAAGGTGGGCTTGTTCATCGGGGATGAGCTAGCGAAAGCTTTGAGAATCAGGTCACGTTGGTTGGCTACCCGGGTGAGCTCGTAGAGGGATATTTTGGCTCATACCTTCTTCATGTCTTCGATGATGTTATACCATAAATCTAGTTGTGAGAGCATTTCCACAGAGGTGCTTGGTGAACTTGATGGAAATATGACCTTGGGGGTGCCCTGGGCAGCGGTGGGGATAGATTTTTTAGTGGTCAGGGTTGTGGTTTGGTTTTCCCTCCTTGGTGGTAGAATTTTCCTCAGGAAATCCTTCCTCTTCTCCTCGAAACAGTGATCAACAAGTAGGCCTTTTCTCCTTAGTCTATAATTTCGGGGGTGGGGGGGGGGTTTGGATTGGGGATCATCAGATAGGTTTATCTCTATCATGGGAGGAGGCCCTTTTTCGCGGATTACTTCAAAAGTGAGGAATGTTGATCCTAGATCCTCATCCAGGGGAGAGACTTCCTCGCCATCTAAGTCGGCCTCCTCTTCTAACTCATCCATTGTCTGATCTTCAAGGAGCCGATTTACCATAAAGATCATGCTATTAATCCATTGAGGGCAGGTCGTTTCCAAGTGGGAAGCTTGATGGAAAGAGCAAAAATTATCTTTGCCGATCTCTTCTACGTTGAATTTTGTATTGGGGTTCGATGGAGGGTGACTAGGCGTGAGGTTGTTTTTCCTAAAGAAAGGCTTTTGCATTATTCTACCCGGGATGAAGTCATTGTTCTTCCTCTTCAATTAAAAGACCTCATTCATCAAAAGCTTTAGGGATTTTGCGATGCTCTCGAAATAGAAAGGGTCTTTATCCTTGTCTCTGGATTTATTGGCTGAGGGTTGTGTTATTTTTTCGACCGGTTTTTAGTCATCCCGACTATCATGACCAATGTCTCCTATGGAAATCATGTCTTTCTCGACGGTGAGGGCAGTGGTTTAGTTTTCTACCAAGGTGGCTCTAGCTGTGCATTTCATGAATACGAAAATATCCCGAGGAAGGGCCCTTGTGTAATAATCGATGGTGATGGAATTATCCAGGGCCATGTTCAGGGGAAATTTGTTCAATATGGTAGAAAAGCATTGGTTGAAGTCTTTAACCTTCTCCTTCTTCTGGCACTTCAAATTAATCAAATGCGCGAGGAGCATACATTACGGGAATTTTGAGGTCTAAAATGGGCCTTCTAAGGAAATAATAAAATAATAGCTAAACCAATAAAATAATATTTATGAATTTTCAATTCACTTTTTGCACCACAATCCATGTAACCATAGTTAAATTCAATTCAAAAGTTGCACCAAAATAAAATTAATAAAGAAATTGTATTGATGTGACTATAAATAAGAATGAGCTTTTCAAGAAAAAGTCATGATCATTGAACAACTAATGCATTTGTCCTTTGTACTTAAATAACTTAAAATAAAATATAAATATAAATTTATAAATTCTTAATTATATTATATGCTATTAATTAAAATCTACATCATTTAAATTGTATAATAACATGTAATTAATATATTATATAAAAAAATATAATATAATATAATATAATAAATGTATAGGGATATGCATTGTTTCTTTCAAGAAATATGAAATGACAATAATATTTTTTTATTCAAAAAGTGTGAAATGACATTTATTATGAGTACTTTACTTTGACTTTAAAAATACTTAGAGCACTACCATGGTTAACCATGAGTTTTTATCCACCATTGAGAATGTGACAAGTAAGTACCTTTAACTCAAACAATGCCACCTCAACCATTAGGGATGATGTCATCCCCTAAAATGTGATTGGTTCCCATAAAGTGAATTTTGATTGTACATTTTCCTTAGGAGGCCCATTTTAGACCTCAAAATTCCCCTAATGGAAGGAACACCTGTCTTGAAAAATTATAGAGGAAGGTGCGGAAAAAATGCTCCCAGGAGGAAATGGAAGTGACAGGCAACGAACGATACCAAGTAGCATCATTATTTTCTAAGTTGTGGGGAAAGATTCGAAATCCTACGCCGTCGGACTGCACCCTCATCATTTGTAAGGCCAGGTAGAAATTACTGATGTGGTCTTTGGCCAACATACCCTTCTTAGGGTCGAACTTAGGGAGATGTTTCTCTGGTTGTCAGGGCATGTCATGAAGGGGACCACGGAGGCATAGAGGAGATTGTGCCATCCAGGCTAGGGGCTAAACCCGTCAAGCCCTATGGTGGGGCGAGATGAAGATATGCCCAAGATCATTCTCGAACTCGCTTCCGACGCCAGAACCGGAGGCTTCGACCTCATGTTGAGAGTGCATGTCTTGGTCTTGGTTACCTCTAATATCTCCAATGTTTCTATAATTTCTCCAGTTTTAAAGGAAGGGCAGTCTGTCTCAGTTTCGGTGGTGGTGGTGGTGAGTACGGTCCGTGTTTTGACAATGTCCCTGGCCTCTATCTCCCCAGCCTCTCTCGACCCCTCCCCTAGGTGGGTTGTTTGCTTGAGTGCTGTCATTCAAAGGCTTTTTGGGTTGGGGGCTGGTGTTTGGTTGGGGCTCGGTAACTTCAGGGCCACCTCTGTCGATCTCTCAGGGGCTGTCGGGAGGTTCGACTGAATGTCGTTCAACCATATCTGCATAATCTTTGAGCATAAGACCTATAATATGAGGCAAAGAGTTGACTAGGACACCTTGATGAGTATGATGCGTCTCGGGAGTTTGCGAATGGGCCAGGGAACTAGTGGCGGTGAGGTCTTGCAGACCTTTAATGATATCGCGGGTGAGCGAACGCAAGGCCCTCAGCTGGTCTGAGGTGACTTCATAGAAAGGTTGGTCCTCCTCAGGGGTATTTTCGAGAGGTGGAGGACCAGTGTTTTCATATATGATTTCCCCTTGCGGGGTTTGAAAAGGGATGTTACTTGCATGGTGGGAGCTTTCCATCAGGCCCTCCTTCTAGCGTCAAATTTGTTAACGAGGAAAAATTCCTTGCAAACGGTAAGGGGATCTCCCTAGTATAAATTCCCAACTAGACTCTAGACCATTTGTGATAGGGATATCGTTCGGGGTGTAGGTCTGGCTACCGTTGAATATTCCTTTCTCAGATGGAGGTGTATCTTGAGAACAAGAGGACGCACAGCTACTCGAATGATACGAAACAAACGGTCGATGGGCTCTCCTGAAAATGAAACATTATAAATAGCAAAATGATATTCGAAGCATGCAACCAAAAGGAAGTATTGTTAGAAACACATCATTAGGGTCATGCTCATAAAGAAGCTTGTTTCACCACAAGAGTAATAGTTTACTATGGTCGAAACACCCTTTAATTCCTTAAGTGCATTCCGAAAGACTAAGACAACATCAACAACCAAATTATTGAAACATCCCTGTGTTAAACATCCATATATCATTAGTGCATCCAACGAGATAAAACATATAAATGATACATGAAAAAAAAAACAAACTAATCAATTATAAAAGATAGCAGATATAAAAAGACACAATATTCATAATGCTAACACTCATGAGTTTCCATCAGATCCAGTAGTGGAGTAAAAACATTGGTTTGTATTCATTCTCGGAATCATGCATTCAATGCAGTAAAATTATATCTCCTCCCTGTAGAGTCCAAAAAAAATGCCCTTTACATTGTCCCAGGAGGGAGTACTTATAGAACCAAAAGTGACCTTTGGGTTGCTCTATCCCTCCATCTTCCCGACGATTGGCATGGTCTGCGACCTGGGTGGTTTTGCGACTTGCGACCTGCCTGTGGTTGTGACTTGAGACTATGCTCTGATTGCGACCTGTGACCTACATGTGTATGCTACCGATAAGGTTAATTATTTCAGGGGAGCAGTTGTGTGATAGACAGGTCTGAGACTTCAATCTGTTGCTATTCTCTGAGATAATTCTGCCAGGCTCAGTAGTCAACGACTACTGGGGTGACCTGAGGTGTGTCTTCTCCCAACCTGTAAAAACACTCGAGAACGTGTGGAATTAAAGTGCACCTCTTTACGGAAATATGATTGGATAGGGAGGCCAACTTAGTATAGATCTAGACTAGTGTGATGATGAACTGATCGATGTTCTCCTTGGAGGCCAGAAGATCTTGGGAGACGACTGCTTGTTTGATAGGTCTCAGAAATGTTTGTATGTCCTGGGCCACCTCTTCCCTCATCTTCTGAGTGTCAAATGTCCTCAAGGAAGGAATGTGATGTACCTCTGCCATCGAATCAATGTTGTTGATTAGGTGTTCATAGGCTGACATCACCTTTTCTACATCCTTTACAAGCTTGTCCCTGGATTGCAGCTTCATACATATCTGTACCTTGTCATTCTGTGTGCATTTCCAATCATTCTTTGGCAGGCTATCGGGAGCTTGTGGATACGTTTAGGACCATTTGAGCATACTGTCCAGTGCTCTGGAGGCTTCCTTTAGCTGCGCAACCTTCTTCTTAGTTTCTACCCGAGCCCCTAGTAGAGGAGTTACTGTTTGTTTTATGGTGAACATCTCCTTGTACACCTTCTTCATGGCGGTCTCTAGGGTATCCAACTCTCCTTGAATGGTAGTCGGTAGCCTGCTAGCCTGAGTGGATGTGAGTTGGAGCCTTTGATTTTCTGCTTCCAGAGCCCTTTTCTCTGTTTTAGCCTGAAATTTCCTTTGCTCAGAAGTCTGGAGCCTGCCCTACAGAAACAAGATCTCCCTGCTCATGCTACTGAAATTCTCCTCCGTAGCTACTGTGAAGGAAGTTACAGTTGATGGTATCATTATGGGATTAGTCCTAGTGTCTAAGACTATGTCGTTTTCTGTGGTCACCGCTAGGGCCTCGGTGGGGTTTTGTGCAAGAAATTTCCTCCTTTCTTGCTTTATTTTATGAGTAAACTGGTCATAGGATAGCCTCATCAGGTCTAGTACATTGTCCTCATGCTCTTTTGGGATTTGGAGCTCGGAGAGCGGGAGGTGCCGACTTGTCATGAGAGTTGCCGGGGGTACCTCAATATGTGGCAGATCTGCTTATGCCCAAAATTTCAAGGGTGATGACTTGCTTCCCTCTGCCTCTTCGGATGCTTCCCTCTGCGCTCAGACTCTCTCTTCTGTTGTTCTTCTTCATCTTTCTTCTTACGGGCCTCTTTTGCCTACTTCTTCTTTCTCTCCTCTCTTTATTGCTTCTTCTATTGTTCTTCAGCTTGTTTCTTTCGCTTCTCTTCTTCCTATTTCCATGTCAAGGTGTCTTGGGTCCTTTTTAGCTCTACCTCTCTTAGTTTCTTTTCGGCCTCTAGTTGTGCCTTGGCCTCTTTGTCCCTTCTCTCCCATTGATCTTTAGGAGGATTAATTCTTGTAGTATTATTTGGCCTTTTAGATTTGGTAGACAACGCTCCTCTGACATGATCCTTCCTTTTAAACACATCAGCTCTTTCTTCTAGAGTTTGGTCTTCCTGACCTCCTTGATCCCCACTCAGGTCAGCTAGTTATTTAGAAGCGACTTCTCTATTTGCATTGTACCAGTTTCTGGTCTATTCCTCAACAGGGCATTCCGTGTGTTGATAGTTCCAGTTAAACTTAGCCCACTTGCAGTGTGCAGGGACGATCCTTTCCGGATCATAATATCTATGAGCGAGGGTCACAAAGTGAAAGGCTTTGATGTTTTATGCCTCCGCTTCCACTTCTTTGAAATATTTGACAGTGTAGGCACCAATGGTAAGTGGGAGGGTAGGCCATGACTTCTTTTTTCCTTTGCTGAGGGTCTTGGAGAAACCACTTGTCATTTGATAGCACACCTCTTGCAACAAAAATTTGTTAGTGACGAACTTGGGTAGCGCATGAGGTGCCTTGAATGACCCGAAGACCCTAACAAAAGTACTCTCTTGAATGGGGAATCAGTTGGCTACCTTTTTTACTGTCTCCATAGCCTGGCTGGACATGCACGTGGGATTTTTACTAAAAAGATGTCGGTAGAGTGTAGGGATGAATTTGTCTGAGATGGATTCTATATCTTGCTTGTACGTGGAAGCCTAGAACACATTCAAATATTTGTATATGGGCCCACCACACTTTGCATCCCAGTTATGTGATCATCCCTCAAAATGGCACCTCGCGCACACTACATCTAAGAGGTAGGAGGCCATGTAGAATTCCAATGCGCATCCCTTTTTCGGTACCTGTGCCGCTGATATGTTGGCTCTAAGGGCTGATACTACTAGGTAAGCCTAGTTGAAACGGGTGTTGTAGGAGGTGATTTCATACATGAGTGGGACCCAAACCCCACTAAAGGTAGTGGCATCCTTTCAGCCATACAATCTACACATCATTGCTACTACGAGCTTATAGATCTTCCTAAGGCCATCAGTTTTATACTCCTGGGCCTTCTTCCCTTTAAACTTCTCAAGGTCCTCCCACCAACACTTCAAGGTTTCTGGCACTGGTACTTCATGTGTTGCGACGCATTTGGCATTAAAGGATTCCTCCCTAGTGGGGAGTGTATAGTATAATTTTTCTTCCTTCCTAGTGAGGTTGGAAAAATTCTTCCCTGAGTGGTCGTGGATGACCCAGAACTTGGAAGCAACCTTATAGAGGATCCATTCGACTAATTTTGCTCATAGGAATATTGGTGGATGAGCGCCTTCCTAGTGAATCTTGGACCTTTTGACTTGAATATATACTTGTCGGTCCGCAAGATCCTCTAGGAATTCTAGATTTGTGAATTCCTGGTAAACTTGATAACATGTCATCTTATCTCCTTTTCCAACGACACAGGTGGTGTCTCCATAGATAGTAGGTGGCAGAGGAGGTGTGTCCTCTCATGCTAGCTCTATCTATGGGCTTTTGTATTTTCTCTGAACTTCTGGAGGCCCCATATCGCTTGAGGCTGAAGAGATGGAAACACACTCGAGCTCAGCTTCAATGTCCCCTAGCATGTTAAAAAAAAAATCCCACAATAAGATGGACGACATGATAGAAAAATATGACGGGACTGACTAGACTTATAAATGATTTGGCTGCTTAGGCTAGGTCACTGCGATCCCTGCCAGTCGCTATATCTAGGATTAGGGAGGTTTGCGACTTGGCGACCTAGAAACAAGGTCGCAAGGTTGCACCTGTGTGAAATATCCAAAATCTACGACTCTACTACTTGGTGACATGCGACTAGGTCGCAAGGTTGCACCTGCATTAAAGATCCAAAATCTGCGACTTTGTGACATGGTAACCTGTGACCAGGTCGCAAGCTCGCCAGGTCACAAAGTCACGATTGTATGGTCAGTCGATGATTTGTGACCTCGTGAATTATCGACTTAGCGACCAAGTCGCGAGGTCACGAGGTCGCAGAGTCGCATTAGGGCTTTCTGAGGAAAACTAGGTGATCACGACCCGTGGGGAACAAGCTGAAAGAAGGAAAAATCCAAGGGAAATGGGTAAAATAGAGGTTAGGGCCCCCAGAAAGCCAGCGAGGGGTGTCTGTGATAGATTGAGGAAAGGCAAGGCTTAGAAGGGGCCAGGAAAAATGGATTTAGCACAGGTGAGATGAAACCCTAGCTAGAGAGATGGTGAGGGTTGAAGTTTCAAATGAATGGTGTCAAGGGAAATTAATAGCCTAGGGCATGGGGCAGGTAAGGAAACATCAAAACAAAAAAGGAAACAATAGGAGGACTAGGAAACTTACCTGGGAAAAATCGCGCTCCAATTGGCTTGCCAGACATCTTGTTTGCTCCGTCGCGTAGGTCAAATGTGACCTACGTGACCCTTTTATTTATAAATGGGTTGCACGTGTGGTCATTAATGGGGGTCGCATAGTCACAAATCAAGACCAGGTGAGCAAGGATGCAAAATTATGACCTTGCGACCTTGCGACCTAGAGGTCGCAAGGTCATGAGGTCGCGTAGTCGCAAATGTGTATTTTTTATCAGGATTGCGATCTTGCGACCTTGCGACCTGGTGACCCAGAGGTCACAAGGTCGTGAGGTCGCATAGTCGCGAATGTGAATTTTGGTAAAGATTGCGACCTTGCGACCAACTAAAAGAAAATAATTCATGAATTAACTCTGAAGATAGTTTCTTGAAAGAGACTTTCTCAAGGTTCATGGCTGAGGGTGCAATAGGCTCACCTTTATCAAAGCGGTTAGGGGATCTGAAATTTCAAATGGGTGTTAAATTTCGAAGGGTGTTGTAGCAGCTACAACACCTTCATATCAGGGATGTGTGGGGGATGAACCTAAACTCATAGCTAAAGCATTAAGAGTTGAGGACTTAGGAGTTAAATAATTATATAGAGGAATAATTATCAAAATCCCTGTGAATTTTAACTAAAACATCTAATCCATAATTGATCTTCCTAGATCGCAAATTTTTTTCTTCTAATAAAGTAGTTGTTCCTGTTTAGAGAAGTAGGCTTAAGGAAGTTGTATCAAACCTAGATGATATACTCTGGTTATTGGGGACAAGACTACTTTATATTGTTAAATAATATGGAAACTTTTTGTTTTAGCCTTTAATTTAGATAACCTCATTCCCTTATCAATTTACAGGGTATCATAGCAAGGGACACACTGTATAAGAGATCAATGTACAACATGGGTACAAGATAGGCTAGACTAAATATAAACCCATCCTTATTGATAATACCTAAATTAGGCTTAGATTAAGAGAATAAGGAGCAAGAATGAAAGAGAATTGAAGAAGAAACATGGTTTTAATTCACCAGATTTGTAGCATGGGATATTACTTACGAATGCAAAAGACAACATGGATAGGAAGAGTATTGGAAGGAGAAATAGGCCCTAGAAGGTAAATTTTCCCAAGATGGGATTTTATTTAAGAATGGTGTATGATGGGCCTTGGTAATTAGTATTATGATGACCCATATATAGCCCTATTTCTACCTAAGACATATTATTTTGACCTTGATATCTTACATGATAAACAACAAAGTTAAGTATTATACTTTAATAATATGGCCATGCTTGTCTTTTTGTTATCATAAGTAAGTTGATATGAGAGGATGACGTGACGAATCCCACACTAAAATATTTGCAAGAAAATAGGGATCCTACGTCTAAGATTTGAGCATGTGAACTAATTTTGCTCAAGTTACCAAAGAAATATCAATTGAATTTAGCTTTGTTTATGTAGTCTTAACCTTCTTAACCAAAATTTCTTGGAGAATGGAGTTCAAATTTTGAGACAACTATTAGATTAAAAACACAATGCCTTCCATTGTAGATATTTTGGCAAGCATAAAAATGTGGAGGCTTCATGTTTGAAGCATAATATTCATACACTATCAAGGAAAAAAATATGAATCCCTCTTGACAGAAAGATAAATAACTACAAACCATTGTGTGGAACCTAGCAAGACCTTAGAGGAACCTATACACAATTCTAAACAAATATATTATCATATCCTTAAAATAATATGATAAAGAAAATGATATAATCATGGCACTATATGTAACTCCTCTCCTATTAGTCACATTGTGGGAGGAATTGTTTAGTAAGGAGAAGAATATGTTTGAATAAAATTATTTACATCAAGGTAGGGGCCAAGTTCTCTATGGCTACGTTAAATGAGGCAAAGGAATCACTCTAAAGAGCATTTATAATAGTCACCAACCTGGTCATTGCTACATATGTGATATAAGGTCAACATCATAAATTGAATCTAGTATAGGATCCTTGTATGATTGGATTTTCACTACACTACCACTACTATCATTATTACTAAGTACAACTTCACTATTAGAATTATAGTAACCCCTTAACTTTTATATATATATATATAAAAGGTAGAGTATTATAATAGTTAGAAACAATTAATGACATGTATTTTATTTGAAAAAAAAATTGTAAGAAAATCCATGAGATGTTTTTCCACATTATCATTTCTAATAAATTTGTTAAAGTAGATTAGTGCATCTTAAAAATGTTCCTATAAATTTTTGGATGGTAAATTTATCAACACAATGGCTTAATTAAAATAATTCAAATGATACACCGATTAACATGGAAGTAGCTTAATTGTAACAACAATAAGCAATTAAAGTAATCAAATTGATTAAAGAATCTAATCAAATATTACATGACGAAGCTCTTTAATATACTAGGTGGTAAGACATACATATAATAACTTTATATGACATGAAATTGATCTTTAAAAAGGCTTAATTAAAATAAGTCAAATGATACACCGATTAACATGGAAGTAGCTTAATTGTAACAACAATAAGCAATTAAAGTAATCAAATTGATTAAAGAATCTAATCAAATATTACATGATGATCTTTAATATACTAGGTGGTAAGACATACATATCATAACTTTATATGGCATGAAATTGATCTTTAAAAAGGAATGATTTGTGATATATATATTTTATCCAATATAAAAGGTCTACATTGATTTAGATTTACAAATAATTGTATCAAAATTAAAAAAATAAATAAATAAATTAATTAAAGAAAAGAAGAAGAGTTTAACTTCAATAATTTTTTGGATTTTAATCTGATTTCAATTTTCATAACTAAATGATGTAGAAATATAATTAAAGTTACAATATCTTTATGTATCCTATGTATGCATTTTCACATAAAAAATACAATGATATATTGTGTGACTTTCTCTAAATTTTTGTTTTCAATAGACAATAGTATAGCAAGAATAGAAAGTTTTGATGACCAACATAGTCCCTAGCTCTTATGGTAGTTAATAGATTAGTTGTTCATGTCAATCTGGACTTGAAATTTATGTTAAATCAAATTATTATCATATAAGTTAGTCCATTTACTATACACGTAACATAAATTTTCATGCCCAATGCATAATTTTATATGTATAACTATTTGACCCTAAGCAGAAGAAGTGTTATTCAAGATTTTATTTGTTTATTTAGTTATTATTATTATTATTCCATATAGCTAACTCTATATCAGACCAAATCATTTTTTCAACATGTGAAATGGAAGTAGCTTAATCGTAACAAAATTAATGACAAATAATTAAAGTAATTAACTTGATTAAATAATCTACTCAAATATTACATGGCTAAACACTTTAATATACAAGGGGTAAGACATACATATCATAAATTTATAGGGCGCAAAATTAATATTTAAAAGGAATGTTATGTGATATCTATATTTTATCCAATATAAAAAGTCTATATTGATTTAGATTTACAAATACCCATATCAAAATTAGAAATATAAGCCTTACCCCGTGTTTGCATTGCTACAGGAAGGTGCTCTATCCTCCTCAACCAGGAGGGAATTGGCTCCTTTAAGTCTCTTCCTTCACAATCACTCCCTTTCATTGTGTTCACCAAGTGAAGGTGACTATAGGGTGTCCTAAAACTCAACATACCATGCCCAAAATGGCACCTTTGGTGAGACCCCCATTTATTAACAATGGACTAAAAAATTGTGAAGTAATTTACTACCAATGAACCAACAAGATTGCATTCATTGTGAACTTTCATGCTCCAACAAATGTTAGATAGTTGCGAACTCAGAAGTGATGTTATCACTCCTTGCTTTATAGCTAGGGAGCAATGGTATATCTTCACATGAATTGGTGAATGGTATAGAGAGGATAAATATATTGAGTAGATGCCAATACCTTGATGGACTTGGGAATTCACAAAACAACTAAAGTATACTTTTCCCTAGGGCCAAGGAGAATCGCAGATGAATGCCCACTTCTAGATTTTAATGTGATTTCAATTTTCATATGTAAATAGTGTACAATTATAATTACATGTACAATATCCTTTATGTATTTTTATTTATGCATTTTCCACATAATAAATACAATAATGATATATTGTGGGACCTTTTGCAAATTTTGGTTTTTTCTTGTAGGCAATAGTATAGCCAGAAAAGGAAGTTTTAATAAACAAGTCAGATAGTTGCCAAGAAAAATACCCTTTGGATATTTTTTTTGTTCTTAGATTAGGTGTTAATGTAATCCGGGACTAGAAATTTATGTTAAATTAAGTTATTATCATATGAATTAATCCATTTACTATACATATAACATAAATTTTCATGCCCCAATACATAATGTCATATGTATAGCTATCCAACCCTAAACAGAAAAGTGTTATGATGCATTTATTTAATTATTATTATTATTATTATTAAGTAGTTAACTCCCTATCATACTTGGCCCACTTTTTGGCCCCATACTATGCCTCTTATGGTCTAGCCCCATTATGGCTCTGCACTAAAATTGTTCAAGCCTCGTCTCATTCAGGCTCCACATTGACACTGTTCGGGTCTCCTCTCATTTGGAATCAACATTAACACCCTTTGTGCATCACCTTAATATAATGTGGTCCCTTCCATCAATGGTGGTGGTGCTCCTTTGGGAATTGATGATTTGATTTGAGATGCAGATCTCCCCTTCCCCACATTTCCACAATCAACCACTATATCACACACTTTAGAACTAATCCTACGTAGCGCTTGTGTGGCATATGCATGGATTGGGATGAATGTATCCTATGTTCCTAGTTTAGGGTTATTCATTGGCACATCACAATAAGTGTATGGTTGAGCATCGAATGATTCTTGGCCTTCTTGTGGCTCAACGTTAGCTTGCAATTAATTATGGATGTTGCAAGTGCTTGCCACACTATTACCAAACCCACATAAGGTCCTTATTTTGATTGGTCATTGACCTAATTCCTTGCCAATTGGGGTGCATATTGTCTATAGGATATGGGGGCATCAAAATGCATGTGATTTTGTGTGATTGTGTACTCAAAGAGGTAATTACAGAAGGTGCGGAAAAAGTGCTACATGGCATTTTATTTGCTTATTTATTTATTATTATATTTTTTTCCACGTGGCCAACCCCTATCATACTTGGCCCACGTTTGGGCCCTATGTTGTGCCTCTTCTAGCTTAGCATAATTTGGGTTCGACACTAACACCATTTGGGCCTAGCCTCATTTTAGGTCCACACTAACTCATGCTCGACACTAACACTATTTGGCCCTAGCGTCATTTGAAGTCCACACTAGCTCGTGCTCCACTCTAACACTGTTTTTGCCTAGCCTCATTTGCAACCCACACTAACGCTATTTGTGCCTCGCCTCATTGGGGTGCCATATTAACTCTTTTCAATCCCTACCTCATTAAAATGTTGGTCCTTCCAACAATGGTGGTAGTTGTCCTCTAGCAATCAACATTCCATGTTATCTCCTAAAAAATGATCACCTAGCCATCTATAACTAGGTGGATTGAAATGCACCATATAGGATTAATTTTATCATAGTAAAATCACTTTCACTATGGGAAATAATTTAGTAAACCTTTTTTATTAAATTATTTCTGATTAAAATTAATAAATCCCATGAGAATAATTTAATAAATCATTATTTATTTAATCTTCTCTAGGAATAATTATCAAATAATGGTTACTTATCAAATCATTTTTTATTTAATTTTCTCTAGGAATAATTATCAAATCATTTTTTTATTTAATTTTCTCTAGGAATAATTATTAAATCATTATTTGATAATTATTCATAGAGAAAAATAAATAAATAATGATTTATTCAATTATTCTTATGGGGTTTTTTAATTTTAATGAGAATTAATTTAATAAAAAATAGTTTATTAAATTATTTCCCACGGTGAAAGTGATTTTAATATGGTAAAATTAATCCTATATGGTGTATTTCGATCTACCTAGTTAGAAATAACTAGGTGATCATTTTTTAGGTGATAACACTCCATGTAAAATGAAGACCCCCTCCCCTTCTCCTATATTTTCACATCAATCCATTAATTCACATGCTTTAGAAGTAATCATACATAGCACCTATGTGGCACAAGCATGGAATGACACACGTCAATCCCATGTCCATTGTAATATTTCAACCAAATTGTGTATTTAAAACCCTAGTTTTTCATTAGTGCAACACAACAGGGCTATGACTGAGCATCTTTACAACAAATAAGGATATAGGTTTCGAACATGTGCCTCAGTTTACCAAAAAGGAGAAGTATGGACTTATTGTGATTACAAAATATTTCATAAATTTATATTGAATTATAAATATTCATGATAGAGAACAATCAGAAGATGGTATTTGTATGAGTGGATAACATATAAGTATATGTAAACATATTTTTATGATAATTGTGTTCAGATTATGTAATTGTGTTCGAATTATTTTCTCTAGTATGCTGTATGAACTCTTCTTTCCTGGTTTGTTGAATGTTTACTAAGTATAATAATGTGCAACTTCAAATATTTTCCTGGTTTGTTGAATGTTTACTTAGTATAATAATGTGCAACTTCAAATATAGATTTAGAGTAAAATCTACAATTGGTCTTATTCGATTTTGTAAAGTATTTGAGTTTGAAGGCACTACCTATATAAATTAATCCTAGTCCTCCAACAAATAAGAGATCACTTGGACCCATGGAAACTGTGCAAATAAAAAACAAATAAGTAAAACAAAGCAATGCACTGGATTCTACAAAAGATTATTTTCATTCAAGGTTATAATTTCCATACACTATTAGATTCCCTAAAAGGGTTTGGAGAAGTTGCATGAACAATTTTTTGCAGGTTTGATGATCAAAGAATTGGAAATTTTCCAGAGATTTGATTTGCGGATCATAATATTAAAGAATTGTTGCAATTTTTGGTACAACCACAAAGTGAAAGAATGGAATTCCCAACTTCCACTATTCTAACTCCATAAAATTACTATGAATGGAAGCCGATGATTTTGCTTCATCTTAGGAGAAAAGGCTTGTACCAAATAGTCACGGGAATTGAGATAGAACCAATGTCAAAGGATGGGAAGTCATATTGGCTTAACAGATTTGACATGGCTTATGGAAGATTGTGTCTATCTGTGTCTCGCGATATTCTTTATTAGATAAAAAATATTGAATCACCACATGAAATTTGGACTACATTGAAACGATTATATGGTGATGAAAATGATCTAGAAGAACACCATTTGGAGGCAAAGAGATCGACTTAATATAGCGGTCATGAAAGTGGTGAAGACTCCAATAATATGGAGAAATATTCTCAACACAACGTTTAACAAGAAGACTCTGCTTCTTCTATTGTTAATGAACCTATTACAGATGATAATTTTATCTTGTCCATTAACGAAGACATTGCACATGAGGAAATATATTCCTCTACTAATGATGAAGACACTAATTTCAAAAACATAGAAGAGGACTTTGATTCCTCTACAATTGATGGTGTTGATGATGCAGATTTGATGAGGTCTCAATTTAATGATGCCCCACATGCACTCTCAGTGGAAGAGCCATGCATTTCCATACATGAATCTAAGGAGGCATTTATAACACCATGTAGCGCATGTATGCATCCACAAAGGCATCTCTAAAGCCACACATGCACTTGCATGCAACCCTAGAGACAACTATTCCCATGCATGGATACAGGGCACATGAATCTGATCGTCAAATGCATGATGAAGTTGTAGGGAATCCATATTGGCATGAAACCATGTATAAGGACATTCAATCCTTGATCCAAACATGGGAGTTGATACCTCTACTTCCAAAAATGAAGCTCATTCCTACAGATCCATGATGGTATCATCGATCTTCAGTATTGTCTGATTTCCAAGCAGACTGTCGATATCTTCACCAAGACTTTCACTAAGAATAAGTTTCAATTTCTGCGAGATCGTCTCGGGGTGAAGGACACGACTACCTAGCAGTTGTATTTTCTATACTTTTGCATTATATTTTGAGGGGGGGGGGGATTTTCTTCCCACTGGGTTTTCCCTCTTTCCTCTTTTCATGCATTGTATATGGGTACCTAAAATGGTTGTGTTACCAGGACTTATTCATTTTTCATCACACTCACCTAAGTTATGATTAAGGGGGGGTGTTGGTGTACATACACATAGTTTAGCTTTAGTTCAACTCTAGATATTGCATGCGATGTGCACTTTTCTTTAGCTAGTTAACTCAAGTGTTGTACATGAACATAGTTAGCCTTAATTAGCTTTAGTTCAACTCTAAATATTGCACGTGATGTGCACTTGCCTTTAGCTAGTTAACTCGAGTGCTTATATGCGATGTGCACTTGTATTTAGCTAGTTAACTCAAGTTCTTACATGTGGTGTGCACTTGGCTTTAGTTAGTTAACTCTAATGCTTGCATGTGGTGCATGTGCACATTAACAGAACATAAATCACACTTAGCTTCAGTTATCTTTAATTATCCATAGTTATTACATGTACAACTAAGCTTAAATTAGTTGATTTTATGTATTGATTCTAAAACTAATATTGATGAATCAAATTCATTCTCAATTCAAATTTTATTTTTCAACTTTCACAAGTTTGTGCAATTATTCTTCAGCTAGATCCGTATTTGTGCTCTAATAATTTTACATGGTATTAGAGCCTAGACCCATGTTCAATTCCCCTGAGTTGCATTTTAGGGGGGTGTTGATTCCCCCGTGCTGTGTTTGACGGGGTGGTGTTTGAGTAATCATTGCATCTCTATGGAATCTGTAATTCCCACCTTGGGGATCCTAGTCACTGGTTTGGAAGTTTACCAACACCTGCGGGTTTTGGTGTAACGACAAACATCTTCAATATAGCTTAAATTACATAAAACAAAACATGATGGATATTGGACTGTAGGTTGTCTTTTGGTCGAAAAAAACTAGCAAAATGATTTTTTTTATTTATTTTTTATAAAAACACGACTTTGGCTTATTTGGCATGATATCAGATTTTAAGGGACGAGCAAGAGAAGTGTTATCGTCAAAACAACTATTTACAAAATTATCTTTGTTTTCATTTTAAAATGAGCAATAGTAATGTTATTGTCAAAACAACCATTTACAAAATTATATTTGTTTTCATTTTAAAGTGATTTTTTATGTACGAATAAATAGGAAAATAAAAATACACTTCATTAGGGCTACCATGAGAGTGTTTTTGTCCAATCAGAATCGATAAATACATTTTTGAAAAGTTATAAAATTATTTTAATAATTGAAGAAAACAAGTTTAAAAAAATCCCAAAAAATTCGGCTATGCATATGAAAATGACCGGAGTAATAAGAGTCAACAGGTTTTGACAACCAGGGAATTGCAAGACTCCAAGGTGGACAGAGAATAAAAAGCTATATTTTACGAACACTTATTTTTATACAATTTTTCTATATGTGATTTGTAAATGGTAATCTTTTTAGTATGTATTATTAGACTTAATTTTTTATATATGGTTGTAATAATTAACAAGAAATGCATTGCATTAGACAATGGTAAAGTTGTTTGTCATAATTATGTTGTCAAATGCACACTGGTTTCATCACTAGTAATTAGTCATGTTGAATCATCATTATTACGAGGCTCATTCTCAACCAGTTGTACTAGTGGGAGTTGACTGTGTTGAGTCATTTTATTAGTGCACATTAAACTTGTTTTTCTATTATTAATATATTTTTAAGTATACCTCAATATTGATTCATATGAAAATGTTTTCTTCATAACTCACATTGAATATTTTATTCTATATAACATTAAAATATTTTCTTTTAACATTTTTTCCTATATAGGTATCACGTATCAAGTCTTATTTTTTTTTGAAAAAGTATAAACCTTATATATATATATATATATTTATTTCCAATTACTTTACATGAAATTATATTAGGCCATATAGATAATTAATTAAATATGTATATGATATCTTTTTTTTTTTTAAATTATAGCCGACATTGATTTTCTTTTTAGAGATTTTTTTAAGACCTACAGACATTCTTCCACACCGCCTTCACACAGAGTTGTAGAATGAGCCTCTCAACTCAACAAAAAGATGAAATTTTTTATTTATTCTTTTAACACAATGTTAAAACCTATTATAATTATGTTGTCAAATCAATAATTGATACCGGTAGTGGGTACAACATCACTACTCATTATTCTCTCAATTCATATTGACTCATTTCTATTACTTTATAAACTCTCAACGAAATAAGAACAACTATAAAACATACTGTCGAGTCAAATTTATTTACTTATAAATATTGCTCAAAATATTTATAAATTAAAATATATAAAAATACCATTTAAACTAAAAGAAGAAATAATGCCTTTCATTAACACTCCATTTTTTTAAAATAATATTCAATGATCATTTAAAAAAAAACCATAAGTGAACTATTATTAGTTTACAAATTTAAATATCTACAAAAACATAAATATTTCAACTTTAAAAATGAAAAAATGAATTTTTTTGTTTCAATGATCAATTGTGGATTGTAGGGTTAGAATTTAAAAACAGACCCATCTGTTAAATATGACGGTTTTCACACCTCCTCGACCTGTCTTCACAATTTCAACAAAATACCTTGACGGTTTTGCAAATTTTTTAATAGTATTTGACAGGAAAATCACCCTGTGATGGACACTTTGCTTGTCAAATTCCATCTCTACTGGGGTGATTTAAGTTCTATAACTCTTAGATTTCTTTTATAGGTGGAGAATTTTTTTTAGTAAAATTATGATATTTTGTTATGTATTTTTAAATTGGTGGTGTATGGTTTCTGCAAGAGAAAAAACAAAGGAGAAAAAGAGGTAACATTGGGCCCCTAACCTGGTAAACCTCGACACCAACAAAGACAAATAGTTGCAGAAAAAACTGGCTCAATATTCTCTAAATAAATTGGCCGTGGAGGAAATTTCTTCTTCAAAAGATAAAAATAATGAAACATTACATAAAAACAACATGACCAATTCCAATAGTAAAAAACCTCTCCAATGAAACATTACATAACAAAAACATGACCATTTCCAATAGTAAAATATTTCTCCATCTATTTGTTATAGAAAGCTGACTAAGTATAAAGAGTTAGGTTACATTAGGTTACATTATTTTTTAATTTCTTAGTTAAATTTTTTTTTTCTTGGTAGTGTGGGTCTTGAGATGAATTAATGCCAAACATATGGTCTGAGAAACAGCGATCGAGGGGCATCTAAGCGGTCAAAATCACCCGAGGATCGCACCCGGCCTCGGCCACACCAGCCCTTATCATGGCTGCATTTTTTTTCCTTTTTGGGAGATTGGAACTGATTACCTTTTCATCACGAGTGTCGGTAATGGGAATTTTCTAAGTGGACCGCTAGGGACAAATATTCTCTGCATGGAAGCGAATCAAAACAACCCATTAAGTAGAGAAGATGAGACATTATCCAACCAACTCTACAAGAAATATTAGAGATTGTTTCCCTGTCCGATCTGTTGCCAGAATTGATTCAATTTGGTATATGTGCCTAACGGTGGGACACATAGGACTATGATGAATCTTTAGTGTGATTGCTTAACAACACACTCTTCACCGTCGAACCAAACCCTGTTGGCATTTTTTCTTAGTTCATTTATTATAAATATAATAAATACTTAATTAAGTCATTAATGTTTCCTTTCCATATATATATATATATATATATATATAGATAATTTAAAATAAATAAAGATATTTTTTAAATTTATATTTAGAGGATAGTATTTAAGGTAAGTTTTAGATTTTTTAAGCCAAAAGTTTTATTAGCGACACAATTCAAATTCAATACAACTATACATGTTTTGTTTCTGCTAAGACTCACAATATTTGTCCATATATTATTTTTTATAAATAATATATTTAGTTGGTAGAGGGTTATTATTAGAATTCTATGTGATATGACTCACATATGATTTGTCATATGATTTTGACAATATACTATGTGCTTTTTAATTACAATAGAGTGTTTACATTGTGTTTTCCAATGTCAATACATTGCTTATACTGAGCTTACCAATGGTCTCTATTGTGCCCTATTTTATTTGATGTGGCATCCATTTGATGTTTCTATGATGACATGATGAATCTAATTGCATGAAAAATTCACGTGTTATTTATATTTTTACACTTGTATTTTGTGAGTCCGAATTCATTTTGTGAATCTCTATCATTCATTGAAGCATGGTTGTGAGAACTTTATTTATTGCTTCTACTTAGCCATAGGCTTGCGAATAATAAGGAGTTGATTTTTTGTATCGTAAATTTAATGTGGGAGATAATTACGATATCATATAATTTCAAAAATGTGAGTCATGGTCTGTGACAACAAATTAGGACACATGGAATCTAGTAATAACATGACTGAATATGAACAATATTGTTAGTTACCCGTTAACAGTGAATGTAGGCATCACCTTGGTCCATTTAGTGAAATAGTCCATGGCAACAATAATGTACCCATGCCCCCCGAATGAGTGATGGTTACGTTGTCATGAATTTAATTCCCCATTTAGAAAAAAGGGTCAACAACTATAGGGTAAAGTGAAGCAGGGGATGTGTGCATCTTACGATGATAAAGTTGATATGAGTGACATTTTTGGATTGTCAGTATACACTCTTTAATGAGAGATGGATAGAAATATCTTGCACACAATATTTTTTGGGAAGTGATATACTGAGACATATGACCACCACATGCTCTAACATGGTAATCATTATAGTTTTTTTAACTTCTTCATGGCTTAAATAAAATTTAAAAATAGTATTAACACCATGAATATAAATAGTATTATCGACAATAATGTATTATCGAAATTGGTATCAAATTCAACAACATTCAACTCATGATAAATATTGCTGAAAGTTCTAGGTTTGGAGATAGATAGTAATATCTCCATGATAAAGGTAAGAATAATTGATTAGGAAAAGAGGTTTATTAGAAAACAAATCTTCTACTACGCTTTCCATTTCAATATAGGGAAGGTCAAAAATTAATTCAACAAAAAATAAATATGTGTTAGATTTGGTTCTTTCGAATTCCAATTCAAACTCTTGGAGGATGGAAATCCATTTAGAGTATTTTCTAGCTAGCACTTTTTAGTAAGAATATGATGCATAGGGTTGCAATAAACAATTACAATTGGTTTTCATAATAAAATGTAGTGAGAAGATCATATAACACCTTGAAAAATTGTTAATGGCAATTTCTTCACATGTGTATCCTTTAGTTCAATTACGGTGAGGTTCCTACTAAGATAATAAATGACATGTTCATTATACAAATCATCTTCCTGAACAAGTGCCATGGTAATGGTACTGTCTGAGCATCTAGGTATTAAAAATATTTTCGATGATAATCCAAGAGATGTAACAAGAGTGTGTGAGTCAACAAATGCTTCAAAGAATCGAATGCTTTTTGGGAAGTGTCATCCGAAATAAAGGGAAACCATTTTTTCAACAATCGAGCAAAACCATTAGTGAGCTCAACATAATTGGGCACGACATGATGTAAACAATTTTCATTCCCTTGCAAGCTTTAGAGATGGCACAAAGTAGGAGGAACTAAATTCAAAATAGCCTCAAATTTTAAGGGATCAACTCTAATCCCATGTTTAGAAAGAATTAAAAATAAGAGACATTTGTATTCCACACAAAAAACACATTTGAGTGCTTTTAAGTGAATATTGTAGTGTCAACAACAGAGAAAGATGACTAACAAATGTGTCAAATGATTTTATCGTTGCATGGAATGTGTAGGTATATCATCAAGATATGGTTGTATAATATGCTTAATGTCATGGAATTCATAAGACATAGCTAATTGTAAAGCTACACTGACATTCTCAAGCCCGAAGGGAAGATTTATATAGGAAAATGTCCTCCAAGGAAAAATAAAGGCAGTTTTATGTTTATTTGATGGTAGTATGTTCACTACAAGAAAAAAGGACATTGGTGAGGGTCATGCTTGTGATGGACCTTTAAGGTCCGTCACCAATGTCACAGATGGTGATGGTCCTTAAAAAAGCGTCGTTGTAAGTGTATATAGTGATGTTCCTTTAAGGTCCATCACCAATGCCATTTTCAATGAAACTTTTGGTGAGGGTCGTTAAAGTTCCATCACTAATTCTCTCTTTGGTGAAACTACTAGTGACGAACTTTTAATGACCCTCACTGATGCTACTTTTGTTACTTTTGGTGACAGTCAAAAAATGTTGGTCACCATTGATCATTCCAATGAGTTTTTTATGACGTTATGTGCTTGTCGATATTTTTTTTGTCAAAAGATAATGATTTAATACCATTATTGTGGAGTATTTTTTATAATATGTCCAAGGCCATAGTGGTTAGAGTTAGTCAATTTTTTAATAAGTAATTAGTGTGTATCATTTCCCTCAAGTAATGACTAGTCGGATATATTTTTCCTATGAGTCAACACATGATCCATATCTATTAAGTTTATTGTCTAGAAAATTCCCTTTAGATAAAGTCCCACTAGTGTGTGTAGGAAATATATTATTTAATAAATAATCAAGCTCTGTCAATTCTATTAATGAGAAATACCTAACACTCCTCAACAATCCAGGCACATCTTAAATTAATGCTTTGGCACACTAACATTTCTTAGCACCTCGAATGTCTTGGAACATATTTATACCTAGAAAATCTTGTCATGACATTGATGCCCAAACACATGGTGGCATGAACTAGCACAACATAGAACTCTCATAGCATGTGTTGGCATGCATGTAGTCTCTAGCATGCCATGGAACACCTTGGTTGAATGCATTGACATACATCACTTGGAACACAATGCCAATTGGCATGTATTGGGACATATTATTAGTTGGTTTAGCATGCCCCTTTTGAAAAAGATAAAGTCCTAACTTATTAACCCTCTTATTGGTTCTTCCTTTTGTTTCCTTGAAACTTCTTTACACATATTGGCATACCCTGGCACCTTGCACATCCTTAGCACCTGGCATGTATTATCATATCTTGGCACTATTTGGCACATATAATTAGCACACCCTGGAACTAACAAGCACAATTTGAGACTTATTGACATGCCTTGATATTCCCTAGCATGCCTTACCAATCATTATCATACCTTGTCACTCCCTCCTTAGCATGACAACTAGCAATCATTAACACTAGTCCTTGGCACACATTCCTCATATTCATTAACTTCCATGAATTTTGACCTAGTTCTCCCTTAATGTTTTTTCCTAGTACTCCTTAACACTCCTCAACATGCATTATCACTCTCTAGCACACCTGAACACTCTTCAACATGCCCTTCCACTTCATAGCATGCATAACACTCTGTGACACATATTGGCACTTGGTATGTGTTGGCGCTTGGAAAGTCTTAACATGTATGGAATACATTGACATGCCTTGGTATAATTTGGCATGGCTTAATATTAGATTTATTTGAGATAAACTGTTGGAAAGTACATGAGAAGAAACAAAGGAATACTTGGCACTTAGAATGCACTAAAACTTTTCACTTGGCACCTATTGGTGACTAGTGTTGGTGTGCCTAGAATTCCCCTCTTGGAAAAGGTAAATTGATGACTTATTAACCCTCTTATGTGTTCATTTCCTTGTAGTTTAACTTGTTTCTACGTTTTTTTACCTTGAAAGTCCCTAGCACGCATTGACACACCCTTGCACATCTTGGCATGCCTCATCACTTAGCACATCTTAGCATTCCCTAGCACGCCTTGACACTCATGTCCTCACAACTAGCCTTTACATTTTTTCACGACTTGGGAACCCAATCAATTCCTTGGCTACTACTGTTCATGTGACAATATTGGCTTTCTTCAACTGCAAAAACTTGACCAATTGCACCTACTACAAGTAGATTGTGCCTTGTTCACCTAAGGACTACCTATAAATCATCTTATGCCACTCATGTCCAAGCTCAACTTGTCCCACTTGACTAGTTACTAAGACAAGGATCACATGATCTAGACATGGCCATAAAAAAACTAAGTAACATAACTTACATAGGAAATATTTCACATGTATGTTCAATTCATATAAACAGTAGAACATTAAGTGAGAGTTTGCAAGAACCACAAGATGCATAAGGCACACAAGATATAAGCTGACACAAGTTGAGTGCCCCAAAAATTATACACAACAATATACAATATGAATTATCTAGAATAGTTTAAAACATGAGCATGTAGCCAAAGTGTGCCACATCTCATATAAAAAAAATTCTAAAGTCAAAAAAACGTTGTGCCTAGCACAAAGTGATCTCCCTTTGTCTAAAACTGCTATGTCGACCCCCATATAACAACCGCAGGCTTGCCTCCTGTAAATTCTATTCTAAACTTCTCCTAGCACACTTCGTCCTTAGCACACTTGAATTCACTGACACTCCTTGACACATGCTCTTATTCATTCCTTTCCATGCATTTTGACCTAATTATCCCTTTATATGCCCCGACACTCCCTAACACTCTTCAGCATGCATTGAGAATGTCTAACTTGTGTTAGCATGCCTTTTCATTCCTAATGTGAATGCCCTGACCCTCCCTAGCTATCATTCCCTCACAACTACCCTTACGTAATTTGAAGCTTGGGAACCCAACCAAACCCTCGCTTGAATACAAGAGCTTGACCAAGTTACAATTACTACAACTAGACTATGTTGTTGAATTATGTAGATTGGGAGGTACTCCACAAGCCTAGTGAGATGGGTTTGTGTGAGTTTGGTCACAAAAGGATTTTTGGGCAAAGAAGCCAAGAAAAGGGATTTTGGACCCAAGATGGAGTTTAAAATCTAAAATAAAATTAAAAAGGAAAATTAATATTTCCTAAGGTCTAAGTGGATAAATCCTGTAAGTACTCCAGGGTTCCTAAGAAGTCTACAAAAAACTATTTAAGGAGGCCTTAGGATGAAGGAAAGAACATCAAGTGAGAAGGAGCTCATTTGATTAAGAGGGTGAAGAGAGATGTAGTCCTAAAGTAGGTAGAGTAAGAGGTCCAAGTAAGGGTTTCTAAAGGGAGGCCATGATCATCCTCCAAGAGAAGATCATCATGTGAGGGTTCACAAGAATGTTGCATACCTTAATGGTTGGTTCAAGCTAGGAAGTAGGATGGCATATTTTTTGTTCTCTTATGGTGGATCGAGCTTAAGAGAGGTTTCTCATGAGAATTTGGGCATGCGATTTCAATGGTGTCTTTGTGTGAAGGCCACATCAAATTCTGAAATGTTGAAATTTGCAACAAGAAACATTGAAATTGGAAACCAGAAAGGAAAAAAAAAATGCACCCACAGTGGTGAGGAATTTTGATGCACCAAGAGTGAGGAATGTGGGGCATCTAATTTATTTTTCCCTTAGATAAATTGGACAATAAATTTTAATTTCATCTCATAACAACTTGTGTCAGTTAACTAAGTCATGATTACTGAGTTAGCTCAAGAAATTCGAGTTGAGGGTCTAAGATGTGGCATGTAGTGGTATTAATCTAATATTTTTGGAGTCCAATTGTAGTTGATGCATTAGTGGAGTGCAAGTGTGAATTAGTTAACTCAATTAAATGAGTTAAAATCAGTTTAAATAGTTCTAACTAAGTGATGAGCTAGTGAGAGTTCAGCCAATGAATTAAATTAGATTTAATTCACAATGAGTGATCAATCAGATAATTGATAATTCACTATTAATAACTACATGCATGTCAGTTCCGAGGAAGACCCGATTGAGACAGAGGTTAAAGGGAACATAACTATTATTTGTATTTATAAAAAAATTCCCATGTGCAATTATAAATTCATTGGGATGCCATGATGGATTGCACAATCAAGGAAGACTTATTTTCCTAATTAATAGGGAGTTAATTCCCTAGGAATTGCATGAGTAAGGAAGGCTGAAGGAATGTTGAGAATTGGCTAAGTACTAGACCTAGTTTTCCTAGATCAGCGAGAGACTATTGGCAGAGTGCTGGAGAATCTCATGAGAGATTAAGCATTGCATTGTTTCATGATTCCTTGACTTAATACATAATAGAGATAGAGTGGTTTTGGGCAGTTTATTTCCCCAGATACATCTTGTGTTCTGCAATTGATAATTTATTTCTCTAATGTGATTGTGTAATCATGTTTTGTTTCCGAAAATTGTAGGAAGGATTCAATATCTTGTTTTAGTACATCACAATATCATATTGAATCTCGTTGGTTAGATTTTATACATGGTATAAGAGCAGAAATTTTTTGGGCTGCGAGTTTGCAGAGAATATTTGAATATTTTGGTGTAAATTTTTCAAAAAAAAATAGCATATTTGGATTCCTTGCAAAAAAATACCCAAATGGAAAATCAATTCGGAGCTCAGATGAGGGAGATATCGTCGATTTAAAATCAAATCTTTTTTTGAATTCCTTAGCACTGCCAAGCATGCCTTGTCAGTCCTCCTTATCACACTTGGAACTCATTGACACTCCTTGTCACACACTCTTATTCATTCATTTCCATGCATTATGACATAGCGCTCCCTTGTGTTTCTCTAGCACTCCCTAACACTCCTTGGCACACATTGGCACATCTTGCCATGATTTCCTTGCCCTCTATCATGCCTTGGAATTTCCTAGCATACCTTGTCACTCCGTCCTTAGCACACCTAGAACTTGCTAACACTCCCTATCACACACTCTTATTCATTCATTTCCATGCAATTGAAATTTTTCCTCCCTTCTGTTTCCCTATCACTCCCTATCATGTGTTGGTGCTAGACCCTAGCACCTAGCACATATTGGAATGCCTAAAATGCCTTGGAACTTTCTAGCATGTGTTAGAACTTCATGGGATTCCCTTCACACCTTTTCACTCCCTATTTTTCATGCCCTCATAGATAACCTTACTTTTTTGCAACTTGGGAACCCAACCAAGTCATTGAAAAAATAGTGTTGTGTCTAGCCCAAAGTCTCCCTTTGTATAAAATTGCTTCATCCATGCCTTATCGCAATCGTTGGCTTGCCTCCTGCAAGTCCTATTATGAAAATATCCTAACAAACTTCATCCATGGGACACCTTGAATTCACTAACACTCCCTGGCAGACACTCTTATTCATTTGTTTCCATGCACTTTGAACTAGTTCTCCCTTGTGATGACCTGTCACTCCCCAACACTCCTTGTCATGCATTCACACTAATTGGGATGTGTTATCACACATTTTAATTTATTGGGATACCTTGACACTCATTAAATGTCATTTCCTCATAACTACCCTTATTTTTTTTAGACTTGGAATCCAACCATGTCTTGCCTCGACTACAACAACTTGACCCACTTTCATTTACTACAACTAGAATATGCCTTGTTCACCTAGAATGGCTTATAAATTATCTTAGGCTAATCATGGCCAATACTAACTCATCCCACTTAACAAGTTACCAAGTCAAGTCTCATGTCCAGTCATGACCATAAAACAACTAAGCAACATAGTTTACATCTTGACATGCCATAACACCTAGAACGTCTAACAATCCCTTGGCACTACATGGCATGGGTTAGCATCCCTTGAATTCCTTGACATGATTTGGAACTCCCTAAGAAACCCTACCATTCCCTGACATGCCCTGAGACTCTAGTGTGCCTTAGCATTGCTTAGCATATAACCTTGTCATTCCCTCCTTAGCACAATTGGAATTCACTGACACTCCCTATCACACACTCTATATCCATTCAGTTCCATGAATTTTGAACTATTTCTCCCTTATGTTTCCTTGGCACTCCATAACACTCCATGACACACATTGGCACACCCTGGAACTTGGAACATCTTTGCATGTCACCCTGGCACTCTAACACTCCTTGGAACTACCTAACATACATTGCTGCTCCCACCTTAGCACACCTAGAATTCACTAACAATCCCTGTCACACACTATTATTCATTCATTTCCATGTATTTGAAACTATTGCTCCCTTGTTTTTCCCTGGCACTCCATAACACTCCCTGACATGCATTGGCACGCTCTAGCACCTGGCACATCTTGGCATGTTTCCCTAACCTCTAGCATACCTTGTCACTCCCTCCTTAGCACACTTGTAACTCACTGACAATTCATGTCACAATCTCTTAATCATTCATTTGCATGCATTGTTTTCACCTAGTGCTCCCTTGTGTGTCTCTAGGACTCCCTAACATTACCTAGCATATGTCGTCACACCTTGGCACCTAGCACATCTTGGCCACCTGCCACTTTAGCACACTAGCATGACTTAACACTTCCTAGCATACCATGTAACTCCCTCCTTAACACATATAGAACTCACTGACACTCCCTGTCACACACTCTTATTCATTCATTTCCATGCATTTTTACATAATGATCCCTTGTGTTTCACTGGAAATTTCTAACACTCAACACACATTGGCACTTGGCACATATTGGTATGCTTTCCTAGCACTCTATCATGCCTTGGAACTATCCATAATGTATTGTCACTCCCTCCTTAGAAAACTTGGTGTTAGTATGAATCCTTTGTCGAAGTGTACGAAAAAAGACCACTTTAGCTACGCATAACTAATAGCCCTAACATCAAATGTGGCTGCCAATATCTTCAGATCTGCAGTTAATTGATCAAGACAAGAGCTGCAAAAAACCAGATCTATGCATAGAAAGACATTAAGTAGTAAGAAAGAAGGGTTTGCTCCATATATCCAATAGACAAGACAAGAAAAAATTTTGAAAGAATTTTTTGTATTAAGGGCACCTGGGAGGAAAACAAGAAGATGTTTCCAATTCTCCTCAATGGGATGGGTTCTTGGAAGTCCTCAGCACTTCAGATCTAGCATTTCTCTCTCCTGTTGGTGTAGAAAACCCAGATAAAGATAGAACTCAAAGGGAGCTCACACAGCAAATAATGGAAAATATGACAATGATAATGGCTCAAAGTCAGACCAAGAGTTTAGATCCAGAGTGATCTAATAGGCAACAAAAGGTGAAGAATGATAGGAAAACCCCTCCTATTTATAACAAAATATTGGGTCATTCTAGATCTTGGTGCATGATTAAAATAATGTTAACCAAATCTAGATCCACCTTTTATGGAATATTTTATTATATTTGTTGGAGGGAAAAAGTATTTGACTTGGGTCAAACCCCTTTATTTGTTAATAATAAATAAATAAATGATTTATTTATCTTTTTAAGGAAGTGGTTGAAGGATAATTAAATAAATAATGATTTATTTAATTATTTGTGGGTGATTTGGTCATATTTAACAAGGAATACTATCTAAATAAGATTTAAATAATTATTCCTAGAAAATAATAAGATAAATAAAGGTTTATCTAATTAATTTCTTTGTTTTTGGGTTAAACATGACTGGGAATAATAATTAAATTATGGTTTAATTAATTATTCCATGAGGAAAATTAAACAAAATAGGTTTGTTTACTATTTCCTTTTGGGGTTTCTTGTTTAGACCATAAACAACCTAATAAATGTGGTTTATTAAGTTATTTTACATAGTGAAAGCAATTTTACTTAGGGTAAAATTGGTCTTACATGGTGTACTTAGGTCCATCTAATGATAAGAGGTTAGATGACCAAAAAATGGTGTAACAGATTGCCCCCCAGCGTGCGAGTGTTAGGAGCAAATCGTATGACCGAAGTACGTTGAAAGAACTCAATCACCAGACATCAAGAGGGAAGTCAGAGAGAGAAATGTGAGGTAGACTAAGGTGCTGAAGAACTAGACCCTGAGGAGACGAGACTTACAGGTGCAACAAGTCTCTTTTTATGAGAGGGTACCTGTGCTAAAGGTGGCGGGGGAGGCATACCTATGCCCGCCGAGACAAAGTACAAAATAATAGTGTGGCCAATAAAGAAGGAATCGAACCATAAAGTACAGCCGGCATAATCATGAGCCAGATAAAAATACAATGAGGAATCCCACATACATGCTGTGCCTAGGATAACAGCCAGGACCTATACAATAATATCTGAGTACATGAGATACAAATACAACCCAAATTCCCCCTATAAGCGGGGAAGGGCTCACAAAATCTGACTGATACATGCAAATCAAAGAGGCGCTGCAAGCGGCTAAGGCCGACATCATCAAATATATGGGGCTGCATCGAGGGTTGCAATAAAGAGGTCATCCGGGCATGTGAGGGGCTACCTGCAGGGCCACCCCCTCATGAGGGCTGAGACATCTCACACACACCCGGGCATCACCAATAGTTGCTGCTGCATCACTGGACCATCAAGCATACGGATCTCGATCATGCTGAAAGGAGCTGAAGTGGAGAAACAATTAAGTCAAAGGGAAATGAGAGATCCCTTTTCCTGATCCGAGGCACCGAACAAGAGTGGAAGCTGGAACCAAGGTACACCGCTCTCTAGACCTGTCCTCTGGAATGAAGGAGCTGATGTCGACAGAAGGAGGTCCGCCGTAGGTGAGGCAATGAGAGATCCTCAACTAAGGCACGAGAGAAAATAGTAGAGCGACTGACAGACTAATACCAATGATGATGATGGAATGGAGGGGACTGAGTAGCAAATGGACGACTTCCCTTGCTAGAGCATAAAAGGCATGAATGACATGGCAGCGACTGACACAATATCATAAGGGATAGGGGACAGTGGGACTGAAGGCCATAATGTGCGACACAAGAGAGAGACCAAGCAATGAAGGATGGAGGACTATAGCGGGGTACAAAGGGACTCGGGATAGACTCCATGAATGCGATGATGACTCCACTTGGATGCTCTAAACAAGGGCGACTCGATGGTGCTGCCACATAGTAGAGGTCCAATGGGGGACCATGAAAACATGAGTACAAGATGGTAACTCACGACGAAAATAAACACGAACAAAGACAAGTAAGGAGGCAAAGTGGTGACCCAAGTACAAGTGTTGTAAGTGAAGAAATGCGATTTTAATGAGAGGGGGAGTGACCCGTCTTGGAAAAAATGTGTCCTGGTGAAGTATAAAATCCCAAAAATGAAAAATATGCTGGCTATCTAAAAGAAAATAAAACATGCATTTCAGAAGGGAAATGCTAAGGGTAATATTTCTTAAGATAGAGTGCATTGCGAGGATTAGGAAGGGGATTGCCTTCGAAATCCTCTAAGAGGTATGCCCCCTTAACGAGATCCTTACTGATGATGTAAGGGCCTAGCCATAATGAGTCGAACTTCCCATGACCAAGGACATCATGGGCCTGGTCATAAACTAGAACAAGGTCACCTTCGTGAAAAGTACGAGGCTGGACTTTTCTATCATACTGAGCTTTGGTGCATTTTTTGGCCGCTTCCATGGTTTGCAAGGCAACATGACGATCTTCGAAGGCGTGCTCAAGCATGATAAGTCATTGTTCTAGAGGTTGGGTATCAGGGAGAAGTTAGACGGCCAGATGCAGGGAAGGGATTTCACACTCGATTGGTAAGACTGCCTCCTCTCCAAAAACGAGGTGGAAAGGAGTAAACCCGGTGGCGGTTTTAACAGAAGTTCGATAGGCCCACAAAGCAGGGAAGAGCATAAGATGCCAGTTGGTTTTGTGCTTATTCACCATTCGTTGAAGCATAGTCTTGAGGATTTTGTTGACTTCTTCAACTTGGCCATTACCTTGGGGGTAATAGGAGGAGGAATATTGGTGCTCAAAACCCAACAGTGAGGATAGCTCACGCCATATCTCATCTTCAAAATGTCGGCCGTGGTCAGAGACCAGTTGTTTCGGAACCCCGAATCGAGCGATAACGTGGTTAAAGAAAAAGAGGGCTGCGGTAGCTGCGGTGTTGTTAAATGTTGGCATAGCCTCGGCCCATTTTGTGAAATAGTCGACCACCACGATGATATATTTATGGTTACCGGTGGATGGCGGGCGACACTCCATAAAGTCGATGGGCCATTTACAAAAGGGACCAGTTGAGATGACCGGATGGAGGGAAGCTGGGGGAGCTCGCACTTTAGGGGCGAAATGTTGGCAATTGGAACAGTGTTTGACTGCTTCAATGCAATCACTGAAGAGGGAAGGCCAGAAATACCCAGCGCGCATGACTTTTTGGGCAGTAGCAAGACCGGAGAGGTGGCCACCGCAAGCGCCGCTATGGCAGGCATTAAGGACTTGTTCAGCTTCAGTGTGCGTGAGACAACGACGAAGGACAGTATCTATACCGTGACGATAGAGGTCGTCACCGATAAGAAGGTAGCGAGGAGCCTGGTGTCGGATACGTCGTCGAGCGTCACGATCAAGGTGAAGAGCAAACTTTTGGGTTCGCAAGTAAATGAGGATATCGCCATACTAAGGATCGTCCGAAGTAATGGCGAATAAGTGCTCATCAGGGAAATCATCACTAACTGGAGGATCTTGTGTTCCGGTAGGTAATTCAGAAATGAGTTCAGCAAGGGCTAAACCTTTCTTACTTTTTGGTGTGACAAATTCGAGGTCGAATTCTTGAAGGATGACAACCCAACAGGCGTACTTCCCAGTGAGGATGCGGCGACTCAATAGGAAAGCCATGGGGTTGGAATTAGTCACAACCTTGGTGGAACACATGAGGATGTAATGACGAAGTTTTTGGACTGAGAACACAACAGCCAGCGCTAGTTTTTCTTCATGTGAGTAGGAAACAGGAGGCCCTACTAGGTTCTTACTGACGTAGTAGATCACATGCTCGATACCATTGTCATCTTCCTGGATAAGGACTCCAGCGACCGAATAGGTGGAAGCGGAGATGTACAGGATGAAGTCCCGATCAAAGTCGGGAGGGTGGATCAAGGGAGCGGATGTGAGAGCCTGCTTGAGGGCATCGAAAGACTCATGAGCATAGGTATCCCAAACAAATGGGATATTGGATCGGAGGAGTCTAAGGAACCCATGTGCGGTGGTGGCATAGTCAGGGACGAACCGACGAAGGAAATTAGCTTTGCCTTGGAGACTTTGGAGCTGGCGTAGGGTACGTGGAATTGGAAGTTCAAGAATGGCTTGAAATTTCAAAGGGTCAAGAGTGATACCATCCTTAGACACTATGAAGCCTAAGAGATGGCCGGCAGGAACGCAAAAGACGCATTTCAATGGGTTAAGGCAGATATTATACTTGCGACATCGGAGAAAGACGGTACACAGATCATGGAGGTGCTGCGCCCGATGCTTAGAACGTGCAGTGAGGTTGTCTAAATAAGCAAGGATAATATGAGCTAAGTCATGGAAACAATAAGACATGGCCCGTTGAAAAGTGGCACCGGCGTTTTTAAGGCCGAATGGCATGACCCGGTAAGCAAAAGTTCCCCACGGATTGATGAACGCAGTTTTAAGTTGGTCAGCAGGACGGATAACGATTTGGTTGTATCCGGAGAAACCATCCATAAAGGATAGAACCTCATGCCCCGCACACTCATCAATGATTTGGTTAATAAATGGTGTGGGGAAGTTGTCTTTGGGACAAGCTTTGTTCAAGTCACGAAAGTCCGTGCAGACACGGATGGTGCCTTGTTTCTTGAGGACAGGAACCGGGTTGGACACCCAAGTGGTGTATTCAATAGGATAAATGAAACCAGCCTGCTTGAGCTTATCGATTTCGGCTTTAGTAGCATCACGTCTGGAAGGATTAATGTGTCTCAACTTTTGTCGGACTGGGTTGGCATCGGGCCACGTGTCGATATGATGCTCGAAGATGGTGGGATCGAGCCCAGGAATTTCGGAGTAGGACCAGGCGAAAATATCGCGGAATTATTTGAAAAGCTTAGTGTAAGCTTCGATTTCTTCCAAGGTGCATTGGGCGCCCAAGGTGATATATTCTTCGATTCCTGGTTTGACTGAAATGTCAATTTTAATGGTCGGAGAGATGTTGGCCATGTTTCCTTCTTCGAAAGCATCAGGTGCAGGGATGGGATTTTTGAACCAGTCGACTGCATCGGGAATGAAGTCTTTGGTTTCCACAACATATTGGTCATGGGACTGCTGTGGGAGGAAGTATGCGCGATGGTGCATATCATCCCATGGAAAGTCAGGGTTGGTCATGGCTTCCATAATGTCTTCATCGGACTGGAAGATGGGAAGCCTGGAGGAAGGAGGATCACCTGATGATGTAATGATGTGTGACTGGTCATCTTGTGGAGAAGGGCTCACATGCGCAACGTCAACAGATCCAAGGTCGACTGAGGGGGAACCGAGAGTGTCTGCAGGTTGAAGGTTAGGTGAATTATCTCTCAAGGATGATGATAGGTACAAAATGGTGATCGAAGGTTCAGTTGGTTCGATAGCGGGAGGAGGAATGTGAATGGGAGTAGGAATATCCTCTGGTCCTATCGAAGTAGAATTCGCAGACAAGTGAGAAGGTATCTTGTCGTGCGTAGCCTTGAATTGGCGGTACGTGTCTAAGGAGGAACGATACTCGCCAAGGCGGGGACAGAGGTGGATCTAATGGCCATGGAAATCGCACAAAGCACAAGGGTGATTTGTGCGCAAGGTTTTGAGTTTCGGGATAGAATCCGGGATAGTGACATAGACTTCAGGGATATTAGAGTCGGGAAACATCTCGTTGACCAGGATCTTGAGGTGCGGAAATTTAGGACACGTATGGGTGGCGTGACCGACAATATCGCACAAAGCACACTGGATAGCGGGCTTTGGCGGTCGAGAAGGGGTAGGGTTTGCTGGGGCGGCTTGGTCCTGATTGGTTGCCCCCTTACGAGCTTTGCCTTTCTTTCCTGGGGCTGTCACCACGGGGGCAGGGTCCTGGGGGGGTGCGGGGGGCCTGGTGGTAACGGAGGAAGAGAGGGGGACCGGTTGAACTGGTGTCAAAGCAAGGTAGGGTTTGGGGTGACCGGGGGTAGCGGCTGGAGGGTCAATGTACCAGACGGGTATGCCCAGGGTCAGGTTAGGGAGAGAGAGGGTGGCCATGACGGGGACCGTATAGACTCCAGGAGGGGGAGCTAGGAAAGGTATCTGACCAGCGGGGTAATGACCAGGAGGGACAGCTCCGAGATGGTTAAAGCCAGGGGGAACCGATCTAGGGGGATAAAGGGGTTCAGGGATACCAGATGTAGGAGAAGGGCCAGAAGGAGAAGGTCCAGCTGGCGGAGATGAAGGGCTAGGAGTGGGTTGCGGTGGGCGAGGTTGCATCTGAGGTTGCTGACTAGCCGAGGCGGGTTGCTTAAGGGCAGCCTGAGACGATTGCATCATGCAAACATTCGATAAGCTGGGATCAGAGAGAGGAGGAGGAGGGAGACCATGAAAATTTCCAAGCAGGGAGGAATATTTGTAGACGCCGAGGGAAACACTGGTCAAGGAATCGACGGTTTGCTTATTGGCTACAGAAGAGATGGTTGTCTCCGGAGAGGTCTGAGACGGTGGCTCATGGTAAGACAGCTGGTCAATGGTGACTATCTTTCCATTGTGAGGAAAAGACATCTTGCGAAAAACCGCGGAGGGGACAGCAGACATGGCATAGGTGTAGCTTCACCCCAATAGAATGTTGTAGTCTAGAGGGGCGTCAATGACTTCGACGTCAACGCAAACGGTCTTACCGGAAAGGGTGATAGGACAATTACGAAAAAGGCCAATGGGCTAGGAGGCGTGGCCATCCCACGCTCGAAGGGTCATCGTGGAAGGGGCCAACTCAAGAGATCCGAGTTGCTTCCAAACTGAAGCGGACATCACACAAGTGGATGCCCCCTCATCAATTATACACCGAGAAACATTGGCGTTCCGGATTTTGACTAGGATTTGGAAGGCGACGGAAGCAGGAAGAGGAGGATGCTCTGATTGATGGGCGTCGAAAACAATCATTTGGTCATCAGCAGGATCTACAACGCCCACGACAATATTAGAGCCTTCTTTTGGGAAGGGCACGACTGGAGGATTTCCAGTGTGGAAATGGCAGAAGGAGATTGTGCCAAATCATCTACTATGCTATACGAATGAGCAGCTCGACCAGAAGCAACATTTCGATGTAACGGTCCTTTAGGAATCTTGTTATGGACCTCAAATTTTGGTTAAGGGATACGCAAGGGACCATTGGATGTCGAAAGAGGCTCTGTAGAACCGGAAGAGGAGGACTCGGGGGCAGACTGAGCAGGAGGCTTGGGGTACTGGCGAGATCGAGTTTGAAGGTGAAGGTCGACGGTTGGGGATGGATCAGAGTTCATCATGAGGATCTGGTAATTGGAGGAACCATAAATGGAAAGTGGAGTGGCAACCTGTTCATCAGGAGGTTGGGTAGCCACAAATCCTTGCTGAGGGAAAGGATCAGTAAACACAGCTGGTTGAGTAGTGGCCACATTAGGGGGAGCATGAGGGGAGGCATGTTGTCCTCGCAATGTGGCTTGAGACTCCCACATCTGCCGCATCTGTGGTAAGAGGGGACAATCATGGGTGTAATGAACATAAACACCGCAACATGAACAAGGCTTATTTGTGCGAAGAGGCCTGTCCGGCTTGGGCTGAGTGCCCTGTTGCTGGTGAGCAGTGTTAGGGTCAATACCTTGAGGATTGGGTCCACGAGTACCAGGGGCAGATTGGTTTGGATTGCCTCTCCACCTTCTTTGAGAAGAAGGGGGATTATTCGCGCCCTGCTGTGAAAATACTTGGCTCTGGAGGGGGCCGGAGGTGCCGTTGCCGGCTGAGGAGGCGGGGTGAGGGAAGGCAGCATGCTAGAGGAATGGCGACCAGCCGCGGGATAAGGGTAACGGTTAGGCTGGGCAACATCGAGGTAAAGAGAAGTGAAAAAGACAGGCACGCGCCGCATCCCTGACATACACCGAGTGTGGGCAGAGGTGCCGGCTCCTCCCCCGAGGGAGACCATAGCCCATAGGAGGTTGAGCATACGGATGAGAAAGGGCTCCAACGATACCATCGGGCCGGGAATGAGGGATGCCTCAGGCATTAGCGCCCTGTCACCTGGGGAGGTCGATGACTTAGTTGGACCAGAATCCATGGCCACTAGATCAGGTCATATTTCAAGGCTATTTGGAGGGCGGCTTCTTCGGTTTGAGGGAAATGGGAGGCGACATCTTTTCCAATGGGGGCTAAGAGAGTACGAAGGAACCAGTCCATATAAACCCGATCTTCGAAGGGGGGAACTCGACATAAGCTCCGTCTTCTTCGCCATTCCTGGACATGAGTGGAAAGGCAGGTTGAAGATGTTTGCTTAAAAGAGGTCAAAAGCTCTGTACCAGTATCGTATCGGAGAGGGAGCTGGAAATAAGACAAAAAGGTTTGGGAAATGGTCGCAAAGGTGGTATGGGAAGAGGTGGCTTGGTCGACATACCATTTAGAAGCTTCGCCGGTAAGCGTGCATTGGAACAACCGAAGACGAGTGGAATCATCGGTAATGGAATTGGAGGAACACCACGTGGAAAGATCGGACATGGTTGGTTGGATCTTCTCCAACAAGGCCTTCGAACTTAGGGATGTTAGAGGGGAGCTTGGTTGGCATAGCAGGCCAACCAACATCGTGGCGGATAGGGTCATTGATCAACTGATTGAAATCGGGGAGGCTGAGACCTGCAATGTACGGTAGCAAGGGTGCAGTCGCGGTAGTTCCTGTGGGGGTTCCGCTAGTAGTAGTTCCGACATTAGGGCCGGGAGCACCGCTAGCGTTAGGCCCTAGACCAGACATAGTTAAGGTGACAGGGGGAGAACCAGAAGTAAAAGGAGAACCCAATGAATCAGAAAAGGAGTCGGAGTGCGGACTCGAAGGAGGACTGGCTCGACGACGAGGGGACGGAGCAGGTCGATCGACCGGAAACTAAGGGTGAAGGCCAAGAAGTCTCCAGGAAGCGCGCCTTGGGGGCGCAATGATGGAAACACAAACACGGCATGAGGGGAAGAAGAACGACCGACAGAGGCAGGGAGGTGCAAAATCAAGTGATTACAATGTCGAAACAAGGGAAAAAAGGGGCAGTGTCAATTGATTTTAAAGTCTTTTCCTGGCGGTGTAAACCAGGCTCTTCTTCGCTTAGGGTGAGTGTGGCGTGCGTTAATTTTAATTTTTAAACCCTTTTCGTTTTGAGAGCAAGAGAACAAGTGTGCTGCGTAACTGAAAATAATGCTGCAAGAATAGTATATAATGTTGAAATAACAGAAAATTAACAGTTACTATTGCATTAATTCAACCCAAAAAGGTGGGTCTCTCAAAACTAATCTAAAAGAGGGAAAAAATCTAGACAAAACACGCTAAAGGGAGGCCAATAGATCTAGGGTCGAAAGGGATAGGGATCTAAAGGGAAAAGCTGCTGAAAAGAGGTGCAGATCACAGCCAAGAGGCAGAGGCAAGGTGGCTGGAAAAAAGGAGGAAATCAGCAAAAAGCAGAAGGGGCAAGGAGGAGGCCCTAAAAGTAGATCCAAACAAATCTTCAGGAGGTGATTTGAAAGGGAGAAGAGCTGATTAGAAGAGGTCTGAAAAGGAGGTATCAGATCTGGAAAAAGGGGGGCTGAAACTCTGAAAAAATAGACCTGAAACAGATAAAAACTCTTCCACCAAAAGTGGAGGGTATTGAAGCCCTAGGGGGCTATGTTCCCACTTAGATGAGAAAAACAGATCAGAAATAGGTCGAAACGGGCTGAGACAGAGGCTGGAAAACCCTGACAGAAGCTTCAGAAAAACCCAGAAAATCGTTAAAAAACAAACAGTAAAAATTGCGGTGTCGCGTGCTCTAACTCGTCGCGTGTGTCGCAAGAAATGGGTCGGGTGCGCGACCTGGAGGTCCAGGTCGCAGTTTATGGGCTGAAAAGTGCGACTTGAAGCTCCGGGTGTCCCGGCAGCAGATTTCCAGAAAAGTTGCCGTCTCAGTTGCGGCTGATGTCTGTCACCTGCGCAATAGGGCCAGAAACACGCGGAAGTTAGAAATTTTAGTGTTTGAGGGTTTTATAGGGGAAAAACACCATGAAAATAGGAAAAAAAAAAGCTAAAAAAAACCCTAGGGTCTGAAGTGGCTGGATATGCAGGAATATGAAAAACGACAGCGGTCGTAATTGAAAACCCGTGTGGAGTCGCCAATTGTTAGTATGAATCCTTTGTCGAAGTGTACAAAAAAAGACCACTTTAGCTACGCATAACTAATAGCCCTAACATCAAATGTGGCTGCCAATATCTTCAGATCTGCAGTTAGTTGATCAAGACAAGAGCTGCAAAAAACCAGATCTATGCATAGAAAGACATTAAGCAGTAAAAAGAAGGGTTTGCTCCATATATCAAATAGACAAGACAAGAACAATTTTTGAAAGAATTTTTGTATTAAGGGCACCTGGGAGGAAAACAAGAAGATATTTCCAATTCTCCTCAATGGGATGGGTTCTTGGAAGTCCTCAGCACTTCAGATCTAGCATTTCTCTCTCCTGTTGGTGTAGAAAACCCAGACAAAGATAGAACTCAAAGGGAGCTCACACAACAAATAATGGGAAATATGACAATGATAATGGCTCAAAGTCAGACCAAGAGTATAGATCCAGAGTGATCTAATAGGCAACAAAAGGTGAAGAATGGTAGGAAAAACCCTCCTATTTATAACAAAATATTGGGTCATTCTAGATCTTGGTGCATGATTAAAATATTGTTAACCAAATCTAGATCCACCTTTTATGGAATATTTTATTATATTTGTTGGAGGGAAAAAGTATTTGACTTGGGTCAAATCCCTTTATTTGTTAATAATAAATAAATAAATGATTTATTTATCTTTTAAGGAAGTGGTTGAAGGATAATTAAATAAATAATGATTTATTTAATTATTTGTGGGTGATTTGGTCATATTTAACAAGGAATATTATCTAAATAAGATTTAAATAAATATTCCTAGAAAATAATAAGATAAATAAAGGTTTATCTAATTAATTTCTTTGTTTTTGGGTTAAACATGACTAGGAATAATAATTAAATTATGGTTTAATTAATTATTCCATGAGGAAAATCAAACAAAATAGGTTTGTTTAATATTTCCTTTTGGGGTTTCCTGTTTAGACCATAAAAAACCTAATAAATGTGGTTTATTAAGTTATTTTACATAGTGAAAGCAATTTTAATTAGGGTAAAATTGGTCTTACATGGTGTACTTGGGTCCATCTAATGATAAGAGGTTAGATGACCAAAAAATGGTGTAACACCTAGATCTCCATAGAATGCCCTATAAGTCCTTGGCACATATTGGCTATTGGCACTTGGTGGCACTTGAAAATTATTGACATGTGTTTGGATGCCCTGGAATTCCTTGCCATGGTTTAAGATAAATTTTATTTGAGATCAATTATTCACAATTAAGAGAGAAGTAATAGAGGATTGTTTGGCACTTAAGACACGCTAAAACTTAGCCCTTGGCATGTATTGGCACTAGCGTTGGTACGCATGTTGGAAATATCGTCATTGATGGCAAAGGAGAAGACATGAGCAACACCTGGACTATCATTCAAAGGAGCAAAGAAGCAGAAGTAGCAGATCTGCAGATAGGAGTAGAATAGGACAACTAGAAGTAAAACAGGGCCATTGACATATCTGGCCAGGACTAAGAGGGCTTTTGTAATTTATCACATTTGTATATATTAATAAGGAATTTGTCTCTAAATTCTGTGTGAAGTTTACATGTATTCTTGGTCGAATTTTGTATGAAGAATATTTGAGTTTCTGGGGAAAATATTAACTCAGTGTTATTGACCGATTGGATCATGCATGTATTGACTGCTTGAATTATTTGTGAAAGTATGAGTTAATTATTCGGGGTTTGTGAGCAGTGTGAAACTCTGTGTAAAGGGGTCTAATTTGGTATTCTATATATGGTTGAGGAATTGATGATTAATTGCAGGGTTGGTATCAATCTTTGCGATTAGAGCCGAGAAGGGTTGTATACATATCTGTTAGATATATATAGAGGTGTATCGATCACGGGAAGGATTGATCACCCATGAAAAGGATTGAAATCGAATTTCAATTCAGGTTTGACATTGGCATATCGACTTGGAATGTGATGGGGATTCGATCGATGCCATTGTAGGGGTGAATAAGTGAGAACCGTAAGGATTAGAAGAGAAAGTCGGGTCTACTTGATTGAGTGTGTAAGGAGAAGTGGGACCATAATTTGGATGGAACCTCTGAGGTGCAGTTTTGATTAGAATATGAAATGAACTATCGAAATGAGGAATGAGGGTGCAGTAGAATTGTAATGCAGAGAAATGACGTAGTGAAGGCTTGTTTAATTATGGAGATGCCGTATTGAACAATTTTGAAATGATTCAATGAAACCTTGGGTCAAAGGCATAGAGCTGAAGGTGGGATATGAAGCAGATAAGACTACCGATGTGCTGAAGTGCAGAAACATGTTGGAGCCATGTGTTGCGGAACTTTAAGTTGAGTGCGAAGTCAAAGAAGGGAGCAGAACTATGAAGTGGTCTTAAGAAACCACTGATGGTATTCACATAATTTATAAATGGTAAGTTGTTTTGAGAAAAAAAATGCGATAGCATTCGACGTTTGACACATAGCCTGGAGTGGTATTCAATTACCACCCATTTCGCAAATTATTTTTGCGTTAGAGTTTTGTTCTGGAAAAAATGTGATTTTCGTCCGATTTCTAGCCATTGGAGATCGACGACGTTCGCATCATGAAGTTGCATGATGGTTAACACAAGGTAAGTGGTATTGTTGCTGTGGGCCCGAGTACTATATGAAGTTCGGGTTAACCTATGTTGTGAGGTTTAGTTATATGGCAAGTTGTGAACATAATTCATATGATTTATTCCAAAGTCAGTAGAGGAAATGTTGCGTGGTCCAAAGGTAAGGTAAATTGTGCATATTGTGGGCCCAAAGAACTGGTTATGTTTGGGTCTTCAAAAGAGTTTGATATATTAAATATGGGTTTTAATATATGTGGGCCCCGAGGACATTTATATATGTTATTACTTGGGATTTAAATAAAAAATCAAATGTTTCATTATGATGGTTGAGGACGTAATATATGTTAACATATTATGGTTGATGTGAGATGGTGAGGCCGTGAGTCATTATTATATTGGGCTCCAAGGAAAGTCTATAAAGGCAAGAGTCGAAGATTTAACATTCACGTGAGATTGGAAATGACACATAATTAATATGGGTGTTGGCTGAGAGCTATTTGTTGGGTTTTAGTCCAAGATATGTATAGGTATCTTTTCATAAAATGGATCATGTTACATGGCTTTACCATTGATGATGAAAGTCAAAGCTTCCGCAAGAGAAGAATAATCTGGGCTGGATTGTTTGGTTTTTTAATAACCATGGTTTTATAACCATCAGGTCAAAAATGGAAGCTTCTGCTTATAGAATAAAATTTCTGGGTTGTTTGGTTTTGTAATCAGTAATTGAAGAAAGGTGCTTCCACATCAATATTGTGACATTGCCCAGATTTAAAATTATTTGGACCAAAACTTGAAATGTAGCTTTATATGAAAAAGTGAGTGAAGAAAGAAGATCAGATTCTAAGATCTGATATGCAAAGGTACACAGAGTTGCAGTGAGCAGAAGAGTATGCAGAACTGTTACACTACAGCAGTAGAAAAGACAAACATACAGTGAGCTAAGAACTGAAAGGGTTGAATAAGATATATCTGTTGCAAATGTAAATGTAAATGCTTTAATTAATTTTATATTGTTTGTGATGCAAAGGCAAGTCTCCTTAGGCAAAGAAATACCCCACTGTAATATTGAAATGTATACATATTGTTATATTTTTCTGAATGTGCTAGGCAAGAAAACTAGAAGGTGGAAGGCAAAGAGTCATACATATTCACTTCGAATTCCCTGTGGAATACAAACAGTCATGAGGTGAACTCTGTAAATGATATCACATAGATATGCATAAAGAGAAGTTAGAGAATGGAGAAATGAGGCAGAGAGGGTAAGAAGAAGGAGGAGCAGATAGAGAAGCTGTGAAGATTCAAAGATGATATAAGGCAAATATGAAGGCTGGTGGATAGCAGTGAAGAAGGAATAGAACCGAGCTGATATCCAGGTAAATCAGCATGTGTTTTTTTTTGAAAGAGTTAGGAAATGGGTGCTTCCATATCAAGTTGTAGCTTGATAGATGTCAGTTGTAGCTGGCTGAGGTAGGAGCCTAATATAGGTTGTAGCCTACAGAAAATAGATGGGAGTTGGAACTTCCTTGCAAGTTGTAGCTTGCAGAATTGAGGTTGTAGCCTGCTGTAGGTAGGAGCCTACAGAAAATCAGTGGTGAGAGGGAGTTGGAGCTTGCCTTTGCATCACAACAATAATAATAAGATGTGGTTTTCTCCCTTATGGGTTTCCACTTATATCTGTTGTCTATATGCATGATGATTATGTGTTGATACTCTGTATTTATTCTGCTTAATACCTGCTGCTCACTTATTAATATTGTTGTTCCATTGTATATTAAATTGATCACAAAATGATGATGTTAATGAGTATAAAAGAAAGTTTAATAAGAACATGACTGCATTAAACTAATTCACCCCCCCCCCCCTCAGTTTAACCAAGGTTTCAACAACGCATAGCATGCCCCTCTTGAAAAGGTAAGGTCTTCAATTATTCACCCTCATATGTGTTCATTGATTTGTGTTTTACCTTGGTGTTCCATTTTGTCACCTGACACTCCTTGATTCACATTCGCATACCCTAACACCTGGCACATCTCGTCATGCCTTAACACAAGGCATGTCTTGTATTCCTGGAATGCATTGGCATGCCTTGGAACTATCTGGCACATATTAGCACACCCTAACACTTCTTGACATGCCATAACATTCCCTAGCATGCCTTGTCACTCCCCCGTTTGCACACCTGACACTCGCTCACACTCCCAAAAATACCCTCTTATTCATTCATTTCCATTCATTTTCACTCAATGATTTATGTTTGTTGGGGTGCATGTATAGAAAGAGTTCCTTTAAGATAATAAAAAAATGATCGCACTATTACTAACATAAGTAATTGCGATATTATACTTGAATGAAATTAGGAAAATACACAAGAAATTTTAAGAATGAAATTTTTAGGGTTTTTGTTATGGTGTGGGAATGGTAAGAAGTGAGTGGTAAATATGGTGTGTGAATGATTAGAATACCTTCACACTCCATAATTGGCATGAAAAATAGGCGCACTCATTGCCACTCCCTGAACACCTTGGCACTCCCTAGTTGTCATACCCTCATAGATAGCCTTACTTTTTTTGCAAATTGGGAACCCAACCAAGTCATTAGCAAAACAATTTTGTGCCCAACCCAAAGTCTCCCTTTATTTGAAATTACTTTTTCCATGCCTTATCACAATAATAGGATTCCCTCTTACAAGTGCTATTCTGAACTTCTCCTAAAACACTTCATCCTTGGGACACCTGGAATTCACTAACACTCATTGGCACACACTCTTATTCGTTCATTTCCAAGAATTTTGATCTAATTCCCATTGTGCTCCCCTGGAACTCCCTAACACTCCTCAGCATGCATTGAAATTTTCTTCCATGTGCTAGAATGCCTTTTCATTCTTTGGAATACCTTAGCACTCCTTAGCTATCATGCCCTCATAACTACCCTTGCCTTTTTTTAGACTTGGGAACCCAACCATGTCCTTCCTTGAATATAATAGTTTTACCAAGTTACATTTACTACAACTAGACTATTCCTTGTTCACCTAAGAACTTCCTATAACTCATCTTAAGCTACTCATTTCCAATCTCAACTCATCCCACTTAACAAGTTACCAAGTCAAGGTTCACATCCAAATGTGGCCATAAAACAACTAAGAAACATAGTTTACATCTTGACATGTCATAACACATAGCACTTTTAACACTCCCTTAGCACTATGTAGCATGTGTTAGCATCCCCCAAATTTATTTTCATGTTTTTCATCCCTTAGCACACCTAGCACTTCTTGACATGCCCTAACACTCTAGCATGCCTCGGCACTGCTTAACATATAACCTTGTCACTCCCTCCTTAGAAGACTTGGAACTCGCTAACACTCCCTATCACACACTCTTATCTATTCATTTCCATGCATTTTGAACTAGTTCTCCCTTGTGTTTCTCTGGATATCGCTAACCCTCCCCGACACACATTGGCACACCCTGACACCTGAAACATTTTGGCATGTTTCTCTGACACTCTATCATTCCTTGGAACTACCTATCATACCTTGTCACTCCCCCCTTAGCACACCTGAAACTCAGTGACACTCCCTGTCACACACTCTTATTCATTTCCATGCATTTGAAATTGGTGCTCCCTTGAAATTCCTTGGCACTCAATAACACTCCCTGACATGCATTGACACACCTTATAAACTTGCACAACTTGGGATTCTTCCCCAAATTCTATCATACCTTGTCACTCTCTCCTTAGCACACTTGGAACTCACTGAAACTTCCTGTCACAAGCTATTATTTTTTCATTTCCATGCATTAATTTTACCTATTTCTCCCTTGTGTTTCCCTGGCACTACCTAACACTTCCTAGCACATGTTGGCACACCCTGGCACCTGACACATCTTGGTCACATGCCACCATGTCACTCTAGAATGACTTAGCGCTGCCTAACACACCTTTTCGCTCTCTCCATAGCACACCTCGAACTCGCTGACACTCCCTATCACACACTCTTATTCATTCATTTCCATGAATTTTGACCTAGTACTCCCTTGTGTATCCCTAACATTCCCTAACACTCCTTAGCACACATTAGCACACCTTGGCATATCATGTCTTGGAACTACATAACATACCTTTCCACTCCCTCCTTAACAAACCTGTAACTTGCTGACACTTCATTCCCATGCATTTGAAGCTAGTGCTCCCTTGTGTTTCCTTAGCACTTGTACCTAACACTACCTAGCATGTGTTCACACCACACCTTAGCACCTCGCACATATTGGTGTGCCTTAACAATTGGCTTGTATTGGCATGCCTAACATTCCTTGGAATTTTCTAGCATGTGTTAGTACTTCCTGACATTCTCTGGCACACCTTAGCACTCCATAGTTTTCATGCCCTCATAGGCAACCTTACCTTTTTTGCAAGTTGGGAACCCAACCAAGTCAATGGAAAAGAAATGTTGTGCCCAACCCAAAGTCTTCCATTATCTGAAACTGATTTGACCAACCCTTTATTGTAACCGTAGGCTTCCCTCCTACAAGTCCTATTTTGGCCTTCTCCTAACACACTTTTTCCTTGAGACACCTAGAATTCGTTAACACTCCTTGGAACACACTCTTATTTGTTCATTTCCATGCATTTTGACCTTGTTATCCCTTGTGATACCTTTTCACTACCTAACACTCTTCAACATGCATTTTCAATTTCTAACATGTGTTAGCATTCCTTTTCATTCCTTGGCATGCCCTGGAACTCCTTAGCTATCATTCCCTCACAACTACCCTTAATGTTTTTGGGACTTGGGAACCCAACCAAGTCTTGTCTCGACTAAAAATACTAGACTATGTATTTTTCACCTAAGAATTGACTATAACTCATCTTATGCTAATCATGTACAATTTCAACTTAACCCACTTAACAAGTTACAAGTTGCTAGGTTAAGGCTCTTTTCCGACCATGGCCATAAAACAACTGAGCAACATAGTTTACATCTTGACATGCCATAGCACTTGGCACTTCTAATAATCCCTTGGCACTATGTGGCATGTGTTAGCACCCCTTGCATTCCTTGGAATTCTTTGGCACTCCCTAGCACACCCTACCACTCCTTGACATTCCATGGCACTCCAGCATGCCTTAGCACTGCCTAACATATAACCCTGTCACTCCCTCCTTAAAACACCTCAAACTCATTGAAACTCCATATCACTGACTCTTATTCAGCTTTCATTTCCATGCATTTTGAGCTAGTTCCACTTGTGTTTCCATGGCACTCCCTAACACTCCCTGGCATGCATTGACACACCTTGGCACCTGACACATATTGGAATGTCGCCCTGGTAGTCTGGCATTCCTTGGCACTACCTAGCATAATTGTCACTCCCTCCTTAACACACCTAAAACTCACTGACACTCCCTATCACACACTCTTATTCATTCATTTACATTCATTTGAAACTAGTTCTCCCTTTTGTTTTCGTGGCACCCCCTAACACTCCCTAGCATGAATTGGCACACCCTAGCACCTAGAACATCTTGGCATATTTCCTTGACCTCTAGCATGTCGTGGCACTGCCTAGAATATATTGTCACTCCCTCCTTAGCACACCTGGAACTCACTGACACTTGCTGTCACAAAATATTATTCATTCATTTCCATGCATTATTTCGACTTAGTGCTCCCATCTATTACCCTGACATTCTGTAACACTTCCTAGCACATGTTGGCACACCCTCGCACCTGGCACATCATGGCCGCATGCTTCCCTAGCACTCTAGCATGCCTTAGAACTGCCTAACATACCATGTCACTCCCTCCTTAACACACCTGGAACTCCTTGATAGTACTCCCTGTCAGACACTCTTATTCATTCATTTCCATGCATTTTGACCTAGTTTTCCCTTTTGTTTCCCTAGCACTCACTAACACTCCTTAACACGCATTGGAACACCTTGGCACTTGGTGCATATTGGAACGCTTCCTTAGCACTCTAACATGCCTTGAAACTGCCTATCATACCTTATCACTCCCTCATTAGCACACTTGGAACTCGCTAACGCTCCATATCTCACACTCTTATTCATAATTTCCATGAAATTGAAACCAATGCTCCCTTGTGTTTCCTAGCACTCCCTAACACTCCCTAGAATGCATTGGCACCACACCCTAGCACCTAGCACATCTTGTCATGCCTTAGCACTTTGCATGTCTTAGCACTTGGAATGTATTGGCATGCCTAACATGCCTTAGAAATATATAGAATATGTTAGCACTTCTTGTCATTCCCTGGCACACGTTGGCACTCCCTACTTGTTATGCCCTTATAGATAGCCTCACTTTTTCTGCGACTTGGGAAACCAACCAAGTCATTGAAAAAATAATTTTGTGCCTCACCCAAAGTCTCGCTCTATCTGAAAATACTTTGTCCAACCCCTTATCACAATTGTCGGCTTGCCTCCTACAATTCCTATTATAAAATTCTCCTAACACACTTCATCCTTGGGACACTTGGAATTCACTGACCTTCTCTGGCACACACTCTTATTCGTTCATTTCCATGAATTTTGACCTAGTTCTCCCTTGTAATGCCTTGACACTCCCCAACACACCTAGACATGAATTCACACTCCTTGGCATGTGTTAGCACGCCTTTTGATTCCTTACACACCTTGGCACTCATTATCTATCATGCCCTCACAACTACCCTAGCTTTTTTTTCCAACATGGGAACCCAACTAAATCTTGCCTCGACTACAACAACTTGACCAAGCTACAATTACTACAACTAGAAAATGCCTTGTTCACCTAAGAGCTTTCTATAACTCATCTTAGGCTACTCATGTTGAATTTCAACTCAGACAACTTAACAAGTTATGAAGACTTTTCTTTGGCCCCAAATGATCTTTAAAGAATTTTCCCTAACACTAGTGAATCAGAAATTTATTATTATGTTTTTATTTAACCCATTAAAATTTTGTATGCATTGAGTTACAAGCTATTTGAAATATGATTTAAATGTTCCCTTTATATTTTATGGACTATGTAAAAGCATTAGGTAGATATTGAGATTAGTTAATTTTAGTGCAAGATGTAGCCATGAAGGCATTCACATCCAAGGTGTTGTTTTGAAAGAATTGTTGTCCTTCAACAAGTTGTCCTCAATTATTAGGTAAATATTGACCTTGGCAAATTTTAGTCCAGGCATAGTTTTGAAAGAATTCATGTCCTTTAACAAGCTATCCTCTATTATCATTTAATGTTTCTTTATCATCTTGTGTCCAATAAATTTTTTGGATAAATATGTTCCAGTCTTTCATATTTCCTTATTAATGATGAAATTTGCAATTTGTCAGGTCATTTGACAAAGTATTGCGTGTGATCCAAAATTAGTGTTCCAAGCTATGTGTCAAATACAAATAAACTATTCAAAAATGTGCTCTTCCTTAGATATTGACCTCTCTTCTCAACACATCCTGAGTTTGAAACTATCTGGTCACTCAAATATATGATAATTTTGTTCATTCCAACTACAACATCTAGAGTGAATCAAGGTCATAGATCCTATTTAAAATTTGTGGTCATGTTATTGGTTTGGAATTGATACATAGGGTGAAATTTGACATGGTCCTAACTCATGGTCCTAACTCAAACATTTCTTCAAACAATTGGTTGGTCTCTATATCTCCTAGGAAGGTACACAATATGCAGATCCATAATTGTATTCAAGTTGCAAGGAAATATTGGAAATGGATTCAGATATTCTAGACTCAGATCTACTAGGACTCATGTTTGTAACAGGAGTTGAAGAACTCGGTTCCAAAAAGGTCATGAAAATTTGTCAAGGAGGTACGGACTTGGTTGTAAATACTAAATAGTATGAATTGAAATTAATATGTTAAAATGTTGATTCAATCATCATTTTGTGACCCCAGTTGTAGAGTAAGTTAAATGCTTTGCCTAGGGGTTTTTTAATTTTCTTGGGAATTCAACACTAAAATTTCTTCTAGCTTTATAACTTGAATATATAGATCTAATGTTGTATGCGAAGGGTCAATATTTATGTGTACAAGAATGGAAATACCATATGGAGTATCATGAATACATTGAAGTTGATGATCAAATTATTTGGTTTTGGTAGGTATTATCACTTTTTCTTTTGTTTTGCATTTGTAATGTAAGTGAAAATTCATGGATGTCCTATGTGTCTACAAGGGGAACTTAATTTTACTTTGATGGAAATATTGGGATTCCAATCTTCCATTTTGATTAGATTGTTTTCATTAATATCTTGGAATAATTTTTTATTATTTACTTTGTGTATGCCATAAGTTCTTTGTATGTTGTAATCTTTTATGAAATATATCATTAATTTGACTTGGATCTAGTGGCACGTATAAATTATGCTAATTAGGTGCCCACATTCTCCCTACTCCCTTGTTTGCAATTTTACTTCTATTTTGACATGGTTGTTTGTGTTCCTCCATTATTGTCTCATTATTTTATTAATGCTAGGTTTTTCCTCCTAGGGAAAAACTTCTTTTACGCCTAGGTTTTGATACGTTGTTGTTTCATTTATGGTTATTAGCTTACTAGTTTTCTAGTTCACTTCAATGGTTATTTATTTCTCATCTACGTGGGGTCCTTTCCCACACACCCCACCTTTTTATATGGGCTTCTCATGATGGGTATAACCTCTAGTCTGCTTGACTTATTTTGTCTTTAGGGGATATGATCAGGAGCTCAGGACCAGGTGTTGTAAAGTGGTCAAAAATGAAAGTGCTCAGAACTGGTTGGAACCTGAACGACCGGATAGAGCTCGTCTTCCTGATTCCGGCGCCGCGAACGGTTCGAAAAATGGTCTCCGTATGCAAAAGTTATTCAAGTTCAAAGTTTTGTCAATTTCAATTAAAAAAGGGCAAATTGGACTTTGGGAAATTTTTATTAAAAAAAGAATATTCCACAAAATATTCTGGGAATATTCCGTGGAATATTCCGCAGAATATTCTGAGGAATATTCCCGTATCGGCCAATCATATGGCGCCACGTGGCTAGCCCGGAGGCCGCCACGTGGGCCCCAAGACCGAAGGGAAATGGCATTCAAAAATTTTGTGGGTCGGCCGGATTTGAACCCGCGACCAGTTGAATATAATCCACACGACTTACCGTTAGGCCACGCGTTCAGTTCTTGATTTTTGTGCGGCGCAAGTTATATTTGTTGCGTGTTTTGTGTTGGGCGGGGCCCGAAAGGGGGCCAGCCCCTAAGGGCCAGCCCCCGATGCATAGGACCCGCGGGCGGAGAACCAGACCCCAGTTTCATTGGCGCGCAATTCTAAACGTGCGGAATTTAAAACTTTGGTTACGTGGGTTTTTAATTGTTAAAACATTTGTTATGGTGACGTTTTAATAAGTAACCGTTGCATTGCATTGACCGCCGAAGTATGTGAACGGCATAACCGTTAACATTTATTGCCCAACGTTTTAACCACGCGGGATAGTTGGTGGTTCCGCCATTTTTGGCGCCACCTCCCCATTTGTCTGCGTTATCTGCAGTCTCTCCACATTTAGTGGAGTTTGTTTAGGTGAAACTGGCAGTTCAGTAAATTGGGCATAACTTCTGCTAGGAGAGGCCTTTGAAGACGAATTTTTTTTTGATTTTGGGTCTCTTCGACCTTCTGAAGCCATTGGCACAGGTTTCACAGCCATATGAGGCCGTTTGCAGGTGATTTTTCTCCGTGGAAGTTCCAGGAGTCACTATGGCCAAATCAGTTTGGGAGCTGCATTGGGAATTTTGCAGCCAGTGAATGTGGAACGAAGGTCATTCCTGAAGTTTTTCAGCATTCTGAATCCATTTCTACAGCTCGTTTTTCCTTTTGAGGAATTATTCTCACTGTTTAGCTTCAGGGAAGCTTTCAGGGCCAAGAGGGCCATTTCAGTGTTGGAGCTGTTTGGGGACTATGTTCTTCCATTTTTGGTGATTCAAAAGTCTGTTTCTGATATTTTCGACCTTCTGATTCTAATGGAAGAGGTTTCAGAACCAATTGAGGTCATCTTCACCTCGAAATTCTCCATGCAAGTCTAAAGGGCCACCAAGGACAATTGGGGAAAAGTACTGTAGCAGGTACAAATTTCACTGTTTAGTGTTTGGGAAAGAGCATGTTCAGCTAATTCCTATCTTCTGATTCTATATTTACAGTCAGATCTGTCTTTCGAGACATTCTTATTCTTGTATTAGCCTTTGTAGCATTTTTAATACAAGAGGACAAGCCTAGTTTGAGAGGCTTGGTCCAGCAGATGTAGCCCAGAGAAGGGGGTGAACTGCTTATCATTTTGATGTCTTTATTTGATGAAGATGATATGCTAAACAAAACTGATATAAATTGTTAAACAACAAATATACATAACTTTCATATACACATAATCACCTACTCAGCTGCAGAAAGTTATTTGTCTTATTCCGCAAGACATCAAATTTCAAGTATGTGAATGTCAAAGACTTCTAAGTGTTTACATATTATTTCCTTAGGCAGAGTCTGTAGAGGGCCAGGTAGCCTCCGGATTCATCCTTTCCTAGAAAGGTGAAACATACGGTGAATGCCCCTACAGTCCATCTCTGTATAGGAAATAGTTTGTTCTCACATTTTCAGAGGTCACTTGGAGTGTATAGCTCAATTTGAAATTATGGGAAATGGATACCTTGCACCCTCAAACAAGTACATTCCATTTTCAGATCAGGATATCAATATAAAGTTCAATTTTAATTTTTCCATGGTTAGGTAGCTCACATTGGCCATGTCTGTAACATGGAACAATCTTGGTGAATTGGGCATGGTCCAAATTGCCATCTCTCTCAAGATGACAAATTGTAGAAGTCAATAAGATTTATTTATCTTAATTATTAGGAAATCAACTTATTATGTTTATATTTTAATTTTTACATATTTTCCATAAATTACCACTAATTATTTAAAATAATTTATTTGTATTTACATAATTTTTAATTTTTAATTAAAAATAATTAATTCAATACCATAATATTCCCTGCCCATTTTAATCCATTGTATATAAAAAACCTAAATTTAAATTGAAAGCAATAATTTTAAAGTTCCACTTTTACCATTTTATGGGTTGAAAAAAATAAAAATAGAACAACTTTTATGACTTACACTATGAAAAAAAACCCATACCCAACCCCCCACCCCCCCCCCCCCCCCCAAAAAAAAAAAAAAAACTCATCGTCAGGAAATTTTTTTAACCAGTTTTAGGCGGGAACATAACAAAGATTTAAGTATGCCACAGGAGTTTATAAAAACCCTCTTCTGTGATTTTTTATCCCTAATAATGCACTTCATGGGCACAGGTAATGAGTAGAGAGGTCAGGAAGAATTGTTGTTAAATATCTGCAAGGAGAAGCTCCGGGATACTTTGGCCCTGAAGCTCGTTCATGTCCAGCAGTCATGGGTTCAGTGGAAAGCCCTACAATGGTTGTGCTTCTCAAGAAGCCGATCACATGGATTGGCACTACGCACACAAACCACCATCAAGTTTGACCTGCTAGTTTGCGTTGAATTCCATAAACAAGGTATTCTAGTTTGAGTTGGATTCCATCAACAAGATATTCTTCCCATTTATTTCTCTGCTACTTTACGTTGTGGTTAGAATATTGTTTGAAGAAATATAATAGCAATGGAGATTAATCTTTGCATAAAATGCATAAACTCACCTTTGGAAAGATCACAATATTACTTTATGGTACATCATTAAGGGTCTATGCCAACCGAGCCACCTGTACAAAGCCTCTATCTCCACCTGATCGAGATTCCATTGTAGCCATGACAATCAAGCCAAACATGGCCCTCTTCCATGATGGAGGCTCAGAAATGGTGTATTTGGACCAATGTCCGAGTTGTTTCCTATATATTTGGATGCAATCGATTTTACAGTTGAGTTAGTCGGTCCAATACAAGCAACCCCACTAGTAGCACCCAGGTGATCATGAGTGGCCAATGAAAAATATCCTTCTACAATTTCTCAGGGAATGCTGAAAAACAGATGGGAATGGCATTGAACCGGTTCCCTCCTCTAACAGAATGGTGAAACATGCGATACCACCAACCTCTCCCCACATATCTTTCCACCAACAATATGTGTAGAATGCTCTGTTGTAGTAAATAATCTCAATGCCTATTTGCAGGATTAAATCCTCAGGAAAGCATCCCACGATATTCTAGCCATCTATTTTCATCCCACCAGTGGATCCCAACAACTACAAATTCGTATGCAGTGTCATCCATGACAATGACTATGCAATCTAAGTATGTAGGTTTCTGAATTTTAACGAACATTCGTGTATAAGGATTGAAGAGCCTGGGTACTCCAGAATTTCTGACCAAGATGAGTCCTCGCACAGATTTTTGGAAATAATCGATTTTCTACCTTCGATTTTATGCCAGAGGTTATGATTTAATTTTATGACACCAGCAGCCAGCCGTCCAACTCATGCACATACCCAACCAATGGTAGGGTCTCGCAAAATGCAAAGGCATCCTGCGTATGTCCTGTATGGTCTGATTATGGCTAGTATGGCCTGTTTATGGCTCATATGGCCTGTATGGTCTGTTTACAACGTATTTTTGCATTGTTTTAAATTTTCTTATTTCTATGCGCTCTTTTGGTGGCGGCATTGGGGTAAGAGGGGGTTGCTCAACACTCTAATTTTATTTGCAAAACATTGGAATTTGATCGATGTTTCACTTGGACAAACTACTTCAACACTTGGTGGTTTTTCTAGAAATTCACTCTATTGTTAGACACTAAAAAAGACCCGACCACTATACCTTCACAAATTAAGATTGAGTCTTTACATAGAAATTTTATTTTTACCATTGATCCTAAGTGATTTGGCTCCTTTAATATTTCTTTGAAGACTATATCATTGGGATGTTTTTCTCTTACATCTGTTATAAGATCATTTTGATGAATTTGAGAAGGTTCAATTAGAGGATTTTCTAGATCCTTTAGATATTATTTTGGAATATTTACTTGCGTACCATTTATTTTTCCACTTCAGTGACATTTGAATGGCACCAATTATTTGTTCACATGGCATTTGCTCTTCCTGATACTTTATCATCCTCTCATTGATATTTCTCATAGTCTCTGTTAGGTTGACACTTACTACTCATTTTTGTTTCCATTTTAATTCTCTTCCACATATGCACTATTCATCTCTTGCACATTGTAACTATGGTATAGTTTCTATTATTTTGCTTAAAAATTTGCATGTTTGCTTATAATTGATAGAATGTAGTTTCTAGAAGGTTGGTGCTTGAATGATTAATCATTAATGTACTATGGATTCCATTTCTATCTTTATTGATGTACAAATATGTAGGTTTTCATATATTCTACAACCAATTTCGCATTCTAGATATTTTTTTATGAATATAAATGTAATTTAATTTCTCTCTCTCTCTCTCTCTCTCTCTCTCTCTCTCTCTCTCTACACACACACACACACACACACACACAAAGAGTCCTAGGGATTTGGGAAAATTATGCTCCTTACAATCTCAGTCTCAAACACTATCTCACTCCAAACCTTGGATGTGACCTTTATTATGTGGTTTTGATATTTCATATTAGAAATATTAATTATTTAATGTATTATAATAGTTATAATATTGTATTGGAATTTTATAACAAGTCTCTCTTTTCTACATTGATTCACCCTCAAAATAATATTAGAGGCTTACTTGAGTAAGCAAGATGTTGTATCCTTGATCCAAAATATAACACTTTGATTAAAAAAATGATTTTCTATTGTGCATAACAAGGAATTATATTGACAAAGGTGGTTAGAAGGATAGACTGTTGAAATTTGTCATGGTTGATTGTGATAAATTTACATTCAAATGTTATTAATTTCTTTTGATAATATCTTCTCAGTATTTTTCTTATATAGACAAATGTTTCTTTATGCATAGTGCATAAGTGTCTAAGATACATGATTATCAAAAAATCACCATGACCTTGCATAATTAGTGATTTAAATATTATTACTATTCATTATGTGCATCAAATGGAGAGGAGACTAGAGGAAGGGGTAGAGGATACCTATGTGGGAATATGGCTAGGAGTATTTTAGAGGAAGGAGGTGTTAGGGTTCAATGTCCATTGATAGTAATTTATTTTTAGGGAGGTGTATGTGCCAAAAGGGATTGGGAGATCTGTGAAGGAGGGGAATGAGATCTCTCCTCTTGACAATTCAAGAACCTGTGTTTCTTATATGTAAGGTAAATTATACTCCTTATGGGTGGTTGTGGCTATCTTGGGATGAAGGTCTAGATCATATTTGACCCTTCTATATATAGCTTTACAATAATAATCATAATACCATTTGTTAATAGTTCTGGAACTCAGAGGGCATGTGAATCACTGTGAATGAAGGTTATGAAGGAATAAATCTTTGATAGCTTCCCAAAGAATGTGTCCCTGATGATGGGTGGTGAGACCACTCGAAATGTAAGACATTAGTAAATCTTCAAACAAAATTTATCTATAATATTACATAAACTATATTTAGAGAAGTTGTGGGTGGAGTGAAGAAATGAAGAAGTTGTTGATGAAGTCGATTTTCATAGGTGGGGGAAAACAGTAGTCAAAATTTAATGTGATGTAAGGTAAGGAGAAGTTTGTGTTGATAGTGCACAACATTATATTCATCATACCTAGAGTTCCTTGACCTCTTGAAAGGTTCACCATTTCCATTTCCATTTCGATTAGAGGGAGCCTTCCTGTTTCCTTTGAACCCTTTCTTCCTTTGGGACCCGCTCTTCCATGATTTTGATTTCTCGAACCAACATTGTTCTTATTTTTTGCATGAGCGGTGAAGGCAGTAGGGTCACTTCCATTCCCATTTGAGGGATGGTATCTCTCCATCATCCTTATCTCCTCTTGTGTGCATCTCGTCAACAGTTCATAAAAATCAAGAATTATATTATTATTGAGAATAATGGTATTAAATACATACCATGGTCGGGGAATTCCTCCAAGAGAAATGAGAGTGAGCTCTCGGTTAGCTATGGCCTCTCCAATAGCTAAGAGATAATTCTTGATTTTGGTGGCCTCATGAAATATGATTGAATGGACTCTCCCTTTTCCATCTTGATGTTATTCAACTTGTTCTTCAAAAAGAGAATTTGATTAGCATTGCTAGCCCTAAACATGCCAACCAAATTATCATACATTTCCTTAGATGTGCCCAGATTAGAGATATAAGCAACCAAGTGTTTATGAATAGAATCCCTGATGACTGCACATTTTTGCAAATGACCATCATAAATACTTCCAGCCAGCCCATGAATATCTCTCCAAAATTGAAATGCTTCCTTGCAACTATCTGGGAGCATACAATATTGGTTCTACTGTCTCAAATTTAATTCAAGTGTTGTAGGATAAGGTAGAGTATTTGTCGTAGGAAGAAAATCATCCTCATAACTTTTTTCTCTGTATGAAAAAATAGTGCTGGAATCCTCAATTCAAATACATACTTAATTCCCTATACACGAACAGGGTCTAGAGATCTTTATCACACCCCACATTGATGGGTGTGCAGCCCAACACAAATTCCATCATACTTCAAAATTGAGATAACTTCTGAGTGCACATTTTTGAAAATGGCCATCATAAATACTTCAAACCCATGAATACCTCTCCAAAATTGAAATTATTCCCTTGCAACTATCTAGGAGCATACATTATTGGTTTTACTGCCTCAAATTTAATTCAAGTGTTGTAGGATAAGGCCGAGTCTTTGTCATAGGAAGAAACTCATCCTCGTAACTTTTGCCTCTGTATGAAAACATGGTGTGGAATCCCCAATTCAAGGACATCCTCAATTCTGTGTGCATGAACAGGGTCTAGAGATCTTTGTCACACCCCATATTGATGGGTGTGCAACCCAACAAAAATTCCATGATACTTCAAAACCGAGATAAATTATGAGTGCACATTTTTGCAAATGGCCATCATAAAGACTTCAAACCCATGAATATCTCTCCAAAACTGAAATTATTCCCTTACAACTATCTGGGAGCATACATTACTGGTTCTACTTCCTCAAATTTAATTCAATTGTTGTAGGATAAGGTCGCGCCTTTGTCATAGGAAGAAACTCATCCTCATAACTTTTGTCTATGTGTGTAAACATAATGCTGGAATGAATATCATGAGCCTCACGATCATCTGCCAGTCCCTCACTAATGATGTGATTGTTTAGATTCCAACTCTTATTGAAATTAAAAATGGATTTCTTGTCTACTACTCCCTTAGAGATGTTGAGATGATTTAACCACAAGAGTTTACTTCGGTCCCACCAGAAAATTCAACTATATTCTTTCTATCTGACCATTCTCCCTTTTTTCTAACATTCACTTGTTCACTATTTAGATTTATAAGAGTAACATCAAGTTGGAGCGGTGTCTAAATGTGGACCTGGACATAAGGCAATGACTCATTTTTCAATGATCAAACTGAATTTATACGAAAAGATGCCCAGGACAGGGCCATTCACCATAATTCTCGGCCCTCGCATGCTTTATTTTTCCATTAACTTATTTATCATAATAGTTGTAGGTGTTATAAATGGGAGAACCACTAAAACACACCACATATGATTTGAAACTGTTTTGCTTGATAAAATCGTCTAGATATCATTCTACATTAGGGATGTCATGGTATCTTCCCTCTGGATCTGCAGTACCCTCTCGAAATGTACCAACATTGTTGTCTCTTTCCAATAATACGTTTCCTTCTCCATATAAGATAGCAACACCTTCTTCAAATTATGGCCTCAAAGCTTCCTCCGCGAGCCAGTAAAAAAATGATTTTTGTTTTTCTTTCATCAAATGTACCATGCAGTGTTGACTCCTCTCTCCACTTACCCTTTTCCAACCCTTTCAACCACAATGCTTTAAGAAATATGCTAAACAATGAAGTAAACTTTAAAGCTACACCTAAAGCATTTCCACAATGTTTTCTCTTCTTATTCCACTGAATTCGACAAATTTATATTTTGGAAGGAGTTTTCATATTATTTTTTTATTTTGACCTTGTGACATCTTAAATAATTTGTGTAAGTCATGATTTTTCTGGAGTACCCATAATTTTGTATGAAAACTAATTATGGGTACTCATGAGAAATCACGAGTTACTTAAATTATTGAAATTATTGAGTGCCATTTTTAACTCCCCATTCACTGAAATTCAAAATGGATTTCTTGTCTACTACTCCCTCAAAGATGCTGAGATGATTTAACCATAAGTGTTTGTTTCAGTCCTGTCAGAAAATTCAACTATATTGTTTCTATCTGACTATTCTCCCTTTTCCCTAAAATTCACTTGTTCACTGCTCAGTTCACTATTTAACTTTACAAGAGTAACCTTAAGGTGGAGCGGTTTCTGAATTTGGACCTGGACATAAGGCAGTGACTCATTTTTCAATGATCGAACTGAATTTCTACCAAAAGATGTCTAGGAGAGAGTCATTCACCATAATTATCGACCCTCATTTTTAGCCTACTTTATTTTTCAATGAACTTATTTATCATAATAGTCTTAGGTGTTATAAATGGGATAACCACTGAAACACATCGCATATGATTTGAGATTGTTTTGCTTGAGAAACGTGTCTAGATATCATAGTGCATCAAGGCTATTGTGGTATCTTCCCTTTGGATCTAAAGTAGTCTCTCCAAATGTACCAGCAATGATGTATCTTTCCAATTATATGTTGCATTCTCCATCTAAGATAACAACAACTTCTTCAAATTATGGCCTCAAAACTTCCTCTGTGAGCTTGTAAAATAAAAATAAAAAAATTTCTTTCATAAAATGTACCATGCAGTGTTGACTCCTCTCTCCACTTACCCTTTGCCAGCCCTTTCAAAACCATGCTTTAAGAAATATGCTAAAACATGAAGTAAACTTGAAAGCTACACCTAAAGCATTGCCTGATCTAGATTTATGCAGGAATGCAACAGAATAAACATATAACGATAAATACAAATATGCAGCAGAAATAACACTTCATTTCATTAATATCAAAGAACTGAAATTTGCTTACAGACAGAATGGAAATAAAACTAGCTAAGGCGCTGGTAGGTATCGCTACAGGCCTCTAAACTCGGTGACAATGAGGCTTGAGGGCCTATTTATTATTTATAAACAATGGGAAATCCTAAACAGCCAAAACCCTAACGCTAGGAGATGAAGCGCCAAAAGTATGGGCCTCGTTTGGGTAAATTGGTGTTTCAACTTCCCGGGGACGTAACTTTGGCATACGATCCTTGTTTGACGCGAACCATACCTCGTTAGAAAGATCTATCCGAGCACTAAAAATTTTGAGTATCGGTCCATGGACCGATGTTGCTTTCGGTTTTCCCAAAAAACTTTTTTTTAGGGCCTCAAAATGGCTCCAGAAGTTCAGGACCCAAAAAACTACTAAAAATAGTAAGTTGTGCCGAAACTGAAAAACTGAAAGAGACAATGGTGGGGCCCCAAGTGGAATAGGCAGGTGACCACCAATATCCACTTGGATCATTCCTCCCCCCTTAGGAAGCAATGGTCCCCATTGCGTTAAGTTCCTCCATGATATGAGGAAATTTCTACTGAACTTGGTCCCTGGTGAACCACTTTCCTTGGTGCAGGAGTTGGCCAGCTTTGACAACCCGATACAGTTGGATCTTCTATTGGCGAGTGTTCTTGATTTGCATGTCCATGATACAATCTGTGGTGGCCTGTTCCATGCATTCTGGGTTTAACTCTGTTGGTGTGAGTTGTTCTGCAATGTCAGAGGTGTCCAGTAGAGGTGGGAAGTAAGGACGAAGGTGGTCCACATTGAATACTAGGTGCAGACCAAGGAATGGTGGAATACTGAGCTCAAAGGCATTGTTCCCTATAGCCATGGTGATGGTGTACGGCCCGTATCAGAGCAGGAAAAGCTTGCGGTGGGGTCTAGTGAGGCGCTCCTTCTGCAAATGTAGCCATACTTTGTCGCCCACCTGGAAGTTGTGTGGCACTCGATGTTGATCATGGCGTTGCTTGTACTTAGCATTGGCTCTGTCCAATATGTTATGAACCTATTGGTGGATGTGTTGAATGCGCTCGATGAAGCTATTTTCTTTGTCAACTTCAGATTGGACATGAGCCGAATTGGCCTGAGTAGCCGCAAATGGCATGGCTACGTCAATGGGACATAGTGGCTGGAATCCCAAGCCCACCTGAAAGGGGCTATGGCCGATTGAACTGTGGAGAGCTCGGTTATAACTATGTTGTACATAGGGGGGGCTCTCATCCCATGTGCGTGGACGCTTTGAATTGTACATGGAAAGAATGTGTACAATCATTCTATTGACGACCTCTATCTGGCCATCTATTTGGGGATGGAAAGCTGTGGACTTGGTGAGCTTGGTGTCCAGCATTGACCAAAGGCTGGACCAAAATGTATTGAGGAACCTGCTATCCCAATCTGATATGATAGACTGTGGGATCCCAAAGTGCACCCACACTCGTTCAAAGAAGAGTTTAGCAGTGGCTTCCGCTGTGATATTCTTCGAGCAGGCCGCCATAATGGCCATCTTCGAGAATCTGTCGATGACCACGAAAACACAGTCATTTCCATGCATAGTAGAAGGCAAGCCTGACATGTAATCCATGGAGATGGATTCCCAAGGTCGACTAGGGGTAGGTAGCGGAGTATATAGGCCTTGCTTCTTGATGGTCGGTTTGGAAATGGCATAAGCAATGGAGGATCTAATGTGCTTCCCGACATCCTTTCAAAGGTTCAGCCAATAGAAATACTTCTGCAATACTGCTACTATTTTCTCGACCTCGAAATGCCCAGTAACTAGACTGTAGTGTGCTTCCCATATCATCTTGGCATGCTCACTTGAAGGAACACAAAGGTGTCCCAGGTGACATAAAAGTGCATCTTGGAGGTGAAAATTTCCAACTCGCGTACCCCCCAAGAGTGCCTTGTAAGTGTGGCTGAATTATGGGTCACTCTCGTAGAGAAGCGGCCAATCAGAAGTCTCGTGCCCACAAGAGTTGAGAACGGTGGTGAGCGCCACGATCGGTGGTCGGTTGAGGCAGTCTACAACATTATTGGTGCTACCCTTCTTGTACTTGATGTGCAAATGAAACTGTTGCAGATATGTGGACCACTTCTGATGGCGATGATTCTGTAACTTCCCTTGTGTATGTATGAACTACAAGGGTCGGTGGTCTATGTGGATGATTGTTTCCTTCCCCAAAATGTAATTCTTCCATTGTCAACAGGCTTGCACAATAGAATACATTTCTTTGTCATAAGTTGGATACTTGCGAACTGTGTCAGACAATGTCTCATTGTGATATGCCACTGGATGTCCTTGTTGAGTAAGAACTACCCCAATAGCATAGTCAGAGGCATCTATCTCAATCTCAAATGGCTGTTGCAAGTCTGGTAATGCGAGCACTGGGGCAGAACAGAGGCGATCTTTCAATTCTATGAATGCCTTCTGTTGAGGTTCCGACCAAAAGAATTTTTCTCTCGCCCCTCCCTTGGTGACTTGACTCAAGGGCCAAGTGATATGAGATAATCCCAACACAAACCTACGGTAGAAATTAGCAAGACCTAGAAAGATGTGAAGCTCTGTTATACTGGTTGGGGTTGGCCAATCCCGAATGACTTGGATCTTGGTTGGATCCACATGCACCCCCATTTCATCAATAATGTATCCCAGATATTGAACCTGGGTCATGCCAAAAGTGCACTTCTCCAAATTGGCACACAACTTGTGTTGCCCCAGTGTTTGGAGGACTTGTCGGATGTGGTGAAGGTGCTCTTCTCAAGTCTGGCTGAAGATCAGAATGTCATCCAAGTACACCACTACAAATGAGTTGTTGAATGGCCACAAGATGTCGTCCATCAACCTCATGAAGGTTGCGGGAGCATTCATTAACCCGAAAGGCATGACCAGCCATTCTAAAAGGCCTTCCTTGGCTTTGAAGGCAGTCTTCCACACATCAGAGGGTTCAATTGGTACCTGGTGATACCCATACTTCAAGTCGATATTTCTTAAATATTTTGCACCTTTGAGTTGGTCCAGAAGGTCATCAATCTGTGGGATCGGGTACCTATTCCAGACAGTGATCTTGTTCAGCGCCTGATAGTCAATACAGAGTCTCCACGTCCCATCCTTCTTCTGTACCAACACGATCGGGCTCCCATAGGGTGATGAACTTGGTCGGATGTGACCTTTCTATAGCAGCTCCTAAATCTGCCTCTTGATTTCATCGTTCTCTAGAACATAGCGCCGATAGAACGGTCCATTGGGTAGTGGTGCACCTAGGGTCATATCAATTGGGTGCTTGACCTGACAGTGCAGAGGAACCCTTGTGGGTGAGGTGAAGATGTCCTCGTACTCCTCCAAAACCTTATCCATTTGTTGTTGTCATGCAGAGGAGCCCTGTCTGGAGGTCGTGGCCACAGTCTTCTTCTTTCCCTGGGAGCGGATCATCAGGAAATCGAATTTCATGGTTTGGGAAATGAGCTTACTACATTGTTTTGTAGTAACCAAAGAGATAGCAGCAGGAGGTGGTACCTCTGGTATCCTGTACAACTTATTTCCCAAAGTAACAATAACAGTGCGAGGCCAAGAATCATACACATCATGACGCTTCCAAAAGTATGGCTGCCCTAATAATACATCAGAAACATCAATAGGAGCAACGTCACATAATACCTCATCCGTGAAGGGCTTGATGCTATAGGGAAGGTGGCACTGCTGGCTAACACAGAGATCTCGTCCTTGGTGAAGCCACCCGATGGTGTATGGATGTGGGTGAGCTGTGGTCGGAAAGCCCAACTACTTCATGGCGTCTTCTGAAATGAGGTTCTTTTGGCTCCCATTGTCGACAATGAACTATACCAGAGAGCCCTTTACCCACATCTGGGAGTGGAAGAGACGTTCCTCTTCCTCTGGATCTTCCGGTTCCTCCTTCTAAATCTTTGTAGTGGCAACAGTGGCATTGGGCTCCGCATCAATAATCTATTTCCCTTTGTCATTCCTCTTTTCAGGTTTTGATTCAGAGTCAGAGCGTGCCTCTGACTTAGAAGCCCTCATCTCGGCCACTAGTCACTGCTTGGCTCGACACTCACTTGTGTTGTGAGTGGAGCTCTTATGGAACTCACAACACTTTCTTGTGTCCTTCTTTGGCTTTGCAGTGTTGTTATTTGCTTGTGTCTTTGACAGGTTGTCTTGAGTCGCCATGCCTTGGCTCTGTCCTTTTTTCTGCGGTTTGGGAGCACCTTTCCCTTGCTTTTGATTCGCAGATCCAAAGTCTCGCTTCTTCTGTTTGAATTTCTGCTCAATCTTAGCAGCATACCAGTATGCCGTACCAAGCGAGGAGATGTCGAGGAACTCCATTTCCTCTTGAATGTAGCTGTGCAGACAACTATGATACTTTAGCACCAGATGTTTCTCTATATCTTTGATACCCAACTTTGTGCGCAGGGTATGGAACAGATTCGTCAGCTCATGCACATCTTGATCCCTTTGTTGTCACAGCATGGTCCATTGTATGTAATTGTCCTCATAGCTCCCCACGGGATAGTATTGTTCCTTGATGGCGTCTCAGAAAGAATTCCAAGTGGGTATGGAGGAGAATAGAGAGGGTTCTGTCTTGTCCTTTTTCTCACAGTGGGTTTCCCACCAGTCCTTGACATGGGGGGCAACTTTGAGGAGTGAAAAAATAATCTTCTCCTGGTTGGAAAAGTCATGAAACGAGAAATATCCTTCTAATAGATTCAACCATCTATCTATGGCATCTACATCTATTTGACCCTCAAATATGGGAATGTCAAAATTTACTTGTACCTTAAAAGGAGTCGCACCTCCAGAGTGGCTGCTGGATGCAGATGCGCCGCCAGTGGGCAGTCGTTGAAGGATCTGGGAAAAGTTATCCATCATTGTGTTCCTTTGTTTTTCAAGGGCCTCCTCGAGCAATATTTTGATAGGATCTCCTGCTCCCTCATCTTTCTTTTCATCCCCCATGGGCGTCCATCAGGGTTTGCGAAGCTGATCTTGCAAAGGTTCCACCAGATCGAGCCCTAAATCCTTATACCCTGACCTTGTTGGGGACATGCAAAGAAGATTCGAGAAAAAGCAGAACACTCTAATACCACTGATCCGGATTTATGCAGGAATGCAAAAGAATAAACATATAACCATAAATACAAATATGCAGCAGAAATAACACTTCATTTCATTAATGTCAAAGAACTGAAATTTTCTTACAGACAGAATGGAAATAAAACTAGCTAGGGAACTGGTAGCTATCTCTGAGAAGAGATGTGGCAGCTATAAGCCTCTGAACTCAGTTACAATGAGGCTCGAGGGCCTATTTATTTTTTAGAAACAATGGGAAATCCTAAACAGCCAAAACCCTAACCCTAGGAGATGAAGCGCCGAAACTATGGGCCCGGTTTGGGTAAATTGGTGTTTCAACTTCCCGGGGACGTATCTTTGGCATACGATCTCCGTTTGACGCAAACCATACCTGGTTAGAAAGATCTATCTGAGGAATACAAATTTTGAGTGAGAAACATTAGTCGATGGACCCTTGTTTCTCACGGTTTCCCCAAAAAAAGTCGTTTAGGGCCTCAAAACGGCTCCGGAAGTTCAGGACCCGAAAAACTGCTAAAAATAGTAAGTTGTGCCGAAACTGAAAAAATGAAAGAGACAATGGTGGGGCCCCAAGTGGAATAGGCGGGTGACCACCAATATCCACCTGGATCATTGCCACAATTTTCTCTCTTCTTATGCCACTGAATTCAACTACTTTATATTTTGGAAGCAATTTTAATATTATATTTTTATTCTAACCTTGTGACACCTTACATAATCTATGTAGCTCATTATTTTTATGGAGTACCCATAATTGTATATGAAAAATAATTATGGGTAATCCATCAAAATCATGAGTTACATAAAATATTGAAATTATTGAGTGTCATTTTTAGCTCCCCAACTCCTATTGAAATTCAAAAGGGATTTCTTGTCTACTACTCCTTGAGAGATGCTTATATGATTTAACCACAAGAGTTTGCTTCAGTTCTTCCAGAAAATTCAACTATATATTTCTATTTGACCATTCTCCCTTTTTTTTAACATTCACTTGTTCACTACTGATTTCACTATTTGACTTTACAAGAGTTGCCTCAAGCTGGAGTGGTGTCTGAATGCAGACTTGGACACAAGGCAGTGACTCATTTTTCAATGAACAAATTGAATTTCTACCAAGTCGAGGACAAGGCCATTCACCATAATGCTTGACCCTTAATTTTATCCTGCTTTATTTTTCCATGAACTTTTTTATCATAATAGTTGTAGGTGTTATAAATGGGAGAACCACTAAAACACACCACATATGATTTGAGATTGTTTTGCTTGAGGAAAGAGTCTAGATCTCATTCTACATCAGGGATGTCATGGTATCCTCCCTCTGGATTTAAAATACCCTCTCCAAATGCACCAGCAGCGCTGTCTCTTTCCAATTATATGTTGCCTTCTCCATCTAAGATAGCAGTAAATTCTTCAAATTATGGCCTCAAAGCTTCCTCTGTGAGCTTGTAAAAAAATGTGTTTTTTTCATCAAATGTACCATGCAGTGTTGACTCCTCTCTCCACTTACCCTTTTCCATCCCTTTTAACCACCATGATTTAGGAAATATGATAAACCATGAAGTAAACTTTAAAGCTACACCTAAAGCATTGCCACAATTTTCTCTCTTCTTATGCCACTGAATTTGGATGCTTTATATTTTGGAAGCGAATTTCATATTTTTTATTTTTATTTTGACCTTGTGATATCTTACATAATTTATGTAGCTCATGATTTTTCTGGAGTACCCATAATTTTGTATGACAATTAATGGATATTCTATACTAATATATTGGACCTATGTTCTTCCAAAATTCAATGTGAGAGGTTTGGCAATATGATTTCATGTTTATGATATTCCTCCATAAATGTTTGTCTCTGCATTTTCCACCTTCAAAATTAGAGTTCCATGATCCACATCAACAAGATTGTTCCAGAAAGGAAGCTGCAGAGGTACTTTATGATAAAAGTTATACATATGGGTAGATGTCTGCTAATTAATTTATATGCCTGTCATACCTATGGCATAGGACCTCCCAGATCCAAACTAATGTGCATTTTTATGCAAATGTATAGGTTGCAGATAAAGTGGAAATGTTGTTTAGAGAGGTTTTAATTTTCTCTGTTAGATAGGAAAAAAAATCGCCACATTTGGATCCTTTTATTCTGGTATTAAGGTTACTGAATCAAGGAGACAAATTGCAGAGCTTGAAGGAATGTTGCATAAAGAGATAGTTGAATTTGAGGTGATATTATAGATGTATATAAAGGATTTTTAGTATACTTTAGGTTGTTTAACATGATATTATGATAGAATAATATTTCTACTTAATGAATATTTTCATATTTGTTCATAGAAATTTCTTAGTTGGAAATAATTTCTTCGTAGAGTAATTCATTCTTTTAATGCAATCTGTCAAATTCAAACAGGGTTTGTTGCAAGAGGGCAACATTAGTGACAAGAAAGTTGGAAGACTTGTTGTTGATATTTCAAAGCTAAACAATATAAGACGTCTTCTTCTTTATGAATCCTATGAATGTGATCGTCATCTTTGCCATTATTCATAACTGCATCATATATACTCATTGTTTTTTTATTTTTGGCATGCAAATCAGCCTTTTAAAGGTAGATTTGTATGTTGTCACAACATATTTACATGATTCACAAGGTGAGAAATCAATCTTTAGTGTAATTGCATATTTTAGGTTTTATAATTATAGACTATTTATAGGTTGTACTTGTCTTCAAAGTTTCACTTTTAATTGAGTATTCAACCGAACATATTGAGTATCTTATACATAACTATTTGTGATTTAGTATAAACTCTTTTGCTTCATTAGAATTAAGTCCATTTTGTACTGGCAGATAGTTTAACACATTGTTTTTTTCCAATGTTTTGTAGTCTTAAAGTGAGCTAATTACTATGTTATTGTTTGGTGTCCATTGATGAAAAGAGATGCTCTTACTGTGATAACTTTCAATTATTTTTATTTGTTGGTTGTTGTCATGTTTTGAGTGCGAACTTGTGAAATTCCAAATTGCATGTCGCTTTATGTGAAGGGGATATATATATATATATATATATTATTTTTTTTATTTTTCCCTGTGGTTCCTTGGAGATCCGTGTTACATTTGCACAAAAATTTAGATATCATTTAGATATCTAAAATTTCTAATTTTAATTTGAATATTTAAGTGATAAAGGAAAGACAAATGTTTCAATTATAAAAAGTCACCCAAAAACAACATTGAGATTTTTCTTTCATTCAACCTATAACATATTGCATATTTCTTTATCAATGCTTTTCTTCCATATAATATCCACTTATGACATTTTCTTTGCAATATTTGGTGCATTTGTGGGTTATAGGTCATTTGTACACTATAAATGTCTTCAGAGTTTCAATTCTAATTGAGTATTCAACTCAACATATTGAGTCTCTTATACGTAACTATTTTTCCCTCCATCCACTTTTCATAACTTCCATAATAATTAGGTCTGCAACTTCAATGATGTTTTGCGTGTTTAGTAAAATATTGTTGAGACTTTAATTTATTGAAAGTTGTAGAATTTACAATCTATAAAGTTTCAAGATATAATTTTTAAAATTCTAATTCTTTAAAGGGTGCTGGCTGAATGGAGAGCACCTGCTTTACAAGCAGAAGGTTGGTGGTTCGATTCCATCGTGCCCTGATATTCATATGGAATGGATGTGATTAGTTTTTGGTGACGGAGGCTCTTTTGACCATCACTAATGAGATTATGGTGACATTTTTAAACCCTCACCAAAATATGAAATGGTGATGGTCAACGAATGCCACCCTATATACGCATCAATAGTGACGACCATGAAAGGTCCATCAGCATAAATCATTGTTGTTGACATGAAATGGTGAGGGTTATTGTTTGTCATTATAGTCATTATTCGTGACGTACCTTGAAGTCACCAATGATATTATCATGACTTTTTTTGACCCTCACCATATATATGCACCAATAATGACGCCCATGAAAGGTTCGTCATAATAAATCATTGTTATTCGTATGAAATGGTGACGATCATTATCTTTCATTATAATCAATATTCGTGATGGACTTTGAATGTCACCACAACACATACTTTCGGTGACGCCACCTTTGGTGACGTTTAGTTTTTTGGTAACCGAGGCTTTTTTCCGTCACCATTGCTCATATGAAACTATCCGTCATTATAAATAATTGTTGGTGACGAACCTTGAACGTCACCACAAAAATTATACTTTCGGCGACGCCACCTTTGGTGACATTCAGTTTTTGGTGATGAAGGCTCTTTTGACCATCACCAATGAGCTTATGGTGACATTTTTCACCCCTCACCAATGTAATTTTTTCTTGTATAGGTTAATTTTATTGTAGCCATAAAATCCATCCACGAAGGAGAAGAATTTCCCTTTAGCACAATCATCGAAAATCTGTTCAATGAAAGGGGTTGGATAATTATCTTTAGGGAAAGGCTTATTGATATCGCTATAATCAATACATATGCAGACTGCACCTTTTTTTCCATGACTGGAAAAATATGAAAATCCCAATCAGTTAGAGTTATAGGATATATAAAACCTGATCTTAGAATTTTTTTAACTTCAACTTTCACTGTAGCAGATTTTCGTGGATGCACTAGATGAAGTTTTTTTCAAAAATGATTAGCATCAGAGTATGTCTTAATCTTATTTATGACAATTTATGGGTCAATAACATGAATTTATTCATAAGAATAAGAAAAATCATCACATAATACTTTGAATATGGCCATGTAAGTTTGAATTTCATCACAAGAACGAAACACTTATATGAAGATGTTCCAAGATCTCGAGTTTTATCAAGATGTCAATAGGCATGGTTATTGATACTTTTCTTAAATTCCCTTCAGATAGAACATCATGGACTAAAAAGGGAGTTTGAGGGTCATTTACCATGTTCGGTAAAATTAATATTTCAAACTAATTCTAAATATTATCGAGCTTAGGGAGAAAGGATGAATGATGATGACTATCATATCATGGTGTTTCTAATTAATACATAATATTCATGATACTTTCAATAGTAGGGAAAGTATCATCAAAGAATCAGAAGATGTTGTGGAAATAAGCTAGGAAGAAAAAAAATATTGATCTAAAACGATGTTCATTCAGTTATTGCATTTAGTAGAAACAACAAAATCCAAACATATCACTTCATAAGAAGATTCCAATAGACTAAGTGAAATTTGGTTTCCATAAATTTCGTACTTTAATGGGTTAGGCACTAGCCAAGGGTCATATGATTCTAGGGGTCCACTAATTGGAGCGATAAGAGGATTAATTTTGGATGGTGGGAGATGAAAATTACCCATTAATGATGGATCTTTCAAAATACCCACGCCACTAATGTTGTAAGAAAATCACGTTTTACCCATGAAAGGCACGTTGCTAATCAAATGTGAATTAGAAGAAATAGTAGGAAGTTGGTCTATCATGACTATGTTCCCTTGATAGGGGAAATTTGGGAAGGGTATATATATATGTATATGTATATGTATGTATATGTGTATATGTGTATATATGTATATGCATATGTATATATATACACATATACATATATACACATAGACTCACATACACACATATACATATACATATACATACACACACACACACACACACATATATATTATTACAATTTTATTAAAATTCTAGATCTGTAGATTTTGCTGTAATTAGTTCATGCATGCGAATGGACATTACATAGAAAAACAAAGAATGAAAAAATAATCTCACGCACACATAAGACACAAGATATGCTCTCTAGGAAACCCTTTTGGGAGAAAATCTAGCTAGAAGGTGAGGTCGCTTCACTCTCTTTCTCTTTCTGGAAATATGGCTACAGGTACAAAGAAGTAATGCTTGTGGCCAATGGGATTCTACAATGCACATATCCTCTATGTGTGCTCTACCTCCTATCTCTCCTGGCCATATTTTTTGAAGTGTGGACCAAAATTCTCTCGAAATAATGGAATGTCTCTTCCTCCTAGTGTCATGGTTATAACACAACCTGATAGCCTACTAATCGTTAATTTTGACTACATAAACTCTTAAATGGAGTTAAAAAATAGACACTTCTATAGAATTTTACATCAAAAATATGTGGCTAAACCATTTTCCATTAATAATGGGGGCTGATGCGGCATCCTCCTGAACTATAGGTGTGAAAACAAGAAGGCCAAATTCTGAGTGGCATAGCTTTTTCATACGAACTCCGATTGATGCGCTTCTTCCATTATTGGAAATATATCTGAGTGTAGAATAGCTTGAATAGGTGTAGAGATGAAGCGGAAAATTTTTACCCCCTTAAAATTCATTTGATGAATCAAAATGCTTCTAGAAAGTTTCATACCTCATTTCGCCAAACTGGGTCCCTCCGGTAAAAATGGTCCTGCGAACTGATTCCTCCACTTTTTCCACTCTAAATGCATCGAGAAGGATGAAAAAAAATATAATGATACAATTTATATAAATTTACTAAGGATCAATTTACTTCACAAATACCTCTCAAATAGGTATTTTCTCCTAAAATATTCCTCAATATCGTTCCATGTCAACTTTTCCTATTCATGTCCATGTTGTGACCTATCAGTGCTATATTACACCATTCTGTTATTAATTCCTTACCTTTTTACTATCCTCTAATGTCTCCATGATGTGCTATCATACACACAAATAACTATTATAAACAAAGCCTAGATGCAAACTATAAATCATCACCTTGGCTCATTATTACAAGTCTGTTGGTGCAAGGCTAGTTGAAACAGTGTACCCTAGGTTAGCAAATACATAACAACAAAATCATGTCAATATCAAAATTAATATACTATATGCACATATCACATGCAATACAACAAGAAACACAAATCATCAATCCGTGTGACAACTAGGGTATAAACACCTATCACATTGTTATAGAGACCTAAAGTGTTTCCAAAGGTTTAGTGTTGAAACCTTTGCTTTGATACCACTTTGTAAAATAACCCCATTCCAACCCATATCCCATAATAAGGATAGAAGAGGGTGTTATTTAAATTGACCCGACATCCAATGTCTTATTATGGAAATGTGGTCTAAAAATTTCTCCATTTTTTTATCTTCTTAAAACCTAAAATAAACCTCGCCATTGCATCTAACTCACTGAGGCCTTTCGTGTGATATCATTTTTTCGAAAACTGGATTTCATATCAAAATATATGTCCATTTAAACTTTGTTCCATTAATACCTTCCACGTCATCTTTTTTTTCCATGAGGCACTCACATGTTCCCCATGTGGTGCCCACATGTCACACCCAAGCAATGCCATGTCATTTCCCATTCACGGATGACACCGTGACTATGCCACTTCACCCCAAATTGGGGCCCATGGAACTAGCCCAAAGTCTTCATGTCACATAATTTATGTTATAATTATAATTGTGTGTATAAGGCCTCCACACATGGAAATCACCACTTTGCATTGTAATACACCTTCCGCAGCCCTAGACTTTGTCTATTATAACCTTCTTAATCTTCTTTCCAAATTCACAGGGTCCCAAGGATGGGACGAACTTCTGCACTCATGATCTAACAAAGAAATTTATCGTCCTACGACACACTTTCCTCAACCTTTTCTCTCTGGTTCATCCATTTAAAAATGCCACGATGACTTCAGCGTTGAGATGAAATGACGTTGATGTTCCTCTCTCTAGTACATAAAATTCAACCAAAAATAGCTACCTCTCCCAATAACCATGAGGATGATGTCAGCCTAGGGTCACATCATGCTTATATCAACTAATCCATGTGGCCTCTTTTTAGGGTGCCATGTGTTATCCATTCTTGACCCATTTAGCCCCACCAAAGGACCATTTTCGAATGGCACATTTAATGCCACCATGGTGCCACATCATTATTATTCCATGCATTTTCGACTATGTCTTTGGGATACCAGGTCTCCAACCCCTTACAAAACACCACTTTCTCATTATAAAATAAATTTTAGTATTTTAATGGTTTTCCAACCTCGAGCCCCTATCTAATAATTTTTCTATCATCTGTCATTCCTTCCTTACATCTACCAACTTAGTATCCCCAACAAAAATATTATGTGTGCCACGAAAAACCCCCATGGTCTGCATATCTACATAATCCTGTAACCTGAATGCGACTTGGAATTTAAATGATTTTGACCATGTACAGTTTCGCTCCACCCCACCTCATTTCATCTATATACTTGTATATGTATATATGTATATGTATATGTATATGTATATGTGTATATGTATATGTATATATATATATGTATGTATATGTATATGTATATATATATATATATATATATATATATATATATATATATATATATATATATATATATATATATATATATATATATATATATCTATATATATATATCTATCTATATATATATATATATATATATATATATATATATATATATATATATATATATATATATATATCTATATATATATATATATATATATATAAATATAACTTAATCAGATGAGCAAAACTATGAAGGGATTAGAATCTCGACCAAGTAAGTCATGGTGCAGTGCCTCGAAACCGTGAACCTGAGATTTCACTGGTACACAATATTTAATAGAGTGAGCACCTCCAGAATTGGTTTGCCTCCCTTCATTATTTTATACATACATACATACACACACACACACACACACACATACACGGATATATATGTGTGTACATGATATGTAGGCCTCAACGAGACGTGAAATATATATATATATATATATATATATATATATATATTATGGGATGCCCTCAACACCCTACCATACAACCCATCAGTCTTAAGCTTATTAAGGCCTCAACCTAGTCCCGATGTTATATACATATATAATATAATACATGCAACAACACCACCCCTTCTAAGGTTATTAATTACTTGACCCAAATTTATATATATATGTATGTATGTATCTATATATTTATGTATGTATATATATATATATGTGTGTGTGTGTGTGTGTGTGTGTGTGTGTCCCGCTTAGGATTGTATAGTCATATAAAGGCCGACTATGAAAATCCTTAAGATATAGAAATCATTTTATAATATATATTTTTCTAATCCTTTATTCTCAGGTAGTTAATTCAAATTCAAGCTCATAAATAAAAAATGGAATTAAACCATTCCTTAAAATCTTAAAACAAGAAATTAACATTCCTCCTCAGTATGATCATAAGAATTGTAACAACACATTAAACATAGACATGATATTCACACGCATACAAACACAAGTGAATACTTATCTTATAAATAAGTTTGACAATTGATATTGAGACTTCAACTCTCCACCCAACCTTAGATTGTCTTGCACTGCAATCATTTCTTTTAACTAATCACCCTCGAGCCAGATTCAGAGCTTGAGGAGTGCTTTTAGGGAAATAACCGATGCTACTAGCTTAAAAAGGGGATTCCAAAGATCATGCCATTTCTACCCACCAGCTATTTAGGGAATCCAAAGGATGCTACACCTCCACCCTTTACTCAATACAAGGAATCTAAAGGTTATACCACCTCCACCCTTAATTGAATGTAGGAAATATAGAGGATAAACTACCTCCACCCTTTAACTAATGCCCTTAGTAGCTCCTCATTGAACCTGGAATCCATATCTCATTGATTCAATTGCTTAGCTTGAATTAAGTAAATAAGGTGCCAGTACGCTCCTGATACAAGAATCTAAAGGAACATAGCCTCCACCAAACCTAGGGAATAAAAAGAGCCTTTGTCCTTCACATGAAAGATGTAAAGACTGCCTTTATCTACTCTATACCAATTTGTCTTCCTCTTCCATCCATCTCGCATCTTAATATTTTCTTCCACTACTTAACATGCTTCAACACACAAAATGTAATTTTCGCTTTATTTATGTAAGCTCTTCTCTTCATCCACTGGCAAGGGAAACACACCTTCTTCTGGGTGTTGTTTTATTTGTCTTTGTGTGGTCCCTCACTCCTTGTTACTATCTTGGAATAATGCTCCTTTCTCTTCACATTCCTTCCTTTTTTCTTGGTCTCCCGTTTTGACAACCCCATGTTATCACATGATTCTCCTTCCTCTTCCCTTTTAGCTCCTCCCATAATGTGTTACGATTCTAGAGGAATCCCTGTCACCCTTTCCTTGATGGTTGTTTCAACTACCTTGTGGTGGTTTTTGGTTGAGTTATTCTCTTCCAATCACATGTATTTAGGCTAGTGTTTCTATTGTCTCCCCCAACTCTGCCATCCTACCATCTTTTAATCATTTTCATTTGAGATCATGATCATAATTAAATTATTTCATCCATGCTACTACGTATGAATTATAATAAATATGGTTTCTATTACCTCTCAACCACTAATTATACCTAATCACATGACAAACTATGGTCGTTGAAGGCTTGCATAGAAAAAAGGAAATCCATTCACTAGTTCCTATGTTCCCTTGACGATTATCCTTCTCTTTAGTGCTTCTCATGCATAATATAACCATATAACCAAGTTACTCTCAATTTGTGACATCTATGGTAAAATCCCCTTGTTGTAAATATTTTTAAATCAATTTTGTTATAATTAAAAGGACTGAGAAATTGTGACACTGATTCAGAGCTTTAGGGCAGAAGGTGCTTGGGGAAGATTAGAGGAGTTGAGTCAACATAGTAGCATAACCCAAATAATTTAATTATGATTGTGATCTAAAATGAAAATGATTAAAATATGGTAGGATGGCATAGTTTGGGGGGGGGGGGGGGGGGGGAATAGAACCACTTGTCGGGAGGCATGTTATTGGAGGAGAATACCTCGTCCACAAACCACTACAAGGTAGTTGAAATAAATGTCATGGAAAGGGTGAGAGGGATTCCTCCAGATTCATAACATCATAATCATAACCGGAAACTTACATTTGGCCATGTAGTTGTAGACAATACCTATAGGATAAGAAATGCATGTAATTAACAAATTATCATTAAAATTAAATATTTTCTACAAAATCATGGATTTTGTAGCTACTATTATCCAAATTAACTCAAACAAACTGATAATAATTTGTACCTTTTTTAAATATATGAAATATAAAAATATTGATTTTGAACATTTGTTTGGTGGAAGTAAATCCTTGCAAATATGAAGTGATAATCACATTGAATCTGAAGGATTTGATAATGAATTGCTTGTCAGTCACCTGTATTTTTTTCCTATGTTTAGCTATTTTTTTATCCTGTTACTCTTTAACGGATTTGTTTTGTGACCTCAAATGTTCCTTTTGTTTATGTAACTTTTGAATTTGGTATTTCAGGTTCGAGACTACAACTACATATTTTTCTTATCAATACCACACGTGGAAGAACTTATAAGATTCTTTATGTTTCTTATGTTCAATATTGACATTTATTTTAGGTTTACCAAATAAAATTTTATCTCCACAACCCTCAATGGATTCATCCTGCAACTTATCTTGTTCTCGTGAAGACCCTTTAGGAACTTTTATGTCAGCAACTGGAGATGACTTCATTTTATGCCTATGCCTTTCAACCATGGAAATCATTCTAGAAAGTTTCCCAATTTTGACTTGAGTTGATTAAATTCAATTTTTCTCACATTCTCCTATGTATTTTTCCAGTTTGAAATCGCTAACATGCAAAGAGTCATTCGGCTCAACATCAAAATTATCTAGGTTTTTCCTGACATAACTAGTTTTAATCCTTTTGGCCATGTTCTGGGTGATTTGGGTAGGATCCGAATTAAAAAATTATTCATTGAAACCATGTTGTGTATCTTATAAAAGTGGAGAGGTAGGGTTTTTTGGGCGAGGTGGAGAGGCAAGGTTTTCTAAGACACATTCTTTAAAACCATGTTCACTTTTTTATGACTTGCAAAAATATTTTATCTGGATTCGTGTCTGAGGGTTTAATAAAATTATTTCGATGTGGGAATCTATCCCATGTATCCCCCTATTTATTTAACCCAAATTCAACCAACATCAATCAAACCACAATGAAAAATATTGTGTTCAGGGTTCTTTAAACCCCTTTGATAAAATTTGGCCATCTTTGTGAAGATTCTTAACAAATAGAAGCTAAAATCAAATTCATACCCTTAGAACACCATAACCAGCCTAAAATGATATTAAAAAAACAAGCCATATAAGCTCTCACATTTTACCTACCTCCTAACAATCAAAATTAAATCATGATACTTAGGTTTGAGTAAGTTCATAGGAGTACCTTTTATGTTATAGGAAATTTTCTTTGAAAGAAATAAGTTATCCCACGACATGTCATTAACTGGGAAATTCGTTTACCAATTTTCACCCTCCATAGGAAGTTTTGTGGCCTCTGTAATGATTTCCTCATTCACTACGAACTCAACATCCCCAAGTAGCGCGACTTTCCCATTGTAAGTATGGAAAAATTGATTTGCTACTTCAACATTCAACACCCTGAAAGGCTGTATAAATTCTCACCATATTACTTACTTGAATAGGGCATGGTATTCCTCATATGCATCAACAGTTTCGCTTCCAATAGGCTCAGTTCTCACAACTAGAGCCATGGAAAATACACCAAGTTATTTGTAGGGAGATCACATATATTCGAATTAGGGTATCAACAACAGAGTAGAAAAGGACATGGATATGGTTTGGTAGAATGTGAGTTTGTGGAACGACATACCAATACCTTGCATAAAACAAAAAAGTTTTCAAAAGGAAATGCATTAGAGGAAATTTCATCCTAAACATGGCCTCCTAAGGAAAAATAATAAAATAAGAGATGGATTTTGGAGGGAAAAGAAAAAAATGTTTTCTTTTTTTTTTTAATTTCATTTCTGGCTTATATCCTTATAGGTTTACTTAAATTGCGAGTGTATACACTCGATGAATGTGGAATTAAATTTCTCATCCAACGAGTACCCATTATGCATACTTTTGAGAAGACCCACATTGATAAAATATTCAAGATACATTAAAATAACGTGTTGAACACACTTTTTTAATGTATGTTAATTTTTTATCAACGTGGGTCTTCTCAAAAGTATGCATAATGGGTACTTCTTGGATCAAAAATTGAATTCCGCATCCAAAGAGTGTCTACACTTGAAATTTGAGTAAATCTATATGGAGATAAGCCAAAAATACAGTTAAAAAAAGTAGTTATTCTTCTTTTCCCTCCAAAATATTTACATGTACCTCTTTTTAAATTTAAACGATTTTGATTGGTTTACATATTATGACATGGAAATTACGTGAAAATTTCATGGGAAATTTTAGGCTAAAATTTCCTCTAATGATAGTATACAAACTCCAGGAGGGTTTTGCAAGGTAGTTTGAAACAAAAAGAGGAAATTGTACACACAGTACATACTGACAATAAAAACATTTCATAATCATAATGAAATGAATCCATCCTTGGGATATCTCATCACAAACATAGTCCACATGTAGGACCTATAATGTGCCACATATCCATTAATCATTTCTAAATCACCCTTGACATTGCCACATAACCAATATATGAATGAATGAATTAAATGACATTCCTTTCACATATATAGTGATAAGAACACTCAAAATTAGACTCATCAACATAGGGATGAGTGTAGTGATCCACATTATGATAAAATAAATGTTATCAATGAGTCATAGAATGGGTAGGTTTCCATAGTAAGTTTGGTTCATGGTTACGAAGGGAATTAAGAACATACAACATTAAATTTCACCCCCGAAACATTATGTATCAGTTTCAATACATTTACTAAGGATCAACCCATAACAATGTTTAAAATAATGATATCATTAGGACATAAAAGTGATAAAAGCATAAATGTTTTAATCCTTTTACGAAAAAAAAGTCAATCATTAATTTATGATAGAAAAAATATTATGGATTGCAATAAATCATAATATATTAAAAAAAAATAGAACATAACCATTGAAATAACAAAGGAAACCTATTGTTGATTAGCTAACGCGCGCTGCCTCGCGCTATTAGGTCCGATGCGCTGCCCGGCCGGCCATGGCACCATAAAAAAACGGAGCCCTCTCCTCCTCCTATTCACCCGTAGCATTTCGGAATCTTCGGACTCCGAAAGGGAAGAAACTACCGCACCCGAAGTCCCAACTTTCATTAAAACCATGAAATTGAGACGCTTTGTCAAGAACAACCGATCAAAATAGCCTCGCCTTGCCAAAGGTTTGGTCTAAAATTATGGGTCGTCAAGGCCATCAACAAAGTGACAGATGAATGGGTTCAACTGAGGCCTCCCCGCCGACAACGGGATTCGCACGTTGGTCGAGGATTCTTTATTTTCGAATTCACTACCAAGGAAGACCGTGACCTGGTGTTCAGAAACGGTCCATATTTCATGGGAAACCAAGGCCTTTTCCTCAACAAATGGACCCCGGACTTCGACCCTTCTGTCGATGTCCCGAAGGAGGTTCCTGTTTGGGTCCGGCTCCCCAATCTGCCGATCCATTGCTGGAGCTACCAAACCCTGTAGAAGATTGGTAACGGGCTGGGTCGATTCATAGACAAAGCTGACAATAGGGGCCAATACACCTGCGCTAGAATCTGCGTGGAAGTTGACTTGGAAGCTGGTCTGCCGGAAGCCATAAAACTCACAATTGGAGATTGGCATCATTATCAGAAACTGGATTACGAGCAACTGCCCTTTAAGTGCAGAATCTGTCACGAGCATGGTCACTTCCAACGAAACTGTCCTAAAGCACCCTCAAGGGACAAGGCGGAAGAAGAAGGTTGGAAAGAGATCAAAAAGGGCAAGGCAGTTCCAAAGCCCTCGGAACAGACAAAATCTGGAACTATGGGGAAACCCCGATCGACTCCTCAGGCCAACACAAAAGAAGGCCCCTCATCAGCTGAGAAAGAAAACACCCCAGAGAGCCACGAAGAAACTGAAGACCAATCGACCAAAATGAAAGAGACCGCCGGACAACCATCTGTTCCCCTAGAAGCTGCGGATCAAAGGGGAATCGAAGGCACTGCGGAGCACATCAGCCTGGCCTCTGACTCAGGGGGCGACTCAGATGAGAGAGATTCTGATTCAGATGGCTCGCAAATCACCCCTATCAAGTCGACGAGGGGTCGGAAATCCAAGAAAAAACAGAGAGAGGAAAAAACTTATCTGGACGTCCTTCAAGGCTCCCAGAAAACTCTCAAAGGAATGATGAACACCAGATCCGGACGCAAGCAGCATAGGGCTCCAAAAGGAGTCACCACCCCCCAATTCAGTAAATAATGAAGTACGTCTCCTGGAACTGCAGAGGGTTAGGCAGCAGGCTGAAAGAAGAAGCACTAAAAGACATTGTTAGGTTGTACTCGCCTGATATCCTTCTCATCCAGGAGACAAAGATGGAGGATAATATGCTCCTCCAAACTAGTAAGACATTCTGGCGTAAAGGCCCCGGGAGAGCTGTCAGTGCTAGAGGAGCCTCTGGCGGGCTTGCCTCCTTCTGGGACAGCTCCAAATATGAATGGATTCAAGAAGAAATCTGCCCTCACTGGATATTCACTCAGCTCCTCCACAAAGACTCTGGTCAACAAGTAAGTATGTTCAATCTTTATGCTCCAGTCCTTCCCGCGGAGAAAAAACTCTGCTGGGACTCGCTTCAGTCCTTTCTTTTATTGCACAATCCAGAAAACATCATTATTGCAGGTGATCTGAATGTCACTCTAGCCACCGATGAGAAAAAAGGGGGTTCCCTAGTAAGGGATCCAGCTAGAGAATGGGTGGAAGACATTATGCTAGACTGGGATCTGGAGGACATCAAGCCTTCTGCTGGGAAATATACCTGGACTAACAAAAGAATTGGGCCCAACCACATAGCTGCTCGACTGGACAGATTCCTTGTCCAAACCTCTTTCCTTACTTGTGGTCTGTTAGCCTCTTCTAAAATCCTCCCAAACTGCACTTCCGATCATAAACCCATCAGCCTTGAGCTCTCACTTGATGGTAACCTTGGTCCAATTCCCTTTAGATTCAGCCCTTTGTGGATTCAGCAAGAGGGTTTCCAGGAAGTGGTTCTAGATGCCTGGAATCGGCAGATTCAGGGATCCCCTTTCTATGTGTGGGAAGAAAAATTGAGGGGCCTTAAAAGAAGACTCAAGGAGTGGGCTAAATCTCTGAAAACACCCACTGCCAAGAGAAAAGATTCCCTAGATAACCTTGCTGCCCATCAATTAGTAATGGAAAATGCTGTTGTTACTCAATGTCAGCTTCAAAGAGAAGTTGAGTTACAAAAAAATCTTCATAGAGCTAGCAGGGAGGAAGAGGAGTACTGGAGACAAAAATCAAGAAACTTATGGTTACAGGCCGGTGACAAAAATACCAGATTCTTTCATAAACAAGCAGAAGCTCGCAAGCAATTCAAAGCTATCTCTGAAATCAGATCCAATGATGCGGTGGTCCAAGATCCTGAAGGCATCAAAAGAGCTGCTTTCACCTATTTCCAAGAGCTTTATACGGCTCCCGAAAATCCTCCTATAGACTCTCATGCCTATCCTTTTGACCAAATTCCTCATTCCGTTCAGGACTCTGTTAACTCCATGCTGACTGCTCCGATAAGCATGGATGAGCTCAGGAAGGCTTTGGACAGCATGGAGCCGGACAAAGCTCCCGGGCCTGATGGGTTCAATGCCAGGTTCTATCAGACTTGCTGGTCTACCATTAACAAAGACCTTCTGAGAATGGTCAGGAAGTCTCAATCTTGTTCCAAGATCGGAGGCAGCATCAACTCGGCCTTTCTTGCTCTGATTCCGAAAGAGAAAGGAGCTTCCGACTTTGGTAGATTTCGGCCCATCTCACTGTGTAACACAAGTTATAAGCTGATCACCAAAACAATAGCCAACCGTCTCAAGAACATCTTGCCGGACATCATTCCGGAAAACCAAGGGGGCTTCATCAAAGGGAGGAAGATTCTGGACAATATTGTGTTGGTGCAAGAAGCAGTTCACTCAAGCTGCCAGCGAAAAGAGAAAGGAATGGTGATAAAGCTTGATTTGGCCAACGCCTTTGATAGGGTGAAACATGAATTCCTCTTTATCGTTATGAAGAACCTGGGCTTCTCTACAAACTTCATAAACTGGGTGAAAGCTTGTATAGCCTCCCCTTGGATTGCGCCGCTGGTTAATGGCCGTTCTACAAAGTTCTTCAATGCCTCTAGGGGCTTAAGACAGGGCTGCCCGTTGTCCCCGCTCCTCTTCGCTATTCAAGCCTCTGTGCTTAGCTTCCAACTTGACCGCTGTCAGCAAATCCACTCTCTTCCTGGCCTCAGAATTGTTCCTAATGTTAAAGACATTAACCATGCCCAGTTTGCCGACGATACCCTTCTGCTTGGAGGAGCGAGTATAAATTCAGCAAGAGCTTTTAAGAAGGAGCTGGACATCTATAAGGAGGTCTCGGGCAGCAAGATAAATAACCTTAAAAGCACTATCTTTGGCTGGAACTGCTCGGTCAGGGAGCTGGCTGACATTGCCAGACTCTTAGAGATGAAAGGAATTCATACCTGGGAGTTTTTTAAATATCTTGGGATTCCAATTTTCAAATCCACAACTAAATTTGCCCACTGGCTGCCTCTGCTGGACAAACTAAAATCTAGAATCCAAGCTTGGGGTGCCTCTTGGCTGAACAATGCTGGGAAGGTTATCCTGATGAAAAATGTCCTCACAAGTATGCCTCTTTACCAACACTCCATTCTGCTGGCTCCCAAAACCTACCTCAGTAAAATGGACAGTCTGCTAAGAAGATTCCTCTGGGAAGGGGGGAAAAATAATGAAAAAAGACTTCACTTAGTTAATTGGGACACTATTAAAAAGCCAATCCTGGAAGGAGGTCTTCAATTAAAAGATCTGGGTGCCCAGAACCTCACTCTGGGCTCCAAAATCTTTTGGAGTATAGTTGCTGGAAAGGCTTCTTGGAGTAAGAGAGTTCTGTGGAAGAAATATTTCAAGGGACAGCGGCTAAGGTGTTTGGACCAGCCTCCAAAAACCATTAAAGGTTCTCCGATCTTCAAACTCTGTCTTCAAGCCATGGAGCAATTCTGTCACAACCTTTACTGGATTCCAGGTAATGGGAAAAAAATCAGAGTCTGGGATGATAGGATCCTTGGTGATCAGCCTCTGAGTCACATGGAAGGCCTGGCAAACATAAAAATCTGGCTTCAATCCAACAATCTGAATACCCTGTGGGATATCTCAACCTGGAAAAATGACTCTGGAAGTAAATGGAACAGCTGGTATCTGGGAGAGATACCCCAAAGGCTGCAAGCTGAAGCATCGCTTCTTTTAGATATGCTTCAAGGGAAATCTCCATCCAAAGCAACAGCTAAGGACAAACGAGGGTGGGGCTCCCTCTCTGGAAATTTCTCTGTCTCTGAAGGTTACACAAGGAGGACAGCGATTCCTAATGTTCCTCCAGACCCTACTAATTGGAGATTTATTTGGGCCTTCCCTTCGCTCCCAAAAGTCGACTTCTTCTGCTGGACTTTAGCTCATAACATAATTCTCACCAGAGATAACCTGAGAAAACGTGGATTGGAAGGGCCCTCTAGATGCCCTCTGTGTGTGTCAGAGGAAGAGTCTGCTAATCATCTGTTGGTGCTCTGCCCCTTTGCCCGTGATGTGTGGAGGGGGGTCCTGAGGTCTGGAGCTGACAAAGTTGTGATCCCCGGTAATATTCCTGACCTGCTTCACACCTAGGCCATCTTATCTTCATTCTGTCTTTCGAAAAAAAACCTCCTCAAAACAGCCTGGATGTGGATTCCAAAATTCATCTGCTGGAAGCTGTGGTTGGAGAGGAATAATAGACTATTCAGGGATGAAATTTGCACTCCAGGTAAGATAATCGCTAAAATACAAGCTCTACTTGGCGAGACTTTGGATTCTAATCCTTCTTTGAGGAATGAAGCTGCTTTGGACTGTGAGGAGGAACTCTGGCTCAAAGACAATTCTACAAACCTTGTTTGCAAGCCCCTGCCCCCTGCTATTCCCCATGCTAACTGGGAAATCCGCCTTGAAGAACAGGAGTTTATCAAATGGCGCTCTGCTCTGGATGACCATTGCCTCTTTTTCGACGGGGCCTCTAAAGGCAACCCTGGAGCTGCAGGTGGAGGTGGGGTTCTGCTGAATCCGGATGGATCAATTGAATTTCGATATCAATGGGGGCTGGGCATAGAATCTAATAACATAGCAGAAGCTCTGGCTCTGTGGCAAGGGCTCAAACAGGCTATCAAAAAGAACATACTATCTCTGACAGTCTTTGGTGACTCCAGGATGATCATACAAGCGTTGAATCTTAAGTCAAATCCCTCACAGATTCATCTAATCTCCATTCTTAAGAAAATCAGGCTTACTCTGGCCCAATTCCGTCATATATCCTTTTTCCATATTCTGAGACACCTGAACAAGCAAGCTGATCTTGAAGCCAATCTGGGCTCCATTCGCTGCAGAAGATCCCTGCTAGTTAATGCTGACGAATCTGAATGCATCATCCCTTAACCCCCTAAGGGTCGACCTGTTCACAAAGTGGATCTCTTATTACAGACCTGCAAGTCCGATCCCAAGCATCCATCCAAAGTATTTGAAGCCGATCCTTCTCTGGACCATCATGCCAATCCTTCTTCTGACCATTTACGCTCTATTCTGTATCAGTAACTGGGCAAACAAAAGACGAAACCTGGAGATTGGCTCTAAGGGCGAGATCAAACTAATAGGGAGGTCCATCAAATTTAAGCAGCAGCCCTCATGTCTCTGGAGGGGAATCCGATCTACAGGCCACTTCAATAATCTTAAAGGCGCTCAAAGTCGTTTATCCCCACCAACGCATAGTCCCCTTGGACAAATTATCAATTCCGACCTCTGCTCTCAAATCTGCAACACGGAAGAGGCAATAGCACCGATACACTTCCAAGATATCCGCTGCAAATGTTGGGTCAACCCAAATCAAGTTTCAGAACTTATGAGGCGAGGCGCTCTCGGAGCCATTTCAACCGGATTCAAAGGTCGTGACACATCAATCTGTAACAGAAATGGTTGTAAACCTTCAAGAAGTTTGCAAATGTAGTAACTTAATCCCGTGAAATCAGATTTGTCTAAATTGTTGTAGAATGTTCAAGATGCTGCTACTTTTTGCCGCTCATTAATACCAATAACCGTTGGCTGCTTCAATATAGTTAGTACAAGGCTCAAATCAAAAGTCATAAAAAAATAGAAGCTTTCTACAGGATAACATTCCACAAAGAAATTTAAAAGAAAGAATGCCCAAAATTGGTAAATGATCAAATACTCAAGAATTTAATTCAAGAAATAGGGGGTCCATTTTATTAAAAAGAAGAAATGAAAGGGGAGTTGTTGGGAAACCAACAACCTTCAATCTCGATAATGGATTCCTAGTGATCAGCCTGCTTATTGTCGACACCAACAATGATTTTGGGTACATTTCGAGTTACCTCCCGGACTACCTCGGTCTATTGAGCAATGCATACTCTTATTATTTCCCTTTTACCCTATGGAAAATCTTCTTCATATGGTTCTAAGTGAAAATCTAACACTTATAGGCTTCAACCCTAACACCTCTGATTTTTTCTCCCACAAGTTGGGTAATGCGGCACTTAATTCTTACGTTAAATTCATTCTAGGGTTCCCCTTGTAAACTAAAGTCACATTTGTCTCCTTTCCTATAACTCGCAGCTTCCAATCCCTTTTATACCATTTTCCTTTATATTTTTTGCTACTTCCAATCAATTTTGTAGCCTTTTCCTCTATATTATTTTATTGCCTCTCGATTTCTACACATCCCTACCCTCTGACCTACGTTTAAATTTTTCATTAAAAAACTTCATTTTTGTGATTACATCATCCAGTGTCTCGTGTTCATTGAACTTAATTTGATCCCTAAATTCGATGGAATTCCATTAATATATCTCTATACTTTTTCCTTTTCCTCCTTGAGGTAGGGCACATATCTCAGCAGTTCCAAGAATTTGGTGGTGTATTCTTCATTAAACATTTGACCCATCTTGAGTTCATAAAAATCCTTGGCTTTACTTTCAAAATATCTCTCAGACAGGTATTTTCTCCTAAAATATTCCTCAATCTTCTTCCAAGTCAACTTTTCCTATTCATGTCCATGTTGTGACCTATTAGTGCTATATTTCACCATCATGTTGTTCATTCCTTAATTTTTTACTATCATTTAATGTCTCCATGATGTTATATCATACAAAAAAATAACTGTTAGATCAAACAAAGCCTAGATTCATAATATAAATCATCACCTTGGCTCATTATTATGATTATGTCGGTGCAAGGCTAGCTGAAACATTACACCCTAGGTTAGCACATCCATAACAACAAAATCATGTCAATATCAACATTAATATACTATATACACATATCATAAGCAATACAAAAAGCAACAGAAATCATCAATCCACGTGACAACTACGCTATAAACACCTATCACATTTTTCTAGAGCCCTATCATGTTTCCAAAGGTTTAGTGTTGAAACATTTTCTCTGATACCACTTTGTAACACAACCCCATTCCTACCCATATCCCATACTAAGGAAAAAATATGGCGTTACTTACATTGACCCGACCTAAATTGTCTTATTATGGAAATGTGGTCTAAAAAATTTATCATTTTTCGATCTTCTTAAAACCCAAAATAAACCTCGTCATTGCATCTATCTCATTGAGAAATTTCGTGTGATATAATTTTTTTTGAAAACCGAATTTCAGATCAAAATAGATGGCCATTTAAAATTTGGTCCATTAATCCCTGCCACATCATCCTATTTTTCCATGACGTACACACATGTTCCCCATGTGGTCCCAACATGGCACTCCAAGTCATGATCATGACACACCCAAGCAATTCCATTTCATTTTCCCATTTGTAGATGACAACATGGATATGCCATATCACCCCAAATTGGAGCCCATGGAACTAGCCCAAAGTGTTCATGTCACATAATTTATGTTATAATTATAATTGGGTGTATAAGGCATGCACACATGGAAAGCCCCACTTCGCATTGGCATACACCTTCCCTAGCCCTGGCATTTTTCTATTGTAACTTTATTACTCTTCTTTCCAAATTCCCATGGTCCCGAGGATGGCACGAACTTCCCCACTCGTGATCTCAGAGAAAAATTTCTCATCCTAGGACACACTTTCCTCAACGTTTTTTCTCTGGTTACTCCATTTAAAAATGTCAGGGTGGAATCATCTTTGAGGTGAATGGCGTTGATGTTCCTCGCTCTTGGACATAAACTTCAACCAAAATTGGCTGCCTCTCCCCATAATCATAGGGATGATATCAGCCTAGGGTCACATCATTCTTATATCACCTAATCCATGTGGCCTCTTTTGGGAGTGCCACGTGTTATCCATTCTTGACCCATTTAGCCCCACTAAAGGACCATTTATGAGTGGCACATTTCATGCCACCATGGTTCCACATCATTCTTACTCCATCCATTGTCCACTATGGCTTGTGGATACCAGGTCCTCGACCTCTTACAAAACATGAATTTCTCATTATAAAATAAAATTTATTTTTTAAATGGTTTTCCAACCTTGAGGCCTTATCTGCTAATTTTTCCATCATTTGTCATTCCTTCCTTCAATCTCCAGACTCAGTCTCCCAAAAAAAAATTATTTTGTGTTCCAAGGAAAACCCCTAGGGTCCCTCCATCTGAAGGATCCCATGGCTCAAGGCACCAAAGGCTTAGATTTAAATGAGATTATGATCCTTCACAGTTCTGCGTCGAGGGTGGAGAAGAACAGTGAAGGGTCAGAATCTCATTTAAATTGAAGCCCTTCGTGCCTTGAGCCATATGATCCTACAAATGGAAAGACCATAGGGGTTTTCCTTGGCACACATAATATGTATATATTCGAGTGAGGCGCCTTCAAGAATTGGTTTCTTGCCTCCCTCCATTGTTTTATAATATACATAAAACACACACACACACACACACCACATATACTATATGGTCTGGGATGCCCTCATCACCCTACCATACAACCCATCACTCTTGAGCTTATTAAGGTATTAGCCCGACCCCGATGTTATATACAAATATAATATAATACATTTAATGACACTATCCATTCTAAGCTTATATATATATATATATATATATATATATTTGTGTGTGTGTGTGTGTGGAAAGGTTGGGTCGAGTCATTAATAATCTTAGAAGGGATAGTTTCCTTACATGTATTATATTATATATGTATATAGCATTGGGATTGGGATGAGACCTTAATAAGTTCAGGCGTGATGAGTTGTATGGTAGGGTGATGAGGGCATCTTAGACCATACAATAAAATTATATAGATATATATATGATACATGTCATGGTTGGAGGCTTCACAAGTCAAGGGGTACCCACACACACAAACACAAATATGTGTGTGTGTGTGTGTGTTTGTGTGTGTATGTATCTATGTATATTATAAAACAATGGAGGGAGGCAGGAAACCAATTATTGTAGAAGCCTCACTTGACATATATATATTATGTGTTCCAAGGAAAAACCCTTCATAGTCAGCCTTTATATGACTATACAAACCTAATAGGGACACACACACACACACACACACATAGATATATATGTATGTGTATATGTATGTTATTATATGTATATATGTGTGTGTGTGTGTGTGTGTGCGTGTGTGTGTGTGTTTTTGTCTTAGGATTTTATAGTGATATAAAGGTTGAATATGAAGATACTTAAGATATAGAAATCATTTTACAATAAATATTTTTCTCATCCTTTATTCTCAGTTAGTTAAGTCAAATTCAAGCTCATAAATAAACAATGGAATTAAACCATTCCTTAGAATCTTTAAACATGAAATTATCATTCCTCTGCAGTATGATCATTAGCATTGTAACAACACATTAAACATAGACATGATATTCACAGGCATATGAAAACAAGTGAATACTTATATTATAAATAAGTCTGACAATTGAGATTGGGACTTCAACTCTCCACCCAACCTTAGAATGGCTTGCACCACAATCATTTCTTGTAACCAATCACCCCCGAGTGAGATTCAAATCTTGAGGAATGCCTTCAAGGAAATAACTGATACTACTAGCTGAAAAAGGGAGTCCAAATATCATGTCATTTCCACCCACCAGTTATTCAGGGAATCTAAAGGTTATAACACCTCCACCCTTTAGTGAATGTAGGGAATATAGAGGGAAAACCACCTCCACCCTTGAACTAGTGCCCTTAGTAGCTCCTCCTTGAACCTGTAATCCATAGCTCATTGAATCAATTGCTTAAGATCCAATAATTAAATAAGGTCCCAATACACTCTTGATCCAAGAATCGAAAGGAACATGGCCTCCACCCAACCTATGGAATACAAAGATCCTATGTCCTTCAAATGAGAGATGCCAAGACTAACATTATCTACTCTAAACCAAAATTTCTTCCTCTTTCCATCCATCCTACATGTTAATATTTTCTTCCACTTCTCAACCTTCTTCAACGCACAAAATATAATTGTCGCTTTAGTTATGTGACCTCTCCTCTTCCTCTGCTTCCAAGGGAAATATCACTTCTTTTGGTTTTTTGGTTCTTTATCTATGTGTGCTCCGTCACTCCTTGTTAATCTCTTGGAATAATTCTCCTTTCTCTTCACATTCCTTCCTTTTTGCTTAGTCTCCCCTTTTGACTATTCTCACATCATCACATGATTCTCCTTCCTATTCCATTTCATCTCCTCTCATAATGTGTTATGATTATGGAGAAATCCATGTCTCCCTTTCCATGATGGTTGTTTCAACCACCTTTTGGTAGTTTTTGGTCAAGGTCTTCACCTCTAATCGCATGTCTCCTGGCCAATGGTTCTATTGTCTCCCCAAACTCTTCCATCCTTCCATATTTTAATCATTTTAATTTAATATCACAATCATAATTAAATTATTTTGGTTATGCTACTATGTATGACTCATCTTGTCTAATGTTTCCCAAGCACCTTCTTCCCTAAAGCTCTGAATCGGTGTCCCAATTTCTCAGTCATTTTAATTATAACAAAATTGATTTAAAAATATTTACAACAGGGGGATTTTACCAGGGATGTCACAAATTGAGAGGAGCTCAGTTATATGGTTATATTATTCATGAGAAGCAATAAAGAGAAGGAGAATTGTCAAGGGACCATAGGAACCGGTGAATGGATTTCCTTTTTTTCTATGCAAGCCTTCAACGACCATATTTTGTCATGTGATTAGGTAGAATCAATGCTTGAGAGGTAATAAAATCCTATTTATTATAAGTGAAAGAGAATGTATTTAACACTCTATACCCTAAGTTGAACCCTTTTTTAAATTCCATGAGTGAAGCATCCTTAGACATAAAGTTAGGCTTGATTGTAGCTATATTCCATAAACTTATAGTGTATTTTTTCTTGTGGTTGGGTGGAGTATGGTTTCCCCTTCTTCAGTTTCCAACAAGTTTAATTGAATCAAATAAGTTAAATATATCTTGTTTCTAATGAAATGAAAGTACTTCTTATAGTGTAGTGCTTATTTCTATGTTGTATTGCTATGGGTAAATGTGATGACGATCTTAAAGCTAATGTTTAGTTTCTATTGAATGTGTATGCATAGTGAGTTGACTATATAGCATAGTTTGCTTGAATGTTAGTTAGTATTCATTTTACAAATATGGTTTTGTATGCAAGGTAAATATTCTCAATGATTATGTGTGATCATGATGCCATATCATGAATTCATGAACTATGACATTAATTTTAGTTGTAAGGACTAACTATGATAGCAATAGTTTATAAACTAAAATGGTGAAGGGAGACTTGTATGATGGTATGAACTTAAGAATCCTTGTGTATCTAGAGATATTCCAGCTTACAAGACCCTATCTATTAAAAAGGTGACAGGGATGAGGAAGATTGAAGTTATTTGATTAAATGAAACATATTGATTTATTTTGGAATATATTGAGAGCTTTGAATTTTCAAAGTAATTGAGTAATATCACTAATCTAAAAGTTAATTTTAGTTCTTCAAATGTATTTTTGGACTTGGAGGATTTATGCATAAGTTAGGAGAATTATCCCTTAAAATTTGGAGTTTCGAAAGTATTAGACTTTGCCCTTGGTCACATGGCCCAACGAGAACCATAACCAAGAGCCATGTGGAAGGGGGGTGCCTACTATAATATTGGGCCACTAGAGGAATAAAATAAATTCCTTTTTAAGGAAACTCTAGTATGCCACGTCTCTGGCTAGAAAAATTCACTTGACGACAAAAAAATATATTAACTAGGAATGTTATCTAACAACATTGGATATTGGAGTACTAGAAATCCTAAATAATGATTTCATTATGATTTCACAAAGGATGATATGTCAATGTCATGTGTATAACGCATGTCACCCATATTAAGTATGTTTAGCATTCCAACTATGTAAATATGTGTGACACGTGACAACACCTACATCAACAATTACCATGTGTCAAAGAACATGTCAACTTCCACCACAAGTTACATAATAATTTGTTGTAAATGGATGAGGTGTGATGTTAAGTTGTCATACTAGCATATTGGGATTTCGTGAATGTTGTAGTTTAGAAAAACTACAATATCCTGGTATTATAGTATACACACTTGTTAGTCCCCTAAATTGCATTCTTTTTTACCATTCTTCCCTTCCCAAATTGTAATCATTTATCTTGTTTTACCTATCTTATGCGTCCTCATCCTGCACTAGTGCGAGAACGATGACACATTTTGCATTAACTTCATATTATACATTTTTAACTCAACTTAGCATTTATTAAATATCTATTACGTGATTTCTTACTTAGAATTACTTTTGTAACTTATCGTTACCTCCTATGCTATTTAATAGATAAACACTTATCTTGACCACTGATTTTTAGTGTAGAACAGAACTTGCACCAGCACCAGCACCGTGAATCTTGGCAGCGAATCCGGATCACTTGGGTTGCCACCTGTTTTGTACTGACTTAGCTATGATCAACGAAGACATATCCAAAGGCAGCCGAGTCCCAGCTATGACAACAATTAAATCTAGAGTAGCTGAGATCGGACTTAAGAGAGACGAACAACTGGAGATAGCAGCGGCCTATTATGTTAAAAGCGATTTAATTTTGAAGGCCGAAAGCTTATTCTGCAATCGGTTATGTAATTTTTTATAACGATTTATGTAATTGGCTATGTAATGGTTAAAAGATATAAGTAGAAATGTAAATAGGACAAGATGTTCAATGTTTTGATAGAATTGAATAGATCAAAGAATAGAACCAGCGAGGCAGTAACAGTTCTGTCTTGTGTTATTGCCCAAATCTGGGTTGGATATGTAATTGCTTTAAGGATTTAATAAGAAGAGCCTCGCCTCATGCTTCATACATTTCATCATTTGGCTTAAACAGTTGATGAGCTGATACTAAGTAGCATTTTTGTTTGAAAGGGAAATGCGCTGGTTGGCTAAGGGCCCAGCCAACCCAGCACGTTCTCCCTCCTTGTTGTTCTTGTAATTTATGTTTTAAACTGTCAAGTGTGATTTAATTTATAACATTTGAATTTCTGTTTAAGTGGAAGCAGATCTGCTGCATGAAGTAGTTAAGTTACTTTCTACACATTTGATTTATTTTCCTTGCCTGGTTTGAGCAGGAGGAGTTACCTGCCCCAATGCACGTTGGTGTGCTATTTACTTTCTGCACGTTGGTTTGGTTTCTCCCTGGTGCAAGCATGAGAACTGTTCTTGCACCAGCGCTAGATAATATGATGCAGCAAGCCTTTCTAGTTTACTTCTAACAACTTTCTTGCTTTTACTTACATTTTAATTAAAAAATAATGTTCTCTTACTTTCTACAGATATTCATCTTTGTTGATATATGATTTGGTTTTATAACACTGCAGTAATGAATCATTGATTTCAAGAATAAAAAGTTAAAGTGTAAGAAGCTCTGATTGAGTACAAGAACCAATTTCTTGGTATTGGATCTGAGTGCTACGAACTTGAGAAAGTTCAAAGACCTTGCATGAAGAAAAACATTTTATGGTAAAGACATTACTTTACACTTTCTGCATAAATCGTTGTTCCTGCACTAGTGCAAGAAGACTGCACTAGTGCAAGATCGATTTTCACGAGAAGGATATCTTTACATACGCAGGATTGAAGGGGCCCATTTGTTGAAAATTGCTAAGGTGTCTTTGCTTAAGGAAACACATTCTCACTAGCTAATCAATATTTAGCTAGAGTGATTGCTCCTCTTTATTTATGAATCTCTTTTGCAAGTACATTTCTTCTTGTTCTAGCCTCAGATTGTTTTGATGGTTCGAGTTCCCTTTTTTCTCTAAAGTTTGATTATGCAATTCTTCTTTTCAAAAGTAGGAGTTGATATTAGAAATATTCATACCATCTCTGGCATTTCCTGTGCTTCGTCTCTAAGTTTACGAATCCCCCGGGTTGACAATTTAAGTGTTGAGGATTTTTACTTAAGTGTAATTCCTGCACCCAACATTTTGGCGCCGTTGCCGGGGAGGCGATTTGATTTGGTAAGAATTTTCTGATTGTATAATAGAGGTAAGTTTCCTTTATTTTTTTTCAAGTATTTTTGAAGGAGTTTTTACTGGTGTTGATTGATTTCTGACAACATTTTTTACTAGAAACTGTTTTGATATTTTTCTTTCTTTCTTGAAATGAATGCCTAGGAAAGGTAAGGGTTCGAAGCCCACTAAGGGCCAAAAGATTTTTTCTCACATTGGGTTTCCTTTTGCAAGCAGGAAGCCCAATCCAATCCAAACCCATCACGCAGGAAAAATCCACCTAGATTCTGGTAATAACAGCTCAGGTGTGGATTAGCCTGTGGAAAGCGATACAAGCAAGAAGGGAACAATGGCAGACCAAGGAGATCATTTGGAAGGAATTAGTGACAACCAGGTAAGTGAAGGAAAATCTACTTTTGTGTTTCCAATTGTGGATCCTGATACTATGTCACAGATGAAGAATATTCCACTGTCAGCTCTCCCTCATTTCCATGGTAAAGTTCATGAAGATCCTGACTCTTTTCTATTTGAGTTTGATATTTTGTGTAGAAGTTATGATTATGCAACTGAGGCTCAGAAGTTAAGATTATTTCCTATTACCCTCAAGGACTCAGCTTTACGCTGGTTTATGGGGTTAGGAAGAAACACCATAACTTCTTGGGATCAGATGAAGAGGGTATTTTTGTCTAAATATCAAGAATATTTCAAAACTTGGGACATGCAGGATGAAATTTTTACAATCATACAAGATGATGATGAAATGCTTGAAGATTATTTGGAAAGATTTCTGTATATTTTACAAAGGTCAAAAATTAAGCTTGATCCCAACACTATTAGAACCTTGTTCTTAAGAGGACTTACTGATAATGCTAGAAACAATTTGAATCTGTTAGGACAAGGTGATATTTCTTAACAAACTTTTGATCAAATTTGTGAATTATGCCGGAAATTTTCAAGAAATCAGTATAGATCCGGTAGAGGAACTCAAAATAAAAATAGAAAGATTGAATCTACTGATACTATGATTATTGGACTGGAAAATAAAATGGAAAACATGAAAATTGATATAATGAACACTGTTACTAAATAGTTAGACTCTTTAAAATTTCAACAAAAACTTATGAAGAATAAGAGTCATTATGTATTTTCTATCCTAAATGCAGAGACAAGCATCCCCCTAAAGAATTTCCTCTTAACTTGAAAGAAACTAATAAGTGTGCTATTTGTGCAGAAGACCATATCACAGAAAAATGTCCCTCTATACCTGGACTTAAAGCAGTATTTACAAGGGGGCATCCTGAAGCTGAACAATTGTATGCTATGGGAGCAAGAAGAAATTGGCCTTAGGTAGGTGCAGGTATGGCTCCTGAATTTCCTCCACACTATTTTGGTTATAATCCACATGCATATTCGTATTCTAACTCTCATCAACAGTGGCAGAATGGAAATCAATATCAGCATGTAATGTTCCAAATTTTATGGAACATTATTTTTTGTTAAAAAGATTAATGAAATGGGTAGGGGACCCATTCTTTGCATCATTAGAGAATAAAAATCCTCTAAGTATGAAAGAGGATCATATTGGAGCTGGATGTCACACCTCCATGTGTGAAAGGAGGTTTTTGCATACATGCTTGGCCAAGGTTGACCAAGTCAAACTGCGTTGGCATGAGTTGGAAAGCACTATGTGGGACAACGTAGGAGGGAAGATTCTAGAGGGAGGAAACCCTAATTCGAAGTAGGGCCCATGTAGGGAAGGCTCATTGTTTAAAAGAGGAGCAAGGCAGCCATTGAGACTATCTTTGATCATTTTTGCATTCAAGTCTTGGAGACTTGTTGCTGCCTCTTGCTGTTCAGCAGAGCTACAGTGCCTTCGGGCACGAGGGAGTCCTGTTGAGGATTTCCTCTCCTTATTGAGTAGCTCATGAAGGATTGCACTCCATTCCCCATATTCAAGCCATAGCTTCAGCTATCTACATCAGTGCAGTTTCTGCAGTAGTTATTGTGCAGTGTTACTTGGTGTTGCCGGGGAGGTTTCCACACACCATCCGAAGCTAGTTTTCCAGTGGAGGGAGACTCCATCCTTTGGGGGATCATAAAAGGGGGTTTATGAGCATATCCCATCATCTTTGGCATCAGACCAACCACATTCCATCATTGGCAATGTAGTCCCTCTCTTAGACAACATTTTTCTTGGTGCATATTTGCTGTGAGGGATTAGCAGATTTTGGAGGGGAAGTCTTGGGTGAAAGGATCAGCCTTTCACTTCAGATTTTCATTGGATAAGGGCTCTTCATCTACAACAGCTATTTCATCCTTCTCCATTCATTTCCAGCTCTTGAGTTGCTGCTACCCAGCAACTCCAGCATTTCTGTAAAATGCCATTTTTGTATAGATTTCAGCCAATCCTCTTAAAGGATTGTTGTATTGTATTTTCAGGGGTTGAGATCATGCTCCCCCTTCTTTATTTGAGCCTACATTGCTATATCATTGTATTTCCATTGTTTATGCAGCAGTTCCTCTCTTTAACTGCGCAGTCATGGCCTAGGGCTTGATATATACAACAGTGTTCTTCATATTTGTATGTACAGATTTCTTGAGGCTTGTTGTGCCTAGCTTGAGAGATTATTTCCTCAAGGAGATGTATATTTTATGCTGCTATGTCTTAATATGATGGACATTTGATTCTCCAGCATTTTATGTGTTCATGAGTCACTGCTATTTCCATTTGATGTATTTGTTATTGTTGTAGCTGCAATTTTGGGAGATTCCCAATCTTGTTGTATTTCCCTATTGGGGATATTGTCCTTTGACAATCACTCTATAGACAAAGTCTGCTAGTGGGCCAGGTGGCCTCTGGAGATCATCCTTTGTTTAAAGGTGACAAATCCAGTAAATTCCCCTGTAGTCTATCTCTGGAATAGATTTCCTTGTCATTTGACAATGTTTCTGAAAAATGAACATTACAATGTTATCAGAGCATCGAACTGGCACAGCCTGTGAGTTCGATTTCAGAAGAGAATGATGAAGAATATGAGAATGATCTGATCTAATTTTGAATAAAGAAGAGCCTCCATGAGGAGGAGGAGAAGAAGAAAAGGGGAGAAGAGGAAGGTCCATGCACTTCCTATTCTCTTGAAGACCAGCATGGAAGATGCTTCGATTTCCAGATCTTAAGCAAGTACCTGGGTAACTATGAACCCCATTCTACAGCATTCAGGGGATCTACAACATTCCCATAGTCTATTCAGCAGATGGAGGAGAGAATTCCCTGTGGGAAAGAAGAAATCAGTGGTTACTTCAGCTAGAGCTTGGGAGAAGAAGCTGGAGGCATTTTTATTGTTGCATCTAGCGGCAGAGAAAGAAGCAGTGGAAATGGCAGTGCTACACATGGAGTAGGAAACCTCTGTTTGGTGGTTCAAACCCTTGGTCCATTCAAGGGTGAGTTCTTTTGGATACTTTTCTCAAGGGTTGATCCAAACCTTTGATGGAGGGAGGACAAAGGAAGAGAAAGCCATTCCACCATGGGAGGAGAATTGCACCAACGCTGCTACAGCTTTGGAGGAGCAGCCTTCTACATATATGAATGAGGAAGCCATTGGAGGAAAATCCATTGTAGCCACACAAGAAGGCCCCAAGGTCCACCAAGGTATGAGTAAAGTTCCACTTTCTATTTCAGCAAATAATCTTAAGGATGGTGGAATTTCATATGAGGAGGTCCCAGGATCGAATCACATGGCCACCTTAGAGCCTCATGTTTTCACTGCGCTGTGCAAAGGGTTCAAGGAGGAGAAGAAACCTCATCCTCATACATCTTTGATGATTTCAATTCAGCCTTCAAGGTGGGAGTGTAAACTTTGGGAGGATGAAGTAAACCATGACACCTCCATGGAGAATCATGAAGCAAATTGTAAAACCGGAGGAAGAGATAGCTGCTACATCATTGGAGAAATCAACAACGTTGTTGAACTTGGGTGGAGAGGAGAAATCACCTCCATCACATTTGGATCCTCATAGATCCAACATATTCATGGGAGAGAGGCATTTCCTAAGAGGTCTCCAAGGAGCTGCATTTCAAACTCTCATGAAATGCAAAAAGCAGGAATTGGTTTGGGAGAATGGTAGCCCTCATGGGAGGAGTACCAAAGAAGAGGATAAGTGGCAGGGTGTTTACATCATTGGGCAGCAAGGAGAAGGGATACATATTTCTGATATGACACATATATCAGTCATTATACCTTCATCACATGAGTCATATGATGTGAGCATAATGGGGTAGGAATCACTTGAGTTGCTTGGCATTGATGGGGGAGAGCACAAGCAGATTTTCTCTCACAAGATTCATAATGTTGCAGGAGGAGGAGATGGAATTCTCTCCTTGACTTTAGATTATAGGAAGGTACTTCCACCTTGGAAGGGACTTCTTATATATTGCAGCATTATGAGAGATATCTTTGACAAAGAACATGTCAAAGAATGGAGCTGGATATTGATGAGAGCCTATGTGTATAGGCCAACAATGTTCTCTCTTTGGAGCAGTAACCAATGGATGAAGTGTGCCCAACGGAAGTGTGGTGGATCCATAACGCACAAGTCCTAGGAAAATTTCATATTTGTTGCACTTGATAGACAAAGAGGAGGTGATATGGATGAGGTAGTGGAAGAAGTCATCTATGATACATTCTTCTTGACTTGGATTTCCAAGCATGAGAAGAAGGATCTTCTTGCTGCAACTAGTTCATTCCTCTTCATGGGAGCATGCCAAACAACTATGGAGGGTTCATTCATGGATCCATACATCATCTTACTCCCAGTATATGGTAAGAAATCTGTTCTTACATTGGCTTATTTGTATACTCTTACCATTATTTTGCAGTGCATGGCTCTACAAGAGGGCAAGCTTTTCAGATTTCTCCATGGCTCAAAATTGGGCCAATTTGTATGATGGAGATAGCCATATTTTATAGGGCCTTGGGAAAGTGTTACCTTCCATGTATTTTCAGCATTTATGTTCAGCCACTTACCATGCATTATCAGAACATACATTATTATTCATGAGCTGAAAACAACTTGCCATATCATTTCTCAAAGCAGCAGTTTGGGAAGCTGCACTGTGACCACTTGGGAGACTGTTGGTACAACTTTGCACAACATGAAACCTTCAGTACTTACATCATTTTATTGCTGATTATGGTCTCCTTGGCTGATATTTCTGTTATCTCAGTGAAGGACATGATTAGAGGAGAGACACATGGGATGAATGTGTCCTTGATGAGGGAAGACTCCCATATTTTCTGCAATACATGTTCTAAGGGGAACATGAGGAGGCATGGCTACAGCCACATATTTTCTCATTTGTGGGGAAAGCCATGGGCTTGGTAATGTTATCCATCCATTTTATGTATATGGGCAGGTGTTTGACCTTATGTTGCTGATTCACTCATCTATTTACTATTTAGTAGTAGATGTGATATTTGTTGTGCAATACTTGCCATGTTATTTTCTGCAGTTGCAGTGGATGAGGTTGCATTATAACCCTATGAGACATTGTTTGCACTTGCTGCACATTGTATAACCTACAGAAAACATGTCATGGGGGGCATTCTATGATGATCTTGTCCTATTCATCATAGATGACATGTCTTGGGCCAGCTGATTTTTCATTGATGGAGGGGAGATTCTTAGGGAATTACTCTTCATTTTGCCATTTGAGGGAAATATATTTGCAGCCCAGGATCAGCATACACTCCACATTTGTCATAAGAGGTGGAGAGGACAGCACGGGGCAATTTATAGTGCTTTCCATGATCAGATTTCAGCCCACCTTCATTTCTGGAGCTCAAGGTGGAGGGTGATTTTTCCATGAGTTGTCTTGTTGGAAGGTAGCTTATTTTCATGATTGATGTCATGGGGATGAGAGATTCATATGAAGGCTGATAAGTCCCATTATATATCAGATCTCATGCCTCAAGGAGGCCCTTAGATAGCTCTTGTTCCTTCATGGATACTTGTTTCTACATGATAGTTTTTTTGGGAGTGTTCACCCCAAGGCTAGATTGCATATGTTGGGGGGACAGATGGAGATTTGATTGCTGATATGGCATCCTTTTCCTTGAGAAGATCATCACATAAGGATGCTACAGGAGGAAGGGAAGAAAGAAACTCAGTTCATCCTTGCAATTTCTTGAGGGCAAGAAATATTTTGAGAGGGGAGGACTGTAATGTTCCAAACTCTATGGAACATTAATTTTTGTTAAAAAGATTAATAAAATGGGTAGGGGGGCCCATTATTTGCATCATTAGAGAATAAAAATCCTCTAAGTATGAAAGAGGATCATATTAGAGCTGGATTTCACACCTCCATGTGTGAAAGGAGGTTTTTTCATGCATGCTTGGCCAAGGTTGACCAAGTCAAACTGTGTTGGCATGAGTTGGAAAGCACTATGTGGGACAACGTAGGAGGGAATATTCTAGAGGGAGGAAATCCTAATTATAAGTAGGGCCCATGGAGGGAAATATAATTTTTTAAAAGAGGATCAAGGCAGCCATTGAGACTATCTTTGATCATTTTTGCATTCAAGTCTTGGAGACTTGTTGCTGCCTCTTGCTGTTCAGCAGAGCTGCAGTGCCTTCGGGCACGAGGGAGTCCTGTTGAGGATTTACTATCCTTCTTGAGTAGCTCATGAAGGATTTCACTCCATTCCCCATATTCAGGCATTCAGGCCATATCTTCAGCCATCTACATCAGCGCAGTTTCTGCTGCAGTTATTGTGCAGTGTTGCTGGGTGTTCCCGGGGAGGTTTCCACACACCATCCGGAACTAGTTTTCCAATGGAGGGAGACTCCATCCTTTGGGAGATCAGAAAATGGGGTTTATGAGAAGATCCCATCATATTTTTCATTAGGCCAACCACATTCCATCATTGGCAGCGCAATCCCTCTCTTAGACAACATTTTTCTTGGTGCATATTTTCTGTGAGGGATTAGCAGATTTGGGAGGGGAAGTGTTGGGTGAAAGGATCAGCCTTTCACTTCATATTTTCATTGGAGAAGGGCTCTTCATCTACAACAGCTATTTCAGCCTTATCCATTCATTTCCATCTCTTGAGTTGCTGCTTCCCAGCAACTTTGACATTTTTTCAAAATTCCATTTTTGTATAGATTTCAGCCAATCCTCTTAAAGGATTGTTGTATTGTATTTTCAGGGGTTGAGATCATGCTCCCCCTTCTTTATTTGAGCCTACATTGCTATATCATTGTATTTCCATTATTTATGCAGTAGTTCCTCTCTTTAACTGCGCATTCATGGCCTAGGGCTTGATATATACAACAGTATTCTTCATATTTGTATGTATAGATTTCTTTAGGCTTGTTGTGCCTAGCTTGAGAGATTATTTCCTCAAGGAGATGTATATTTTATGCTGCTATGTCTTAATATGATGGCCATTGGATTCTCCGGCATTTTATGTGTTCATGAGTCACTACTATTTCCATTTTATGTATTTGTTATTGTTGTAGCTGCAATGTTGGGAGATTCCCAATCTTGTTGTATTTCCCTATTGGGGATATTTTCCTTTGAAAATCACTCTATAGACAGAGTTTGATAGTTGGCCAGGTAGCCTCTGGATCTCATCCTTTGTTTAAAGGTGAAAAATCCAGTAAATGCCCCTGCAGTCTATCTCTGGAATAGATTTCCTTGTCATTTGACAATGTTTCTGAAAAGGGAACATTACACAGCATGGGAAACCTTCCCAACCATGGAAACAAGGTTGGAGAGGCCCTACTCATTCTCCATATTCCTACCAGCCACCTATGCAACCATATACATCTACACATGTACCTTATCCAATGCCTCAACTTCCGAGTCAAACCACCCCATTACCTTTACCTCCACCCTTTCGACCTCCTCAGTTGCCTGCTCAACCTACACCCAATCCTAATAATAATAATAAAGAAGTGAAAATGATCCATGTAACAAACCCACCTTTACCATTCGAATACCAATCTATTCCAGTTGGAGTTCATGATATTCAGTTAAGATCAGGAAGGACTGTAATGCCAGAAAATCAGAAACAACCTATGGTGATTGTTGAGGAGAAAGGAGAAGAGGAAACTCTTAACCATTCTCCGAAAGTTGTCACTAAGCATCCCTTACCCTCTGAGTCCTTGCCATCTTCTTCCAACCAGCCTCCCTTTCCAGAGAGGCTAGTAACGAAAAGAAGAGAGCCTGTTTCTGAGACTAGTTTGGCATCGGAACTTCCGAATCTTTTCATTAAGATACCTTTGCTCCAAGCCATTAAAGAGATCCCCATTTGTACCAATATTATTAGGGAACTCTGTCTCAAGAAACCCGGGAGGAAGAGATTGGAACGCCAAACTATTCAATTTGTTGGTAGGGCAACAGAGTTGATGACGAGATGTGTGTCTGTGGAAAAATATATTGATCCTGGAAACCTTGTTGTCACAGTTCATATTGGTAATGTCCTTGTATCTCATGTCCTTATAGACCTGGGAGCAGCCATTAATGTAATGACTAAGAAAACCATGGATCAACTTCGGTTATCTCATATTCGCCCTAATCCCATTGTGCTTGAATTAGCAGATAGATCTAAAATTAAGCCTGAAGGAGTATTGGACAATGTAATCATCTCATTAGATTCTTGGGAATATCCTGCTAATTTCATTGTGCTTCAACCAAAGAACCCGGTAGGAGGACATCCCTTGATCTTGGGTCGACTATGGCTTGCTATAGCCGATGCATATATTGGATGTCGTTCCGGAGATATGTATATTTCACATGGAGATTGTAGGAAGAAAGTTACCTTATACCCCCCTGCCAGATCCATTAAGGACCTTCGAGACACTTTATGGTTGGACCAAAGTAGTGATGAGGAGACTCAGTCTATTTCTCTTATTCATCATTATACTGGGTCTTTGCAAGAAGATGAGATTCAATATTTTCTGAACAATCTAGACACCATGCCTAACTTTGAGCCTTTGAGCCAGATTTTTAGCCTAGATTTCCAAGAAAACCATGATTCTCATTCTTCTATACCACTGTCTTTGACCACTCCCTTGAGTACTCAGGAGCCTGATACTACTCTTGTTGAGATTAGCCCTGGTAATTCCTTGCATATCAGTTCATATTTAGACCCATCTCAGCAAGAGCAGCTTGTGAATTTGTTGCAAAACCATCTTTGTGCATTTGCTTGGGGCTATGAAGACATGAAGGGTATCCCTCCTGAAACTTGTACACATCATATCTATATTCAGGAAGGAACCTGACCTGTCTGACAACCCTAAATACGAATGAATCCAACTATAAGAGATGTCGTGAAGGAAGAAATACAGAAAATCTTGGATGCTAGTTTTATCTATCCTATTTCTGATAGTCAGTGGGTCTCTCCATTAGTGCTAGTACCTAAGAAGGATGAAAGATGGCATATTTGTATTGATTATCATGAATTAAACAAAGCCACTCTCAAAGATTACTTCCCTCTCCCTTTCATTGAGCAGGTGCTTGATACCCTTGCAGGAAAGAAATATTTCTCCTTTTTGGATGGTGTCAGTGGCTATAACCAGATACAGATTGCACGTGAAGATCAGGATAAAACTACCTTTACATGCCCATGGGGTACCTTTGCTTATAAAGTGCTTCCCTTTGGATTATGTAATGCTCCGGCTACCTTTCAAAGGGAAGTCTTGGCTATTTTTGTTGATCTTGAATTTGTAGAAATTTATATGGATGACTTTTCTGTGTTTCATAATTCTTTTCAGGAAGCTCTTGAAAATTTGGAGAAAGTACTTATTTGTTGTCAAGAAGCCCACCTTGCTTTGAGTGACAAGAAATTCAAATTAATGTGCAAAGAAAGAGTGGTACTTGGCCATCTGATCTCTGGAAAAGGTATCCAGGTTGATCCGGCAAAGATCGAAATCATTCTGCATCTTCCTGCACCCAAAACTCAAAGGGAAGTAAGAGGTTTTTTAGGACATGCTGGTTACTATAGAAGATTCATTGAATTTTTTTTTAAGATAGCTGCTCCTCTTTTCCAACTTCTAGATAAGGATAGTGATTTTTCTTGGTCCATGGCTTTCCAACAGTCTTTTGAAACATTGAAGGAAAAGTTGGTACAGGCGCTAGTTTTGAGAGGTCCAAACTGGTCCCTGCCCTTTCACATTTCCTCCGATGCTTCAGACTTGGCTATTGGCTCAGCTTTGGGACAAGAGGAAGACAAGAAATCCTATGCTATTTATTATATTAGTAAGAATTTGTCTTCCGCTGAATTAAACTATACAATTACAGAGAAAGAGTTTTTAGCTGTAATCTTTGCAATTAATAAGTTCAGACACTATATCACAGGATATGAAGTATTTGTTCATACTGATCATTCCGCGATTAAATATTTGATGAACAAACCATTGACTAGAGGTAGAGTGACTAGGTGGTTGCTATTGTTGCAGGATTTCAATATTACTATTTTTGATAGACCAGGAAAATTTAATGTTGCAGCAGATTTTCTTTCTAGACTAGATAATCCTGGTGACGTAACTCCTGCTAATGATGATTTTCCAGATGAACATATTTTTGCTATGTCTACAGATTCTTCGTGGTTTGCTGACATTGCCAATTATTTGGTTACTGGAAAAACACCACCTCACTTGCCCACCTGTGAAAAGCGGAACATTATTCAAAAAAGTGCTACATACTCCTGGATTCAAGGACACCTCTTTTACACTGGTCCAGATTTGATTATCCGCAGATGTGTAAGAGAGGAGGAAGTGTTTGACATATTGAAATCTGCTCATGATGAACCTTGTGGAGGCCACTTCGCTGACAAGCGAACTGCATATAAAATATTATGTTCTGGCTACTTTTGGCTTTCCTTGTTTAAGGATGCCAAGCAGTATGTCAGGCGATGTGATAGTTGTCAACGAATGGGCCAACCTAACCAAACCAATGAAATGCCTTTATGCCCTCAAGTTATGATTGAGCCATTTGAAAAATGGGCTATTTATTTTGTAGGACCAATAAATCCAACATCATTAAGTAAAAAGCATATTTTGGTTTGTACATATTTTGTTACAAAATGAGTAGAAGCTAAAGTTGTTTCTTTTGCTACGGAAAAAGTTGTTGTTGATTCTCTCTTTTCTGAAATCTTTACTAGATTTGGTGTGCCTAGAGAAATTTTTTCTGACAATGGTCCGCAGTTTATTTCTAATCTGGTACAGGGAGTGATGGAGCAATACAAGATCCAACACCGGAAATCTACCCCGTATCACCCGCAAGCAAATGGCCAGGTGGAATCTACAAACAAGGTGATTGAGTCCATTCTTACAAAGAAAGTGAATATGCATCGAAAAGATTGGGCTGAAAGATTACCAGAAGCTTTGTGGGCATACAGAAGAACTTGGAGAAATAGTACGGGGCACACACCATATGAGCTGGTATACGGCAAACAAGTTCTGTTACCGATTGAGTTCCAGATCAAAACTTTCAGAACTGCAGTTCAACTAGGACTCGATCTCTCTGAGGCACAAAAACAGTGTCTTCTTCAGTTAAATGAGTTAGATGAATTTCTTAGAGATGTTGTTCAACAAAACATATTAATCCAGCAGCAACGGAAAAGGTGGCATGACAAGTCCATTCAGAAAAAGCAGTTCCAACCAGGTGATTGGGTACTCCTTTATGATTCTAGATTTAAATTTTTTAAAGGGAAATTCCATACACGTTGGATGGGACCATATGAAGTAATCCGAGTATTTGAGAATGAAGCTGTAGAAGTCAAAACTATTGATGGACATGATACAATATTCTTGGTAAATGGACATAGATTAAAGAAATATTTTCAACCACTTGCCAAGAAAGATTTTACACAACAAGTTTAGCAGCAATTTGAAATGGTAGTGGTAAATGGTAATACCAACCTCTTGAAAATTTGAATCCCTTTTATTCAAGAAAAAAATTAACAAAAATAAAAAATAAAAAGTAAAGAAAAAATAATTTCCTGTAATTATGAAATTCAATCCGCTGACATGATTGCAAAAGGATCAACTTAAAAACCAGCTTGCTGGTGGGAAGATCAAAAATTTCTAATAAAAAGAGAATGTTGCTTGACCTTTAGATATGCTAGTAACCACCGAAGTAAAAGCAGGTTCAGCAGAGCCAACCTTTATACAATTGGGGAAATTAGCATGGATATTTTTTTTCCAAGTAACGCTTAATTCTCGCTGCAGTTATTTTTCTTGCACCAATGTAGGCAGACCTTCCAGAAAATTTTCTGCCTTTCCTCATATCCCATTTCGTAATTTTGCCTCAGCTTTCTTCTCGGAATATTAGTATAATTAACCTTCCCATATTCTTCTAAATTCACCCTATCCGCTTCGAAGAAATCCCACTTTAACCCTAAATTTTTTTCCCTATCCCACTTCTATTTTCCCTCTTTTGGTACTTTCCTGGAATCCATGTGACAGAATTCCTTCCCATTCTAAGATTTTTTCCTTCCCACTCCTTTTTTCCCTCATGAGTTTATTACAGGATCTTGCATACAAAGAGCAGAAGGTTGTGCTCTGAAGCATCAAAGGGCGAAGAAAAATTCATAATAAGTTGAGGAAATCATGTGAAATCCAGCCTATATTTTAATTCTTTGTCTTAACATTATGCTTGCACTAGTGCAAGCATATTGTCCTATATGATATGAGCAGGAAAGTACCAGTAGAATGATGTGATTTACGCGGTGCAAATATCAATATAAGCATGCACCTTATCAGTAGCAGAGTAAAAGTTATCATATGACATAAGAAAGTATTCATGATGGAAATTTATATGATGTTCTTCATATCATTGATAAGCAGTTACGCTATTATATTACTTAGGAGGAAATTAGTTAAAAGTACAAATTTTTTTAAGTAGGAATCATGATATTTTTAAATGAATGCTAAGTCCTTTTTTTTTTTTGTAATTATGAAGGAATGTGAAATCGTGTAATCGTTATTTGCATATAATTCACCCCATTCTTCCATAATGTGAAATGTCCTTCACTCATAACTCCCCCCGTTCCTACATTCATCCCAAACATCCCGTCATTACTATACTTAACCGTTAAACCGCCGCAGCGCGTACCAATTAAGCCTGATCGGAAATGATGAGTATTTATGGAAAATGAATCAGAGATACGGTTATATCTTTATGTATGAAAGCCGATTCCCCGGTGTTGCATGAAAGCCTCAGAACTCATCATTCATAGCCGATAGCAGCAATGCCGCCCATCCGAAATTAACCCTTGTCTCTTAGCAAGATTGAGAAAACTGTCGAATTTCGCAACAGTCTTCCACTGTTGCAAGATTCAGGATTTCTACGGTTCCTGCAGAAGTTCGATGGGTATGACAAGGATGTCGCCTTACAATTTGCAATAAGCTTTAAAAATGGCCAAGTGAGAATTGGGCCACTCAAATTCAAAGTCACGAAGAAATTTGTAGCAGCAGCAACATGTTTGGAGAATACGGGAGTGGAGTGGTTCAAGAACCAGAAGCTGGAAAGAAAATGCTGGCAGAGTTTTTTCACGAATAAGAAGATGAAGGTCAATTGGAAACGAGGAGTTCCATGCAAAGCCTTGCAAGGTCAATGGCAAAATCTCCTATTTGCTTTACAGAAATTTGTGACTTGCGAAGGGAGATACACATGCACCCTGGTGTATCATTTTAGACTGCTACAACATTTTGAAGGAGGCCGACACATTCGTTGGAGGATGAAATTCCCCTAATTTTTGCTCAAAAGCTTGGAGAAAATGGCTAGAAGCATACAGGATGGAAGGGAGGACCAGGTCGATGCACAATTATACCATCATGGCTTGATAAAAATCTTGGTCTTAAAATAGCTAGAAAGCAAAGGTATGACATGGGAAGAGTTGTTAAAACAGCTGCACGGGAAGTCGGCCAAGGAAGAGAAGACACAGGCCCCTAGTACAAGGAAGGGCCTGAATAGAAGCAGAAAGGGAATTCCTTCTCGTAGTAGTGCGAAAAGGAAGCAGACAGAGAAATCGACAGAAGGGAAGGCTTCGTCTTCCACTAAGGAAATAGTTGGCACACTTGATGAAGAAACACCTTCTACACAAACACAGGCCTCTGAACACAACAGGCTATCGGTTCTTGCAGATGCAGCAAATATTTCACACACTGGGGACGATATTCCACTGGAAAATCTTATCAGGAAGCCCCAAAAGAAGAGAAAAGTTTTGGATGTAGGAAAAAAACCACAACCCCCACAGGGTATGGAACCCCATCCTGCACCGGTACAAGAAGAAGCCGCGGCCCGAGAAGAAGAACCAGAAACTGAAGGAGGAGCTGAAGAAAAGGAGGATACGAGAGCACCTGAGGAAGAAGAACCGAAGGAAGAAGAGGAACCTAAGGAAGAAAAATTAGACGAGGAACCAGATGAAGATGAACAAGAAGAAGAACCTAAGAAAGAGGAATCGGAAAAAGAAGGACTACAGGTAGAAGAGTTCCTTGATGCGACCATGGTAGATATAGAAGTTTTGCAGCCAGTGACAACCCCTGCTGTGACAGAGATAGGAAAGGAATTGGTGACTCCTATTGCCCGCATAACAGAATTAGAACTCCAAGTACAAAACTTGGAGCAGCTTGTGACCAAAGCACAAGAGGAGAAGGAACAAAGCAGAGGATAATTGATGGCAGAGCTCAAACAAAAGAAAATTGAGGTTAAAGTTTGGAAATATTGGGCTGGATGTTGTTTCAGGCAGTTGAAAAAGGTTTCAAATAAGTTAAGGCACATCAAGAGGAAGAAGGCTGAAACAGTGCAACCTGAGGACAACAAGCCGGAACAGGACTGAGTTGGAGTATTCAAAAATTTTGGTTTTTTGTAGAGGTAAAAAAAGTTGTGTGAGGACACACAACAGTTTAGGGATGGGAGGATGTTAGTCCCCTAAATTGCATTCTTTTTTACCATTCTTCCCTTCCCAAATCGTAATCATTTACCCTGTTTTACCTATCTTATGCGCCCTCATCCTGCACTAGTGCGAGAACGATGACACATTTTGAATTAACTTCATATTTTACATTTTTAACTCAACTTAGCATTTATTAACTATCTATTACGTGATTTCTTACTTAGAATTACTTTTGTAACTTATCGTTACCTCCTATGATATTTAATAGATAAACACTTATCTTGACCACTGATTTTTAGTGCAGAACAGATCTCGCACCAGCACCAGCGCCGTGAATCTTGGCAGAGAATCCAAATCACTTGGGTTGCCACCTATTTTGTACTGCCTTAGCTACGATCAAGGAAGACATATCTGAAGGTAGCCGAGTCCCAGCTATGACAGCAGTTAAATCTAGAGTAGTTGAGATTGGACTTAAGAGAGACGAACAGCTGGAGATAGCTGCGGCCTATTCTGTTAAAAGCGATTTAATTTTGAAGGCCGAAAGCTTATTTTGCAATCGGTTATGTAATTTGTTATAACGATTTCTATAATTGGCTATGTAATGGTTAAACGATCCTTTTGGCCGATCTATATAAGCAGAAATGTAAATAGGACAAGATGTTCAATGTTTTGATAGAATTGAATAGATCAGAGAATAGAACCAACGAGGCGGTAACAGGTCTGTCTTGTGTTATCACCCAAATCTGGGCTGGATATGTAATCATGCATGTAATTGCTTTAAGGATTTAATAAGAAGAGCTCCACCTCATGCTTCGTACATTTCATCATTTGGCTTAAATAGTTGATGAGCTTATACTGAGTAGCATTTTCATTTGAAAGGGAAACACACTGGTTGGCTAAGGGCCCAACCAACCCAACACGTTCTCCCTCCTTGTTGTTCTTGTAATTTATGTTTTAAACTGTCAAGTGTGATTTAATTTACAGCATTTGAATTTATGTTTGAATGGAAGCAGATCTGCTGCGTGAAGTAGTTAAGTTACTTTCTGCACGGTTGATTTATTTTCCTTGCCTGGTTCGAGCAGGAGGAGTTACCTGCCCTAGTGCACGTTGGTGTGCTATTCACTTTCTGCACAATTTGGTTTATTTCCTCTGCCTAGTTCGTTCCTGCACCAGTGCATGTTGGTGTGCTATTTACTTTCTGCACATTGGTTTGGTTTCTCCTTGGTGCAAGCAGGAGAACTGTTCTTGCACCAGCGCTAGATAATGTGATGCAGCAAGCCTTTCTAGTTTATTTCTAATAGATTTCTTGCTTTCAGTTACATTTTAATTAAAAAATATTGTTCTCTTAATTTCTACATATATTCATCTTTGTTGATATATGATTTGATTTTATAACACTGCAGTAATGAATCATTGATTTCAAGAATCAAAAGTTAAAGTGTAAGAAGCTTTGATCGAGTACAAGAACCAGTTTCTTGGTATTGGATCTGAGTGCTGCGGACTTGAGAAATTTCAAAGCCCTTGCATGAAGAAAAGCATTTTCTAGTAAATACATTACTTTACACTTTCTGCATAAATCGTTGTTCCTGCATTAGTGCAAGATCGATTTTCGCGAGAAGGATATCTTTACATATGCAGGATTGAAGGGGCCCATTTGTTGAAAACTGCTAAGGTGTCTTTGCTCAAGGAAACACATTCTCAGTAGCTAATCAATATTTAGCTAGAGTGATTACTCCTCTTTATTTCTGAATCTCTTTTGCAAGTACATTTCTTCTTGTTCTAGCCTCAAATTGTTTTGATGGTTCGAGTTCCCCTTTTTCTCTAAAGTTTGAATATGCAATTCTTATTTTCAAAAGTAGGAGTTGATATTAGAAATATTCATACCATCTCTGGCATTCCCTGTGCTTCGTCTCTAAGTTTACGAATCCCTCGGGTTGACAATTTAAGTGTTGAGGATTTTTACTTAAGTGTAATTCCTGCACCCAACAACACTAGTAATTTCCACATGTAATAGGAAAATTTAGCATCCACCATGTGTTAGATAGTGCTGGGGTGTGAAATAATGAAGTAGAATGATGAGATGTCATACCAGCATATCGACATATCAATATTTTGTAAAAATGGTAGCTATAGTGAATCGGTGATATCTTGGTAATTCATATTAGGTTATAATCAAACCAACATATTAAAGTTTTATACAAATTAATATTATCAAAATATCAAATTTTATAGGTGATCTGAGTATGAATGTTAGTTTTTTCGTTCTAATTTCATTTTCATATTTAAAATTTACTTGTTGATCTTATGCTTGATGTACATGTTTCCTTGTTGCTTATGTGTGTCAAATAGGTAATTTAAATGAGTTTTTATGAGTGAATTCAAGAGCATAAAGTATGAATTTAAAATTCTGAACAATAACAACATAAATAATAGTAGACCATCACAATTTATCCATTAAAACACTTTTGATGAAGAAGTTAACCCCTCCTGGGCTACCTCTCCTTGGTCTAGCTTCCATGGATTGGGCCTCTGTATTATCTCAATAGTGAAAAAATTTATGTTTACATGCATCAAATGCTCCTGAAACATACTCCAATGAGTTCATAATGTCAAAATCTATTAGAAATGACTATTCATTTACTCAATTTGGCCTTCAACTGATCTAGGCATGGCCTTCCTTCCTGGTGGCCCTGGGCTTTGAAATTATTCAAAGTGACAAAAAAAACCTGTAGAAATTCTCCCTTGCCTCTGCAACCTATTCCAATGTGTTGAGAGCGTGCTAATCTGCTAGGAATTACTCTTCCTTAGCCAAAGTTGGTCGAAAATTTCTCAAGATATGGTCAAAACAAATTTTCCCTAGATTCCTCCTCCAAATTTGGAGAAGACCCCAGATAAGTCTGACAAACTTGGAAATCTTGCTGAATTTGGTGGCGTTGCAAAAAAAATCCACCAGATTAAGCATTGATTTTAACTACATTTTAAATTAATTAAATGCAGATTAGGTGGATAAGTGGTGCACGAAGCAATATTATTTTGGGCACTAGGAGTGGGACACATGGTGCAGTCACATGGGAGGAGGGCTGGCACACGGGCTGGCCCCCTCCATTCCCCCTATTGAAGTTTGATGAAGTTCAAATGGAAATTGGACATGTAGCTTTTCAAGGAACACGCTTGGGCTTATTGGTAAGCAGTGGTAATGTTTGGGGGGAGGTCACTGGTTCGACCCTGACCTCCGCCCCTATACATATGTTTTGCACCACTTTAAAACTCGCCATTAGAATTTGGATATGAAACATACGCTTCAATATATATTCAACCTTGGATTATCCAAAAACCATAATTTTTTAACTTTGTTTTAAATCCAATTCCACCGTAATATATATTATACCACAGATTAATAAAATATGCAGAATTTAACATATAAGTTTGGATTTAATAATGAATATATATATATATATATATATATATATATATATATATATATATATATATATATATATATATATATATATATATATATATCCAACCTTAATAATTAAAAAATAATTCCAACACATAATAATTCATCATGAACCCAAATTCAACCTTGAAAGTCACTGAGCAATTTCATCTTCTCAAACCCAAGCTGGCGAATCCTGTTGTGCCACCTGTCATAGTGCCACTAGGAAAAAACTGAAGAATATTCCTTGCATGCTGACTGGATGCCATGTCATCAAATTGTCACTGTTCTGCAATTTTTTTTAAAAATTGCCAGTTCTGAACGATGGTCAGCAGGCTATAACATCTTCATCCGAACTCGGTTTTTGACGAAACAAGTTGCGTTGGATTCCCGACGACGAACCATTCACTATCGTTTAGTTTTCAATAAATTCTAAGAACTTTCATTTTTTAGCTAAATACTGAACCTTTGATCATTCCTCCCCACTAGAAGCCTTTTGGACCCCAAAAGCTCTTGGATTACTGATCATGTGGATGAGGGTACTGTTCCCTCACCCTTCCAGTTTCTATCCACTGAAATTTTCCCAATTTCATCAATTGGAGCTTTTCACAGAAAGTTAACTTTTTCTTTGATTATTGTGACCCTCTCTTGTTGTCATTGACACCATCATGCTGTAATTTTTCTGAATTTACAGAGCAACAAGCTATTCTTGCAGAAACCATCTTGTTCCTGCCTTTGTCATTAATCAAAGGAAACTCAAAATTTGTCTCACCTTACACACTGTCACCATGGCGAATTTTAGCTGATATCGCTTTGTACTTGCGTCGCCTCTTGACCAAGTATCTTCACCATTTCCATGTACCTTTTGGAAACCAATAATAAGCATTTTTAGAACCCATGCCTTCTTTTCCAAGCTACTTTTTTTCTTTCTCATTAACCTTTTCACTCTCTTGCACCGACATCTTGTTTCCAACACTGCTCAACGTTAATGTTGACTGCTGCAAATGTTTTACATATTGTTCACCTCCTTTCAAATGCAACATGTTAGAATCCTAGAACATCTCATTACAAGCATAAACATCTTTTTGAAAATTTTGATTCAAAAAATCTCTTTGTTTTATCATTAACAATGTCAGATTCTGACTTGCATCCACTATCCTCATCATTTCTTCTACATGTATAAGAGACAAATGTGTCTTCTTATTATGCGCTCTAACTATGTACTCAATACCATCTTTAAAAAAAATATACTTATTCTCATGGCGATGAAATACTACTTTCATATCATACAGATAAGGACTTCCCAATACAATACTCGATATCTCAAGCAGCACCACATCAAGTTTAACTTCATCAATAAAGTTTGAATTGATGGCGAATCTTAGTATGCACTTCCTTGTAACCTGTAAGTTTTCATTCTTGCATAACCAACCCAAAGGAAATGGTCTTGGATGTCTAATAGTTTCAAGGTCTAGCTTCTTAACCAAGTATTTGGAAATCAAGTTAGCTTGTGACCCACTATCAAAAAGTGTATCAATCTTGGTATGTTTAGAGACAACTCTAATATGGAAAATTTCTATTCTTGTATCTTCATCATAAGTAACATTTGAACAATTTGAAGAACTAGTGCTTGCAATATGTTTACCTTTCAAACCCATGGCTGTAATCTTTGTCTCATCTCCTGAATCTAACCCTAAGTCATTTTCAACTATAGCAACTATTTTACCCTTCTCTTTGGCTTTCAGTTTGTTTGGCTTCAACTCTGGATGAAATTGCCAACAATGGTCTCATCATGGCCAGTATTTGAATAGTTTTTGCATGTGAGTTTTGCTTTCTATCTTTTTACAAAGATATTTCTTTTTTCTCTTCTATAAAACTTTCCCTTTCCTGTACCCTCACTTTCATTTTTCTCATCTATGTTTTGTTTTCCTCTTGCTTCTAAGTGTGTGGCTTTTAAAAATCATTATATTGTGCCTAAGGTAACTGTGAAAACCCCAACATACTTTAACAAATTTTCTTGAGAATATAAATTAATACCCAAAATAAGTGCTCTTCTCCTAAACTAATGAGTATAATCTTGCACATTTTCCCTTTCAACTGTCTAAACTTTTTCCAATCCATAATTTCCTTTTGCATGTAATCTAATGGATAGAATTTCCATTTAATGGCAGAAATAAAACTTGAACAAGACATAGATATCTTACCATAGTTCTTAATCTCTTCTTGAGTCATTGCTTCCCACCATATAAATGCAGATCCTTCCATCCTCAAAGAATCGAATTGAATCTTTATTTCATCATTATGAAGGTTCTGAATTCTGCAATAAACTTTCAATTGACGTATCTAATTGTCCAATATTTCTGCATTTATCTCGCCATTATACATTGGAATCTCAAATCTGACATCTAGTTTGAGTAAGGGTGTTTTTCCTTTTTTGTCTTTTGAGTGAGTGTGGGTGGTTTTTGTGGTGGAAGTGGAAGATGATGCTGATGGAGATGATGAGGATGATGATGAAGGTGGAGATGTAGTGGATTTCCTCCACTACCCTTTTAACTCTTCTCTTCATCCTTCTTATCATATGAAGTTCCTTCTCCATGTGGAGGCTTAGAACATTCTCCTGCCATTCCAGCAGTATATGCATAAAACTTAATTTTAACCATTCTCTTTATGTCATTGAAGTCTCTATTGACATCATCCTCTTCTGAATAAAATTGAACCTATCCAGCACCTGACATGATGGCTATGGATTCAAGCTCAACTTCTGATGCGTGTACCTCTTTAATCAACTCAGATTCTTGTACAACTTGTACATCTTCAATCTCAACTTCTTGAGACAAAAATTGAGGTGCTTCAAGTGCAACTATGAGTGTAACTTTGGGTGAAGATGGTGCTCTTGTAGCTCTCCTTCTTCTAGTCCTAATCTCACGACTTGCAACCAACAATTTCCTTTCACCTTTCTGCAACTTTAACTTTGTCAGCATAAAAAATTTTCCACCATTAAACTTGCACAAAACTCAAGAAACTATCAAGCAAATAACCTTGCCTTTCAACCAAATCTCTTCAACCAAGATTTGATACCAACTTGATATGAATATGAATGTTAGTTTTGTTGTGCTAATTTCATTTTCAGATTTAAAATTTACTTGCTGATTATGCTTGATGTATAGGTTTCCTTGTTGCTTATGTGTGTCAAACAAGTAATTTAACTGAGTTTTTATGACTGAATTCAAGAGCATAAAGTATAAATTTAAAATTTTTAACAAAAAAAACATAAAGAACAACAAACCATCATAATTGATCCATTAAAATAGAGTTTTGATGAAGGAGTTCAACCCTCTTGGGCTACTTCTTCTTGGTCCAACTTCCATGGATCGAACCTCTATATTAGCTCAATAGTGAAAAAATTGTTGTTTACATGCATAAAATGCTACTAAAACATACTCCAATGATTTCATAATGTTGAAATCTATTAGAAATGACTATTCATTTACTTAATTTGGCCTTCAGCTGATCTAGGCATGGCCTTCCTTCCTGGTGGCCTTAGGCTTCAAAATTATTCAAAGTGACAAAAAAACCTGTAGAATTGCTCCTCTACCTCTGAAACGTATTCCAATGTGTTCAAAGCATGCCAATCTTCTAGGAATGACTCTTCCTCAACCAAAGTTGGTCGAAAATTGCTCAAGATATGGTCAAAACAAAATTTTCCTAGATTCCTCCTCCAAATCTAGAGAAGACTCCAGATAAGTCCGAAAAACTTGGAAATCCCGCCGAATTTGGTGGTGCTGCCAAAAAATATGCCAGATTAAGTGCTAAGTTTAATTACGGTTTAAATTAATTAAATTTCAATTAGGTGCATAAGTGGTGCGTTAGGTGCAATTAGTTTGGCTGCTAGGAGTGGGACACATGGCACAGTCACATGGGAGGAGGGCTGGCCTGCGGGCAGGTCCCCTCCATTCCAGCCATCAAAGTTTGATGAAGTTCAAATGGAAATTGGGTGCGTAGATTTTCAAGGAACACGCTTGGGCTTATTGGTAAGCGGTGGTAATGTTTGGGGGGAGGTCACAGGTTCGACCCTGACCTCTGCCCCTATACATATGTTTTGCACCACTTCAAAACACACCATCAGACTTTGGATATGAAACATATACTCCAATATATATTCAACCTTGGATTATCCAAACACCATAATGTTTGAAATTTGGTTTAAATCCAATGGCACTGTAATATATATTATACTACAGATTAATAAAATATGCAGAATTTAACATATAAGTTTGGATTTAATAATGAATATATATATATATATATATATCCAACCTTAATAATTAAAAAAAATTCCAACAAATAATAATTCATCATGAGCCCAAATTCAACCTTGGAGGTCATTAGAAAATTTCACCTTCTCAAACCCAAACTGGCAAATCCTGTTGGGCCACTTGTCACAATTCCACTACACAAAAACTGAAGAATATTCCCTGCATGTTGACTGGCTTCCATGTCATCAACCTGTCACTGTTCAACATTTTTTTTTTTAATTTTCCTGTTCTGAACGACGATCAGTAGGTTATAACTTCTTCATCTGAACTCGGTTTTCAACGAAACAAGTTGCACTAGATTCCTTGTGATAGGACGGTCGTTGTTGTTTAGTTTCCAATAAATTCTGAAAATTTTCATTTTTTAGCTAAATATTGAGCCTCTGATCAATAGAAATGAACCTATCAACATATTGGGATACTACAACATTGCAGACATGGGAAAGTGCACTTATTATAAAAAAATAGTATGGTAGGGATCCAATATGGAAATATATGTAGGCCATTATAGAAGTGAAACATGGCCAAGGGCTACCATATATCAGCCATGTGGCCTATACAGATGTTGATGTGGCCCTTAGGGGGTAGATCTTCAAATAGGCATAACTTTGTGCCTAAAGCTGAAAGTGGGATGAGATTTATATCCTTGGACATATATTGATGAGTAGAAGGAAATGGCAATATCATACATGAGATTTGAGGTATTTAAAGATGGATAAAATTTGATAACCTCATATTCATAACAAACCTTGATGGTTGAGTATAGTTATGTCCCTCAACCCTAATAAGACATTAGGGGTAAACAACCTTAATGAAGTAATATTTTGGTGAGATTATGGGACCTGATGGTCAATCCTTAGGGTTGTTAACTAATAAAACAAATCTTTGAGTGAAAAATATGTGATCATTGATATAGTTTCCCATACTTAATTCATCTGAGATATTTTAATGAGGAGCATTGCATTTATTTGCAACAAATAAAATTGTAATTTCTATTCATTAAAAAGAGTGGAAGTATCACTCTTCAAATACATATAGTATTCATACATGAATATAGTATTAAAGTGGTCATAAATAATCAATCAAATAAGAATTAAATAAAAAATACATAAAATTAGGAATTGAGGTAGTCCTCAATCCTAACTTTCTTCCTTTTTTTTTCTTTACCTTATTCCACCTTGTTGGTGATGGGCATATTACCATATGTAGATTTACTTTATAGGGCATATAATCATTGATCATACACAATCCTTATCTAAGCATGGTCTCACTATTTTTTTCACTCCCTTCATTCCCCTTGACGAACCATCATTGCATATTAAAACCCCAAAGGAGGAATCTTCCATGAGAGTTTCAATAGGGGAGCAATGCCATACCATGTGCATTCATATTGGGGGATATATAATGAGGAAAAAATGACATAATATATTAACGAGTAAAGGGTTTTTATATTGGAAAATATAAAAAATGGAGCTCAAAGTTAATGAAAAAATATAAAGGGGTATTAAAAATGTGTTGGCGAAAAAGGGTGACTTCTGGGAAAGACCTAGGTTCAGGCTCAGGGCCAACAAGATTTCGTTGTAGTCTATAACAATTCCGACATTTTCACCTTGCTCAAAGAGAGAAAGGAGTCTCACCTGAGGCGTGCCATGGCATTACTAAGATAAAGAGCTAGAACCATATTACCGAAGCGAAGCTATTAACAACTATCCAGACATTATAGTAATACAGAACACATTCATCACATATTAATCAGGAATAAAACTACCATTTAGCAGTTATCAACAAGGACATCAAAAATTTTGAAATCACTGAACATACATCTAAGAAGCTATATGTCAAACACATCTTATATTCCACAACACAACATTGCACTATTATATTATATCATCAACACAGTACATAGCATACTCTGAAGAGTTTAGCATAATACAACATGGTACATCTCAGGCTCCGTAGAGTTCCCATGACACAAAACTAAATCCCTTTCCCAGAATAGTTCCCCATCGAAGATCACCTAGCGAACTCTCTTTTCCCTTGCTTATTTAACTCCACCGACTTGTTGGAAATATTTTCATTAATGGAAAAGAAGCAACAAAAGCAACAGAGAAGCAAAAAAGGCAACAAAGAAGCAGCAAAGGCAACAGAGAAGCAGCAAGGGTAGCAGAGAAGTATCAAATGCAGCAAAGAAGCAGCAAAGGAATGCAACAAGCATAATAATCCCAAATCAGAGTGAATGAAGAATACAGAACAAGTCAAGAGGAGTAGCATGGAGGAACTAGTGTTGTAGAGCGATGATAGTATAAAGCTAAGGAGAGAATCGTGTTGAAGAATACATAACAAGATTAGGAGGAGTAGCGTGGAGGAACTGGTGTTGCAGAGCGGCGATAGGATAAACAAACAAAAATCGACCAAGGCATAGAACACTTAGAAATTTTCCAAAGGAGGTGAACAGACGGTCAGGATTAGATTGCAAAAGTGAAGGCGAGAGATGGACGACAAAGATCGAATCGCATCAGCAGCGATTTCGCAAATCACAAATTTTAAGAGATTAGCGTTAAGGCATCACATGGTAGGTTAAGTTGGTTGCGATGCAAAGTAGATGAGCCACGTCTCAGCACTGCACACAAGCGCACATCGCAGATCTTGAGGTTACCAATTAAGAGTTCGCTCAGTATGGTAAGTTGTATGCGATGTGATGAGGGAAGAGCCACGTCTCAACACTGCGCATGAGTGCACATCGCAGATCTTAGAGGTTACTGTTAAGAGTTCACTCGGTATGGTAAGTTTTATGTGATGCGATGAGGAAAGAGCCATGTGGCAGCACTGCGCACCAGCGCAAATATCGCAGATTGCAAGAAATAAGGTTTAGCCACTAAGTTAAATCATAAAGGTTGCAAAGTGTGATTGCCTGTGATTCATGGAAAGTATTGTGGGACCCTCCAATAAAGAAGTTCCACCTGTATGTAATTGCTTTGGGATTTATGTATAATAAGGCTTAAAGTAAAAATTTGTGATTCCACGCGTATTCTGATATCTGTGTAAAATGTTAAAAGCTGCGGGCAAGCAATGTGTGACGTATTGTGATTGGTCAAGTAGTGTGGGACCCGATAACCCTTGTTCTGCGTCTGTTATGTGCGCTCTGTTAATACGGTATGCGTTGTTTGATCATTAACATATGTATGTGGAATAAACCCTGATATTGTAATCTGCTACGTTAAAATGGAGTGTATGTGGGTTGAGAGAAAAGGCTGAATGTGAAAGAGAAGACTCAGGTAACAAAAGGAAAAGGGTGAACACAACAATTAAAGGCTCGGGTAAGTAAGAGGACCCGACCTTATGCAGAACAATGCAACAACATGGGTCAAGTCGGGAAAAAAGGGCAGTTATGCAGCACAGTTGAAATATAACTATAAAACAAAAAAGACAAAGGAACAACAAGCATAAGAGGAAAAACACACACGAAAGCTAAGAACTTGAAAGGGTTGAATTGGAATATTATTGTAACTGTAAATGTATTAATTATTTTATATTGTTTGTGATGCAAAGGCAAGTCTCCGTAGGCAGAGAAAAAATCCAACTTAATACTGAAATGAGTGTATTTAGTGTTGTAACATCCTGAATATGCTGAGTGAGGAAATGAATGGGTAGAAGGAAAGAATCATGCTTGTTCACTTCATATTGCCATATAGAATAAAAAAATCCATGAAGTAATCTCTATAAATGATGTTATTGTAATGTGCATAAAGATGTTAGAGAGTGGAATAATAAGAAAGAGCGGATAGAGAAGCTGTGAAGATCTAGAACTAATATAGAGCAGTTTTGAAGGCTAGAAGGACAACAGTGAAGAAGGAGTAAAACTGACCTGATATCCAGGTAAATCAGCATATGATTTTATTGTAGAGTGAGGAAGTTGGTGCTTCCATATCAAGTTGTAGCTTGATAGATGTCCAGTTGTAGCTGGTTGAGGTAGAAGCCTCCTGTGGGTTGTAGCCTGTAGAAAATAGATGGGAGTTGGAGCTTCCTTGTAAGTAGTAACTTGCAGAATTTGAGGTAGTAGCCTCTTGTAGATTGGAGCCTACAGAAAATTAGTGGTGAGAGGAAGTTGGAGCTTGCCTTTGCATCACAACAATAATAATATGTGGTTTTCTCCATTATGGGTTTCCACTTATATGTGTTGTCTATATGCATGATGATTATGTGTTGATGTTCTGTATTTAATCTGCCTAATACTTGCTGCTCACATATTAAGATTGTTGTTTCATTATACATTAAGTTGATCATGAAATGAAGGTGTAAATAAGTTTTAAATAAAGTTTTAAAATTCCATAAATGTATTAAACTCTTTCAATTTAACTAACGGTTCAACAATTGGTATCAAAGCTAGTTCCTTCTGTATCAATTGAACAGTTGGAAGGAGATCCTAGGTCCCCAAGATGGCTAGCCTAGAAGGATGCTCAGCAAATAAAGCCCCTTTATTTATTGGCACAAAATATGCCTTCTGGAAAATAAGAATGAGGACATACATAATGTCTCTAGGAAAATAATTTGGGCTACTGTGGAAGAAGGATATGCTCCAAAGGATACTGACACAGAGAAAGAAGCCAAACAAAATTTCATAGCTAATGCAAAAGAAATGAATGCACTCTTGAGTGGTCTGTGTGAGTCAGAAAATATCAAAGTAATGCACAGTAAGACTGCCAAAGAATATGAGATACATTAGAAAATATCCATGATGGAGATAAAAATGTGAAGATGGCCAAACAACAAAGCTATAGAGCTCAGTTTGAAAATGTAAAAATGAATGAAGATGAAGATATAGCCAGTTTCTTCTTAAAGGTTATGTAAGTTGTGAATAACATGAAATCTCTAGGAGAAACCATTAAGGAATGTGTAATTGTACAAAATATATTCAGATCTTTACCATCCAGGTTTAACCCTAAGGTTTTTGCCATAGAAGAAACAACAAACTGGGAAACATTGACCATGAACCAATTGCTTAGAAACTTGACGGCCCATGAGATGAGACTTCCAAAAGGGAAGTCAAATGTGAGGGAGGCAACCTTTAAGGCTGATAATTGCAAAGAAGAGAAGGAAGGTACATGCTCCTGCTCTAATGAAGAAGAGGCCAAATTTGTCAGAAGATCGGAGAAAGGTATAGGTAAGTATAAAGGTAAGCTTCCATTTAAGCGCTTTAACTGTGGAAGAGTAGGGTACTATGCATATAAATGTCCTCATAAGAAAATAGAGAATCAATCAAGAGAGAAAGAGAAAACCAATTTCAGCAATAGGCCAAAAGGAAACCGATTTAATTGAAGATCATTCTATGTTCAACAAGACAACAGTGCATCTGAGAGCTCAGATGAATCCCCCAATGAAGAAGGAACATCATAATTCATTTTGATGGCCAAGGAAGAGCTTGAGGAAGATCTCCTGGAATTCGAAGACGAAGGTGAGGTAGATTTTGAGGGAGAGCTAATTAGTGCCCTGGAGGAAATAAGCAGACTTAAACTTAAGAGTAAGAAACAGAAAGAGATTCTTCTAAAATATGCAAAGACAGAACAGATTCAGAAGATCTTATTAAATTTAAGATTGAACTAGAATAATCAAGGAAAATAGAGGATATTCTGAAAAGAGAAATAAAGGAGAAAAATCAAGAGTGAGAAAAGCTGGAAGAGGAAGTGGTAAGCACGAGGAATAAATTAGAAAAGGTCCAAATTGAATTAACTATGAATATTTCTCAAATGAAAAGTTCTGGTCATTTGGGAAAAATTATTAACGCTCAAAGATCTCCTCATGTAAAGGCTGGGATAGGATATGGAAGAGAAAACAACAAATCCAAGGTAGAAGATAACAAGAATATCATTTTTGTAAAAGTTGTAAAGGATAATGAAGCAACAAAAAGGGAGTCCACAGAATTAGAAACCAGCAAGACCATGATATATAAAGAAATAAGCAGCAACCTCAAGTGACAAAAAAAGAAACGAAGAAACAGTTAACTGCAAAAGACTCACGTGCTCCTAAGGATGAGTTGAACAAATTCAAAAGATGTCAAAGGAGGTTCCTTCCTCTTGTGAGAAGTATCATTTGATTCACCTGCCACAAACCTAGACATATTGTGGCATACCGTAAGATAAAGAAAATCCAGTCCAACCAACAAAATATGCAACAAACGAAAAGATTACCTCAAATAACTCTCTCTGCTAGAGAGATATACTACTTCCTTGGGTATTGGTTTTATTGTAAAGGGTTCGGTCATAAAGCCATGGAGTGAAGAACGCATATACAGATACTGGTGTATGGAAAATCAAGGGGAAATAAGAACAGTGGTGGATTCACTCATATACATAATCCATTCAGAAATACAATCAAATGTTTTTGTTGCCATAAAATTGGGCACAAGTCTCACGAATGTCCTCTCAAAGAGTCTGGTCCATCTCCTTAGGAGATTTACCAAAAAAAAAACTGCATGAAATGGAAAAAGAAGCTAAATAAGTGCAATATGGTTCTAATAGATCAATATTAGAAAAGGAAATGGTATGTGGACAGTGGGTGCTCAAAACATATGACTGGAGACCGAAGCAAGTTTATAACTTTTGATGAAAAGAAATCTGGAAATGTAACATTCGACAATGATAGAGAAAGGAAAATTAAGGGAAAAGGCTCAGTCAGCCTGAATAATGGAAGAGGAGAGGCTCAGGATGTACTATTTGTGGATGGTATGAAAGCCAATCTATCTACAAGTAAGCCTCTTCAGCTTGTACACATGGACCTGTGCGGACCTTCAAGAACTAATGCACCAGATGGAGAATCGTATTTCATGTTGATAATAGATGATTTTTCCAGATTGATGTGGGTGGAATTTCCCAAATATAAATCTGAAGCATTTGATAAATTCAAGATATTCAAGGCACTTACAAAAAATCAAACTGGATGTAAGCTAAAATGCATCAGATCAGACAGAGGAGGTGAATTCACTGACGACGATTTTGCAAACCTGTGCAATGAATGTGGGATAAAGCAACAGTTTACAATTTCAGGTACACCTCAACAAAATGGAGTGGTAGAGAGGAAAAACAGGCCGGTACAATAGATTTCCAGAGCCATGATGCAAGAAATTAACATTCCCTAAACCTACTGTGCAGAAGAAGTACACAAAACTATTCATATTCTTAATCAAACTCATCTTAGACCAAATTATGACAAGACTCCATGTGAATTGTGGCATGGGAAATCAGCATCAATCAAGCACTTTAGAGTCTTTGGAAACAAATGTTTCATAAAGAATAATGATGAAAAAATGGGGAAGTATGATGAAAGAGCTGATGAAGGAATATTTTTGGGATATGCATCCAAGAGTAAGGGATACAAGTGCTACAACAAAAGACTGCATAAAATTATGGAAAGCATTGATGTGAGATTCGACGAAGACCTTCCAAACAGAACCAGAAGCACAAACTGCGCCAATCCTCCAGATGATCATGAAGATGAGAATTAAGAAAGTGAAGAACAGAGTAAGACAATAGAAGATACTAAATTAAACTCAAAAGGACCCTCGAGACACACTCAAAGGAACCATATAGAAGATAAAATCATTGGAGACAAGAGTGCAGGAGTCCAAAATAGATGACAACTAGCTAAACAGACCGAGGAAGTGTACCTGTCCATGCTGTCATAGATAGAACCAAAGAATTTTGATGAAGCCATCAAAGACAAAAATTGGGTAAATGCTATGAATGAAGAACTAGACCAAATTGAGAAGAACAAGACCTGGGAGTTAATGCCAAGACCCACTGGGAAAAATGTCATTGGCACAAAGTGGATATTCAATAATAAGATGAATGAACAAGGTCAGGTACTAAAAAATAAATCCAGACTTTTATGCAAGGGATACTCTCAAATCAAAGGTCTTGATTATGATGAAACTTTTTCCCCTGTAACAATAATGGAAGCAATCAGAATGTTTTTGGCTTTTGCATGCTATCATGATTTCAAGGTATATAAAATGGATGTGAAGTCTTCCTTCTTGAATGGAGATTTAGAGGAAGAAGTCTACATGGACACAACCTGAAGGATTTTACTTAACAGATAAACACGACTATGTGTGCAGATTAAAGAAATCCTTATATGGTCTCAAACAAGCTCCACATGCATGGTATTATAGGCTAGACAAATACTTACAAAAACAAGGTTTCAAGAAAGGAGGAGTAGACAAAAATCTGTACATAAAGGCTATTGAAAATGAACTCTTAATTGTAGTAGTATATGTATATGATATCATGTTTGGTAGTAACAAAAGGATTTGGAGAAGAGATGAATTCATAATTTGAGATGTCTATGATTGGAGAGCTTACCTTCCACTTAGGACTTCAAATTATACAAGATAACACAAGAATATTCATTTCAAAAGAAAAATACTTAAGAGACATGTTGAAAAGGTTCCAAATGGAAGACTGAAAACCTGTGTTATAACTCCCATAATCACTGGATGCAAGCTATGTGGTGATCATGGATCCGCATATGTAGATCAAAGACTTTATAGATCTATGATAGGAAGTTTTCTATACCTAACTGCCTCTAGACGAGACATTACGTTAGCAGTAGGACTTGTGGAAAGATATCAAGCAACACCAAAACAAAAACAATTGCTAGCAATCAAGAGGATATTTAGATATCTGCAAGGAACTGCACGTTATGGCCTATGGTATCTGAAAGAAAAATACTTCACATTGACAACATATACAGATGCATATTGGGCCAGCTCTGTGGATGACAGGAAAAGCACAAGTGGAGGTGCATTTTATTTGGGAGAAAGACTGGTGGCATGGTTATGCAAGAAGCAAACATCTGTCTCTCTATCTATAGTAGAAGCGGAATACATAGCAGCAACAACTTGTTGCACACAAGTAATGTGGATGAAACAAACTCTCCAAGACATGAAGGTAAGCATCAATGAACCCATTTCTATCAAATGTCACAATACAAGTGCAATAAGTATATCAAAAAATATAGTACTTCATTCAAAAACCAAGCACATCCCAATAAAGTACCACTTCCTTAGAGAAAAATTAGAAGAGAAAATAGTAAATATGGAGTATGTACCAACAAAGGAATAAACAACAGACATATTCACAAAACCTCTTGCTAGAGAACCATTTGAATATTTAAGAGACAAACTAGGGGTAGTGTCTGCAAATGATACTCTAATACGATCAGAAAACAAAAACAAAATGGTGATACACCAGCAAAGGCTGCCATATAAGGAACAAAAATAGTGCACTAGATAAGTCAGTATCAAACAAGAAGCATCATTCCAGGGGGAGAGTAGCCCATAAAAGGTGTCACAAAAGAGCTAGAACTATGGAGCAGTGGTATGGTACAGGTCCTCAAGATCAGAGTATTACGACAGAAGTACATCAAAAGACCAACACATATCACCTCTATCAAGCAGTAAGGGACATAAGTACAGAACATTCTGTGGTGACAAGCCTTCCATGCAATCTCAATAATGTTCAAAGTGTTCTCCCAACAACTCTTGTACACCAGTTTGGAGCAGCAAGGTATAAAGTCAGAAGAAAAATGCCTAAACACAACTCAGAGAAAGGAAATGCAAAGATAGAAACTACATTGGGAAATGTGTAACCATTTTCCGTTGATGTCAAAGGGGGAGGAAGTCCCAGAGGAGGTATTGGAGTATTGGTGCATGTGTTGCCATCAATGCCAAAGGGGGAGACTGTTGGAAATATTCTCATTGATGGCAAAGAAGCCGCTGTAACACCATTTTTTGTTCATCTAACCTGTTACTATTAGATGGACCTAAGTACACCATGTAAGACCAATTTTACCCTAAGTAAAATTGCTTTCACTATAAAAAAATAACTTAGTAAACCACCTTTATTAAGTTCTTTATGGTCTAAACAGGAAACCCCATGAGGAAATATTAAATAAATCCACATTTGATTGATTTTCCTCAAGGAATAATTAGTTAAATAATAGTTTAATTAATATTCCTGGTCATATTTAACCCAAAACAGGAAAATTAATTAGATAAATTATTATTTATCTTATTATTTTCTAGGAATAATTATTTAAACCTTATTTAAATAATATTCCTTGTTAAATTTGACTAAATCATTCATAAATAATTAAATAAATCATTATTTATTTGATTATTACTCAACCACGTCCTTAAAATAATAAATAAATCATTTATTTATTTATTATTTACAAATAAAGGGATTTGACCCAAGTCAAATTCTTTTTCCCTCTAACAAATATAATAAAATATTCCATAAAAGTTGGATCTAGAATTTGTTAATAATATTTTAATTATGCACCAATATCTAGACTAACTCAATATTTTGTTATAAATAGAAGGCGTTTTCCATTCACTCACTACCTTTTTTTGCCTAAAGATCACTCTGGATCTATACTTTTGGTCTGACTTTGATCCACCATCATTGTCATATTTTGCTATCATTTTTCTTGTGAGCTCCCTTTGAGTTCCATTTTTGTCTAGGTTTTCTACACCATCAAGAGAGATTTTAGATCCGAAGTGCCGAGGACTTACAAGAACTCTATCCTATTGAGGGAGGATTAAATATCCTTCTATGTCTCCTCACAGGTGCCATAAATATTAAATTCTTTAAACATATTCTTGTCTTGTCTATTGGATGGATGGAGCAACTCTTATTTTTATTTACTTCTTAATATCTTTTAATACATAGATCTATATTTTGCAGCATTTATCTTGGTCAACTAATTGAAGATCTAAAGATATTGGCAGTAATATTTGCTGTTAGGGTTGTTTGTTATGCACGGCTAAAGTGAGCCTTTTTCATACACTTACGATTAAGATTCATACTAACAACTGGCGACTCCACATGGGTTTACAATTACGACCTTTGTCATTTTTCAGATCCCTGCATATCCAGCTGCGTCAAACCCTAGGATTTATATTCAGCTTCTTATTTTTCTTTTCTTGATGTTGTTTTTAACCTCTAAAACCCTAAAACATTAAAAATTATAACTTCCATGTGTTTTCGGACCTATTGCGTAGGTGACAGACATCAGTCATAGGTGAGACGATACATTCTTTGAAAACTTGCTCCTGGGAGTGCCAGAAGTGCAGGTCGCACTTTTTGGGCCAAAACCTGTGACCTAAATCTCCAGGGCATATAAAACAGGCCTAAACCTGCGACCTCTGTAGAAATCAGGTTAGAAACTGCGACCTGGACTTTTTGCGGGAGTTTTTCTAAAAGTTTTATGGGTTTGTCTGGGCCTCTGTTCAAGGTTGTCTGACCTTCGTCTCTGCCCGTTTTGGACCTGTAATTGTTCTATTTTACTCATATAAGTGGGAACCTAGCCCTCTAGGGCTTCAGTACCCTCCACCCTTTTTGGAAGAGTTTTAGCTGCTGCAGGTTGTTTGAAATTTCAGAGTGTTCAACCATTTTTCAGATCTGATACCTTATCTTCAGATCCACTTCAAATTGGCTATTTATCTTCCCTTGTTTCAACATTGTAATCAGTTGATCCTACACCTCTTTGCCCTTGTTGGTCTCTCTTCCCTTTTTTTTGTGTTTGTGCCTTCACCATTGTGCCACCAAGGCATTTATCATGGAGACTTCTTGGCCTTCATCCTCAGTTTCCGATAGGAATACTTACTCCTCTGTGTAGGATTCGAGTTAGTCCTCCACCAAGTCTGCACTTTGACTCCTCTTCTGGTTCATTGGGTTCCCCTTTTGGTTCCGCCCCCGGTTCACCCCCTGTCACCTTCACAATGTCTGGTTCAGGACCTAACGCTGGTGGTAGCCCCAACCCTAATGCTAGGAATACCACTAGTGGGACCGCAACAGGAACTACCCCGGATGCTCCCTTTCTCCCCTATATGGCAGGCCTTAGTCTTCCCAATTTTAACCAGTTGATCAATGACCCTATACACCATGATGCTAGCTGGCCTGCTATGCCAACCAAGCTCCCTTCTGACATTCCCAAGTTTGAAGGTCTTGCAGGAGAAGATCTTACAAGTCATATTCGATCTTTCCACATGTGGTGTTCGTCTAACTCCATTACCAATGACTCTGTCCCTCTTCGGTTGTTCCAACGTACACTTACTAGAAAAGCTTCTAAGTGGTATGTTTATCAGGTCTCATCCTCTCATACCACCTTTGTGACTCTTTCCCATGCTTTTCTATCTCATTTCCGGCTTCCCCTTCATTATGACACTAGTACCAAACTTTTGACTTCTTTCTGTCAATCATCTGTGACCTGCCTAACCGATCATGTCCAGGAATGGCAGAGAAGAAAGAGCCTATGTCGAGCCCCTACCTTCGAAGACCGTGTCTAGATGGACTAGTTCCTTAGATCTCTTTTTCCTGCTATAGGCAAAGATGTCGCATCACATTTCCCTCAAACTGAAGAAGCCGCTCTCCAAATTGCATTGAAATATGACCTGATCTACGCTTAGTCGGGTTATGTTTATACTGTTCTACCTGATCTTCCTAGACCCGGTGGTGCCAACGCACTGGTGGCATCTCATGTCGCCGATGGTATCATTGGAGCTCTCTCTCATCCATACACTCAACCTCCCATGGGCTATGGTTTCCCTCAGGGAGGGGCCAGCACCTCTTGCACCTTTCCCCCTCCCGGTGGGATGTATCTAGGATACGGCATGCCTCCTCCTTTTTCCTAACCTCCTTATTATCGATATCTACAGCTTGGTGCTCCAACTCCTCAAGCATTAGCACCCCCGCCTCCCTTGCCTTCTCAACCCTCGCAATAGAAGCCACCACCCCCTCAGGGGCAGGTGTATGCACAGCAGGGCGTGAATAATCCTCCTCCTTCCAAAAAGAAGAGGAAATGCACTCAAAATCAATCTTCCCTTGGTAATCCTGGACCTAATCCTTAAAATACTACACCTAACACTGCTAACCAACAACAGGGCACTCAACCCAAGAAAGATAGGTATGTTCGCACGAATAGGCCTTGTTCATGTTGTGGTGTTTATGGTCATTACACACATGATTGTCCTCTTTTCCCATAGATGCAGCAGATTTGGGAGTCTCAAGCAACATTGTGAGGACAACAAGCCTCCCCTCCTGTCCCTCCCAGTGCTACGCCTAGTCAGCCGGCTGTGTTTACTAATCCTTTCCCTCAGCAAGGATTCGTGGCTACCCAACCACCTGAAGGTCAGGTGGCCACTCAACCTCCTCCATCTGGTACCTTCGATTACCAGATTCTCATGATGAACTCTAACCAACCTATCACCATAGACCTCAACCTTTAGAATCAGTCCCGTCAGTACAACAAGCCTCTCGCTACGTCTATCCCCGAGCCCCCTTATTCAGGCTCTACAAAGCCTCTTTCGACAACTAATGGTCCTTTGTAGATCCCTCAGCCTAAGGAAGAGGTTCATACCAAGATCCCTAAGGGACCACTACGCCGAAATGCTGCTTTTGGAAAAGCTTCCCATTTTTATAACATAGTAGATGATTTGGCGCAATCTCCTGCTGCCATCTCAACGTTGGAACTCCTCCAATCGTGCCCTTCACAACAAAAATCTCTACTATCTGCCATGGGTGTTGTAGATCCTTTAGATGATTGATTTATCGTCTTCGATGCTGACTGGTCAAAACATCCTCCTCTTCCTACTTCTGTCGCCTTTCAAATCCCAGTCAAGATTCAGAATGCCAATGTTTCCTGGTATATCATTGATGAGGGGGCATCCATCTGTGTGATGTCCACTTTAGTTTGGAAGCAACTCAGATCGTTTGAGTTGGTCCCTTCCACGATCACTCTTTGAGAATGGGATGGCCACGCCTCCCAGTACATTGTCCTATTCCATAATTGTCCTATTACTCTTGTGAGTAATATTATTTTTGTTGATGTAGAAGTCATTGATGCCCCCTTAGATTAAAACATTCTATTGGATCGTAGCTACTCCTATGTGATGTCTGCTATACCATCCGCGTTCCATCATAATATGTCCTTTCCCCATAATGGAAAGATAGTCACCATTGACCAGTTGACATATTACGAACCGAAGCCTCAGACCTTCCTTGAGTCCATCATATCTTCGGTGGCTAATAAGAAAACCATCGACCCCTTGACCAGTGTCTCACCCGAAGTCTACAAAGACTCCTCTTTTCTTGGTACATTCCTTGGTCTTCCTCCTCCTATCTCTGATCCCAGTTGATTGAATGTTTGCATGATGTAATCATCACGGGCTTCTCTCAAGCGACCCGCTTCAGCTAGTCAACTACCTCACCCTCTACAGCCTACTCCTATCCCTTTGATTCAACCTTCTGGACCCCCTCCTATTGGCCCTTCACCTACAGCTGGTATCCATGAGCCTCTCTACCCTCCTGGAATGGTTCCTCTAGGCCTTAACCATCTTAGAGCCGTCCCGCCTAGCCATTACCCCTTTGGTCAGATACCGTTCCTAGCTCCCCCTCCTGGAGTGTTCTTGGTACCTGTCATGGCTACCCTATATCTTCCTAACCTGACCCTGAAGATTCCCATCTGGTACCTTGATCCCCCAACTGCTACCCTGCCTGGTCAAGCCAAACCTTATCTTTCTTTGACCCTGGTTCAATTGGTCCCCATGACTTCTCCTACTGCTACAATGCCTCATCCACCTCAATAGGAACCACCTCCTGTTGTGACAGCTTCGAGTAAGAAGGGCAAGGCTCGCAAGAGGGCATCAAAAGACAAGGATGCCCTGACTGACCCTACTCCTGCTCCGCCTCCAAAGCCTTGTGCTTTGTGTGATGTCATCGGTCATGCCACCCATACCTATCCTGAGTTGCCCCGTATCAAACCCATGGTTAATGTTGCTTTCCCTGAGTCTACGGTCCTCGAAGCCTCTATTTCTTCCTCGACTGCAGCCAAGAACCCTAATACTATTCACACCAACCAACCTTGTGCTTTGTGTGATCTCCATGGCCATTATTCTCACAATTTTCCCTGACTTACGCATTACCGCGCCTCTTTAGAGGTAGTCTAGGAGTACGAGGTTGAACAGAACCAATCCGCCTCTCCTGTCCTTGCACAATATGTGGTAGGAAAACTTGAGGATTTACCTGCTCCCATTGACATTCCCCCTCCTGATGTTGAGATGACGGAGCCTACAGCCACCATCCTCTACTTATCATCATCCATGAAACCCTCGGTGGAAACTCCCTTTGAGACTTCCCCTTCTGTTTCGCTCGACCTCTCTTCAGCGATCACCCCGGGCTCAACATCGGTGGATCCCATATCTACTTGTTCTTTTGTCATCCCCCGTGATGATATGCATGTGAACCTTGCTTCTCATGATGATGAGTTAGGTAGCTTCACCGCGTCATGTGGTCTCCCTTCCTCTAGTTACTCCATCTTCTATTGTGATGATGATATCATGGAAGCCTTGTCCACCCCTGACTTCATATTTCCCTCCCATAAGAAGGATGGCACCATCCATGTCTATGGTGACTTTCGTGGCCTGAGCACAAGCTACACCTCCGGTAGCTCCCACACTCCACCTAACCATCGGCGTGTGGGTAGTAGACATCCTACTCAGATCACTCCCTCTCGCAGTGTTTTTTCGGTTTCTACTTTGCGCTCAGGCTACCAGCATTGTTCATCATCCTCTCATTTATTGCCTTATGGAACCTTTCAGATGGACCTCCCGTCCACACCTTATATTAGTTATGCCGATGGTGCAAGTCGCTACTCCCGGAATCTAGCCTCGATAGGTTGGGCCATTTTTACCCCCTTACGTTCACTTATTCTCTCGAACAGTGTATGCATTGGTACTGCCACCAATAATCAGGCTGAATATGATGCAGTGCGAGGTTTATTAGCCGATTCCCTTTCCCATCACATCCTCCACCTTCATGTTTGTTTATATTCCCTGCTTCTTGTCATGCAATTGAATGGTGTATATCGTGTGCATAATCCTATCCTTTTTAGAAAATATCTATGAGTAAAGCTTTTTATGCGTGAATTTGAAATCATTACATTTAGTCATGTACCTAGAGCACAAAATCACTATGTAGATAGCATTGCAAACAATATTCTAGATTGGCATTTAACACATGCATTTAACACAATACAATAACATAAAATAAAAACCTTCAAAACGATGCATATCCATAATATGTGTCGTATAACATGTTAGAGTCCTTTAACTCTAATACATATGACATGCCCATAGCATGTTACAAAAAAATAAAAACTGGGGGCACCACCTGCCCCTACACACTAATCACTCTCTAGAGGATCTTGAGCCAATGGCTCTGCTCCTGCATCTCGTAGATCGTGCATCCCTTGTTCGGCCATCTCCATGCGCTGCATGACCCCTCACCACTCCGAGGGTAGACCAATACATGGCTTTATGTACTGGTCATCCAAGTCTTGCCAGCCGCACTCTCAAACACCGTTCAGAAGCCTCTCACTTCTACGACAGATGTCCTCCAGGAGGGTTGCTGCATCCTCACTTTGTGGCACTCTCGATCCACTAGGTCCGACAGTTGATGATACCGCAGGTCGTCCCATATACCTGGCCGGTTTTACCGGCGTTGTATCTGCATACCAAAAGTGAAAGAATCAGTACCATATACAATATTCTGAAACTTTACAATGCACATAAAATATTAGCAATTTTTCACTTACCATCGGGCCCCCGTACTCGACCAGGAAGCACTGATAAATCTAAGTCTCCATGATAACTTATCCCACTATAGGGATAGTCGTCTATGTACAATGGCATATGATCCCAATGAGCAAAGAAATCGGGTCGTAACACTCGTCCGACCACCCCACCTCCTCCTCTGCATAGTAGTCGCCCCCACCGGTGCATCCTGGGCTCTCTAGGGCCCCCATCCTGGAGTTGTATGCAAGGTCAAAGTGTCGGATTCTTCTCGAAGAAGAGCGAGCACAAAACTGTACCATATGCATAGTCATGGTTTACTTATCGCCTGCATAGTGAAAATTGTCGTTTCAATGACGACAACATCATCTGGGCCCACCCATAGTAGGTCCCACTCAACACACTCTCCACAAGCATCATTTTCCCTCCAGTGATGTGGTGGAGTGCTTGGTTGCCCAGGATCCACAGCACCGCTGTGACCACAGCGCGGGTCTCTAAACTCTCTAGATCCCTGATGAGTATCCGTGTCCCCTTGACATGGAGACCTGGTCGATAATGGCGTTCTACAAACTCCATGATGTTTTTCCCTCATGGTAACATTGGCTACGTATTCTTGACCATCCCAAGTGGTGGGAGACCAGTAAGAAAATATATATCCTGGACCATCAACTCGATCTGGTGCCCTTGCACTATAAATACCTCATGGTCCGAATCCCAATAACGGACAATATGGGCCAACAAGGGCTCTCCAGCTATCATAAGAGGGTTCTCCACAAACTTCATAACCCCAAACCTGACCAATGCACTGCAGACACCCTGATCCTCTCGGATCTCCGACCGTAATGTGCCCAGGTCTCTCTCTCTTCATTTGATCTGTAATTATACCATATATGCACAAAAACCATCATGTTTGTCATTGTACAGATAGGAAAGACTGTATCCAAGCATAAAAACCTAGTTCTTACCAAAAAACAACACAGAAACACCCCTCCCTGTCAGGTCGCACTTTTCAGGCCCAATTGTGGGACAGGTCGTAGTTTTCTGCCCAAAACCTACTACCCAAGTCGTAGTTTTGCCCCAAAAACTACGACCCAGCTGTGAAGAGGAGCAGGGGTCTGTTCCTGAGCTCTGGGGACCTAAACTAAACTTTCAATCCACTGAAATGAAAGAGTAGGGTTAGGGCTCTTACCTGCAACTAACGGATCTCGATTCCAATGGTCGGTTTGTCCGCTACGATTGTCGCAAGATTTAGGGCCTTCTCTCCTCTCTACATTCACCACAGCTCCACTTGCAAATGAGTGAAATTGGAGGGAAAATGCCTTATTAAAAGAGAAACCCCTGATTTTTCTTTCCTCTGTTGCGGCCAAATCGTAGCTCAGTTTGAAAAACTGTCTACATCGTTGGAAATCTCTAACTGAGCCTTCAAATGGGTATCTGTTAGTTTTTCATGATTTGATACTTCACCAGGGCACATTTTGTCCAAGAAGGGTCACTTCACCACTTCTCAAAATCAAATTTCTTCACTTGCAACACTTGTACTTGGGGCACCACTTTGCCTCCATACTTGTCCATGATCGTGTTGATTTTCGTCGTGAGTAACCATCTTGTACTCATGTATTTATGGTCCCCACAAGACCTTTTCTGTGTGGTAGCATCATGGAGTCGCCCTTGTTTAGAGCATCCGAGTTGAGTCATCATCGCATCCATGGAGTCTATCTTGAGTCCCTTTGTATCCCACTATAGTCCTCCATCCTTCATTGCTCGGTGCCTCTCTCGTGTCGCACATTATGGCCTTCAGTCCTACTGTCCCCTATCCCCTTTGATATTATGTCAGTCATTGCCAGGTCATCCATGACCTTTATGCTCTAACAAGGGAAGTCGTCCATCCGCTACTCAGTACCCCCAATTTCATCATCATCTCTGGTGTTAGTCTGTCAGTTGCTCTCCTATTTTCTCTCTTGCCGTAGTTGAGGATTCCTCATTGCCTCACTTATGGCAGGCCTCCTTCTGTCAACATTAGATCATTCATTCCAGAAGACAGGTCTAGAGGGCGTTGTACCTTGGTTCCAGCTTCCACTCTTGTTCGGTGCCTTGGATCAGGCAAAGGGACTCCTTATTGCCCTTTTTCTTGATTGTTTCTCAGCTCCAGCTCCTTTCAGCATGATCAAGATCCGTATACTTGATGGTTCAGTGATGCAGCAGATGAGACCGGCGATTCCCGGGTGTGTGTGAGATTTTTCAGCCCTCATGAGGGGGTGGCCCTACAGGTATCCCCCCACATGCCCGGATGACCTCTTCATTCCAACCTTTGATGAAGCTCCATAGATTTGATGATGCCGACTTCAGCTGCTTGCAGTGCCTTTTTGTTTGCATATATCAGTCAGATTTTCAGAGCCCTTTCCTGTTTACAGGGGCATTTGGGTTGTATTTAAATCTCATGTACTAAGATATTATTGTATAAGTCCTGGCTGTTATCATAGGCACAGTATGTATGTGGGAGTAATTATCATATTTTTATCTGGCTCATGTTTATGCTAGCATGTATTATATTGTTCATTCCCTTGTTTACTGGACACATTATTCTTTGTACTTTGTCTCAGCGGGCATAGGTATGCCTCCCCCACCGCTTATAGCACAGGTACTCACTCATAAAAGAAACTTTTCTCACCTGTAAGTCTCACCTCCTTAGGGTCTAGTCCTCTAACGCTTTGGTCTACCTTATATTTCTCTCTCTCTAACTTCCCCTTCGGTGTCTAGTGATTGAGTTCTTACAACGTACTTCGGTCATACGATTAGCTCCTAACGCTCACATGCTGGGGGGAAATCTGTTACACCATTTTTTGGTCATCTAACCTGTTACTATTAGATGGACCTAAGTACACCATGTAAGACCAATTTTACCCTAAGTAAAATTGCTTTCACTATGAAAAAAACTTAGTAAACCACCTTTATTAAGTTGTTTATGGTCTAAACAAGAAACCCCATGAGGAAATATTAAATAAATCCACATTTGTTTGATTTTCCTCAAGGAATAATTAGTTAATAGTAGTTTAATTAATATTCCTGGTCATATTTAACCCAAAATAGGAAAATTAATTAGATAAATTATTATTTATCTTATTATTTTCTAGGAATAATTATTTAAACCTTATTTAAATAATATTCCTTGTTAAATTTTACTAAATCATTCATTAATAATTAAATAAATCATCATTTATTTGATTATTACTCAACCACATCCTTAAAATAATAAATAAATCATTTATTTATTTATTATTTACAAATAAAGGGATTTGACCCAATTCAAATTATTTTTCCCTCCAACAAATATAATAAAATATTCCATAAAAGTTGGATCTAGAATTAGTTAATAATATTTTAATTATGCACCAATATCTAGATTAACTCAATATTTTGTTATAAATAGAAGGGTTTTTCCATTCATTCACTACCTTTGGTTGCCTAAAGATCACTCTGGATCTATACTTTTGGTCTGACTTTGATCCACCATCATTGTCATATTTTGCTATCATTTTTCTTGTGAGCTCCCTTTGAGTTCCATTTTTGTATGGGTTTTCTACACCATCAAGAGAGAGGGATTTTAGATCTAAAGTGTTGAGGACTTACAAGAACCCATCCCATTGAGGAGGACTGGTAACATCCTTCTATGTTCTCCTCCCAGGTGCCATAGATACAAAATTCTTTAAACATATTCTTGTCTTGTCTATTGGATGCATGGAGCAACTCTTGTTTTTATTTACTACTTAATGTATTTTAATGCATAGATCTAGATTTTGTAGCATTTATCCTGGTCAACTAATTGCAGATCTAAAGATATTGGCAGCCATCTTTACTGTTAGGGCTATTTGTTATGCATGGCTAAAGTGAGCCTTTTTCATAGACTTGTGATTAATATTAATACTAACAGCAGCAAAGGAAACAGAGAAGTACGAAATGCAAAAAAGAAGCAGAAAAGGCGTGCAACAAGCATAATAATCCCAAATCAGAGTGAATGGAGAATATAGAACAAGCTTAGGAGGAGTAGCATGGAGGAACAGTGTTATAGAGAGGTGACAATATAAATCTTAGGAGAGAATCACGTTGAAGAATACATAACAAGTTTAGGAGGAGTAGCGTGGAGGAACCAATGTTATAGAGCAACGATAAGATAAATAAAAAAAATCGACTAAGGCAAAGAACACTTAGAAAATTTCCAAAGGAGGTGAATGGACAGTCATGAATAGATTGCAAAAGTAAAGGCGAGAGATGGACGACGGAGATCGAATCGCATTAGGAGCAATTTCACAAATCGCAACTTTTAAGAGTTTAGTGTTAAAGTGTCGCATGGTAATTTAAGTTGGTTGCGATGCGAAATAGAGGAGCCACGTGTCAGAATTGTGCGTGAGCGCACGTGACAGATCTTAGAGGTTACCAATTAAGAGTTTGCTCGGTATGGTAAGTTGTATGTGATGCGATGAGAGAAGAGCCACGTGTGAGCACTGCGCACGAGAGCACATCATAGATCTTAGAGGTTACCATTAAGAATTCGCTCGGTATGGTAAGTTGTATGTGATGCGATGAGGAAAGAGCCACGTGTCAGCACTCGCACCAGTGAAAATTTCACAGATCGCAAGAAATAATGTTTAGATACTAAGTTAAATCATAAAGGTTGCGAAGTGTGATCGCCTATGATTGGTGGAAATTGTTGTGGGACCCTCCAGTAAAGAAGTTCTGCTTATATGTAATTTCTTTGGGATTTATGTATAATCGAGCTTAAAGTAACAGTTTTTTATTGTGCGCGTATTCTGATATCTGTGTAAAACGTTAAAAGCTCTGGGTAAGAAATGTGTGACGTATTGTGATTGGTCAAGTAGTGTGGGACTGGTAACCCCTGTTCCGCGTCTGTTATGTGCGCTCTGTGAATAAGGTATGTGGAATAAACTCTGATATTGTACTCTGTTGCGTTAAAAGGGAGTTTATGTGGGTTGAGAGAAAAGGCTGAATGCGGAAGAAAAGACTCAGGTAACAAAAGGAAAAGGGTGAACACAACAATTAAAGGTCGGGTAAGTAAGAGGACCCAAACTCATGCAGAATAGTGCAACAACATGAGTCAAGTTGGGAAAAAGGGAAGTTATGCAGCATAGTTGAAATATAACTACAAAAATAGAAAAGACAAAGGAACAGCAAGCAGAAAAGGACAAACACACAAAAAAGCTAAGAATTTGAAAGGGTTGAATTGGAATATTATTGTAAATGTAAATGTATTAATTATTTTATATTGTTTGTGATGCAAAGGCAAGTCTCTGTAGGCAAAGAAAAACTCCAATTTAATACTGAAATGAGTGTATTTAGTGTTGTAACATCCTAAATATGCTGAGTGAGGAAATGAATGGGTGGAAGGCAAGAATCATGCATGTTCACCTCATATTCCCATATAGAATACAAAAAGCCATGAAGTAATCTCTATAAATTATGTTATTGTAATGTGCTTAAAGATGTTAGAGAGTGGAAGAATAAGAAAGAGCAGATAGAGAAGCTGTAAAGATCCAGAGCTAATATAAAGCAGATTTGAAGGATGGAAGGACAACAGTGAAGGAGTAAACAGAGCTGACATCCATGTAAATTAGCATATGATTTTATTGTAGTGTGAGGAAGTTGGTGCTTCCATATCAAGTTGTAGCTTGATAGATGTCCAGTTGTATTCAGTTGAGGTAGAAGCCTCCTGTGGGTTCAATCCTGCATAAAATAGATGGGAGTTGGAGCATCCTTGTAAGTAGTATATTGCAGAATTTGAGGTAGTAGCCTCCTGTAGGTTGGAGCCTACAGAAAATCAGTGGTGAGAGGGAGTTGGAGCTTGACTTTGCATCACAACAATAATAAGATGTGGTTTTCTCCCTTATGGGTTTCCATTTATATCTGTTGTCTATATGCATGATGATTCTATGTCGATGTTTTGTATTTAATCTGCTTAATACTTTTTGCTCACATATTAAGATTATTGTTTCATTATACATTAAGTTAATCATGAAATGAAGGTGTAAATAAGTTTAGAAGAAAGTTCTAAAAGTCCATAAATGTATTAAACTAATTCACCCCCCTCTCAGTTTAACTAAGGGTTCAACACGACTAGCATTGTCATTCTTTACCCCTTCTTTGCTCGGGTGTTCTCCTGCGCTCCATTGTTCCCCGTCTTCTTTCGCGGTTGGCTTTGCCTCTAGGAGTCCCTTTGTTTGTTCCCTGTCCCTTGTTCCTGCCATCTGTGTTGTTGCATGTCTATGCTCTGCCACATGTATGTATATTCTCCACAACTGCAACAGTTCCTTTCCTTTCATAATGGCTCTCCATCACCTGTTATTCCCGCCACTTGGCCTTCCACAACTCAAAATTGTCTTACTCAAAACAAAGGCCCCAATAGGCCCTAACAACAAGATATTGACTCATCCCGAGTCAGTTTTCTCTCAATATTGCAGTCCCCAGTTGACCGTCGGCTATTGTCTTGGGCTAATCCTCTTCAGTTGTCTCCTTCTCCAACTCAATATGTTTTGACTATCCATCCTCTAACAAAAGCCCTAACTCCAAAAAAAAATTCATGGCTTCTCTTCTGAGCTCCATGAACTCAGTGATCACTTCTTACCATGTTTTATTTATGGATTCTACTTCACTTACCACCTTTTCGGCATGTGTGGCGTCGATTGACTGGGGTAGGTCGATAAAAGCTGCATTGAACTTGGGTTCTTCCTAGGAAACCAATTGTTGTATGGTATCTGCTTTTGAGCTGTTGCTTGTATGAAACTAAAAAGTTGGTCGAGTCCCCAACTATAAAGATCTCCACTACTTGTCATCTCAGGACTAGGATTTATCTCTCTGAGCGGTTTCCTGCTAGCAATGGAGCACTCAGATTGACATTGTGGAGGGTTGGGTTGACTTGGCGGAATGGTTTGCGATTCAGGAATATGAAAACTAGTGGACGGTAGGTGAGTGGGTAGGAATGGATGTAATGCTAGCATGGATTGTTGAAATGGATTGAAATAAGTCTCGGTGGGCATATTTTCAGAAATGGGAAAATCAGTATGAATGAGTAAATTTAAAAAGGTTCCTGGCTCTATCATAGTTGAGTTAACCTTGGTTACTTGTACCGTACCTGAGTTCACCTCTGCTTCAGTGTTGAAAGCCATTACGATGCTTGTGGGTATTGCATCAGAAATAGTGGAAAATGTGGATGGAGTGTGGGTTGAATGATATTTGGAAGTATGCAAGGTATGCGGTGAAGAATTTTGAGTAGTTGGCGATGAGGAAGCTAGTACACTTTGTGAGGGTGAAGGGTTGGATTGCAGTATGATGGTGGAGGTCTGAGTGCCTATTTCTAGTTCTTCAGTGATTAGGGTTCCTGTGGTTATTTTCTTCACATGGTCCTCGTTTTTGAGATCTATTACCTCATTAGACCTTAGAATTATGTGTCTCTTCCCTTTAGGTGTTGGGATGGGTGGTTTGGTTGCCTTGCTCTTGCGGAATCAGGCGATGGTTGGCTGCAAATGTGAATGGAAAGTGGTGGAAGGGAGGACGGTAAGGATAGGGGTTTTCAACGATGGCGACCCAAAATTAAATGTTTAAAATTCAGAAAATGAAGGAAATATAGCGGACTTTGCTTCGATATTTCCCATTTCCTTATTGAAATCTTTTACTTGTGTATCCAGCTTCTGCATCAATGGATGGAGCTACAACTATGATATCCTTTAGGCTATTTCTGTTGGAATTTCTCCTCGTAGAGGGTGCAAAAACATAGCGTCAAAATAGTATTTGGGCTCCCCTTCTCTGATTTCTCCTGCTACTCCTGGCCAATATGATACTTATGTGTGTAAAGCTTCCTCCATTAGTTTAAATTTCAATGATTTCTTATGAAAAGTTTCAGCTGCAACATAGTCGGGTCTAATCCATGTATGGCCATGTGAGACAACGAACCATACTTGATGAGAATACTTATCTAGCATAGTTCTATGGATTCTCTGCTATGCTTTTACAACATCGAGCATCTGTCTGTACCATTCTGTGAATGCTTCCTCATTGATCTCTTTACACATAGGGTCCCCAGAAACTCTCCATGGGGTTTACCTGAGAGCCATCGGTTGATATTCACTTATCTTCACAAGAGGCCAACTCCCTGGTGGACTCCACTTCCAAATAGCCAAATCCATGATCATAAATTCTGTAGCCCTCTTGAAATTGTCCTCACAAGCTTCAAAGAGTTCTTACAGTAAGAAGGCACACCAATTGAGTTGTATTCCCTATATACAATGCTCCACAACTGATATAATGTCTAGAGTACACCCCTTGGTATAGTGCCTCATCGTCTTCCTTGCAATTAAATAACATGAAAACATAACATTGGGACATTGATAAGATCTATATTTTCCCCCTTTCCTCCTCTTTTGGTCTCATATTTCCTATAATAGTCGAAGTCTCCTATTTTATTTGCTCTTTTGGATGTATTCTGAAAAGCAGTCGATACATAATTTCCCATTCTTGATAACCCAGTAAGTCTGTGAATATCCTCTAAATGAATTGGATTTTCTCTTCTGAGCCAGAGCCACCCATTATGAATTTTGCTGATGAGGAGTTTCGTGCATTGCATCGCCACTCCTGTCGTGTCGAACACTAGTAAACTTCTTAAGTGCAGGATTATAGACCTATGGATGTCTTTGAAGTCTGGGTGGACTCTTGCCACTTTGATTCCACCCTCCTTTACATATTTCTCAATATATACATGCCTCTTTAGAGCTAGAAATTGGAAAGAGTCAGTAAAATCTGTGTCTATCAGGGTAGCATTATCATAAATGCCTATCGGTGGCTCTAGCTTCTGAATTCTCCCATCGAGTTTTGGTTTAACCACTGAAACTACCATCTTCATCATATTTACTTTCCTACAATACACTAGTAGTATTGCTGGTCTACATTTTTGAGCTCCTACTGCTATACTCTGGCTGGTCGTTATAGAATTTTCCTCTTCTTGCAATTCACAATTCTCCAACACTTTGATTTTTCCCTTCTCCATTCAGATTCAGTAGGAATGTTGGCACGAAGGATGTTGATGCGACTGCATAAATAATTAATTTTCCTTGGATCCCTCTGCGGCTCTAATCATGTGGTTAGTTACTCGGATGAGGTGGAATCTAACTTTGCTGACGGTGGCTTCAAAAGTTGGGTAGACGTGATGGCTAATAATTGTTTCCTGATGTGGAAACTTTATTATGGAATGGTATTACTAATTACGAAAAATATGTTCCAAATTTTGGTTGACACTATGGACTGACACCTACATGATGGCTCATTATGACTGAGTGATGGCTAACAGGCTTGGTCGTATAGTCACATCAACCCCCCCACCCCAACTACAATTGGTTGCGGTATGGTCCCTATGTCGCAACAGGGTGGCGATTGACTGTGTGCGACATATAACCTATTTTATTGAGACTCCTAAATTATCAATGGACACTTACTTATTTTATTAAACTGACTGAACTCCTAACTTATTGACTCATCTCAGTTGCAAGAGAGTTATTGACTTCTAACCTACTGACTCCTCTCGGGTGCGAGAGTTATTCAAATTAAAATTTTCTTTTTTCATTCATGGTAGGGTTTTAGGTGTGCGCCATTCACCCAACCTCGTAGTATTTATACATCCAATTCTTCTTGTTTCACCGCTCCTGAGTCACAGATCTCTATAACGTAGAAAGGTCCCTTCTAATGCATTTGGAGTTTTCCTGGAAATTTCTGGAACTTTCTGTCATAGAGTAGTACTTTTCCACCTATATTGAATGTATTTCATTTGATGTGGCGGTAGTGCCAGGCTTTCTGTCTTTGTTTCTCCACTGATTGATGAAAATCTGCAATAAATCTTGCTTCTTCTAATTCCTGAATTTCATGAAGGCATGTTGAGATGGATTCTGGTTCGATCATTTGTGTTGTTGCAACAATTAATAGACTGGCGACAATAAGATTAGCTTGCACCACGGCTTCTTTCCTGTACACAAGCTAAAATGGCGTCTGGTTGTGTAATCATTTTACTTAGTCCTATACACCCATAACGTGGCTGGTATTATTTCGTCCTAGTCATCCTGATTTTTATTGCAGATTTTGTTAAGCCCTTTTCTAAGATTATTTTGAAATCTTCAACAATTTTGTTTGCCTATGGGTGATACAGACCACTCTTGTGATATTGTATCATGAATTTTTCTAGTAGTGATTTGACCGTGGCATTTAATAAAGTGGGTGCCTTGATCACTTGTCATGATCCTTGGACAACCAAATTTGGTAATAATGTTTTCAAAGATAAACCTAGCTGATATATCTTCTGTACAATCCTTCATCGGTGCCGCCTCTGCACACCTAGTCAGGTATTCAGTTGCAGTGATTATGTATCTTGCTTGTGAATGGCGTGCAACTGGTGTAATGGGTCCTACAAAATCGATAGTCCATGTCTCAAATATTTTCATTACTCTTACGCGTTGTAGGGGTAGTTCGTTGGGGTGTGAAGGTTTCCCTATTCTTTGACACACATCACATTTCTTCACATACTCTTTGTCGTCCATGTGCATTTTAGGCCACCATAGCCATGCATGCAATATTTTTCTTGTGGTAGGCTTTGCTCCTACGTGTCCTCCCTCAAATCAATTGTGGCATTCCCATAAGATATATGCTCTTTTATGGTCTAATACACATCTTCGTAGTATTTGATCCAGACCCATTTTGTACAATTGACCCGCTATGAGTTGGTAATCAGCTGCTCTAACAAACAAATTTCTTCTCTGAGTTGTTGTATATTATTTTGGGCACTGTCCTGTAGCTAGGTATGTAGCTATTTTCTCTAGATAATTGGGGATGGATTCTATTCGGAAGAGGTCTGTATCTGGTAGCTGGTCATCAAGGGGTTCTCCATTTTCCCCATTCTCCAATCTTGATAGATGACCAAGTCCGACGTTTAGTCTCCTTGGCTTTATTATGACTTCAAAAGTAAACTCTTGGAACAGTAGAAGCCACCTACAAATTATTCGATCCAGAACATGTTTATTTACTAAATACTTTAATGCAGAGTGATCTGTAAAATATTTAAAAGTACCTCCAAGTAAATAGCGGCAGAATTTCTGCAGAGAGTAGACCATTACCAGAGCTTCTCTTCCAGTTGTTGTGTAATTAGTTTCCACTGTCGAAAACTTCCTTCTTTCAAAATATAATGGGTGGTCTATGTTGGTTTCTCCTGGCTGTGTTAGCACAACCCCCAAAGTAATGCCTGAAGCATCAATGTGCACATGGAACTATTTATCCCAGTTAGGATCAGCTAGAATAGGTGCACTTGCTAATTTCTCCTTCAACGTGTCCAACGCCTTGCTTCATTCCTCATTCCATGTAAACAGTCCCGTCTTCTGCAACAGTTTCTCTAGTGGTGTTGGGATTCGAGCATAGTTGCGGATAAAAATTTTGTAATATCCTGTGTGTCCAAGCAATGATCTTAATTGTCTAACATTATTTTGGGCATCCATGTTTACAATTAGTGCCACCTTGGCAGGGTCCACACATACTCGTTGTTTACAAACCACGTGGCCTAGTAATGTTCCAAATGGTACTACAAATATGCACTTCTTCAGGTTTAGTGATATTTGAAGCTGTCTGCAACGGTCAAACATTATCTGAAGGAGGCTTGTGTGGTTCTTCAACAAGCTGTATACTGTCCAATCATCCATGTACACTTCTAGAAAATTGTGGATATACTCTTGAAAGATGCTATCACTATTATTGAAAATACATCAGGTGCATTATTTAACCCAAAGGGAATTATGTGATAAGCATAAGATCCCCATTTAGTAGTGAATGTGGTTTTTATTTTATCCTCCTCTTCTATTCAGACTTGGTGATAGCCAGAGAATCCATCTGTGAATGAATATGCTTCATTTCCTACCACAATATCTAGGACTTCATCACTGAATGGTCTTGGGAAAGGATCATGGACACATGCATTATTTAGAATTTTGTAGTCTACACACACCCTGATTTATAACTTCTCCTTTTTGTTATGTATCACTATTGGACTAACCCATTCTACCTCCTCAAATAGGAAAATCAATCATGTGTTGAGCATCTTGTCTATTTATGCTTTGAATTTCTCTTTCACCCTTGGGTTTAGGTGGTAGGTTTTGTGCTTTACTGGTATGGCATCAGGTTTCAGCATTACCTGCGTCTCCCCCAAATCTCCCTTGATGTATTTTAGTTATACTATAGAAGACGAGAATATATATCTTCGTATTCATTTAAAAAATCAAAGATTTCCTTTGTAGCCTCTTCGTCCCAATAGCCCCCTATAGATTCTATCTTGGGTTCTTCTTGAGTGCCAATATTATGTTTCTTTGTCCTTAGGGGTAACAGGTGCAATCCTTATGTGGTAGGTTCCTATTTTATTTTACGCTCTCCCTCATTTTCTTCAAATGAAAAATGTCTGAGATTTTTCAAATCATCATAATCTATTCCCTGGTCTACTTTCCCGCATGTTACTGCTTCTTGATAACTAGACTTAGGTTTCTACTTTGACACAAGTGTTTCTTTTGCTTCCACAAGTTTTGAACATAATAGAATTCCTTTGATCGCTTGCAATGTCTCCGTATTCTGTTCATTATCCCCTTTGAAAGATAAAATTCATGTAAATATTTCCGCTACTATCTCCTAGCTACATGTTTGTCTCTTCTTTTCTTATGTTAGGTACCAAGCTTGCGGGATGGTATCTAATGAATGTATAAAGTTATGCACCCACAAGGATCTCAGGCATCTCTCCATTTCCCACTTGTATTCAGAACTTTTTATATGTACTTGGGGATCTGAAACTCCTCTGTACTTCTCTTCTAGTTGTGGTCCTGAAGACGCTTGAAACCTCATTTTCAATGCCTTTGCTACTTCTCACCAACTATGAAGAGATTTGCAGTGGTTTACCCACCACCTTGCTGAAGTAATTTGAAAATCTATATCCATGAGGGGAACCTTATGCTCCTTTGGCACATTATCTTCAATTTTGTTAATAAAAGTATTCAAAGTTTTCATTTTAGTAAGGGTGGGGTAACCCCTTACCTCTGTGCCAATCCAATTAACTCTGCGAATAACAACACATCTTCGGGTATTGATCTCATATCCACCTTACTGCCAATTATCCCATGAAACTTCCAATCCTACATCGAAACTTTGAACACTTCACCAACTTACTATTCCTTCTGTTGAAGGGTTGATGTAATCTTCTCTTTTGTCTACTATCATTTGATAAAGTTGGTCGAGAAGTTCTGCATATTCCCTGGTCCCGATGACTTCTATATACCGAGGTCCCAGATATGGATCCAATGGTTGGTCCACTCTGACTTCACTGTCTTCGAATATCATAAGCTCCTTCTTCAAATCGATAACTGCATAATTTTCAAATTCCCAGTCTATATCCCCAATAGGGATGGGTATGGATCATTATCTCCCATAATGTCGATTACTTCAAAATCTGTATAAGTTTTTACTCCCGCGACATCTACTTCAACGTCTTCCAACCTTCCCACCAGTACAATGAAATATTGGTTCGCCATTCTCAGTTGTATCGGGGAATATGCCAGATTTGGCTTTCCTAATGCTTCCCATGTATTTCTAGGTAGAATGTTCACATCTGATCCTAGACCCAACTTTGTGTCTCTTATTTGAGATCCCACAACTTGAACATTTATGAAAAATTCCTTTCCCATTCTTCTTTTATTTCTTTTTACTCTCCTTACATACTTTTCTGGAAGGTTAGTGTTAATTGGGTCCTCATGCTTTATTCCTACTTCTACTACTGCTTTCATATTTTTCTTTAACTGCTCTAGCATCTATCCCTCATTTAAAATATTCGAGAACAGTCAGAACCATTCTTCTATCGGTGTTCTTGTTGTAGCAATTTTTCCTCCTTCATTGGTTGGTTGCGTTAGTTACATATCCTTGAGGTTCTCCAGCTTCGAGAATGTTTCCAGAGTTTGTTGAAAGTATTTTCTCTGTTGCTCTGGATTAAATAAATTCTTTGGGGATGTTGGTTTGATTAGTTTTGTTGGCTCCATTTCTCATGCATCCTCCCCGATTTTCTTCCCTCCTTAGGTTATTATGGCCACACTCAACAGAGGATGTGTCTCGATTGCTCTTAGCTCTGCATTGAACAAATTGCCTCTTTGTTTCCTAGTTCTTTATTTCCAACTTTTAATTAGTTCTGGATAGTCCTCGGTGGCATGTGAATTCACTCTACACTGGGAACACCATGGTCATCTTGGTAGCAGACACTCTCTTGCTACATGGCCTTCTTGATCACAATTGTAACATTTCAAAGGTCCTCTTCCTCCAGTCTTGTCCCCTCGCATTCTTGATCCTCCTCATCCTCTCAGAGTTTCATTTAATCTGTAGGATGATCTATCCAGTTGGTCTGCTAATACATCCAAGGCTCTGCACTTCTTTGTATGATGAGTTTTTGAAGCACATAATTCACAGTAAACGTTATTTTGGACATTTGAATATTTTTGTAAGATTGGGCATAAACGTGGAGGATGACCAATTCCCTTGCATATTTCACAATATTCTGTTGTCATTGGAGTTTGCTGGTTAGGAAAGCCTAGGAAATGGGGTTGTGCTTGGTACAATCCTTTAGTATTTACTTGTGCAACTCCTCCCATTGGTGGTGTTCCTTGCGCTCCTGTCGCTGAAGTCTCGACATTGGTTCCCCGCAACCTCTAGCACTCTGTAACCACATGTCCTTCCAACAGACAATGTGTACACCACACATTGCATCGTGTTGGACGTGCTAGCTGAATATCTTTGAGATTTTCTATCAAAATTTCTATTTTATGTTGCAATCCCATTATGGATAGATCCTGGACAGCTACTCCCCCCCCAAACTCCTATGGGTAGCCAACCATTGCTTCTATCTTCCTTTCTTGCTCTAGTGCATCTTGAAGGGTATCAATATTTTGCTGGGTCAATGGTGTTCTTGTCAGGGGTAAGAGTGCTTTAATGAACCCATCTCGTTGGTGATTTGGATCAATCGGGTAACTCAGTTTCTCGATTGCATCTTTGAACCTTCTCATTAAATCTCAGGCTATTTCTCCTTCTCTCTATTTGATCTCCCATAATTCAGACAATCCTTGTTGATTAGTCTGAGGGAGCTTGAATTATTGTACAAACTCTCTTTTAACATCATCTATAGTTGGGTTCTGCTGTACTTCTGACCATTTGATAAACCATCATAATTATCTTTCCTTGAGCGTGGTTTGAAATTCAATTAATTTAACTGCATTTGGTGTCTGACGAGCCCTCCAAATTTCTTTGCACAAATACCAATGCTGCTCTACATCATCATTACCTTTCCAGAAAACTCTGGATATCAAGTAAATTATCCTACCATTTCTACTTGTGTGGGTGGAACTAATATAAATCCTCTACTTCTTGGCTGAGAAATTCTGCTGCTAGTACCACTACTAGGGGCTATCTGCACTGTAGATTGAACATTATACAACTTACTATACTTTTGCAACTTTATCAAAAACTTATCAGGCAAGTGGTAAAGTACCAGGGGAAGGTTAGGACAAGTGCTACTTGAACCTCGAGGAATAGGATTACCTTTTTTTATGGTCGCCAGCCTCTCTTGGAATAGTTGTTCCATTGCAAAATGCAACTCAACATCAGACTCATCCTCGGGGCACGTGCCCTCCTCTTCATTGCACCTTTTTACCTTCTCTCTTCAGGATGGGCTCCTGTGAACCTGTCTAACTTCCTTGGTGGACCCATCCATTCTCTTGGGTTCTACTTCACCTTCTCTCCTACCTGTCATTTGTGGTGCCTCTTCTCTTTGTTGTATACTCCTCTTCTACTTCTCAAACTCCCGTATTTCCCTTTCCCGCCGCTTCTTAGCAATTTGCGCCCTTCGATGTGCTCTTAACTCTCTCAACCTACTAGAGGTCCTGACATCAATATCCCTATTCCCCTTTTTCCCTTGTTCGTAGCATCTCTCCTTCAGGTCCTCCCCCCAGTACTGGAGGTTTATCTTCCATCACGGGACTTTGGAAAGGCATTAGTCCCTCATCCACCATTAATGATTTAATCCACAATGAGATTTCTTTCAACAAATTCCCTTGCAACCCAGACTTATATATATCTTCTACTTTTGTAAAATATTGATAACGTTCAGCTGTGAACTCTACGATGTATCCCTCCAAGGTAATTTGCACCCAAAAGTATATTGCTCGAATTAACTCAATATCTTGTCTGTGCAATGCCATAATATTTGTATGCGTCCAACTACGATGGGATCGATGCAATTCTCCAGAAAGTGCTTTAATATGGATTCTTCACAACCAATTATGGAGCTCTTCAAGAAATTTTCCCCAGAAAATTTCGTACAAATCAATCGCTGAATCAGAAAATAGAACTTGATCCTTGAAAATCCTTTCCTTATGATGTCGGAGCTCCACCTGTTGCGATATGAACTGATCTACATGATTATCCCACCAGTTATGCAATTCCCTTTCGTAGATCTTCGATACCATGATCTAGCTCTCTAGTAAGTTTTCAGGTCATGGTAACAGAAACATTTGTTGGCAAAAAAGGGTGACTTCTGGGTAAGACCCAGGGTCAGGCTCAGGGCCAACAAGATTCCGCTGTAGCCTAGGACAATGCCAACATTTTCACCCTTCTAAAAGAGAGCAAGGAGTCTCACCCGAGGCGTGTCGTGACCTTAATAAGATAAATAGCTAGAACCATATTACCGAAGCGAAGCTATTAACAACTATCCAGACATTACAGTTATACATAACACATTCATCGCATATTAATTAGGAAGAAAACTACCATTTAGCAGTTATCAACAAGGAAGTCAAAAATTTTGAAATCACTAAACACACATCTAAGAAGCTATTTGTCAAACACATCTTATATTCCATAACACAACATTTCTCTATTATATTATATCATCAGCACAGTACATAGCATACTTCGTAGAGTTCAGCATAATACAACATGGTATATCTCAGGCTCCATAGAGCTCCTAGGACACAAAACTCAACCCCTTTCCTAGAATTGTTCCCCACTTAATATCACCCAGCGAACTTTCTTTTCCCTTGCTTATCTACTTCCAAAGACTGGCACTGTCAGTCTTTGTCTCCTCTTCTCTCGAATGTTATCTTGCACTCCGTTGTTCCCTGTATTCTTTCGCAGTTGGCTCTGCCGCTGGGAGTCCCTTTGTTTGTTCACCGTACCTTGTTCCTGCCATCTTTGCTGCTTCCTATCTATGCTTCGCCACCTGTATGTATATTCTCTACAACCGCAATGGTTCCTTTCCTTTCATAATGGCTCTCCACCACCTGTTCTTCCTACCACTTGGCCTTCTGCAACTCAAAATTGTCTTACTCGAAACAAAGGCCCCAACAAAATGTTATTGAAAAAATGGATACCTATAATATCTAGTTAAAGTAAGGATTTTTTAAATTGGGAAGGTGCATTGGATTCCTATTGGTAGGGGGATAAATAATGTGATTTTTAGAGGTATTTTCCAATATCTAGTCAAATTAAGGTTATTTTTTAGTATGCCACGAACACACGTGATATGTTAGAGGTTCATTTAGTGAATCCCCTGTGGAATATCCATATGTTGAGTAGCCTCTTTATTCTCATTGGAAGAGGGAGTTTCCTCATTGATATTTTCTACATCAATTCCTTTAGCTTTCTCTAAATCTGACATTTGGTTTAAATCCTCTTCCTTGAGATTTGAATCATGGGGCTAATATTACTTAAGAGATTTATAGAAATTGGATTTTGTTTTGAGTGCCTTCTTCGTTATAAGGGAAGAGTGAACCTATGGAAAAGTATCTTGGAGATACCCATTGTTGACATATCTAACATTAGAAAGTTGTTTTCTCATAATCTAAAATCTATTTCCCATTGTACTTTTTCCATTTGAGGATCAATTTAACCAATATCCCTTCATTGAATTCTACTTCAATAAAAATGTTAGCACATTAACTAACTAAATATACCATTTATTTCTCAATATCTATTTTTATATATTTATCCAACTTTTTTAAACTCTTAAAATGGAATGGTATATTAAGCAATCAGACCCATATGGGATTTGTAGTTATAAAGAATATATTAGAGTCAAATTATAAAATCCATGTTAAGAAGAGTTCAAATCTTTTGTAGAGCCGTGGTCCTTTCTTTAATACTTTTTGAAATGCATCATTGTTTAGAATACAGAGTTTCCCACTTTCCCATAATAGCTCCACGTAGTCTTTCACCTAGAATGGCAGTTGAATCTCTATGGATATTGCAATTATAAAGTAAACATTGATCCCATACATGCTTGCATTCATGTATAATTCATTGTGATGCCATGGAAATCCCTATTTTGTCTTGACTTGCTTGTTTAGAGACCCAACAAAGTTAGTTTATTCTACTAGCAATGTAATTCTGTTTGAGTGATCTAAATAAAGTACAATTTTTTTCCTAATACCAACGAAAAAACTTAGGCTTTTGCAATCATTGTTCAAAACCTCCCATTAGTAGAAGGGTCCTTCTTATTAGCACCCAACCCTACTAAAGCATTGATTTTAGGATATATGAATAAACCAAGATAACATTGTTGAATGATACTGATAAAATCAAATTTGGTTGATTCATAGATAGGGGCCATGAAAAGGTAATGGTTTCCCCATTCTGGAGTGAACACCCACCCCCCCCCCCCCCCCCTCCCTCTACATCCATTATTTCCCTTCTCATGCCTCATGGAGTTGACCAAAGCTCGAATCATGGATTAGGAAGGTAGAACACGGGAACTCTTCCTTACCTCTCTCTAAGGATCATCTTTGTCAAAGATGGAGAGAGCACCATCTAGAGCTATGGACACATAAACCATAACCTTCCCTTGCTATCAAATACTCCCAATTCAAGACACATTATTATTATGAATTTGATATAAGTAGTGGGAAATTCATCATTTTTTCCAAGGCAAGAGACAAGTTTCATATTCCACTGAGATCGTGACAAAAATGACCCTAGGGCATTGTCGTGGTTGATCAAGAGGCTATCAGTGATCCATCCCATGCCTTGTATTTGTTTAGGAATGGTGTTTCCCTTTCCATTTTCCTCCTACTTGGGTAGAACAAGGTCCAAGGAATATAGTTTGAGTGATATGACACATGTTTCGTGTTGCTAATTATTGTGTTGATTCAAGTCTTTAGAAACACGTTGTAAACCAACCTTTATAATATTTATGAAAAAAATGTTTTGCAAATAGTAACACTTAAGAAATTAACAATTACATAAGTAGAATAATTTCCTTCCCATTAAAAAAAATATAAAAAAATTAAAAATAATAATAATAATAATTTAAAAAAACACAATTTTATCTAAATCAACCATTAAAATTTCTTGTGGTTAAAATCAATTTGAATCTTCAACCTATATTATTAAAATTACTATCCAAAAAGTCAATTTTACTACATTAATTATAAAGAAAAGAAAAAATAAATACATAATAATAAAACCACTTTAACTCCGAATTACTTAGATTTAAAACATAATATGAACTTTATATCATTAAATTAAATTAATAAAAATATAATATAAAAATATTTATAGAATTTAAATATTTATATATATTTTATAAAGTATTTAAAAATGTGTATAACCAATTAACATGCAAAACGCCCCTTTCCAATAAAATCTGAAAGAAAGAAAGCTAAAAACAAAATGTCATTTTTCCCATTAAAGTTTATTGCGAGAAGGAACGCTGAAGTCATTGGCAAGTTGTAATGGGACTCTCTCATATTTTCAGCACGTTATGTGCCACGTCGCCATTCACGGAAATTCAACGACTTTTTTAAAAACATCGGCTTCGATTTAATTTGTCCACATTTGGAGACACACGGAGTGTCGAGTGCTTTGATTTTTTTATGAAACGGAGAGCCAATGCATGTGGCTACTTACGGAACGTGTTTCACTGAAAGCGATTTCGTTTGACATAGAAGCAAAAACTATATCGTTTATTTTAATCGAAATATTTGGTGATCATTACTAGGTATCACTTTATTAAGTATTAAAATACTCATTTCATTATGTATTATAAAATTAAAATTAAGTATCAAAATATTTATTTTATTATATTTTATTATAAAATTAAGTAAATAATAATAATAATTATTATTATTATTTTGTGATATTATTATAAAATTAAGTAAAAAATAATAATAATTATTATTATTATTTTGTGTCTAATTTAAAATAGGGCTATTTTTTTTTGTCAGTCAAAGTTGGTATTATATTATCATATCAAAAACAGAATTTACAATAGGAGCCACCATGTCTTAATTACATTCTGTCATCCCAGAAGGCATGCATTGTTTGTAGAACTTGGGTGCTTGCCAAGGCATTCGAAGCACTTGGTTGTTTGCAACAAAATTACAAAAAAATACCGAAACTATCATCACAGGGGTTGGTGCAGGGGGCCAAATGGAGGAGCTGCGAAGAGACGATCCTAATGGTGCATGTGGTAGCTGATGTGATCCACTTGGATTTCCATGCCTTAGAGGTGGCCTTGGGAGCACCTCAGTGTACAACACAGACTCTCCAAAGCCTCAAGGGTCTTCGTCTGCAGGCTTTGGAGAGTGTTGATGTAAGCCACTAATTCATTTCGGTCTTCGTATCTTTGTTCATGCAGGGTGTCCAGATTGAGTTGGATTTGCTAGAGTTGAGCGGAAATGGCTTCAAGGGTGGTCAGGGCCTCAATCTTGCCTAAGGATTGGGTTGGAGAAACTGCCATTGCCATTGCTGAGTGTTGGCTCTCCGTATACTCAGAGTGGGAGCTCGGGTCTCTAGGAACCTCACGATTATCCATGCCTCAGCCAAAACCACCACATCGAGCCCAACCACGTTCTCTCGACAAACAGGCCCCCTCCTCTTCCACTCGTTGCGCTGGGTTGCTGCGCCAAGTTGCCCCAATTCCCTCCGCCCATGAGACCCACACTCCACCCCTGCACCCTCGACTGAGCTTGTCTCTAACCACGTCCTGAGTCTCGTAGCCGAGGGACACACGACTGCCACTAGTCTTCACATTGTCGTTCTAGGAGGTGCAAAAGCTCCACCACCTGCAGATATGAATTGCAGGAAATCCGGACTGATCCGTGAGCCTAAGTCAAAACCACCCAGGGGCTGGGCCATGGAGGAATTGTTGTTGTGCAGTCCGAAGATTTTGAGCAGGCGCCCAGGATGCAAACCCAAAACTCCCGTCCAAAGGCACGTCCTTCACTCTGAATTCACCGCTACCACCCTTGTCCTCCTCCTAGTGCTACGCTCGTGTTCCTGTGCCATTGCTAGGAAGCCTCCCATCTCCCAACCTCTCACCACCACTGCCCAATGAGCCTGTCACTGTTCTCGTCCCAGGCCGGCGGAGCTCAAGCCAGGGCTTGAGAGCCAACATATGTTCTTCTGCACAAACCACTACATCAACCTTCACCATCCCCCGTGGAAACGAAATGCTCTGAGCGATGTCCATCCCGCGTTTAACCATAAACCAACTTGCAGTGAGTACGCTTGCCCCGAGGCTCTTTACCACTCGCGCGTGGGAGGGTGGTGAGTCGGCGAGCACGTGGCTTGGGACCGGGTGAGCCTTAAATTCCCGCCTCCCGCTTGTCCTGGTGATTGGACACCCCCAACAGGGAATTTGAAATAGGGCTAAATTATTTATAATTAATAGGTGAATACTAGGGATTTAACTCCCATAAAATATTTTAAACTATTTTAGCCAACAAACACTTTATAATCTAGAATGAGAGAAATGTTACATTTAAAAATAAGAGAATAATATTTACATTAACAAATTAAAGAATACTAACAAAAAAAACCAAGGTAGCTTACAAATAAAACACTTCAATTTTCACCTTAATTTTACATCAAATTTTATATAGAGAAATAAAATCATTGAAAGTATATAAAAAAGAATAAATGTACTTTTTAGTATAAGGGAGACATGCAATTCTTTCACTACTTAATATGGAGTTATACATAACATGGAATGTAAACATAATATTATTGATACTACATTATGGGTAATCCATTCTATGTTCCGTTTACACCTAACATTTTAAACAATAGTATTAATAAATAAATAAAATATTTTACCATATAATTATGTGGATTTTAAAAATAATAACAAGAAAATATTTTACTATATAATTATGGGGATAGGCATGTCCATTTTGTAATAGGTATTTTAGAAATTTAATTTAATTATCAAATTATTAGGTGGATTGTAGACATTTAACCTCCATAGAATATTTTAGAATATTCTTAGTAGTATACACAAAACAAGGATGAGATTTACCTCCGAAATAGTTATGCCTTTTAAGCCTTTTTAATTAAATTCTTATTCCATTAATAAGTTCTTTCTAATTCAAGATATGATAGATATTTGCTATTTTTTCTTTCAATATTTAATATAAAATTGATATCTAACATTTTAAAAGTATTAATAACGAGAATATATATATATATATATTATACAAAACAAATGAAAATTAAAGTTATTTTATAGTTAAAACATTTTATTAGTGTGTTGTTAAAGATCAACATAGATTTATCTTAACCCAAGATTTACCAATAGTTGAGATGAATCAAATCTCTACAAATACAAACATTTCCTCAAGTTTTGCTAGCATACTTGAAAAGCTTGATCCCTCAAGGTGGTTGGTAGATTTGGAATAAAAAATGCATCTATGCTAGTCATAGTGGGTGGTATACAAAAATCAAAGGTTGATATTTATCTCCAAAGTCATGCCATTTTTTCATATATATATATATATATATATATATATATATATATATATATATATATATATATATAAACAAGTGTCATTTTAAGTGATTCATTATTTTTTTGGGCATGAGGTATTGATAGGCCATAATATTGGCCCATAGTATTGTAGCAAACACCATTTATTGTGCCGACAGGGGCATTCTATAGCCTAGTATGACCTCGATGTGTAAGTATGTCGGAAGCCAAAATAAAAAAACTAATGAAAAAAAAAATTTAAATAATGTCGGCTTAAACAATAACTTACAAAACCATATAAATAAACTAAAAATTCATTAAAAAATAAATTTATTAAAATATGGAAGTTTAAGAACACTAAAAAAAGATATGGTAAATAAATAAAAATATAAATAAACTAGAGGTATCGTAAATAAATAAAACCTCTTTTTATACTTACTCTGAGGTATGGTAAATAAATAAAAATATAAATAAACTAGAGGTATGGTAAATAAATACAACTTTTTTTTAATATTTACTGGATAAACCTCTATATTTACAAAAACTCAAAAAGAGGTTTTATTTAGGTGAAGCCTAAGGGTCAAATACCATCGGACAAATTATTATTAATTTTGTGGGAACAATACCATGGGCCAAATACCATATTTATAAAAGAGGTATGGTAAATAAATAAATATAAAAGAGGTAAGGTAAATAAATAAAGATATATCAAATAGGATTAGAAATCAACATCTAATTATATATGAAGTCTATGGCCCAAATACCATGGACCAAATTAATATTAATACCATGCAAAAAAAATATATATTAACCCTAACATTAATATTAAATTATTAATATTAATATCAATTCATATTAATATATTATAATATTAATATTATTAAATTTAATAACTTTAAATTAATACAATATTTCTTTCCTCAAGAAAAAAACGTAATTTTATTACTCCAGATGAGTACAAAATTAAAATGAGAAGCACATAAATGTGATCTATCAGACAAACAGATAAGTTTGTAGTCAACCCTAAGGGCAACAGTCTAAAAAACAAATGACTGTTGTAAGAGAACTTTGAATGGAAAACCTGATCCGGCTTCTACCACAGACCATTCTGAAACAAAGTATTCATATAAAATCAGTCCTACTGCTATCAACGATGTGCTATCGGTAAAAAAAAACTCTGCCCAAAACCTGCAATGTTTAGTTGATACAATGATCACTGAGGTTTCCAACTGTAACGAATACCGAGTCAATAAAACTATGTCCAGTCAAAAGAAGAACCAGCCAAAATCATGATAGCCTATCGAATAATTCGAGAGCCTAAATCCGCAGTAGTAAAAACATAAATACAGTGCACCACTCAGGGGAACCACAAAATTTCTGTGTGAGCCAAAAAAATGGAGAAGTCCCAGCCCTCAACAGCCAACACAGTGGAGAAAACACCAACAACGGAAAGTTCAAATCCTCAATCTAACATTTTGTTAAAAAAAGGACCACCAACACCACAGGGAGAGAGACACTAGCCTGAGAAATTAGATCATTTACCAGGCCAAAAGAAGCCCGGAACAGCTCAATCAAATAAAGAGGGGTGAAAATAATCTCGTATTTCTCCATCCTTGTGTTCTCTAACCTGCCAGATCCCCACAGCTAGCAGTAGCCCCATCTTGGAAGCCCGATCCGCATCTCCATTATTTTCTCTATAAATATGCTGACAAGAGAATGAATCAAAAGTAAGGAGGAGCTCCCGAATTGAAAGTAACAGATTTTGTAGATGAAGAATTATGCATTGTTGAATGCCTTTAATCTAGTTTATTGCATTCATGGAGTCCCCAAAAATTTTTATCTTCTGGCACCCTTACTCAGCAGCGAACAATAGGAGAAGCTTGAGGCTCAGCAATTCTGCAAGGTTATTTGAGCCCTCCCCAAGCCCAACAGAGAGCTCAAAAAAATGAGAGATGGAAAGATAAAGCAAATCCCCTCCTCCACAAACATTTTGTTGCTCTGCCCCATCAAAAAAACCCCAAGGGGTCCCCCTATCAATCTCCAAAACCAGAAGCTCCCTCTGATTAGAAGCACATATATGATAAGGAAACACAGAGTGTAAACCAATAGTCATGGCACCTATGATTTATGGGGTACTAACAACCTCATCAAATAGAAGTCGATTACGTTCCAGCCAGCAACCCCAAATGACAAGAAGAGGCAAGGCTTTAAGATTAGGCTCAGCATTAGACTCCCACCAAGAGTCCCATGCATGAGACACTGAGTGACCCTCCCATCTGCAGGGGAGACCCAACAATATAGAACATTCCAACCAAACCCATTTCAAGAAATAACAACTAAGGAAAAGGTGGTTGACGGATTCCTCACCAGCTTTGTAGAGAACACACCAGCTAGGACCCTGAAAGCACTTACGTTGCATATTGTCCTAGGTAGGGACTTTATTTTCCAAGACACACCACATAAAGAGGCGAGTCTTGGGAGGACAACTGAGCTTCCAAAGCTTATTCCACCACCAACGCCCTTCCCCCAAAAAAGCCCCATCACTCAGTTTTAAGTAGCCAACCCGAGGAGAGTAGATCCCCGATGGATCAAAATCCCAAACAATAGTATCCTCTCTCTCCCTAAGTAAAATATGTGCATGTTTTAAAGCACGGATGTAAATAGCCAAACCCCTTTCATCCTGAGCATCTAGCCTCAATGATGAGGCTGAAATCCAAGACTGAAATCCAGGCCTTGTTTGAACTGGAGCTGCAAGATGGGAAAGGAAAGTAATCCCCCGCCGCCTCAAAGCCACAATAGTACGCCCTGGAAGAAGGTGCCGCAGGAAACTACCCATCCATGTATCCTCACCAACTCGAAGCTTCCTGCCACTACCCACATTCCAGACCAGATTTGATTCCAACATATGAAAGGATTTAACCAAAGCCTTCCAAATCACCGATCCACCCTCAAAAGAATTCCTTGGAGTCCTAATCCAATCCACAATGGATAAAGTAGCCATGTATTTTTGAGTAATCACTTGGGTCCAAAGACTGTTTGAATTGATGAGCCGCCAACCACCCTTAGTAGCAAGGGCCTGAGCAAAGAGAAAATTATTTTTCAGTCCCCAACCCCCCAGCCCTTTAGGCATAGCTATTTTTTCCCACCGAACCCAAGGGGTCACCAAGGTGTCCTTCTTCCCACTCCAAATAAATCTAAAGCGGATTCATCGGCTAGCCTCTAAAATACCTTTTGGAATCCAAGAGAGAGACAACCAATACACCGGAACTGCCTCCAAAAGTGACTTCACTAAAATCAATCTCCCGGCTCTAGATAGCCATTTATGACTCCAAACTCTTAATCTCTTTTCCAATTTTTCCAACAGCCACCTCTAGTCTTGTTTCCTATAATCATTTGGTTTTAAATGGAAACCCAAATAATTCAGCCCATCATCCAAACCAGCGGAATTATAAGGAATGATCTGCAGAAACTCGAGCCTCTCCTCTTCCCTCAATTGATGAGTAGTAATTGTAGACTTTTCAGCATTCACTTCCATACCTATGGCCTTGGAAAACAGGTCCAAAATCTCCCCAATAGTATTCGCATCTCTCACAGAACCAGAACAGAAAATTAATACATCATCAACAAATAGTAGATGTGTAATGAGAAAATTTGGAGCAACCTAAATACCCTTCAAAGTGCCCTGTCTCTTGGCATCCTTAAGGGCCCTGCTCAAACCTTCTGCAACCAATAAGAACAAAAGAGGGGATAGGGGACAACCCTGGCGAAGGCCTCTTTCAACATGAAAGAAAGGGGAGGCTGCCCCATTAATCAAAATAGAGAATGAGACTGTTGTAATATAACTCATGATACATCTAATAAAATCAATACCAAAGCCAAGGTGAGTCAAAAGCATACGTATATATAACCAACTTACCCAATCATATGCTTTGGAGAGATCAATTTTCAATACCGTCCCTTTGAGGTTCTTGGTCTTCATGCTGTGGATACCCTCTTGAGCTGCTCCAATGGCTTCATGGATTTGCCTCCCTTCCAGAAAGCCAAATTGTTCACTAGAGATATGAGCTGACAGAATACTTTTGAGTCTTCTAGAAACTACCTTTGAGACCACTTTGTAAATACAGTTGCACAAAGAGATTGGATGAAAATCATTCAGAGAATATGGGTTATCCACTTTCGGAATTAAGGCAATGAAAGTGGAGTTGAAACAAGCAGGAATCTTCCTTGAAATTCTGGTATCTTCCACCACTTTCAGCAGATCCGCACCCAACAAATCAAAAAATTCCCAAAAAAATTTGATTCACCATCCATCTGGCCCTGGGCTTCTGTATTTTTGGAAGCTATGAAGCACATCCTTTAATTCCTTCTCCGAAACCTCAGCCATCAAGGATCTATTATAAGCCTCCTCCACAAACCTCAGGAACAGCTGAGCGGCTCTTATAACTTCCGCAAGATATGCATGAAAAAGAGCCTTAAAAAGGGCCTTGAAATGATCAACCCCCAACTTAGCCTTTGCCTCAAAGGAGGAATGCTCAACTCCCTGCCCATCTCTCAAGCTCCAAATAGTATTAGTTTCATTCCTACCTCGAGCATAAGAATGAATTTTTTTTTATTTTCATCCCCACATGCCAACCAGGTAACCCTACTTTTCAACCTCCAAGATTCCTCCTTATCCAAAAGGAGGGAGTTCCTACTCCTTTCGAGACGAACAAGAGTATTCTTATCATCTTGGAATATTAAACCCCCTCCATTCCCTTCATAGATCGTGCAAAGTTCCTCTTCCACTTGCTTCAATTCCATGTCCTCCCTCTGCCTCTTATCAACCGACCATTCCTTAATAGCATCCTTCATACAATTAATATTATCAGCAAACTGAAATGCTGCAGATTGTGTGCTAATAGCGCTGAAAGGAATCCACCTGGAGTGAACTAGAGTTTTAAAAGTCTCATCCTTGAGCCAGATTTTGTTAATATTTAAAGGGCTAGGAGGCTGCTGAGGCCCAAGTTTAAATTCAATAAAAATAGGAAAATGATCCGATGCACCCCCACATCCTATCCACTGCCTGATTTGAAAAAGCCTGTCCACAACCTGCTTAGCGACCAAAAAATGATCAAGTCTCTTCGCTACTCAACCTTCCCCACATCTGTTGTTCCTCCAGGTAGGTTTCAACTTTATGGGCTCAATATCCAGCAGAAGACTCTCCTCCAATTTCTGAGTGAAGTAGCTTGTTAGTAAATCAGTATGAGCATGAGAACCCTAGACCTCAGACTGGCCCATAGAAAAGTTCAGATCCCCTCCCAAAATCACTAAGCCCCCTTTGAGCAGGGGGTTACCCAAGAGTGAGTCCCAGAAGGGGATCCTATCTTGATAAGGACCATAAATATTAAAAATAGTAAAAGCTTCACCCATCTCCAATGCCAGAAAGTTTAGACTCAGGATCGACTCCATACCCCAAGTGTTCAGAGGCTTGATGGTTCTTTCATTCCATCCCACCGCCAAACCACCCGAACGCCCTCTAACATCCAAAGTCTCAAAAAACCACCCTGAAATCCAGCTTTCCAATCTAGATTTAACCACAAATCCTTCTCCTAAAGTCTCTTTTAATAGAATTATATCTGGATGATCCAAAAAAATAACCCTCATTAAGGCAGATTTCTTATGGGGACCTCCCAAACCCCTGCAATTTAAGGACATGATCTTCATTAAAAACCAGTATTAAAGGATCGACTTGCTCTAAGCGCCCTTTCTATATATTGTTGTTTCCCATCATAAACATCCATTTTTTCCCTATCCTGGGCTCTAGCCAAATAGGAAATCCTACCCCTTCCTCGAGTAGACGGATACTTCCCCTTTCCCAGCCCTCCAGAGTCTTTCTTTGCACTAGATCTCAGATAGTAACCAGAGACTGGAGAAACTGAAGAAGAAAGGACTGGAACCAACCCCCCTTCACTGGGATCTGGTTCAATAACCTCCTCAAGAGTAGCCGGCAATGGAAAAGTAGGGGAAGGATGAGGAGGACGAGCAGTAGAGAGGTTCCTAAAGCCATCCAACCAATCCAATCCAGTGATCGAGACATTATTGAAATGAATATTGAGACTCGGGGAAAAAGGAAAGTATCCCATGAAGGAAGGCTCCAAAAGTTTCAACACAACCTTCATCATGCCATCATCCCCCAATGACTGATAGCCCTCTTCAACATGACTGGTAATAACCTTCACAGCAGATTTTGAGGCACAATCAACATTATGAGGGAATGTGGGCTACTTAGTAGAAGGACCAAAAATTGCCCCCACCGAACCTTGCTCCTCCTCAACTCTGCTAGTGCGCTGGCCTTTTACGTGACGGAAGAGAAATCTATAGTCAGAGGCCGGATGCCCATAGGCATGGCATCTTCTGCACCTAAAGGGAGCATTTTCATAATCTAGCATCTGCTTGATGACATAATGCCCCCACCTAAGATTCAGTGATTCGGCAAGGCCCTCTCTGATGTTAACATTGACCAGAATCCGAGCAACACGCCTATGATTTGTCTCTAGGAAAGAGAGATTAGCCTCCAAGAAGGACCCAAGAATGCTGCCTATGCCCCTGAGGTGTTCCTCAGTTCAGTAATGTAAAGTCAAGCTAGGCAGTCTAACCCACAAAGGGACCGAATCCACCCTCTCCCTTCTTGCATCAAATAGAGGGTGCCATGGCTTAAGGAGCAACGGTGAGTGGTCCAACACCCAACTTCGTTGCAGCACCCATTGCACATGATCTAGGTGCAGGAAGTTAAATGAAAACCACCCCCTAGAAAGGGACACAACCTCAAGCACATATCCTATGGTATCCTTCCAACAAGATTCAGCCTATGCTATCATTGTTCTCAGTTCGAAAAACCTCCCCATAGCCCTTCCTACCAGAGTCTTGCTAGCCATTTGGATCACCTACCCCCAACCAATATCTTCACCCAACACATAATTATAATCTGCCTTCTTTGACTTAATCCAATTCTTTTTTCTGGGCCCCTTCTTACAATTCTTCCATCTGTCCTCACTGGCTATGCCTGAGCCCTTGTCCTTTACTCCCTCTGAGCCAGAAAAGCCACACTGCTTCGCAAAACTGATATGGCCTGCTACAGCTCGCAGATCCTCCTTCTCACTAAGACGCCCTCCTGCCCCTTTGTTTAGGAACATATAATGGTCAAACAGGTCTTCATGCACAGAAAACAACCCCCAACCTTCATTCTGAGCTCCTCCATCATCAGAAGCCGACCCTTCCACTTCCAGGTGGTGTGATAGGCCATTACCCTTCAGGGCCTGCCCCTTCACCTGATTTGTTGCACTCCCTAGAGCACGCCTGATGACTTGTAGACCTCCTCCACACCTCCCTACTTGACTGCCTTCATAAATCATAGATGACGGCCCTCCTTCTGCATGTGAATGTTGAAACACATCTTGCACCCACAACAGACCCGAATCTCGAATCACCTGCACATGCACACAGTCCCGCCCTTTCGCCATTCAAAATTTTTTCCAGATTAATACAATATTATATATATATATATATATATATATATATATATATATATATATATATATATATATATATATATATATATATATATATATATATATATATATATAAAGTCTAGGTATATATAGGAGGGAAGAATAAAGACATATGATAGAGGTGGAGAAATAAGGAGAGTGACAAGGGAGAGATGGAGATAAAGTGAAGGAGAGGGGAGAGGTGGAATGAAGAGAGAGAGAGGGAGATGAATGAGAGAGGTAGAGAAGAGTAACAGAGGGAGAGGGTGACATAAAGATGGAGGTGGGAGAGAGAGAAGGAGAGAGAGAGAGAGAGAGAGAGAGAGAGAGGAGAGATCGAGGGATAGAGAGATGGTGTTGGAGGGAGAGAGAGGTAGGGAAGAAGAAAGACATAGAGAGTGAGACGTGGAGAGAGAGGGAGTGACAAGAGAGAGATGGAGAGAGAGTGTGTATGCTTAAGGGTGAGATAAAAAGACATAGAAGGAGTGATGGAGACAAGGGGGAGAGAAGGAGAGAGAAGAAGAAAGGGATGGATATAGTAACATTATAGGAGAGAGATATAGGTCTCGATATGCAAGTATGTTGTAAGCCAAAAAAAAAAACTAAAGAAAAATTTAAAAATAAAATCTAAATAATGTTGGCTTAAACATTAACTTACAAAACCATATAAACCAGCCTAGATCCATCTTAGCTCTTGATCTATCAAGCGCTAAGAGGGATCAAATCTCTCGAGGTGCAAACCTCTTTTTTGAGTGCAAAACTTGAGGAAAGGTTTGCACCTAGAGAGGTTTGATCCTTCTAGGTGCTTGATAGATCCGGAGCTAAGATAGATCTAGGCTGGTAAATTAGGAATATCTATGGTAAATTGAAGGCAAATCCCCATGATTAAGAGCCATGTTCTTGGCATGTCTAAATGTATGTATTTTTAAATTATATATTAATTATTTTTTTAATTAATACTAATATAATAATTTAAAACAAACCTATAATTTAGTTAGATTTTATAATATTTTTAAATTTTAGCAACCTAATGTATAATAAATTAAGTGGTTTGATGCTTATTATAGATTGAAATTTATCACCTATTTACTTTATATCGTTGTGATATTTATTATTAATAATAGAAAGAATTAGTGTATAAGTTAAAAACATATACACTAACACAACCATATAAATTAAATGGTTGGTAAATGTGATATGCATCAATCCACAATAATTATCAAAACACTTACCCCCACTTTAACATAGAGATTATTAATCTACAAATAGGATTTGTTACAATAACATGGAACAACATCATTGATTATCAATATGACATGCCCAAAATACCAGAGCTCACTTCATATGGCACGTGTTTATATGTGATTTTTTTTTAAATAATCAATTCAATTAAAAGGGGAAAATGCCATAGCTACTTTGGAGATAAATATCAATCTTCTATTTTTATATAATACTATGAATATTCTATAATATTCAGTGGAGGCTAAATCCCTACTATCCACCTAAAAATTATTAATAAATAAATTATTATTCTAGAAGCCTGATTCCAAAATAAGCACCCCTAATTACACCAACTTTATCATGGGGATTCTTAATATGCAAATAGGCTCTGTTACAATACCATGGACCAATATATGGGCCAATATTATGGCTTATCAATACCACCTATTAAAAAATTCATAACTCACTTCATATGACACTTGTTCGTATGCCATTTTTTTAATTAATCAATTTAATTAAAAGGGAAAAATGAGAATAACTAATTTGCTAATAAATCTTAACTTGTAATTTGTTTATATTGATTCTAGAATACTTTGTGGGATTAAATCTTTACCATCAACCTAATAATTATTGATAATTAAATTAAAATTCTAGAAGCATTATTCCAAAATAGATACACCTATAGATTTTATGACTTGTTATGCCGTAAGGCATTCTTATTTGAAAACAACTCCCCTAGCTACCAATGTGTCCATGTCTGAGCCATTGGATCAAATGTTAGACGATTGAAATGTTTTAGGCCATTAGATCCACAAGTAAATAGTTATATATATATATATATATATATATATATTACAATGTTAGCTTTTTTTTTTCTTTTTAATAAGTTAGATTGAATTTAGGTGTATAATAGAAATGTTGTAATGTCATGTTTAACATTTTGACTATGTCAAATTACACAAAAATAAAAATAAAAGTAAATTAAATAAAAATATTAACATAATGTAATGAACATTTTAACTAGGTCAAAATACAATAAAAATAATAATAAACTATAAAAACAACCCATGGTATTGATCCATGGTATTCATGTGGAATATATTTTATTTAAAGGGCGAAATTAGGATGGTCTACATCAATCTTGACTCTGGATCTACCAAGAGCCAAGATAGATCAAATGTCTTCATATGAAAACCTCTTTTAGAGTGAAAAGAGAATTGATCCCTCTGATAAATAATATATATCTAAACTAACTACTTAATAAAATTAATTTTAATTGTTTATAACAATTATTCTTTTAAAATTTTACTTAATAAAATGTATCTAAATTTTTATACATCTAAATAAACATAGTTTTTCTTGTTCTATACTATTTTTGTTACAACTAATTTATTATTCCAAAAAGACAAGGTTTTTTTTGTTATATATTATTTATGTTACAACTATTTTATTTTTTTAAGAGAGAAAAAAACAGCTGTATTATATAGGGATATAAATACAGTACATATTTCTTACATTTCTATAACATCATGGTTTTTGCACCTATCTATATCTGATACTATATATTAGCATATAGCAAACTATATGAAAACCATGATCGATAATCGCTTCAGTATCTGGCTAAGAGAGATACAAAAGCATGGTGAATACAACATATTTTCTCAACATGATCGCATCCTTCTACAATTAGAAAACTCTATCTGAGAGACAGAGGAAATATCAGCCATGTTCAAAAGTACTGTTAATCAATAAAAAACTGCTTGAATCCAAGAACCTCCAGCGCGACACACAAAAATCATAGTGAGTAGTTGAGAAAGTTGCTGGGATGTGCACGTCACATTCAATTGAACATGTAACTAAAACAAAAACAAAAAAATAATATTGTACTTTTGAAAATTTGCAGGCTCGCTTGCTAAATAGTGACCGGCTCGCTTGATAATAATTGCAGGCTCGCTTGATTCAATTTTCAGGCTCGCTTGATAATATATTTAGTGAAAATTATGATCTGAAGACAAAAACTGTAAGTCAAAAATCCCATGGAGAAAATATCAAAAAATCAGGGGATCGGTATGTTTCCTGTCCAAATCTTTTTGTGGTGCCTATACTGAGATACCTGCAGAATACCGAAAATCATATTCACACCCATTTTTTATAACTTGTCAGCTCTTGTATTGTGCTCCCTATATATGTGGATAATGGGCAGGCATTTCAGAAGTTCCCACAGGTGTCTAGCCCTCCTAAACCATCCATGACTAGATATAGCTAAATTTGTCGCTTTACCATTCATAGAGTCAATGATGAGCTTTGAGTCTCCATATATCGATACCCCCTCCAGTCCCAAGTTGACTGCTACCAGAAGGCCACACCATATGGCCATAAGCTCGGTAAGATTGTTAGATCCTTTACCACCATTCCAAGCTATCTCGATTCTTTCCACCTCTGATAACTTCAGCCAGGCACCACATCCCATAACCCCACCACTACATGCTCCGTCAAAAAATATAGCCAATAGGGAGATGGAGTGAGGCCTAATGCGCCTTGATGTGTCCTGTATGTCAGGAATGTGAGACACTCTTCCCCGAATCCATAACATGATTTCTCCATATACCCGATGAAGATTGATCGGTACATTGTCAAAAATGAATCTCTTTCTACACCGCCAAATTTCCCCGATAAAGAAAAAGGGAAGGGATTGGAAATGTCCCTTGTACCTGTCCCAATGGAGTGCAGCTTCCAGAAAATTATTAGGGGCCCAATCCGTCCCCAGAATAGGCTTGCAGAATAGTGACCATAACTTGACAACCCATGGGCAAGTGAAAAAGATGTGGATTATAGATTCCTCCGCACTATAACAAAAAATGCATCTACTGGAGCTGTGATATCCTCTGCGAATTAGATTGTCCCATGTTAAAATCTTCCTCCTCCATACAAGCCATCCAAAAAGTAGAATTTTAGTTGGCAGATTCCTTTTCCAAAATACCTCAAATCTGATCTCCATATGAATGAAATTGTGATAAAGGGTAATATTATAATATAGTTGTTTAAACACCAAAGAGCCCTCCTTTAAGGACCCCGCCCACGTCAGATAATCACCCTTCATATTAAAGGTGAGTCTGGCTCCCTGAAGTCTTTCTCTATACTTTGACCACTCCAGAGCATGTTGATCGGGTAATTCTAGCTGAGCCACAGTCTTAAATACCGAGGAATAATGCTCCCAGTGATCAATCAGTTGCCAGAGATAAAATACGCCTCTCATATAAAATATGTGCTTCAGTCCATCACTCATAAACAGAATTTCATTCAAGCCCAGTAACTTATCCCCACATATTTGTATATTATGACCACTGCCAAAAACCCATATCAGACCTTCAGGTAACGTAATATGTACTTTAATCAAACTGTTCCAAATAGTTGACCCACCTTTTGGATAATGCACCTGTCTGCTGTACAGGAATCTTAAAGCGTATCTTTGAAAGTATTTTGCAGTGATTATGTCCGTCCAAATTCCTTTTCCGGTGAGAGCCCTCCATAGAGATTTAGTAAGCAGAGTTTCATTGAAATCTCTAGGATTAAGAATGCCCCATCCGCCGAGCTTCTTTGGACATAATAGCACCTCCAATTTCCATAGGTGAAATTTTTTATTAGAGTCCGTCCCCCCCCACAGAAAATGAGATATATAAGATCTGATTCGGTCAATGATACCCTGTGGTAAAAAATACAGGTGTCCCCAATAGACAATTAACTGAGATAGAACCGCTTGGACCAGGATGTAACGCCCCCCCAAAGATAAATATCTATGAGTCCAATTTGATATTTTCTTCTTAAATTTCTCAACGAACCACATCCAGTCCTTGTTCTTATGTGCATTGGGTTTCATTCTGAAACCAAGATAAATGAAGCCTTCCGACGCACAAATTTTCCCAACCCCCAGAAAAATAGCAATGAACAAAATCTCATCATCATCTCCTTGATCAAAGAGAATAAAATATTTTCCCTTGTTCATACAAAGACCCGTCGCTGCCGCAAATCGGTTCAGGAGATAATGAACATAAAAAAAATATTTTCTCATTAAAGCCCCAAAAATCAACAGATCATCAACAAAGAGCGAATGGGTTATACTTACAGCATTTGAAAAGCTGAAACCAGCGAAGTATCCAGCTCTGGTCGCCATGTGCATAAGTCGATTGAATCCATTCATCAACAGAATAAATATCATCGGAGAAAGTGCGCATCCCTGTCTTAGCCCCCTCTCAGCACTGAAAAAAGGGGTAGGCTTCGCATTGATTAGTACAACATATCTCACAGAAGATATGCAGCCCATAATCCATCTTAAATCTCCCAAAGGAACCCCCATCTTTAGAAGTAATATTCTGATATACGACCAGTCGACTCTATCATAAGCCTTTAACAAATCAATATTCATTATAATGCCTTATTTATTACCTCCATGCATAGAATATAAAACCTCTTGAGCAATAGCCACTGCGTCATGAATGGATCTGCCTTTTAAAAAAACCATATTGTTCCTTCTCAATATGTTTTGCTAAAAATTCTTTCAGCCTATTAGCAATGATCTTGGATGAGATCTTGTAGATCAGATTACATAAAGAAATGGGCCGATAATCGCCGAAGGTCTCTGGTTCAGATATCTTGGCAATAAGAGCAATGAATGTATCATTCATGTTAGTGGGGATATGTCCCAGTAACCGGCCTTGTTCCACCACAGTGGTAATTTCCTCCCCCATGATATCAAAAAAATGACAGTAGAATTCTGCAGGCCAACCATCCGGGCCAGGACATTTATCATGTGCAAAAGCTTTCAGGGTGGAAAAAAATCCCTCCTTTGTAACCACAGCATTTATTTTCTGACAGGCCTCCTCATCAAAACATCTTGAGTAATTTTGTAATATCCAATCTTGACTGTCAGAACAGATTTCTTGATTTTTTTTATAAAAACTCGAAAAATGATTGAATGCTTCATTTCTAATCTCCTCCTTCGAACGTACAATGTCCCCATTTTCCTTCTTGATGTACCATATAGTGTTTGCATTCCTTCGGGCATTTGTTGTCTTATGGAAGAACTTTGTATTCATGTCGCCCTCCCTCAGCCAAGTGATTCTAATTTTGAGCTTCTAGGTTAGCTCCTCTATCTTTAAAATCTCCATTCTTCTACGTTGTAGATTCTCCATGTAGCAAAAAGTATCTTCCCCAAGAACGCTATGTGTGAAAGATGATTGAATTTCCATCAGTTTATGCCTGATTTCCGCCATCTCAGCCTTCATTTTCCTTTTTTTATTGATTTCCCATTCCTTTGTGATATTTTTGATTTCTTGCATCTTGTGTGAGAAAGATGCCCATCCACCCGATTCCATAAAAGCAGAATCCATAACCCACTTCTCTCTAATCAACTGATCATATTTTGGATCCATGAGCCAAGCCCGATTAAATTTGAAAGGCACATCTTGACTCCTTTGAGCTCCCTTCCAAGTCAAGTAAATGGGTCTGTGATCAGAGAGGTCCGAGATTAGAAATCCAGACTGAAAATGGCCCATTACAGTGAATAAATCTGCATGCACCATAGCCCGATCTAATCGTTTTGCAATGAATTCATTTCCAGATCTGTGATTATTCCAAGTAGGCTCTATAGGATTTGGCCTTATGTCCTTCAAAGAAGCCGCGTCCAAGATCGACCCAATGATACCAGCCAAAGGATCCATTCTCGCCTTAGCACCCCAAGATTCATCAGAATTTAATGTTACATTGTAATCACCCATAAAAATAAGATTTGGTAAATTAAGAATGCCCGATTTCTTAATTTTTTCCGAGAACCCAGCTCTGTTCTGACATGGCGCATACAGATTTATGATATTAATGTCAGAATTAACCTCCTTAATTTTTCCCGACATCAAGATACCTCCAATAACACGATAAACTCTAAATATTTCCAATTTAGGATTCCAACAGGCAACCAAGCCCCTTGCATGACCATTTGCATCGATCCCAGCCGCCATCCATCCTTTGCATATAGATAACACACATTTAATAGACTTACTCCGATCACATAAAGTTTCTTGTAATAAAATCATCCCTGGTCTAGATTCCAACACCAGATTCTTTAGGCTCAAATATTTAGAGGGGTCGCCCATACCCCTAATATTTAGAGAAATAATGAGAGTCATTGAGAACCCATCCTGGGGCATATAGCTCTAAGGGCCCCAAAATCATCAGCAGAAGATACTGGAACGTCAGTTAAATCAAGAATCTCATTGTGTAAAAGCGAGCGAGTCTTAGCCCTCCCCTTCCCTCGAGACGGTCTAACCCCAGGGGCCGGCTTCTTCTTATCAGCATTATTGGAAGCTTGAACAGATAATAGAGGACTGGATTTAGAAGACGAAGGCAATCTTTCGAAAACATTAAGAGCCGCTAGGTCAATCTCAGGGTTAGCAAAAAGGTAATCAATGTCAATTCCAACAGAATTTCTAGGAGTCTCTTCATTATAAACCACATTCTCTGGGGGGTCATTAGGGGAGGATGGGGGAGATACCAGCTCCAGAGGTGGCATGGAAGGGGATGGGGCATCATGAGAATCCTGTTGCAGAGATACATCGAGTGTCCTAGGGCGGGAAGACAGTATATCAGAGGAAGGTCTACAACCAGTCGACAATTTTTTTGGAACGATGTCAAAATTAGACAAAGGGACATCCTTGGAAAGAGAAGTCCCCACAGGTTCCGAGGGCAACAGAGCCCTGTGGGAAGCCTGACGTGTAGAGTCCAGATGGTTCCCAGATTTAACCATAGATATACCCGGTCGGGTGGGCACCACAACAGATTCTAATGGACCCATAACAATTTTAACCGGAAGATCATCACCAACATACCTCTAACATCTGGTAGCCAGATCCTGATTGAGACTATCCAAATGATTCGAGAGCGACGATAGCCTAGATGATGGAGCAGATAAAACTTCGTTAATATGAGATGCATCAATAGAGAATTCAGGGTCCGGATTACCTGATAGTGAGTCGCCACCGATAGACAAGTCCCGGGGTTCCATCTTGTCTGGGTGAGCGTCAGATCTGTGAGAGCTTCGTAACCTTGATGGATAGTTGCTTCTGAGATGCCCATTTTGATGGAAAATCAAGCACCGAAAGGGTATCCCCCAATAATCAACCCTCTGCCAATATTTTCTCTGTCCCCAAACCAAATCAACCTCTGCGGCCAGACCCCCCGTAAAACATACCTCAACCAAAATCCATGCGACGCGTTTGTCACATGTACCCAGTATCGCAGGGTCAATGTATCGTGTGCTCCTAATTGAATCCCCAATTGCACGTAGAGCCTTGAGCGTCCAAAACTCAAGGGGAAGTCCAGGCAATTTCACCCACAGGGTGCGATTCATAGGCGCCTCCAATAAGGGATTAAATCCCAAATACCATGGTAGCAATTGTAAAAAAGCTTTACCTTTAACCCATGGCTTATTACAGATGAGAGCAATGTCCTTATCGTCCAGGAAATGTATTCTAACCCAATTGTTTAGGAGAAGACTAACTTTCGGCGTGTAGCCAACAATGGGATTCCAAGCAGACTTCGCCCAGTCCACCATGTTTATTTCTTGTCCCTCAGCAAAGAGCCATCTCCCAATAAGTGCTCTCTTCTGTAGGCTGATAACGCGGCCTCATAAGTCGTCATGCTCCATGACAACTTCCTTAATCACCATTGATGTTTTGTATACAACTACCTTCTTATTCCTGGTTCTTCGTCTAGAAGCCCTCGCTGAATTGGGAAAAGATCTGCAGTCTGAATGTTGCAGGGTATAATCAGGAGGAACACTGATAAAATTTTTTATGATTTCAACATCTTTTTCAAAATCCTTTTGGCCATCCTTCGCGATACCAACATGACCATCCTTGTCATCAGCTCTAATGCCAACAATGAAGGCCTCTTGACACGACGTGTCCGATCCCAGGACATCCATCGATATCGATGGAGTGATATTATGACAATAGTGAATGTTCTGACAGATCCCAACTACTCCGATCCGATATCAGTTGAATGTCAGGATATGGATCGGCTAATAGCATTAACCAACCACATAGGGAGTGAATCATACATAAGAAATTGTCAGAAAAAAGATGATCAATCGTATCTTTTACGATCCCAATTCATTGATATTCCACAAATCCGACTACTGTATGTCTATTTATGGAAGCCGGCATTCCAAGCCAAAACCCATCGAAATAGCCAACATACACCATCAGAGCATACTCCGTCACCCCACATCTCTTAATTGCTCGTGGAGAAAAGGGTTAGTACCAACCACATTGTATCATCGCCATCCATCGTCGTAAATGCGTCTGAAAAGTGGCCACCCCGCGAAATAGGAAATTTGAATTTTCCGGTAGGATAGTAGAGAATCCGATCATCGTCTCAACTTACAGCACCCTACACTCACCGGTCACACTATAGGAACTATTGTTGACAGCAGCAACAACATACACATCCTGGACAATACCACCATATATCAAAAAACCTGATACCAAATTCTCTGCATGGCTTAGAGATAATAATATATTCACTCCATCTGCACCACAGGGAATACCATAAAGATGAATTCCAACCGGACTGGTATCCCAAATCCGTAGTCGATTCTTGATAAGGAGGCTCACCTCCGCATTCTGGCATAGTCACTAATGAATATCTTAATGGATTCCTTTATTAACCACACAGCCAAAATCATAAGGAAGGATATGATGCATGTCTCCGTCTGTTCCGAAAAAGTCAGCATGTGATGTGCAAATTTCACCCACCTTACTTGTGATATCTTTCAGATAAAACCAGGGGTTCCAAAACCCCCCCCCAACGCCACCAATCTAACTCTTTCCCAATCAAAAAACCGCCACCCAATCAGCTACCTTGCTCAGCTTAATCTCCACAAAGAAACTATATCCAATATCTGAATGAATGAAATGGCACGAGAAAGAAAGGATCCAGGACACAAGAAATAGAGAATTCCTCCAAAATCATAGAGCCACCCTCATTATAGGATAATGAAAGATAGAGACACATGCATCATTAGTCCTACAATTCTTTCCACCCTTACCTTTACCAGATTTTCCTTTTGAAAGTCTAACCTGTTTGTCTCCGAGGTCCAACCATGGCCTCAACGCTCCGAGGTCTTCTCACCTTGTGATGATAAGACTCAGAGCGCCCAGCATTTCCAACCATGGCCTCAACGCTCCGAGGCCTTCTCGCCTTGCGATGATAAGACTCAGAGCGCCCAGTTATTCATGAGTAGTATTTCTTAATATATAAAAAAAAATTTAATAATGAAAATTTTTAAAATATGTGAAATTATTTCATAGGACATGATTTATCTTGAGAATAATGATGAATGTTCATAATTCTCACTTTTTAAATAACACTAAATTTACCTTTAATTACTTAATTGTAATAGTTTGTAACTACATACATACTATTGTAATTTTCTCTACAAATGTGATGGAAAGTGTGCTCTAAATGTTGACAATTTCATGGTTAATGTAGTATAAGCTACATGCAAATTTACAGTTTGTATACAAGATCAAGAAAGATATGCCCAATATCCAAATCTCTCTCAGTGCTAGAGTTGTTTTTTCAGTAAAATTGCTTTTACTGCTCTTGAATTGATGAAAGCCATCATTGTTTCATATAGGAGCATTTAGTTCTGATAAGAAAATTGTGATAATGTCTATTATCCCTTTTTAGTTTTTTAATGGTTCAATTGATATTAACATTTGTATGTTGTCATGAGGAGATTTTTTTTTTCATGTCAATTAGTACCTTTTATAAATCTAGGAGGTTCTTAATATTGCCTTTGTTTTTAATAACCTCCCAATGGGGTTTGAAGATAATAGGTAATGGAAATTCAACGACATATAAAACAAATAATTTATACATCAAAAAATTAGTTCTATATATTATAGTAGTTCTCGCTTGATTAATCTTACAATTTGGCATTCAATTCTTTATTAATAAAATTGTTTTACTTAGTAGGGAGTACACCAATTTTGAAATCAAATAATAGGAGAAAACAGACTCACAATATAATTTATTTGAATAAATAGATGTGTGTAAAATAGTTTAATAAGAAACTAGATTTGTAATTATAAAATATAAAACTATAACTTGTATTTTTTGTTTCTTATGTATATAGAGAAAGAACGAACCAAGTTTGAAGTTAAGAAAATAAACCATAATATAAAGAACAATATCTCCTTCCACAAATGTCTCTATATTAAAATGACATTCACTTTCTTGTATTACAAGACTATTGTTATTCGTATACAATATACAATTTTTGACAAGTATGCAATTAGTACTCTGATATGCAGATGAACTTGGAGTAAACTCTATTTCTATTAATAACAATTATCTTTATTTACATCTATGCTAGATAGATTGTACTTGAATGTATTTAAAATATCTTAAATGAGTTACATGCTGATTTCATGCTTGTTTCAGAGGATTATTAATCACCAAAGGATTTTCACCCCCAATTTCCTATTTCAATATCTATATCAAATTTTTTATATATGTGAACATATTATGTTGGTTTATATATATTTTTTCACCCACAATTGCCTATTTCAATATCTATAACAAAATTTTATAGTTGATAACTCTTATCATCAATATTTTTGAAACCTCCACTACTTGCTTCCGTGGAAGCAAAAATTGCCTTTCATTCCTTCATGATGGCTCCTTCTCTGCAACAACTTGTTTCTTCTAGGCTACTCTTTCCTATGTTATTGCCTTACGACGTTTATTTTGCAACATGTGGTGCAATTGCTAATATATACTACTATGAATATTCTAAAATATTTTTTGTACGTTAAATCCTTACCATCGACTAATAATTATTGATAATTAAATTGCAATTTTAAAAATCCTATTCAAAAATAAATATGTCCACTGACATAAATATAAATTCTGCAAACATGAAACAATTAAAAGATAAAATCTTAAAAACTCCAAATATATTTTGTACACGTATTTTTATGTTGAATTGATCCACACGATGAAGTGTTCACTTATAAGTCCCTATATACAAACCAAATAATGCTCCTTTAGATATCCAATTCCTCATCATAATAAAAAATACTTTACTAAGTGAAGAGTCCCCAACATCAAAATAAACTTCCAATTGTGAAGAGTCCTCAATATAAGGATAAGAATCCCCTACATCAACATAAACTTACAATTGTAAAGAGTCTTCACCATAAACAAAAATTGAGATTATGTGTCTGTTAAGCTTCCTATTGATCTTATGCTAAAAGTGTAATAATATAAGATAAATAGTTTACGTTCTTTACGAAAACATTCATCAGGTTAGGTTATTAATCATTGGCCATGTGCATGTTGTTTATAACCTCAATCTTTTCCATCATGATTATGGAGTATCAAATATCAGGAGAAATTTAAAGGTGGAATATTTTAAAAAGTATATTCACCCACATACACACTATACCAAAAGTGACATGAAATTTTAGAATCTCATTCAACATAATTTAGAGTTAAATTATTTTGTACTTTTCCATCATGATTATGGAGTATTTTCCATCATGATTGTGGAGTATCAAATATTAGTAGAAATTTAAAAGTGGAATATTTTAAAAAGTATATTCACCCACATACACACTATACCAAAAATGACATGAAATTTTAGAATCTCATTCAACATAATTTAGAGTTAAATTATTTTGCACTCCATTAAAGAGGAAAAAATGATTATTATTGTTAAAAGGGGTAGATTCACTTCCACGAAAGGAGCAAAAGATTAGTAGAATATTAGTAGAATTTTAGGAAGAGTAAGGTAGTTCATAGGGTGGAAGATTGGTGTGCCAAAATATTAGTAGAGGTTTAGGAAGAGTAAGATAGATTATAGGATGGCAGATTGATGGCTTGTTGAAGTACAAGTCATTATAACTATTAAAGGATAATAGCTTTTTGAAGGCGAGTAAAATAGAACCTAAGACCTCAAGGTTACTTAGAGAGGAGGAGACAACTATCAACAACAAATATCTATAGCATTAATTTCAAAATTTAGGCGTCATTTTGTTATTATGGTAGATTGTCAAAAATGAAGCAAAGGAGAAAATTTTGAGCCAAGGCATTAATTCCTTTTTAGTAAGAATCAATTCTCAAAAACTTATATCTCATCTGGGTTATATTCATGATTAATTTCTTATAGTTTTTATTTATCTTTGCAATAAGTAAGGCGGGAGGTTCGATGCATGATTAGTAATTGAGGTGAAAGTTTTCTTGCTTATCTCACAAGGAAAACAAAATTATAACTACCAAATCTTGGTAAAGTACCTTCTTCTTAGTTGAATGGTTTGTTGTCATTACTATATTGTTTGTCATTTTTGTAGTCATGAGGAAAGAGAATGTTAAAATTCAAGTGGAATAATACAAGTGAATACTAGAGATATGTGGTGAAATATCTAAGGAGAAAGTGCACAATAAAAAATGTAAATTTCTTTGGAAACACCACACGTAAGTTTTTGGCATAGTTTCATACTACTTGAGAATTTTAGCATTGATGTAAATATGGAGGATGAGGTAAGACCTAAACTATTTTTGATTGGTGAAGGGTTAGTTCTCCTTAGACTTGATGAAATAAGTTAATGGTCCAAGACTTTAGACATCTAGCCAGAGTGAAAACCTTCCCCCTTATGGACCGCTAATAGGTCATTTCAAGTGCAATTGTTTTCCTAAATTAATGATGATGAGTTAGCTTAGATTTCAAAAAAACAACTAATATTGATTATTGTCTTCACTACTACGAATGGGTAGTTGAATTATGATGTTTTTTCCACCTTTTAATAACATTCTATTTTTATACTCGAAATAAAATGAAATATAAATATAAATGATTTATTTATTAAAATTTGATTTTTAACATAAAATATTTGAGTAATTGTGGCATCTAAATCATATATAATATAACAAATATTTAGAAAAAAAGAACTAAAAACCCAAAAATCAATGTCAAAATCAAAATCAAAATAAAAAATCAATGATTTTTTCCTTAAATCTAATCAAAATTTGTTAGAATAGTAAACTTGACTTGTTAAATATATATAAATTAAATACTTTAGTAATTTTAAAGATTTTAAATTTATCTCCACATTTCAAATAATGGAAAATAATAATTCTATCAAAAAATATATCATGAAAATTAACCACCAAAATACAAACTTAAAATAATTAAACTTTACTAATGAAAAGAATAATTTAAATAATTAATAAAAAATTATAAACTTAAAATAATTAAACTTTACTAATGAAAATAATTAAACTTTACTAATGAAAATAATAGTTTAAATAGACAAGCCTAACACTAAGTTGGATAAATAAACCTTGCATTAAACTAAAATCCTAGAACCCAACATAACTTAACATAACCCAATAACTAGAACAGAACCCAATAACTTAACATAACTTTGGTGAAATGTTGTCCATAGAGTACTCGCGATGCTAATTGCATGAAGTTGTAATATACGTAAAAGCTTATAACTTCTAGCAGATTCAAGATTTTATCTAAGCATGTCGCCATTGATTCAAACGCTTAAATTGGAATTGACTCTCCTATCAATAATATTTTCTTTCTTTAATGGGTTTATAATATCGGCGACTAAGTCTCTTGGGTTGTGGTTTTATATTCAGAATTAGATTAGGTTTAATTCATTCAATATGTTGTATTGACACATTTATAATTTTGTTTCCACATTACTAAAAAGTAAGAATAGGCAATTGTATGGCACATAACTTCAAATTGATGTTGACCAAAACAAAGCTACTGCAAAGCTTCAATGTTGATTTAAGGATTGTTTTTAAGACACCGAGGGTAATATAAAATTCATCAATAGGTTGTCTCAAACAAGTGCCATCTTCATTCTCACCATTTTCTTTATCCAGAATTTATTATAAATGATAGAAGAAAAAGGAAAGGGTAATGAAAAAAAAAACAAAGAGGCATAGGATTTAAGTTTGTCAAAACCAACAATTTTGTGTTAGCAATACCTTATAGCGTACAACTATGCTTATGATGATGTCACTAACCTTGTCATTTATAATTGAGGTAATGGCTACAAATTGGACACCCATGATTGGATTAAGGGTCATCAAGTCATATGATGGTTGTGAACCAGTAAAAAAGGAAAGTAAAAACATAGGATGCAAAGAGGAGAATGCATTACAATGTAAATATTTAATTAAATGTAAAAAATGGTGTGTGAGAAAGAAAAGTGATTGTGCAAAGCATTCATTAATATATTGGATGATGAAGGTGGGGTTGTGTCTAAGAAACGTGTATATGGGCTCATTGCATGATGTCTTAGTGGGGAACGTAAGTAGTAAAAAAGGAGAAGAGAGCAATCAAATTATAAGTTTATGTTGCATTGTGAAGTTTGAAAAAGGAATAAAATATGATTACCTAGTAATATTGTATCTCAAAAGAAAAATATTGTAATATTGTGACATTTTGACATTTAAAACATAATAATTGACAAGAGTCCATTATGCCACCCCTTGATAGGGTGCGATAGTATATATACAATAAAATAATAATGAAAACAACCATATTAAAATGTTATAGTGTACTAACACATTTTCTCAACGCGACATTTGAAAAATGAATAAAATATTGTTATCTAGCAATATTTCATTAAGGAAAGAATAAAAGAGGGTTATGTCACAATTTGGCATTTAAAACATAATAATTGAGATTTGTTAGATCTCATTGTGATATTAACAAATAATAAATTAATGAAGGAAGATATGAAGGTTATGTAATATTATAATAAACACAAATTAAATAACTTTTAGGTTATGAATGGATCATTTAATACAAATTTATAAAGGAGAACCTCAGGTTTCGATTTTGAAAGGAGTTATGGATGGTATTTGAAACTAGTCAGGAAATGTTCGGTCCATCGACATTATGAACATCAAGGGTCAAAAAGGTGTCCTTCGTCTTGGCAACAAGGGATGATTTAGAGAATGAAACATATGTGACGGTCGATTGGTGAATGACCTCAGCATGTTTTGAGTCCTTTAAGAGTTGTATCCAAGTAGGAAAAGAGGGTCACCAATGCTGCTTGTCAAACCAAAATCTCATCAAAATAAAGTTTAAAAGAAACAAGTTGAAAAGAAATGTTGAAGGGTAGAGACATATGCCTAGCATTTCGCAATGAAGTTCTTTGCTAAAAGGATGGTTGTTTCTATAATGGAAAAATGGGAAACACACCAAAATTTGGTGGATAAGGAGAGTGATGACCATAAGGTTGATGCTCCACCACTATTTGTGCAAACACTCTTGGTAACCTTAAGTTCATTGGAACATTTTTTGTGTGTGTTTTTTTTTTCATGATAATATTTGCATTGAGATTAGTGACCTCAATATGAATTTAATTGGTAGAATTCACTACTCTAACAAATGAAAAGTGAACCATGGATATCCAATATGAAGATTAAAAAAACATGCCAACGTTGCATATGAATATGCCAAGTGAGAAAGCAATGTTGTGCTCAATCATTGATGAATAACTATCTTGGTGTGTCCAAGATAAGAGCCATAGAGATCCAAGATGTTGAAGAAACGAAGATGCCTAAGATGTGAATAATTGCATGGGACGACAAAGAAAAATATGGAGACAAATATGCCCATGATGTGAACAATTGAAAAGGAGGATGATGGTATTATCATCATGTGTGTCATGAATATTTTACCGATTTATTTAGTGTTGAAATGATTTGTAATGTAAAATTCATTCTTGAGTCTTCATAGTAAGAAGTGTTGTATCAAGATATCAATTCAACCTCATGTTTTGCTCAATAAATTTATTTTCAATTGGTGCACTATAAGTCCTTCTTTGCATGTGCATAGAAAAAGAAAGACTAATATAGATGCAGCCCATATCCAGACTAATTACCTAGATAACTGGATAGCACAATATATGACTCCCATGTATTTTAGTAGATGGAGGTAGATTCCATGTTAATCCCTAGAGTGTAACAAGATCCTAGTTGATTAAAGGTATCAGTGGTACAATTGTTTTCTAGATAGTACCGATGCCATTTTTTTAGGTGAAAGGAGCTTGGAAAATTTTTGAGGAGGCAGTGATTTGCATCATTCTCTCTTGAAAAACTAAGATTGGATGTAGGTTGATTTTTTTTGGAGTGGAATGGTGAGATTCAAATAGGAAGAGTAAAGAGGTCTTATATACAACAAGGATATTTTTGGATTTTGGTCCAAATAAAGTAGGGGATGGTGTGTGGAAGCATGATAACAACAATGGATATTGTTTGGAGAAACAACAAAAGAGATTGAGTGATCATGGATAAATGGAGGTAATATTTTGAATGGTGTGTTGAGTAAGAAAAACTCATGATCATGTTGTACAATTATTCACACAATAAGTTGTGGCGAGTCTATATGTCATTCTATCTTATGTATTGGTCCTTAAAATGTTTAATGTACCAAGTAACTCTATAATTTGGAGTGTATATGCATACACATCTATGTAACATGGAAAGGGCATATCATTGTATGACCTAGAGAGGCATGCATACCCCTTTATCATTTATCCATGATAATGATGTGAAATATTATCTAGTTCAATTTAATGGACTATTTTTTGGAGTTCTTTAACACTATAAGTAATGGTCCATGTATTCGCTGGATACACTTGACTGGACCACATTGCTTGTAAACCTTGAAAAGTGAAATTTTACATTCAAAGAGAGTTCATCAAAGAGTTTAATGAACCATGTACATGAAGATACATTTTGGTAGATCAGTGGATGCAACAATTACCATGCATTTTTATGGATGGTTGTTTATTTTCATGGACATCATCATTTTGGTGGATGGTTGTTTCTTTATATGGACATCATCATTTTGGTGATTTGTGCATGATCAAAGTACAAAGTGAAAGTATCAGGTTGGACCAGAGGTAGACTTTGTTGATTAGGGGATCCTTTATTTTGTAGTGAAATATATGTAAATGAAGACCTTGATTAATCAATATTAAGACAAGTAGTCATTAAGGGGGAGTGTTGGAGTATCTAACTCCCACTTGTCTTAAAAAGTTGATCATATTTAATTAATGAATTATTAGTCGATTTTGTAGAGATCTAGTCTCTATGAGAATGAGTTTGTTCCTCTAATTTAGAATATTGTTGAGGCTTAGTTGGTTTTATAGATTCTCTCCAGCTAGTTAGCTTCCTAAATTAGTGTGTGGTTGAGATATTTTCTCAATTGAATGATTATGTGTCCAAGATAGCTTTCCTATCATGAGACACAAATCATTGTATTTATATGTGTAACATTATTTGATTAATTTAGAGCTCTTGATACTTGTTTGCATGCAATAATATCTACTCCCCTATCTTAACAAAAGTAGAGTTTAAAAATAATAAAATAACTACAAGTGGGAAGCCATTTTTTGAAATATTATAATGGTATTATTCCTATAGATAAGAAATATTTTTTATGAACATGCCCCTTTTCAAATGTGGATACATCACATTTGAAGTATCAATGCAATGTTACTTCTTATCAGATACAAAGTGTTATACCACCATTCAGCCATAGGTAACCACTTGACCCATTGTGCTTGCTTATTAGATACAAAACAATGAAGATATCCTTCCAAACATTTATTCACTATCTCTGTTTAGCCATCGGATTGAGGATGATAAGATGAGCTATGAGCTTGTTGAGTACCCACACAAGAAAATAATTCTATCCAAAAATTTCCTGTAAAAATGGGATCTTTGTCACTTACAATAATCTTCGGGTTTCCATGTAGCTTTTGTATTGTTTCCATAAATGCAGCAGAAATTGTACTCGCTTTAAATGGATGAGATAATGCACAAAAGTGTGCATACTTGGTAAGTCTATCAACTACCACCATGATGACACCCCTTCCTTCAGACTCAGGTAAACCTGTGATAAAATCCATTGAAATCTCCTCCCAACATTGACTTGGAATGGATAAAGGTTGTAGAAGACCCAGGGTCTTAATTGTCTCCACTTTATTTTAATGGCAAAACAAACATTCCACCACAAACTTTTGAATATCAGATTTAAGGCCATCCCAAAAAAAATCTTTCTTCACCCTGTGGTAAGTTTTAAAAAATCCCAAGTGTCCTCCTAAAGGAGAAGTGTGCAATTCCAAAAGAATATTTTGTTTTAGTTGGGAATTCTTGCAAATATATAAGTGATCTTTGTACCATAAGGAATCATTTTTCCAACTAAATGTATTAGATGTACTAGGATCTTGCTGCAACTTTTGAATGAGAGTCCACACTTCTTCGTCCTTCTTCCATTCATACCTTGCTTCGGTTATCCAATTTGGTTGGATAATTGAAATGGCACAAAGTAATGCTTCCACCTCTTCATCCTTTCTTGAGAGTGCATCTGCACCAACATTTAGCTTCCCTTTTTTGTAGATGATTTCAAAGTCATAACCCAACATCTTTGTGACCCATTTTTGCTGCTCTTCTGAAGATAGTATTTGTTCCAAAAAGTGTTTAAGACTATCATGGTCAGTTTTTACCTTGAATTGTCTTCCCTTAGGTAAGGTCTCCATTTCTTTAGTGCATGTAGTATTACCAACATTTCCTTCTCATAAATAGCCTTTTGTAAATACTTTCCTTTGATTGAATGAATTTCAAAAGAAATGGGTCTTCCTTCCTGCATTAAAGCAACACCAATTCCATTTCCTGAGGTATCACATTCCACAATAAATGTTTTTGTGAAGTCTGGCATAGCTAAGACTGGTGCTAGGCACATTACCTCTTTAATATGTTCAAAGACCTTAGTTGCTTCAGAAGTCCATGAAAATGCATCTTTCTTCAATAATGTTGTTAGAGGTGCTGCTATTCTCCCATAGTACTTAAAAAACTTGCGATAATACCCTGCTAACCTGAGAAATCCGCGCAACTGCTTTATGGTTGTGGGGACTTTCCATTCCTTAATGGATTTAATTTTGTTAGGGTCTACCTTAACACCCTCGTGAGATACAATATGACCCAGATATTCCACCTCTTGTACTCGAAAGAAACATTTGGATGTTTTTGCATATAATTGTTTCTCCTCCAATAGTTTGAGCACCCTGTCAACATGTAGAACATGATCCTTCCAAGACTTGCTGTAGATTAGTATATCATCAAAAAATACTAGCACAAATTTTCTAAGGAATGGTTTGAAAATGGAATTCATCAACCCAAAGGTGCATTGGTAAGTCCAAAAGGCATGACCAAAAATTCATAATGACCCTGATGAGTTCGAAATGATGTTTTTGGAATATCTTCAATCTTCATTCTAATTTGATGATATCCTGAACGAAGATCCAACTTGGTAAAATAAATTGCTCCATGTAATTCATCCAATAATTCATCAATCATAGGAATGAGAAATTTATCTTTAATAGTGAGCTTAATAGGAGTGGTGTGTGGTGACCATGAGGGGGTTCCCACCAGTGAGGCGTTGGGTGACCCTTGGGGGTTCCCAACTAAAGATGCCCTGATAAATGATGAACCAATAAAGGTGGTGGCATTCCGTTTTTTACGCCTGAATGGAGAAAGACCCGCAACTCCTCCCTCTAATGGGGGGAGGTCCAAAAAACGTCTAGATCGACGAGGTCTTGTTGGGTCCGTTATGGTGTCGATTAGGTTTGATTTTGGAAATATTTTTCAGTTTTATGAGACGAGAGAGATTATATATCAAAGAAAAAAGTGATCGCATATATAAAAAGAAGAATAAATAAAAGGTTAATTTCCCTTTAGATTAATCCTATGTGATTAGTCAATTAAAAAAAATGGATTTTGTTGTTTTGCGTGTCATACTCAAAATTTTAGAAGACCTAATTTTCCTCACACTCTCAATTGTAACTGGGCCTTGTGAAGATATCTTCTAGTGGGTACTGGGGCCAACGTCCTGAAAGAATTGGTGACACTTTCCAGTAGCCAAAGAATCGACCAAGATAATGGAAAGAGGATATAGCGTTTCCTACACCATCACCTATAGGGAAGGATGCCCTAGATTTGGCCACTAAGTACTGTTGTCCCATGTGAGTGTTCGAGTCATGAGCTTCTTGGTATTCAGCTACCAGTACCGAGAATTAGATGGGTCAAGTAGCCCCAATAGTACCGTACGCACTGGGCCTAAGCTTAACCCCCTCTGATTTGGGTCTCTATGGTGCTTGGGTATTCTTTTCCATGGTTGGATAGATGGGTTTAAAACTCCCTAAAAAGTCAACTTCTATGTTTCAAGAATGTAAACTGACCATGGCGGCTTATTGGATGCCTACCCCCAATGACCCTAACCTGAACTATTAATTATCTTGTGGCCCCTATGGGGAGATTTAATGAGTTAAATTATGGTTAGTTTTAAGGTGGATTACTTTGCTTATGGTGTGGCAATGTGTGTGAGAAACTGTAAAATAAAAATGTTTGTAGGATGCAGATATGCGATGATCCTTTACACTCCCTCCTATTTAAACTCTATTTTGATTGTTCCATTCAAAAAGAAAATGATGTGCGGATAATGGGCTGCTTACAATTTTTCCTATTAGACTAAATGTTGGACTAAAGGGAGATGGAAAAATATCCAAAAAGAGTGTTCATATGCATGTCTAGGGTCACCAAAAGGTGCAAGGGCAGCAGATATTACTTGCCTTCTAAGATAATTTGATCTTAGACCCGATTCCTAATGCAAAATTTTAAACTAAAATTAATGCAACAACTAGGAAAAAACAAAAGGAAACTAGCTAAGCATGCATGGATATGGGCCACTTAATCTTTGCTAATTACCTATGTGTTTGGTGTCTATTATCACTAAATAAGTTCTTTCAGATAGCATGGGTGGATTTTAGCCACTTACTTGCCTCCTAATTAAACTATGTGAATTTGTGACAATAAACTAAAAATTAGAACTATGCAAATAGCTAAACTAAAGTGCAGCAAAAAACATGTCCTAACAGTCAAGGGACACCAAAACACATTTTTGGAAGATTTATTATGGGGTACCAGTCACTTTACACTTGTAAAAAATGAAGAAAACTAATGAAAAAATGGTTCACTAGTTTCCACGTTGAATTTTTCTACACAGGCGCACGACTCTGTGTGCTTGTCTGAGCTAAACGCACATGAACCAATGCATATGTCTGTGTTGAACACACACGACTTCCCTGCACACAAAAATTATGAACCTCCTGATGTGAACCTCTTCATTGAGGGTGAATGAGAGAAGTTGAGGAAGAGGAGAGATGGTCTTGCAATAATCCTGAGCAGAAAAGAGGCTCTGCAAAAACACAACCACTTAGCTTAAGAGGAAAAATAAGTGGAGTCGCCAAACCTGTGTTGGTGTATTTAGTGCACGAGTGTACTAAAACAACGGTGCTTGATAGTAGTGATTGCTAACCTACAAGCAATGGTCACAGGGCAAAAAGAGTTGTTAGATGAATAGTGGAAACATACTAACATGTAGAAAAACTAGTTTATGGAACATAGCATGTTACAAACAAGAAAAGGAAACATAAAAACAATAAAACATAAACACAAGCTCAATCGAGTCAAACGAGCTAATAATCTAAATGGAGAATTAACGCCCTCTTACTAGCCACTATTAGTAAAGAAGAGATAGAACGTTACACACTTGCAGTGAGTCCTTAGAGCTATGGAACTCTAATACCCAAAGCAAGGAGGGCTTTCCCCTTGAGCTGGTCTACAGGCCTCTCTCTTCTCCTCAAACGAGTGATTGGATTTCAAACACTTGGTGAACTTATCCTTAGGGATTGAGGTGTTGGATGGCCAACAACTAAACCCCTTCACTCTGTTGTTGTTGGGACAACACATTGTTGGTTTTCTCATGGGAAATTTGGCCAGCATAACAATGTGTTCTTATTTTTTTCTTCTTATGGTGGCATTTTATAGGCAAAATTCAAATCCTTCTTCCCTCTCTTGGTACAATTGTGGATAGTGACCCAAGAGTGGTGGTTGATTCAATTGTGTGCTCACTTGAGGTCTCAGGGTGGCTCTAATCGGCTGTCCTCTGGCAGCCTTAAGTGAAGAGTATTTTCCTGAAGTGTGTCAAGTGGTCCCAGATGGTGACCTTCCACCATGCTCTAGACCATGTGGCTTATTGAGGGAAATCTACGGAGACCAGCACGACTATCAAAGAAAAATGCACATGGAGCACACTTTGGTTGTGTCTTGTGTACGCAATTTGATAATTTTTCCTCTTGACCTTAGAGATTTTTAAATTTTCCAAATTCTCTAATGTTTCTTAGCCCTGTAAATCCTTCTTCTTGAAATTTCATGATATCTTCTGCTTGTCAGATTTTCCAGTGATAACAAATAACATAACTAATTTCAAGTGCTATCTCAAACCTATGAAATTCATTGTACACACATATTTAAAGCACATGGTAGGTATGCTACAAAATTAAATCCTTTTAGAATAAGGTAATAATAGAATATTCAAATGGATTCTTGGATAGATGGTTACAACTTTGACATAAATTATAAACCTAGAAAAAAAAGAGTAATTCTAATATGCTCACTAAAGAAGCTTTTGCAAACTCTATATTCATGAAATTCATAATAGCGGAAGAAAAGGGGAAGTAAGTTACAAATGCACAAGCTATTGTACTGAAGTGAATCCAATAAACCAAAAAACAAACGCATGCAAACCCAAACTCAATTATTCCTATGAATCTGGGCTAGTGGTGACAACCACTATTTATCTCACCCCTTACAGGTGTAGCCATATGGGGACCAAATCCTAACAAATACTTTATAGTAAAATTATTCCTACGAATCTAGGATAGTGTGGATAAACACTAATTATCTCATCCTTTAGAGGATTGGCCATATGGGGACCATATCTTGACAACTACCATCATCTTTATGTACAAAGAAAAATATCAGTCCAACATGCTTCAGTCGAGAACATCATCCTGATATATTTCAATATATAAGCAAGGAATATAGATATCTCTAGTACTATGCCTATAGTCAGAGTAAAATTCATTGGGAAAAAAATCTAGAGCCATTGGAGGAACTTGAAAAAATGCTCTATGAAAAGGTGAAGGCATGTGTTCTCATAGGCCTTAGTCCTACATGAACTTGGAACCAAAGCATGATGATGCATGCCACCATTTTTCTCATGTTTGTAGGTTTCCAAAAACGAACTCTGTGTTGATTCTGAGGAATTCCACTTGGAAATAATACTAATGATGACTATGGGTACCTTCAAATCGATAAACTCTTAATTCTACATATTTCTGGAGAAGTTTTAACTTTGGATCATCACATGGTGAAAATATTGACATGAATACTGCAACCATGTAATGACAAGGAAAAGAGCTCCTATAGAGAAATATGAAACTATCCATTATGATTCCCTTCCTCTATTTTATTAATTTGATTATATCACAGAAATCGTTGTAATCCTAATGAGTATCTAGACACTCTATTATGGTCTGGCCAATATATGGATCATGTTCTAATAGATTGATTATAAAGTCTCTATTTTGACCAAAATACCTACGATTATTTTCTAAATCGTAATTATATGACCATTTTTGAAAAGCCTACTAATCTTTGAAACTAACTCTATTGTTTATAAAAATCAATTCCAATAGAAATTGCACTCGGGTTATTTTTTCTTGCTCGCTTGAATCTGGCTTGCTTGATCTCACTCACTTGTTGGAAAAAATATTTCATCTGCAACTTGCTTCCCCTTTTCCTATGCCATAATTATTTTGATGAATATTTAGTTTGCAAAAGCTTCTATTTTTCCTAGTTTATGCATATTTGAAAGTTATGTATTTTTAATATTGAACAATTAATTACTGCAAATAGATTCTTAATCAAACAGAAAAAATGCAATGGAAACACACATATTAACACAAATATTTTATCGTGGAAACACAAAACGAAGAACCCAATAGGATTCTTTTCAATATATATTTCTTTATAGTATTACAATACAATGTGAACACACACACACACACACACACACACACACACACACACACACACACACATATATATTGGTAGTTTACACTAATCCTAATCTTTCCATTTTTTCTCCTCCCATCCCACCCATGGGTTTCGAACCGGTGACCTTGCATATGGAGTGCCTTAACAGTGCACCCCATCACCGACTTCTCTACACCACGTGGGCCTATATATATATAACTTGCGTCATCCATAAATCGCCAATCAATTTACATTGTATTAGAATACAATCATAGTTCATTAATAGAAACTATAAAACCATGGGAAAAATCACCATTCACCAAAAAAATGCTAAAGGCATAAATTGTCTGTTGAAAACCACAAAAACAAAACATAAAAGCTACCCATTTTTTTTTTCCAGGGTGCTACCCCACCGCAAGGGAGATTTATCCCCCTTGCAAAACCCTTGAGTAGGAGGGCACCACCCTATGAACCCCCCAAATGTGGGAGGGTTCCCACCCGCCCTGTGAACCTCCTTGCTATGGATGGCACAATGTACAATGTGTGAATATAGTGGTGAAAGTAATATAACACATACCTAACATTCTCCCACTTCTTGTTTTCTTTAGACACTGGTGGTCACAAGAGTACTTGATTAACAATCCAAACAAGTAATGCCTATTTTTTCTCTACACCGAGATAAATTCTCAGTGCTCACATATTTTTTCAATGAACCTACCACATTATTCAAAGTGTCCACCTTCACTAGCAATTCCTTCTTTTCTTCAACCATATCTCTCACAAAGTGATACTAAACATCATTATTCTCTATCTTAGAATGATATGCTAGGTTCTTTTCTAGGAATATAACACTTTGACTATCACAATCTATCCTCATAACTTGTTGTACCAATGATCAGGAGATCAAGTATCTTGAAGAAAAATGCTTAAAAATGAAGTTGCTCAAAATGGCTCAGAAATAGATCGAATGGAAAGTGCTCGTCAATACGATCCCAACGCCGCAAACGGCACTCAAATCCGATGCTGTATGCAGAAGTTATTCAAGTTTGAAGATTTCTCAATTTCCATTAAAAATGCCAAATTTGACTTTGTGGAAAAATTTTATTTAAAAAAAAATATTCCACAGAATATTCTGGGAATATTCTGTGGAATATTCCGCAGAATATTCTGGGGAATATTCTGGAGGCAGCCTATCAGCGAGCGCCACGTGGCCCCAGGTCGGATTGGAATGGGCGTTTAAAAGTTTTGTTATGGACTCAGCTGGAATCGAACCGTGGTCGGGCGGATAATAACCACAAGACTTAACCACTAGACCACCGTTCATTTGTTGTTATATGTTGCGAACGGGGTAATGTTTATTGCGTGTGTTGTTTTGGGCGGGGCCCGAAAGGGGGCCAGCCCCTAAGGGCCAGCCCCCTCTACATAAAACCGGGCCAGAGAACCACAGCAATACAACCATCGGCGCGCTGTTGATAAGGATTCGGTCACGTTGGTCGGCGGAGGGTGCGAAACACATATTTATATATCGTTAAAACTTTATTATATGCGGCCCACGACTATAAGTCGTTCAACAGATCTCCGAACGGTGCGGACACGGGGTGCTATCCTCTAGCCCCCACATTTGGCGGGATATTTGGCGGCCTCCGCCCATTTTGGCGCCATCTCCTCTTTTAGCGGCCTTATCCAAAGTTTCTCCACAATTAGTGGAGTTTCTCAAGGTGAAACTGGCAGTTTAGTAAATGTGGCATAACTTCTGCTAGGAGAGGCCTTTGAAGACGAATTTTTTTTTGATTTTGGGTGTAGAGAGCATTCTGGAGCTGTTGGAGGTGTCTGCAGAGCCATCAGGGCATTCTATCTGCGAATTTTACAACGCTTTTGACAGTGGAGCCATCAGGGCCAAGGGGAAAGAGTGCTGCATTGGGCTACCTTCCTCCAATGGAGGTGAATTTGTAGTCAATTTATACTGATTTGGATCTTCTGAGTCTGTTTTAGCCGTCTATTTTTCCATTAGAGGAGTTTATACAGATGTAATTTCATTTGAAGCATTTAATCAAAAGAGGACTGAGCCTAATTAGAGGCTTTTGGACCAGCGGAGGTAGCCCAAGAGAGGGGTGAACCGCTTAAACAAATATCTGCTGTTCATCTGTGTATTTTGGCTGTTTATTTCCAGATTCTGATAGTTTAAACAGTAAAATTTCATAAGCATGTTATTTCCAAAACAGTTTATACAGTAAACAAAACTTGTTATTTTCTCATCAAACCTCTACACTCCAATTGCAGAATATATACTCTTGCTTATTCACACTCAAAACAGATCAATGAATACTTTGAATTTAAAAATTAAATACTTTCATTGATCTTGATATTTGTGTTTACATATTATTTCCTTAGGCAGAGTCTGTAGAGGGCCAGGTAGCCTCCGGATTCATCCTTTCCTAGAAAGGTGAAACATCCGGTGAATGCCCCTACAGTCCATCTCTGTATAGGAAATAGTTTATTCTCACAATTTCAGATCAACCAAGCCAATACCTTAACACAATATCGGAAACCATACTTCTTCCTTTCTTATAGGAGTGGCTACCATGTATTCATATTTTTTAGTTGAGAGTGCTATTACAAAATATCTCTTTCTCATCCAATTGATTTATCAAACTATCTCTTGTTCATCCAATTGATTTCTCGTCCAAATAGGTTAAACACATATCCACTTGTAGATGTTCTATGATCCAGATCTCCATTTTAGTGCACATCAACAAAGTTATATATGTAAAAAACTCTCTTCAACCTATGTCTTCCTTGGTAGCACAATCCGTAATTAGTAGTGCCATGTAAATACTTGAAAAATATCTTTACTATTATCCATTTATCCTTCCCTAGTTTTGACATATACATACTCAACACTCCCACTCTATGCACAATGTATAATGTTAGTACAAACCATTGCATACATCAAACTTCCACTCACACTAGCATATGGAACATGGGACATGTCCTCTTCCTCTTACTCTGCCATGGGACATTGTTTTGCAGATAACTTTACACCTATAGGAATAGGGACATTTACTAGTCTACATTCCTGCATATTAAACCTATGAAAAATTGTCTTAACATATTTCCTTTGATTTAACTGAAGTTTCATGTTTGTCTGATATCTTTTAATTCCATGCTGAAAAATTTGTAGCACTAATATGCTTGCAACTAAGATTTCACTTCCTGTATGATTTCCCTGTCATTTTTAATCAACAACATATCATCCACATACAACTCCAAATGAATAAGAGGATCACCAACTAATTTGAAATACACATAGTGATATTCTTCACTCCTTCTAAAGCCAAGTATAAAATTTTTGATATCACAACCTTTGTGATTTATTTAACCCATAAAAGAACCTTTTTAGCCTACATGTCAGCTCTTTCTTTCCTTTAACTACAAAACCTTCTAGCTATATCATATAGATTTATTTTTCCAAATCCCCATGTAGGAATGTTGTCTTCACATCCATCTGTTATACTTAAAATTCAAAAGAAAAATTGACAAATAAAATAAATTGAATATAAGTTAACTTGGCAACAGGAGAAAAAAATATCACCAAAGTCAATTCATTTTACCTAGAAATAACCCTTTTCTATTGGCCGATATTTATATTTACCCAAACTACCTTCTACAATCAACTTCTTCTTAAATACCCATTTGCTTCCAATAGGATTTCTTCCAATTGGAAAATTTTTGGAATGGGGTCTCCTAACAAGCTGCGAAACTGGTCCATTTTGATTATTTTTTATTATATTTCATATAAAGCAGGGGTTTTGGGGTAGGTTAAAGCCCCGAAGGCATTGTAATGGGTCAAAGGGTAAACTACGGGTCCAAAAACCATGGGTTGCAGACCATAGGAACGTTGAGGCTAGATTGTTATAAATAGAGATGCATTTTGGATTATAAGAGATAGGATTAGATGGGATATTGATGTGATCTGTTGTTTAAGCTATCTGTTTGGGTTTTGGGGGAACAAACTCCTGCTGGCTATGTGCACAGAGATCCTAGTCCAGCTGTGTGCGGAGCCTATTGCTGTGCACAGGTTGGGAAGGGAATTGTAAGGAAAGGTTGATGAATGAATGAATGTGAAGGATTATTAGAGATCTGAATCCGTGAGTACTGTTATATGAAATGCTGATAATTATTGTGTTATGTATTTTCTGTCTTTCTGCTGCGCAAGTCTGTGTAATGAATGCTTGGATCTAGATCTATTCCGCTCTGTTTATATAATGTTGTGTTGATGTTATGAAAAATGTATAATTGTAGATCTAGTGCACGTGGATGCAAATAGATACATACTTAACCCTGCAAAGAAACAAGGTAATCTGAATAGAACACAACACTTCTTGCCTTACCCTTCCTTTCTCAGGGTGCGAAAACCTGGTTCCAGCACCCACCCATACTACTTCAGGTGAGACTGCGACCTGCAAAAGCAAGTCACTATCGAAAGGGCCAGTAGTATAGGGGTTTCTTGGCAAACCTTGCACACCGAACCTGGGTCAGGACCCCTCAAGCCAACAAATGATTCTGTTGCCGGGACTAGAAGAGGTCTGAGAGAGGAATCGGGTAATGACAAGAGAATACTGGAAGCCTGAAAGAAAAGAGATCGAGGACTGGTTCGAAAGACAGATCCAGGAGTTTGCAGTGAAAGAAAATCACAGTGAGAAGTTAACGACGGAAAGGTGGAAAAATAGGTACGTCCTTACTGAAAGCTACGAAATATTCTTTGTGACTTTTGCAATTGAACTCTAAGAGTGGCTGTCCAGACTGGTGGAATTCCAGAAGTTCTGGAAGGACAAGCAGGTCACTTTGTGGACCCCAGAGTTGCTCGAACAACTTGAAAAAACTGATAATACTATCGCACACACGGTGGATCACTAAGTGGATAGTGTGCTGGGAGGATTTGTAACAGAATTTTCCATTGATCAATTTGTATCATACTCTGAAGCTGAACGACGATTTTTCAAAGGATTCCCAGGAAAATTCCTAAGGAAATTACCATTGCTGATCAAGAAATCACTGTGTGAAAAGAGCATTATGTGTAGTCATATGGACTAAATGACCTCGGATCTAGATGGGAGCGCAAACCGTAGTGGTAAATTCTATCGAACCAACCTTGACGGAGGGAGATCCACCTACAATCTGTTTTAGGAACCCGCTACGAACAACCCCTCGGCTGTATCACCACCTCGGACACGTAAAGGTAAGAATTCGTCTGAACCACCACCCTTCCTCAACAGTGATATGGTTGCGCATTTGAAACTACCTACCTTCAAGTGGGTGGGAGAAGAGGATATGAACCGATTTTGGTTTGTGGCAGACTCTGTCTGGACTGCGCAGAACATAGCAAGTGACACAATCAAGAGGGTGCAGCTGTCTTTAGCATTCGAAGACAGAGCTCTAGACTGGTATATGCGGTACATTGCCCAGAATGGGACCACTTCCATTCAAGATATCAAAGATGCTCTGAAGCAACAATTCCGGAAGCCGAAATCTTATTCCCAGTTGGTAGCGAAGGTAAAGGACTTCAAGCAAGGTGCGTCTGAGTCAGTATGGGAGGCTGATCAGCGACTGAAGAAATAAATTAGGGACGGAGGGTTTGAGTATGATGATAGACAACATACAGAGTGGTTCATCGCCATGTTGTTACCTCACTTGCGTACGCCGATGGGACAACAAACCTTTGAATCACAAGAGAAAGCTATGGAAGTCGCTATGAAATTAGAGGCTGCACCCCCGGAGGATACATCCGCAGGGGTACAACAAATCCAGGAACAACTTGGGGCTATGCATATGAAGATACAGAACCTACAAAAAGAGCAAGGAAAGGACATCTGCGCAGATTTTTGGTGCATATGTTGCCAAGCGTCTGGCCATACGAAGGATCAGTGCCCTCTGCTGGCCGACTATATGCAAGCAAGAGGGCCTAGCCCGATATGACCCAGAGTAAGTAGGGAACCTCATATTGCGACCAAGATCAAGCGGATCTGCACTATGGTGTGATGATTGTGAGGTAGCAGGCCTACATGATACGAACCATTGCCCTCGGCTGGGTGCGTACGTCCCAGAACTAAAACAACAATGGTGTCACTTCTGCCGATCAGTGGGACATGATGAGTAGAACTGTCAAATGTGTGACTTAATTATGGATCGTGGGAACTTATATCGGGTGCAATCAGACCCTGCATTGCCAAGAGTGGCTACGCACTTTGGAGGATCACTGGCCCGAGGCAGAGGAGGTTGGGGAGGAAGCGCAGGCCAGGGACGAGGTCAGCTAATCTATTATAAATGTGGAGAAATAGGGCACTTTTCCAGAGAATGCCCTAATCCCACCAGGCCATCGTGTAAATATTGTAGGCAGCTAGACCATGAGGTAGAAGACTGCCCAATTTTAATAGCCAAGAAGCAGGAAAAGCAGCCTACCCCTATGCAGAACGTACAGAGGGTTAAAACTGAGCTCCGGGAGACAGACCCAAGTATAAAAGTCCTGAAACGTAGTGGGTTGGACACCTAGGGAAACAAAGAAGGGCTTTTCTCTCGGAAGGGAGTGTCTTGCAACGAACAAACACCATTGGCAGCCCCCACACAACCCCAGATCGAAGAAGGAGTTGAGCCCTTTTTAAAGGCATGTCTGAAGTTGCTAAGGAATCCGCAGGTCGTAGGAAATCTCCTAGCATTACTAAATACCTGCACAAATCGGCCCAATTTGATCCCTGAGACAAAGGATGTACACTAGCTGTACAACTATAAGAAACGCACCAGGAGAGAAATGCGGTTAACCGCGTAGATCAAAGACTATGAAATGGATCAGGTTATCTTAGATCTTGGATCGAATGCCAACGTCTTACCAAAACAAACATGGCAACGAATGGGAGAGCATAAGTTGGAATGGTCTACTATCCAGCTGTGAATGGCGAATCAACAAAAGATCATCCCTCTAGGTAGGTTACCAAAAGTCATGGTGGACATCGCAGGGGTATGGGCCCTAGCTGATTTTGAAGTAATAGAAATAGTAGAATATGTAGACCCCTACCCTGCGCTCCTTGGATTGGACTGGGCAATAGACATGGGAGGTGTCATCAATCTCAAGAAACACGGCATGGTATTCGAAAAAAAAGGTATGTGTGTCATAGTACCACTATAACCAGCAGAAGGTGCACGGTACACAGAGCCAGCCTATGAAAAGGAGGAATTGGATCACATTTATAAGATAACTGCATAGGACAAAGATCAGGTTAACCCCACAGATGAAGGAATGCTCTGTTGGGAAAAGGACAATGAATGCTTTTCCGACTTTGATGAAGAGCTGGAGAATTGGCAACGTCGGTTGCATGAGGTTTCAGCATTGCGAAGCCTTCGGACCATCAGGAATTTCCGTCTCATTTCTACCATGGAAAGAACCTCACCCTGCCAAAAGGACACGGGTGAAGATCAGTAACCTGATGAACCGAAGAGTACAATGGACCGTAGGCCAGAAGAATTACCGCTAACGCTATGTGAAACACCTACGCACGGACCGATATTCTTCACTCAATGGAAATACTAGAGTAGGGTGATCATGCGCATAGGGACCCCTGTGGCCAGATGGGCTCTGAGGTTAGTTGACCTATGCGGATACCTAATGCGGAGCAATGCTCAAGAGTGCGATCAAACCTTGCCCGAACAGAACTGTCGGGGTACCACAGTCCTCAACACCCGTAGGATTACAGACTTGTCTAAACATCAGCAAACATCTCAAGTAATAAATGACACCAGGACGTATGACACAGCTAGGAGCGTCTTGCCCGCAAGTAAAATAAAGGCTTCGACAAGACTGCTATCCAACTTGCAGGTTCACCTCACCTCGACCCTCACTCCAAATACACACACGACATACAAGCGTCATCTATAGTCTGAAAACTCATGGACGTGACCTAGGGCACGAAGGATAACTGCTGGCATGTCCCGATTTCATAATACAAGACCCTCGCAAGTATGAAAAACATGCGACAGGTTGTCAATGCAGAAATTAATGAAAAAAACGGTCCGCAGAATTAAGAGTACGTGCCACGAATGAGCTCCCTTACCAATTAATAGCTCTGATGGTTGGAAAGCTTCACACCGAGCTACTTATTCACCGTTTGGCAGGCTCTGGCTATCTGCGTTCTGGGTTTTTATGTTCATCCATATTCTCTGTGGCGTTTTTCGTTATGTTAAAACTATGGACTCGAACCCGTCGAAAGAACTGGTGCAAGGACTTGGGACTACTGAGTACAGTTATAAGACGGAGCTCGGGCTTCCGACAACGAGGATTATCTGTGGGCCATGAGGAACGCTAAGATACAGAGACATGCTACGATGTCTCCACAGCTCCCAAGCACCACCTACCTGGAGTAATGTATGTTTCCTCCCTCGCGCCGCCGTAATTCGCACTCCTGACCTAACTACTGAGGACGTCCAACTAGATTTAGCACAACTATCTGGTTCAGAGCTACAAAGACTATCCTCTAGGGTGATGCGGGAGGTTTTCTACCATGACCAGGACAAGCAGCAGTACGCCATACCTCCAGAGGTCCGGGCCCAGTGGATTGCCATGGTCACAGACGCAATGTGTATCATTGAGGAGCAGCTGACACAAGGAGCACAATTGGTTGCAACAACTACAGAGCTATGGATGACAATACAACACCATTCCATGATTCAACATATCCAGCAAGAATTGCAGCAGGCAAAAGAGGTTCTGGATCAAGTCCGAGTCTCCGCACCTTCCCCCAATTCCGCGCAGTGCCTAGCTGCCATAGACAGGATTGAGGACCTCCGGCACTCCAAGAAATTTGTTCTAAAATGGTTGAAGCCATGGTCTACTACTGCACTCCATCTCGCACACGATGCTCAGTTCGCCATCACACGTCTCCACAGGCTGTTAGAACAGATCACTACGAATACAGATGGGTCTGCCTCCCTGGCATTGGTCAACATTGTGCAGCAAGCTGCGGCCCAAAGTCTGGATGCACTCCCTCCACTTGTCCGTGCTCTGGATACCTTGCATACACAAATCGACGATGCACCAGTGCAGTGACTCGGGACGAGTCACAAGATTGTGTTGGGGGACTGTTGGAACATGGTCTCCTAACAAGCTGCGAAACTAGTCCATTTTGATTATTTTTTATTATATTTAATATAGCACAGGGGTTTTGGGGTGGGTCAAAGCCCCGAACGCATTGTAATGGATCAAAGGGTAAACTAGGGATCTGAAAACCATGGGTTGCGGACCATAGGAACGTTGAGGCTAGATTGTTATAAATAGAAATGCATTTTGGATTGTAAGAGATATGATTGGATGGGCTATTGATGTGATCTGTTGTTTAAGCTATATGTTTGGGTTTTGGGGGAACGGAATCCTGCTGGCTGTGTGCGTGATGATCCTATTCCAGCTGTGTGCAGACCCTGCTGCTGTGTTCGCAGGTTGGGAAGGGAATTGTAAGGAAAGGTTGATGAATGAATGAATGCAAAGGATTATTAGAGATCTGAATCCATGAGTACTGTTATATGAATTGCTGATAATTACTGTGTTATGTATTTTCTGTCTTTTTGTTGCGAAAGTATGTGTAATGAATGCTTGGATCTAGATCTATTCCACTCTGTTTATATAATGTTGTGTTGATGTTATGAAAAGTGTATAATTGTAGATCTAGTGCACGTGGATGCAAATAGATACATACTTAACCCTGCGAAGAAACAAGGTAATTTGAACATAACGCAGCTCTGCTTGCCTTACCCTTCCTTTCTCAAGGTGCAGAAACCTGGTTCCAGCACCCACCCATACTACTTCGGGTGAGATTGTGACCTGCGAAAGCAGGTCACTACAGAAAGGGCAAATAGTATAGGGGTTTGTTGGAAAAAATTGCACACCAAACCTGGGTCAGGACCCCTCAAGCCAACAAAACTCCGCTAGATCCCAAGCCCCATTTTTTTTTAGGCTACAGGTTGTACCTTGGGAGAAAATCTCTAGCTGAGGAGAAATCAGTGTCCAAGACATTAATGAGTAACTTGTAAAGAAATAATTGTTTGTCCATTCATTTTATGAAACCCCAGAAATATGATTTAAAACCCTTTAAATTTTCATATGAGGATAATGCTTCCATAAATGCCTTCTGATGTTGAATACAGATGATAGAAAGGAAGGAAAGACATGATAGTGGAAAGTGTCAGATAATAGGTTGTCTTACACAGAATCTGATATCTTTAAATTTTGAAGAAAAATAGCTAGCATGAAATTAAATGTAGAATAGAGGAGCGCATCATTAAGGATTTTAACACTAACTCACAAGACTATAACATTATATACCATCAGATTCATTACTCAATTTTGAGAGAAGAACATTAACAAAAGATGAAACAAGAAAAAATAATCATACCCAACAAATTCTGGAAATTTTGTGAAAACTTTATTCATCAGCATATGAAAGTAAAGTATAAAATTGTAGTAGTCTTTGAGGTCCAAAAATATGGAACCTTTGCAATGAGTCTCTCTTTGATTTTAATTACCCCTCCTAGACCTAATTGTTTCAATCAGTTTGTAAAACTTATTCTTGGCATGGTTACTAAACAATTCCTTTTTTTTTCTTTCCTTTTAAAATACTTACAAATGAAAGAAAAAAACCTTTTTAAATATTATATATAATATTTAAATTTTCAATTAAAAAAATAAATCCCACTCCTTTGCAACTTATAAAACAAATTCCAATAAATTTTGGACTTCCACATAATGCTAATGAACTACTAATAACAGTCATAGGCCCAACTTTATTAAAATTCACATGAGTCAAGTTGATGGAAAATTTGTTCTCAACGTAGATGGAGAAGGTCCCAACATTCAAATTATAAAACCACTTACGGAGGCACCTTCTGGTGGTTTCTGGAATAAAGGGAAGTGATTTCATATTGAATCATGGCCATCGATATCTCCAGTGAACAGTTTGGAAAAGCCACTTATAGGACCACTCATTTGTATAAACATCATGCACTCGTTTGTATAAAAACTGTGTAGTTTATCCTTCCATAAAGCCCTTGGATCAAGGTATGCAGAGCACATCTCTCCACTCCTTACAATCTAGGGATTTTTTTTTTATTTTTTTATTTTTATTTTTAATTATCTTGCATGATAAAGATATCATTCTAAGAAAGAAGCAACTCTTAAGGGGTTCTCAGTTTTTTATAGAAGAAGATTTAACTGTAAGACAACAAGAGGAAAGGAGAGATGAAATGACAAAGTTAGGGCAGCAAGAGATGAGGGAAAAAGAGCATGGATTTATAAAGGTAAAGCCGTGATTGCGCAATTTGGACCTCCTTCCAAAACAAGGCAGCAAAATGATAACAAAGAAGAGGCAGCAAACTCTTTAGCAAGAAATGAGGAAGCAAGGTCATTATGGGCAAGCAGGGACAAAGACTCAATTGTGAGTCTTGCATGTCAAAACAAATAGCAATCAAGTCTTACCCAGGTTTCCTTAAGATTAGTTTGTTGGAACTGCAGGGGTTACCCATGGAGACGAGGACCTGGGTTAGGGCCTATTGCGGAAGGCAGAGACATAATTTTCCTCATAGAAACACATGAGCATGAAGGGTGTAAGACACCTTTGTTTGAAGGGTATTGGAAGATAGCAGTGTGGAACAAGGCAGCAGGGAATGGAAAAGGGCACGAGGGTATCATGGTATTAGTAAGAGAAAAAGAAGGTCGTTTCATTCAGCTAGAAAAAGAAGACCCAAATAAGCAATTTGTTTGGCTTAAAATATCAGAAAATGGAAATCACATTAGAATTGCAGCATGCTATTTTGCGCCGCAAGTTTCAAAAGTCTACAAAAGTAGAGGGCTTGACCACAAAGATTCCTTTGCAGCCCTTAAAACGGATATTGCAGTATATTCTCAGCTAGGTGAAGTCCTTATAGTGGGGGATTTCAATGCTAGAACTGCAGGTGAACAAGCTAGCATTCTTTGTTGTAAAGAAGACAGTGACCCTATCTGGCTTACAGAAGAGAGTAATCATCAGTGGGAACAAATTTCAGAGGATAAAGGCTGCAATCTCTTTGGAGAACAACTGCTTATGCTATGTGGGGCTTTTGATTTAGTCATTTGTAATGGTTTGACTAGATGGGAAAAGTCCGGTAATTTCAATTGCAATACTTACAATGGAGCAAGTGTAGTAGATTATGTAATTTGCTCGCATAGTTTGTGTGAGAAAATGGAGGAAATGTTGATTGGAGATCAAATTTGGGACTTAAAATCAGATCACAAGCCAATCTATTTAAGTTTCTCTTGGACCGGAAAAAAGCAATTAGGGTCGAAAAATCAATGTGTTCAACAAAATCCCCCAAAGGGCAGAATTATTTTGAATCGAGAGAATTGTAATACCTTCAAAATAATGCTAGAGAGGCTCTTCAAGAAGGAAGAAATCCCATCTCATGGTCTTCATAGTCACAGATTAACACATTTAATTCAAAGCGCACTTGCTGAGTGCAAAAGAGCAAAAATTAAGAACTCCGAAACAAATTGCTTTCTGGTTAATTCTTGGTTTGACGAGGAATGCAAAAAGGCAAGGAGAAGGTGGAAGGAATCAGACACGGATAACATAAAGCTCAAAGCTTACAAGCAGTTAGTAAAAAAGAAAAAAGCTGATTTTATGGTTTCAAGGAGAGAAGAACTAATCTTCCTTGGGAAAAATAACCCCAAATTATTTTGGAAGGAGCTCCAATCGAAAAAGGTGCAAGCTGAAAACAACATTACAGCTTCTAAATGGTTTGACTATGCAAGACAACTTTATGAGCAGGATCCCAAGGTTGACCCTCCTCCCTTGGTCAGCACAGACACAAAACTCTTCACGGTGCAAGAGGTAGAGATGGGTATCAAGAAGTTGGGCGCTGGAAAATCAAAAGACTTAGATGAACTCCAAGCAGAGTATCTAAAGTGGGGCTTAAAATTTCTTTCACCTCACATCACAAAAATTTTCAACAACATCTTACAGTAGGGGTTCCCCACAGATTGGACAACTAGTATGGCAATACCTCTTTTCAAGAGTGGTGACGTCAATAATCCCTCCAATTATAGAACCATAATGATAAACCCCTTGTTTGCAAAGTTATTTGGAAGCATGTTGGAAAATAAAATCAGCAAGTGGGCAGAAGAAAGAGATAAACGTGCTAAAGGGCAAGCAAGTTTTAGACCTAAACATTCCACAGTTGATCATTGTATAACTTTAAGGCACATCATTGAAAAAGGTTAGGAAAAAAAGGAAGAAGTTTTTTGTTGCTTTGTTGATTTCAGAAAAGCCTTTGACATGGTTCCTAGGGATAAGCTTTGTGGCAGAATGGAGGAACTCGGGGTTCCCAAGCATTTGAGAGCAGCTGTGCATAGGTTGTATGAAGAGGTGAAAGTCAAAATCAGAACTTCAGCTAGCATTTCTGAAAGTTTTAGAAGCGATATCGGGGTCAAGCAAGGTTTCCCATTGTCTCCTACCCTTTTTGGGTTATATATTGACAAGCTTGAAGAGTGGCTAAATTCGCAAGGGGGTGACGGTATTCATTTGGGCAAGTTCGTTATCAGGCTTCAGATGACCTTATATTGATTGTTAATTCGGCTCTTGGTTTGCAAGAGCATTTACATTCCCTTGATAATTTTTGTAGAAGGGTTGGGATGCAAGTCAATATTAGCAAAATGAAAGTAGCGGTTTTCTCTAAAAAAAGAAAGCATAACCAACATAAGTTCTATTTTGAAGGCAGCATTCTAGAAGAAGTTGCAGATTACAAATACCTCATAATTGACTTCAACCGAAATTTAAGTTGGGATGGTTGTAGAAAGAAAAGAATTTTAGGGGGTTGGAAAGCATTTTATGCTCTTCAAAACAGGTGTAGAGAGGCAGAGCTGTGGGACTGAAAAACCACCCTAACTCTTTTTGGGCTTCTAGTGATTCCGGTGATTCTCTACGGTTGTGAACTATGGGCCAGTAGCACAACCAAGATGCAGTGGAAACAAATTGAGAAAATTCAGAAACGTTTGATTACAAACAAATTCAAAATTAAAAGTGCAGTTCCTTATGCTATCCTGTTAAGTGAAATAGGGGCTGCTCCTATTGAAGCAATTGCTATGGTGCGAGTCATAAGGTATCTGAAAAAAATTGAGCAAATGGAAGAGGATAGATGGCCTAAGGTTTTGTTTAGTGACAGATTGTGCAAAAGACAGAAGACGTGGATGCGGCAAAATAACAAATGGTTTAGTAAATGGGGTATTTGCTTGATCATGTGTCCTACAAACAGTAAAGAGATAAAAACTTTTGTTATGGATAAATTCCACAAACATACTTGGAAGAAAGAGCTAGAGGGAAAGAAGAAGTACTACATAGAAGAGTTTAACTCCACGCATAACCATCAACAAAAGGCATACATAGGGGCTGATATTTCTTGGAGATATAAAATTCTTATTGCTCAATTAAGGACTAATTCTCATCAACTCCGTTGTGAAACAGGGCGCTGGAAAAGGCCAAAAGAAATGTGGGAAGAAAGAGTATGTATTTTTTGCTCCTCCGGAAAAGTGGAAACAGAAAAACATTTCATTCTAGAATGTGAGGCCTTCAAGGACACCAGGGAAAACTATGCAGGTATTCTGGCAGCTAATTCTTGGGATAATCTATTTAGCGAAGAGTTTGTCGATAAGCTGGGAGTGCTCATTGTAAAACTTCACAGGAAAAGGGCCGAATACAAGAGTCAGATAGAGAAGCAATCTGTCCCATAGGCTATTTTTAGCCTCGTGGACATTAAAAATTCTTTCTTTCTTTCTTTCTTTCTAAATGAATACTCATCGCAGGTAAAATTTTCTTTTGGTCTTTGATCCATAATGGAAACACGTTGTATTGGACTGTCTTGTTTTGTAGATAGTAAACTGGCTCAACATCGTTTTTGGCTTGTGTCGTTTCTTCATACGTATATATTTCTTGAGCATTTATTTTTTCATCAAATAATCACACAACCTTGATATTGTGAACTTCAATAACACGAATCTAGATATCAATAGTAACACATCCATCTTGGGAATAAAAATCACCAACTTTATCACTGCCCACCATCAAAATGATAGTTGTATCGACATGCTCCACAGAAAAATCGAGTAGGTGTCGACCATAAGGGTCTTCCCAAGAAAAATTCATAGTTGATACAGGCTTTAAGAGCTAACATGCATCATCATTGAGTCCAGACTGGCGATGCTTAATCAATTTCATATTTTTACAGTTCTTTATCCTAAAAGGACCATTACTTGATCTTAGACGAAACACAATCAAGTATCTTGATCCCTTCTCATAACTTTGAACTTCATTTCTTACATATTGTCTTGTACCGTATGTTCTATATTAAGATGTGTGTCAAAAAATTCAGAGGAGCCTTTTCCCTTTGCACAAAATCGAAGAGGAAAATTGTTGATATGCAAATCCAATTCGAGTGAGTTGTCCATAGTGTGTAGGACATTTTTTTATGAAAACTAGTGCTTGAGGGACCTCAAAAAATATTTGAATCTTCTTATAATTTGTGGAAATTTCCTGCAATGAAGTCAATTGAGGCCTTTTTGCAAAAAAAAACAGATTGCAAATTTTTTAAATTTTCCTCTATTTGTCCGCAATAAGCAAACGAAATTGATTACCTAGGAGTGCTTGTATTTTCTGTGTATGGGATTTCTACTCTCGAATAAAAAATTGGTGTTGGCCGCTTCATAAAATTCCCAATGAAGCACCACAATCTTTTGTTTTCTCCTCTTAAGGCTTCCTCTCCAACTCTTCATCTTCAGTCTCTAAATTTACAAATTTGGTATTAACTTCTACATTTGACTCTGCAGTATTTACATCCTCATCTACTTTTTCCGCCTTGCTAAGGTCAAATGTTAGTTGTTTTATGTTCTCCTCCAGTTGTGATATGTGATAACTCAGTTCCTCTTGGCGTTGGATCTCAATTAAACATTTTAAGGCCTTTCTCTTGTTCAAGAGGTTCATTGGCCTCAACTTACTTGGACGCTGATAATTTTTTCCACGACAAAAAATTATAGCATCTTCACCAGACACTTTCTCAAATGCCACTAATATTCCCCCATTTTCATATTCCAGCATTCTTGTTATGTCAAAACATGTGCACGACTAATTCCTTTTGAGAGAATTTTCACTAATTCCCTATGCTTCCAATGCAAGTACATATTTTCAACTACACCGTCAAAGACTCCTCGCCTCCCCAACAATAAGGTGATTTCATTGATGATTCTAAACTACTTAATCTAATATCTTGATTTCTAAAGACAGACATCATTTATAAGGCAGGTCTCGAGAGATAGAGAGGGCAGGCAGCAAGATCTATCTATCTCCTTGAAGGCAGGGCAGGCAAGTTCAAAGAGGTATGTCAGAACATGAATTTATTTTCATTAGATAATGCCTCTTGATCTGCTGATTTTTCAACAAGTGCCAACGATACTTCTAATTTAGCTAGACCTTTCTCCTCTTTCTACTTCTTTAATTGTGCAATAGCCAAATTTCCCTGAACTCTCCTGACTTCCTCAGCTCGCTCAGCCTTGGCAGCTGCAACTCTCATATTTTATTTCTATTCACTATCCATCATACATTTAGATTGGGCTTCAAAGGTTTCACCTAGTGTGCCAGCAACACTGGTTCACACATCATCTCTCGTCGGAAATACTAAAGCAGCTTCTGACCTTGAAATGTACCTTTGCTTCTGATAATTTCTCTTCCAGTATTTTATTGTTGGTATTTTGAACCCCTCACTTCACAACAATGTTATAAATTTCACATATTTCTCAAATCTTTAGAATAGAAGCAGATAATCCTTGGAGGTGCTTATTTCTCCCTAAGGAAAAGTCAACAGGTAGTGGATTTGTAAGCTTATGCAAATTGGTCAGCCCTTGATTACTGGACCTCAACCTTTCTAGGCCATAAGGAAGAAGCCTGAAAGGTGTCTTTTAATAGGGAACCACTTCTGGAAGCAAGTCAACATCTATGGTCAAAGGATCACTTCCCCACCAATCAATAAAATGAGGGCCCAACCCATATAAGATATCATTTCTTTCTTTTCTAAGGATCCATTTGCACTGTAGACTGAAAAATCGGTGCCTCATAAGGTGTTGATAAGGGTGGTTTTTCCAGATTGTAGCACAATGGTCTCTCAAACTAAAATAATTTTTATGCAATTTTATGTCCTTGGTAAAGTTTGTTTGAAGAGAACTTGGAGATTTTAGCCCTATAAAATTGAGCTACAACACTACCATTTCTTGAACCATGGTTTTTTCCAGAGTTTCCATCCTCTAAATCCTAAACCTCTCTAACAGTTCTAGGATCATCATCAGTAATTAAGAAACATATATTTGAATGAAAATTATTTGGAATATACCTCTTACTTCCTTCTTTCCCTAACTGATCTCCTCAATACCGAAATATGTGGTTATTTTTCTTTTGATTCATATTCTTCTATAGAGTCTAATTATTTATCCTTCAATTCAAACTCTATATTTTCGGGTTATTTCTCCCTTGGTAGGACTTCATGTTTGACAACATCTTTGACTTATATAAATACTACACCTTGACTATACACTAGCTTCTTAATTTCTTGGTTCCAAAACTTATAAACTTTCAGTCCATCTTTATATCCAATAAAGATACATTTTTCAACTTTCCTATCGAACTTATTCCTATTCTCCTTTGGAACATGTACATAAACATCACATACAAATACCCTGAGGTGTTTAAGAGAAATTTTCTTACCGGTCCATACATCATGTGAAGTCTTATCATCCAACATTGATGAGGGTGATCTATTTACCAAGTAAAATGTAGTCTTCACAGTCCCTACCTAGTATTCCTATCCTCACCCAACACAACTGAGCATGCTCCTTGATTTTTCCATTTACATTATGTTCATCCTTTCTACATCTTTTTTCTATTGAGGCAAGTATGGATTAGTCTTCTACCTTGATGTATCACACTTCTTAAAAATTATTCAAATTCATTCTTGCAGAGTTCTCCACCATTATCTATCCTCAACACCTTAATTTTATTCTATGTTTGATTTTCCATAAGAGCCTTATACTCCTTGAAGTTATCAAAAAATTCATATTTCATCTCATGGAAATAAGTCCATGTATTCCTCAAGAATTCATCTATAAATTAGATGTAGAATAAAGATTTATCCAGTGATGGAACTGATACATGTTCGAACACGTCATTTTGCACCAACTGTAATATTCCATCTAACATTGTAGAACCATAGGAGAATCTTACTCGATTATGCTTCTTATATAAACAATGTTACCATAAATCAAAATCGAAGGTTGTTCTCTCTAATATGTAAGTCTTTGATGCGACATCACAATATTTTGTCCAAAGGTTGAGTAGTTTCTTCTTCTTCTTCTTCTCCACTCTCAAGAACAACAAAATTGTTGCAACCATTACTAATAGTGCTCCTAACAGCTTATGCATAGTCCCAATATGAACTCCTCTTAATAATACTATTTCTCCTTGAACCATCATGTAGATATTCTTTTTATTAAAAAAAATTATAGTTGTATCACTCATCTTGCTTACAAAAATCAAATTCTTAGCGAATTCTTGGATGTATAGAACACTAGGGAGAATTGTAATCAAACTACCCATGAGATTCAACTTTAATTTTCCTCATCCTGTAATTTAGTTTATTGAGTCATCTCCTAATAAAACATCATCGCCATCATATATTTCATACTCACAAAACCAATCGCAGTGAGGAGTCATATAAAAGTATGTCCTTGAGTTGACCAACCATGCCTCGTGATCTACATATGCACTTGAAGAAACCAAGCGCACATAATCTTCTTAATATGAGGAGGTCTTTGATTTTGTATAAGGAGAATCATTAAATCATTTTCCTTTTCTCAACAATTTTGGACTTACAATGTTTCTTGTAATGCCCTTCTTTTCTGCATTTTCAACATACCTTTACAAATTTTCTTGGAGATTTAGATATGTCTCTAGATTTATATATCCCACTTGATGAATTATTTTTATTTTTATTGTGAGAAAATTCTCTTATACACAAGGCATATCTCTTCTAACTTTCCATGATTTTTAGTCTCATCGCCTTCGATAACAAGGATGAGACTATATAATCAAAACTTAAAGTAGTTGAATTACTACCTATAGAAGAAACCAAGCTATCCCAAATGAATACACTTATCTTCATCTGAAATCTAAATATAAGTAGATAATAACTGACTTACCATAGTATTGAAGGTGTTTATATGCTTTGTGATTCAAAAGGATTAAAGAATTCCTCAAAATAAAAGGTTCCAAAACTTGACGAAAATGGAACCACAATGTAGAGCTTGATGAGACCTTTTCAAAGCTTATTGCATGGACCCAAACGAAATTCGAAAGTGAAATCTATTGTGTTCTAAAGTTTTCATGGAACAACAAAAAAATGAACAAAGCATTAAGAGAATTTTGAGGTCTAAAATAGGCCTCCTAAGAAAAATGTACAACCAAAATAAACTTTATAAGAACCAATAGGATTCAAGATGATTATGTCAACCATTGGGGCTGATTAACCATTTTTTAAGTAAAAGGGTAAAAAGATTAAAAAATAATAAAATAATAAAACTACTTTTTCAACACGTATTTTCAACTTATCTCCCAAAGTTTTTACTCAAATTTCATGCGGGAGTACTCGTTGGATGCAAAATTTAATTCCTCATCCAAGGAGTAGCCATGTTGCATACTTTCGATGGACCCTACTACGCGAAAAATGATAAATACATGAAAACGTGATTGCAATCACGCTTTTCATGTATTTCTCATTTTTCATGTAGCGGGGTCCATCAAAAGCATGCAACATGGGTACTCCTTGGATTAGGAATTCAATTTTTCATCCAACAAGTACTCCCGCTCGAAATTTGAGTAAAAACTTTGGGAGATAAGTTGAAAATATGAGTTGAAAAAGTAGTTTTTTCTTTTTTCCCTCTAAAATTTGATGATGTAATCAAATATTATTTTATTATTTCCACTATTTCTTTATAATTTTCTTAGGAGGCCCATTTTAGACCTCAAAATTCCCCTAATGGGTGACACATGGAATTATGTACAATTGACGTGGAAGGCACACACAACGATAGTAAAAGCTGACATTTGGCAAGGGTAGCTAAGTAGGTGTCGACCATAAGGGTCTTCCCAAGCAAAATTCATAGTTGATACAGGCTTTATGATCTTCCATGCATCATCATTGAGTCCAGACTGACGATGCTTAATCAATTTCATATTTGTACGGTTCTTTATCCTAAAAGGACCATTACTTGATCTTAGACGAAACACAATCAAGTATCTTGATCCCTTCTCATAACTTCGAACTTCAGTTCTTACATATTTTCTTGTACCATATGTTCTATAATAAGATGTGCGTCGAAACATTCAAAGGAGCCTTTTCCCTTTGCACAAAATCGAAGAGGAAAATTGTTGATATGCAATCGAATTTGAGTGAGTCATCCATAGTGTGTAGGGTGTTTCTTATGAAAATGAGTGCTTGAGGGAACTCGGAAAATATCTGAATCTTCTTATAATTTTTGGAAATTTCCTACAATGAAGTCAATTGAGGCCCTTCTACAAAAAACATAGATCGCAAAATTTTTAAATTTTCCTTTATTTGTCCACAATAAGCAAACGAAATTGATTACCTAGGAGTGCTTGTGTTTTCTGTGTATGTGATTTCTACTCTCAAATGAAAATTTGGTGTTTCCCTCTTCATAACGTTCCCAATGAAGCACCACAACCTGTTGTTTTCTCCTCTGAAGGCTTTCTCTCCAACTCTTCATCTTTAGTCTCTAAATTTACAAATTTGGTATTAACTTCTACATTTGACTCTGCAGTATTTACATCCTCATCTACTTTTTCCGCCTTGCTAAGGTCAAATGTTAGTTGTTTTATGTTCTCCTTCGGTTGTGATATGTGATAACTCAGTTCATCTTGGTGTTGGATCTCAATTAAACGTTTTAAGGCCTTTCTCTTGTTCAGGAGGTTCATTGGCCTCAACTTACTTAGACACTGATAATTTTTTCCATGAAAAAAAATAATGGCGTCTTCATTGGACACTTTCTCAAATGCCACTAATATTCCCCCACTTTCATATTCCATCATTCTTGTTATGTCAAAACATGTGCTCAACTAATTCCTTTTGAGAGAATTTTCACTAATTCCTTGTGCTTCCAATGCAAGTGCATATTGTCCACTACACCGTCAAAGACTCCTCGCCTCCCCAAAAATAAAAATGCCTTCATTATTAATCCAATTTTTTGAAACATGAATTTCTCTTCATTAGTTAATGCCTCTTGATATTCTGACTTTTCAACAAGTGCAAACGATACTTCTATTTTATCTAGATCTTTCTCCTCTTTTTGCTTCTTTAATTGTGCAATAGCCAACTTTCCCTGAACTCTCTTGACTTCCTCAGCTCGCTTAGCCTTGGCAGCTATAACGCTCATCTTTTCTTTCTATTCACTATCCATCATACATTTATCTTGGGCTTCAAAGGTTTCACCTAGTGTGCCAATAACATTGGTTCCCACATCAGCTCTCGCCGAAAATACTAAAGCCAATTCTGACCTTGAAATGTACCTTTTCCTATGATAATTTCTCTGCCATTATTTTATTGTTGGTATTTTGAACCCCTCACTTCACAACAATTTTAGAAATTTCACATATTTCTGAAATATTTACAATAGCAGCAAATAATCCTTGGAGGTGCTTATTTCTCCCTAAGGAAAATTCAATAGGTAGTGGATTTGTAAGCTTATGCGAATTGGTCAGCCCTTGATTACTGGACCTCGACATTTTTGGGCCATAAGGAAGAATCATGAAAGGTTTCTTGTAATTGGGAACCACTTCTAGAAGCAAGTCAACATCTACGGTCAAAGGATCACTTCCCTGCCAATCAATAAAATGAGGGCCCAACCCATATAGGATATCATTTCTTTCTTTTCTAAGGATCCATTCCCACTGTAGACTGAAAAATTGGTGCTTCATAAGCTGATGATAAGGGTGGTTTTTCTAGAGTGTAACACAATGGTCTCTCAAACAAAAATAATTTTTATGCAATTTTATGTCCTTGGTGAAGTTTTTTTGAAGACAACTTGGAGATTTTATCCTTGTAAAATTGAGCTACAACACTACCATTTCCTGAACCATGGTTTTTTCCAGCGTTTTCCATCCTTTAAATCCAAATCCTCTCTAACAGTTCTAGGATCATCATCAATAATTAAAAAATATATATTTTAATGAAAATCATTTGGAATATACCTCTTAATTCCTTCTTTCCCTAATTGATCTCCTCAATATCGAAATATGTGGTTATTTTTCTTTTGATTCATATTCTTCTATAGAGTCTAATTATTCATCCTTCAATTCAAACTCTATATTTTCAGGTTATTTCTCCCTTCGTAGGACATCATGTTTGACAACATCTTTGACTTATTTAAATACTACATCTTGACTATACACTAGCTTCTTAATTTCTTGGTTCGAAAACTTATAACCTTTCAATCCATCTTTATATCCAATAAAGATACATTTTTCAACTTTCCTATCTAGCTTATTCCTATTCTCCTTTTGAACATGTACACAAACATCACATACAAATACCCATATGTGTTTAAGAGAAATTTTCTTACCAGTCCATACATCATGTGTAGTTGTATCATCCAACGTTGATGAGGGTGATCTATTTACCAGGTAAAATGTAGTATTCACTGTCCCTACCTAGTATTCCTATCCTCACCCAACAACACTGAGCATGCTCCTTTCTTTTTCCATTGACATTATGTTCATTCCTTCTATGTCTTTGTTCTATTGAGGTAAGTATGGATTAGTCTTCTACCTTGATGTATCACACTTCTTAAAAACTGTTCAAATTCATTCTTGCAGAGTTCTCCACCATTATATATCCTCAACAGCTTAATTTTATTCTATGTCTGATTTTCCATAAGAGCCTTAAACTCCTTGAAGTTAGAAAAAACTTCATATTTCATCCCGGGGAAATAAGTCCGTGTATTCCTCAAGAAGTCATCTATAAATTAGATGTAGTACAAATATTTATCCAGTGATGGAACTGACACATGTTCGAACACGTCATTTTGCACCAACTGTAATATTCCCTCTAATATTGTAGAACCATAGGAGAATATTACTCGATTATGCTTCTTATAAAAACAATGTTCCCATAAATCAAAATCGAAGGTCATTCTCTCTAATATGTAGGTCTTTGATGCGAGATCACAGTATTTTCTCCAAAGGTTGGAGTAGTTTCTTCTTCTTCTTCTCCACTCTCAAGAACAACAAAATTGTTGCAACCATTACTAATAGTGCTCCTAACAGCTTATGCATAGTCCCAATACGAAATCCTCTTAATAATTTCATTCTCCTTGAACCATCCTGTAGCTATTCTTTTTATATAAAAAAATTACAGTTGCATCACTCATCTTGCTTACAAAAATCAATTTTTTTTGCAAATTCTTGGATGTATAGAAAATTAGGGAGAATTATAATCAAACTACCCATGAGATTCAACTTGAATTTTCCTCATCCTATAATTTAGGTTATTGATTCATCTCCTAAGAAAACATCACCACCATCATATATTTCATACTCACAAAACCAATCCTAGTGAGGAGTCATATAAAAGTATGTCCTCGAGTTGACCAACCATGCCTTGTGATCTACATATGTACTTGAAGAAACCGAGCGCACATCATCTCCTTCATATGAGGAGGTCTTTGATTTTGTAGAAGGAGAATCATTAAATCATTTGTCTTTCTCAACAATTTTGGACTTACAATATTTCTTGTAATGCCCTTCTTTTCTGCATTTTCAACATACCTTTTACAAATTTTCTTGGAGATTTAGATGTCTCTAGATTTATATATCCCACTTGATGAATTATTTTTATCTTTTATTGCAAGAAAATTCTCTTATACACAAGGCATATCTCTTCTAATTTTCCATGATTTTTAGTCCTGTCGCTTCTGATAACAAGGATGAGACTATATAATTGAAACTTAAAGTAGTTGAATTACTACCTATAGAAGCAACTAATCTATCCAAAATGAATACACTTATCTTCATCTAAAATATAAATATAAATAGATAATATCTGACTTACCATGGTATTGAAGGTGTTTAGATGCTTTGTGATTCAAAAGGATTAAAGAATTCCTCAAAATCAAAGGTCCCAAAACTTGATGAAAATGGCGCGACAATGTAGAGCTTGATGAGACCTTTTCAAAGCGTATTGTATGGACCCAAACGAAATTTGAATGTGAAAGTTATCGTGTTCTAACGTTTTCATGGAACAACAAAAAAATGAACAAAGGTGACACATGGCATTATGTACAATTGACGTGGAAGGCACACACAACAATAGTAGAAGCTGACATGTGGCAAGGGTCGATGATGTGGAAACAAATAACTAGGTGATGTGGCATCCAATTAATAGACGATGTGAAACCTAGTCAGTGTTTACATGACACGATTAGCAAGGTGGACCAATCAAAGGCTACCACATGGAAACCCTTGAAAGGCTAAGAAGGTTCGAAGGCTTGTTGAGAAAATTGGGGTCTAATGGGATTGAACCCATAACCTCTGTGTTCTATGTGTAGAAATTTAATACAAAATATGTATTGGTTGGATTCTCCTAATCTAACAATTATATGCCACTATTAAATACAAAATCGCTTCTACAAAATCTTTGCGGAATTTAAAAAACAATCGCTAATAGCAATATCATGAAGAAAGATAAATCACACATAACATAGATACTTTACTCGGGGAAAGAATATAGCTAAAAACCCCATTATATTCTATTATTTATTATATCATGGTTCATGAAACAATTACATACAAAGCTCCAATCCAAGAGCTCTCGGTACAATAGCTAACTGCCTCACACTGTCATACAAAAATTGACAAGTTCCTTAGCCAATTCAGTCTCCAAACAACACAGCACACCTTTATAATCCCCGTGATATAAATCCATAAATGAATTGAATACTTCTTGCCTTGGCTATGAACAATCTCGTGGGAACATCCAATGTGTGTGTGGTTGCATGTGTGCAACCGATAATGTCACAACTGATATTCAATCTGTCCCTTTCACCTACATCTCAACTAGGACTCCATTGGATCTGACATGCATGTATTTAATAGTAGTAAATCTTCATTTTCATGTGAGGCCACTAATTTTGAATTAATTTACTTGATATCTCACTAGTGTATCTTTAGTTACAACTAGCACAACTGAGTTTAACTCTGCTTAAATTTTTCTTTCACTTTCATAACTACACTTCCAACTCTGTTACAACTTTGAATCACTCAATTACAACTAAGTCCACTTGCATATCCCACCAACCAACCACTCAACTCAAAATTCCTATAGCTAACTGATTTTACACTTCAGTTAACTATTTCCAAGTGCTCATTGAGAACATATTATTGTTAATTGTCCAACTAATATTAAGGGATAATAATAGTCAACATGCATCTATAAATAGACATGCAATCTATAAATAGAACTTGCACATACATCTATAAATAGACTTCCCCTATAAACAGAATTTGCTCATCCATTCTAAAAATAGACTTCCACCTAAAAATAGCCTGAGGCTCCATCCTAGTGTAGGTGCTTAATTTTCATTAGGATCATCATCTTGTTGAATCTCAACACTCCCTCTCAACAAGAAATGGATTATCCTTCACCCCGGTCCTATCTCTATGGTATTCGAATTTTCTCCTAGTGGGCGTCTTTGTCAGAATATCTGCATCCTAATCTTCCATAGGAATGTGATGATTCAAACCATAGTATTCCTACGCACTGTCTCTGAGATGATGATATAGAATATATATATTCTTATAATTGATCATGAAACACGAGTTAATCAGATTTTAATGCAACTCTGATTATCACAATGAATCATTGTTGGATCCTAGTAGGAGCAAAACCAAACCACCCGAGATCTTTCTCATCCAGATAGCCACATGCATCTTAACTCGTTATCATGTATTCCTCTTCCACCCAGAGTGATTACCACATATATTTTCTTCTTGTTGTACCAAAAAGCTCTAAATGTATATCCAATGCTAAATATCCCCACGATGTGCTCTTTGTGTCGATGGGTTGCCTTCCCAAATGTTTGCATCCATGAAGCATACGACTTCACCTCATCTGTCTTCTGTATATAAACCATACTAGATGTGCCCTTAGGGTATCTAGGGACATGATTTCCCTGCTTCCAGGCTTGGTAGGCTTAACCATCATTTGACCGGGATTGGTTGGTACGCTAGAAAATTTACGGTCTCGTGTTCACTAGCTTCCATTCGCAGCCCTGCTCCCGATAGATAGTAGCATCCACTACCTCTCTAGAAGTAGCATCCTTTTCCTCTAGTTTCTGGAAGAGGAGTTATCTATGGGTTTGCATCCCTCCATGTGAAACTTACCCGGTATCTCCCTTGCATACTTGCCTTGAGACACAAAAATTTCACCATCTGTTGCCATATTTCCAATCCAAGGAAACAATGAAGGAGGCCCATATCCTTCATCTTGAACTCCTTTGGAAGATCCTCCTTGCATGAGTGTATCAACTTCTCATCACCAGTCAATATTAAATCATCAACATAAATAAAAATGATTAAAATCTTACCCTCCACCACAATTTGGTATAGGTTTGCATCTACTTCACTTTTGGTGAAGCCCAGTCTGGTGAAATATTTTTCTATCCGAGTGTACCAAGCACGGGGTGCTTGCTTCAGCCCATACATCGCTCTTTTGAGTCGGCACACATGTAACTCATTGTTGAAGATATTAAAACCTTCAGGTTCCTATATGTACAAATCTTCCTCAATGATCCCATTGAGAAACGTAGTGTTCACATCCATTTAATGAATGCGCGAGCCCATCTGTGCTAAGAGAGCAAGGATGGTCCTTATGGAAGAATACCTTGTGATGGGTGCAAAGGTTTCTTCATAATCTATCCCCTCAATTTGTGAGAAGCCCCAAGACACAAATATGGCCTTGTATTTCTCAACACTCCCATCAGTAGCTTGCTTTACCTTGTAGATCCATCTCGAACCTACCACTAATTTATCAACTGACCTTGGAACAATTTCCCAAGCATTGTTTTTGACAATGGAGTCATACTCCTCCACCATTGCGTCTACTAATGTGGAGAATACACCTTGCTTCTTGAAATGAATATGGATCGGTCACAATACATTTTCTCATGAGCCATGTATCAAGTAAATCGGACAGGAGCTGTCTTTGTGCAATGCGTAGTAAGGGTAGGGGCTCCTACATTCTGTGCAAAATCAAGTCTCAACCTATCAGCTTATGTGGTACGCCTTCTGCCAGTTATGATGGTTGGCTCTGCATGAGTGGAATCCTCCACTCCATTAACCTCCTCCTGTGGATAATCCACATCTAGAGACTCATCTTTCGGAACCAACAGTTCCTCCTTCGCATGCAAGTATAGCTCCCTCTCAAGAAATAACCGCATGGCTTTCCCCTCATCGAATTTTATATCCTGTCGCACCACAGTCATTCGACTGTTTGGGAAATACACACAATAATTATGGAGTGTTTCTATGTACCCCAAAAATATCCCAACTTCAGCAGTCGGTTCCATCTTCTTCCCGGCATCCTTGTTCACATGCACATAAATAGATGAGCCAAAAATCTTAAAGTGTGAAACATCTGGTTTCTTACTAGTGAAAGCTTCTTCAGGTGTACTCATGACAAGTACTCTATGAGGACAACATTTTTGCACATAAACCGCAGTGTTGCATGCTTCTGCCCACAAATGCATTGGTAGGCCCTGACCATGCAACATCACTCATGTTGCACCCACGATCATTATGTTCTTCCTCTCTGTGAACCCATTTTGTTGTGGGTTATGAGGCGCTATGAGTTCTCTCTGAATTCCTTCTTTGCTGCAGAAGTTCTTGAATTCTTTAGAGATGTATTCTCCACCATTATCACTCCTCAAAGCCTTCACTTGCTTCCCCAACCCTTTCTCCACCAATGCCTTAAACTCACAGAACATTGAGAATGTTTGATCCTTCTTCTGCATGAAGAAGATCCAACATTTACGAGAAAATTCATCAACAAAAATAACATAGTACTTATGTTTTTTTGTTGAAGCAACCAAGAATGGTCCACACATGTCTGTGTGAAACCTCTTAAGGATCCCCAAAGCATGGTTCTCCTTTTCTTGAAAGGTGGACTTTACATACTTCCCAATGGTGCAACCCTTGCACTGATATAACTAAGAAATTGTTCCCATTGGAAGTCTAGTAGATATTTGCTGCATGACTTTCAAGGCTCCATGATGAAGATGGCCCAATCATCTGTGCCATAATTCCCCCTCATCTCGGCTCACCACTTTTTCCTCCTTGCCCATCATGGCAGTGCAATCATATACCTCCAGCTTGTAGAGATTCTTAACTCGAATCCCTATCCTCTTTGCTTGACCCGTTGTTTTATGTCGCAGGAAAGCTTTTCCATCGCTAAAAACAACATCATAGCCTTTGTCCTCCAACATTGCGACTGAGACCAAATTTTTCTTCAGACCCAGAACATGCATAACATCTTTCAATTGAAATGGTTTACCTGACTCCCTCTAAAAGGTAATCGTACCAATCAGTCGCACTGTATCATCCATCTTCACCCATCTCTATATGCATTTTTGGAGATCTTTCTCCTCCAAAGTCAAAAGGTTCATATCTCCCGTCATGTGAAAAGGCATACTATCCAAATACCACCGCAGATCCCCGTACTTGACACCATGCATGCGATCAAGGAGAAGTCAAGTTCAAATTGTGAGGCAAGGGCTTCACCAGCTGCAGCTCCAAAAACCTTCTTGTTCTTCTTCTTCTTTGGAAAATTAGTAGCAATATGCCCATGTTCGTGACATTGAAAACACTTGACCTTGGACATATCCAGCTTCTTTCCTTTAGACTCGGATTTGGAATGGAATCTCTTCCCCTTCCCCTTATTTTCCTTAGAAGCCAAAGCACAATCCTCTTCATAATAATGCTTTGATGAAGAGCCATCTATGGTGTTCCGCCTAAACTCCTCCTGCACTAGATCCAACCACAATCGTTCCCAATCCGGAAATTTTTCCCATCCGTTGACAGAGTCTTCATAATTGTGCCAACTCTTAGGACGTCCCTAGAGAGCCAAGTTCTCCAAATCATCACCAACAAAAGTTATTCCCACACTCCCATTTCATCCCAAGCTTGTTGTGTGGCAGAAGCTTCAAATAGAAGAAAAGAGATATCAACGCCTTAGAAATAAGCCACTTCGAGAGGGCAACCTCCAATACATTACATGAATGAACAATCCTTGGATGATACAAATTACAAAACCTCCTTTCTATATATAGGAGTCCATGGGGCCATAATGTAATCCTAGTGGGGCCACAATGTAATCCTAGCCGACCTAACAATAATAATTAAAGGGCACAATAATAACAATATGGGGGTTACAGCGGTACAATAATAACAAGCAGGGGCTACACCTAACATAATAGGGGCTATACTATTAATATAGGACTTAACATGCCCCTCTCTTCAAACAGTGTTGTCCTCAATGCTTGATTATTTCTACAATGTACGTATAGAGTATCACTCATGTGAAATATTTTACGGGAAAGTTCTTCCACTTACTGAGATACTCTGAAATTGATAATACTTTTCAAACTCTTGTTTTTGTGACTGCTTCAAAACTTCTTTCAATGTGATGTTGATCTTCCTGTTGTTTCATTAGATTTTGCACAAAAGTTGGGTTATCCTTTGAAGTTGGAGAACTTGTTGGTACTTCGATGTGATCTTCCATTAATTTATCATCCATATTTGCTATTATTTTATCCTTCAAACCATCCAACTTCCACTTCTTCCACGCCTTTCTTCAAAACTTCCGTGTCAATTTTTGTTGCTCTTTGCGAGAGCGAAATTTGTTGCACTTTCTCTTGTAATTTTGATATGTCATGTTGCCATTCTTCATCTTCATGAGTCATAGTAGAGCTTTCCAGAGGCTTAATGGGTGTTGAATTATTTTTAGGGGCCATTTTGTAATCCAATACTGATATATATTCTACAATATTCCCTTGCAATCAATTCAACTTGGTTCTTCAAACAAGACTTATGCAATTAGGAAAAAAATACACACCTTTTTCTTGCTTTTGAGGAGCTCGATATTGGAATTGGATTATCTCTGTGATTGCAGCTCTTCAATATCTAAAATTAAGCACTATAGTAGCCCTCTAAATTCTCTTTTGAATGCCACAGGTCTGACCTGATTTGGATTCTCCAAGACAAATTTATGTCCAATATCCCACAATGACCTAATTATGGATTGGTTCAGTAAAGCGAACTTGTACGAATTTCCACGTGTCACTGTTTCATCCTTCACCTTTGAAATTGATAGCCAAGAAACTAAAGTCCGTGTGCTTGTGACCAATTTTTACGGCACTCCAATCCGATGCTCAGAGAGAGAGAGTTATTGAACTTTTCCCACGATCACCTCTTTGAGATGAAATTCGGGATCCTGAACAAACACTACCTTCCACAGATCATATCTCCACAAATATTGTGAACCAAGGTCTGAAATTTTGTGACGGGTTTCCTTAGGATTTCAGCTTCACACCCTAAAAATTTCAGATTCTGAACCTTCGCAGAAAACAAGTTATAGCGCAAATGCCACGATGACCTGTTTAGGAGCCTGAAAAAAGACCTAACTTTCACAGATCATATCTCCGACAATATTGCGAACCAAGCTCTGAGATTTTCAGACAATATTACTCAAGATTTCATCTTCACATCCTAAAAATTTCAGCTTACGAAGCCATTGAAAAAGTTATAGCGAAAATTCCACGTTTGTTTGGAGCAGCGAAACCCTAGAATCAAGCCTCCCCGATACCAAATGTTGTGTAACCAGCTCCAAAAATAGAAGAAAAGAGATATGAACGCCTTATAAATAAGCCACTTCGAGGGGGCAACCTCCAATACATTACATAAATGAAAAATTCTTGGGTGATACAATTTACAAAACCTCCTTTCTATATATAGGAGTCCATGGGGCCATAATGTAATCCTAGTGGGCCACAATGTAATCCTAGCCGACCTAACAATAATAATTTAAGGGCACAATAATAAAAATATGGGGGTTACAGGAGTACAATAATAACAATAAGGGGGGCTACACTAACATAATAAGGGGCTATACTATTAATATAGGGACTGAACACCAACATTGGACAAACTTCGTGAGATACTTTGGAATGTTGTTGCCCTTTTCCATATTGATCTTCCTGAGTTTATCTTTGAGTGCCAATTTCCTATGGTCGTTGCTGATTTGGAAAATATCTGTCAAAGCCTTCCACATCACATATGGTGTGGCTTTCCCATGGAGGCTTGAGACAATGTGGTCTCATACTCCCTCCAACAAAATCCTCCTCGCCTTTGCCACTTTCTTTCTCCATGCATCAAGATTGGTGGCATCTGACGAAGCAGGCTTAGGAACATCATTGTCAATGAATTCCTTCAAGCCATTATCTTCTAGCATCACCTCCATCCTGTCCTTCCAAGAAATTTAGTTTGAGATACCCTTGAGTGCATACTCTAGCCTCAAGCCATTGAAAGCCATTTCGATCATGAATCAGCTATAGCACCAAGAAAGTCTTTTTGCAAATTCGAATTCTTTCCACCAACAAACTCAGCTCCTGCTTCAAAATTGCAATCTCCTGTGCTCTGATACCATGTAGAAATTTAATACAAAATATGTATTTCCTGGATTCTCCTTATCTAACAATTATATGCCACTTTTAAAAACAGAATCGCTTCTACAAAATCTTTGTGTAATTTAAAACACAATCGCCAATAGCAATATCATGAAGAAAGATCAATCACACATAACACAGATAATTTACCCAGGGAAAGCATATAGCTAAAAACAACACTATCATCTATTATGTATTATATCATGGATCATGAAACAATTACATACAAAGCTCCAATCCAAGAGCTCTCGGTACAATAGCTAATTGTCTCACATTGTCATACAAAAATTTGCAAGTTCCTTAGCCAATTTACTGTCTCCACACAGTCTGCCTCCACTGCACAATCCTAGCTGATAGCAAACCCTGAATGAATGGAATCCTGCTTGCCTTTACTGCACAATCCTCATGGGCACATCCAATGTGTGTGTGGTTGCATGTGTGCAACTGATAATGTCACAACTGATAGTCAATCTGTCCCTTTCACCTACATCTCAACTGGGTCTCCAATGGATCTGACATGCATGTAGTTAATAGTAGTAAATATTTAGTTGCATGTGAGGCCACTGATTTTGAATTAATTAATAATTAATTAACTTGATTTCTCACTAGCTTATCTTCAGTTACAACTAGCACAACTGAGTTTAACACACTTAACTGAGTTAAACTACTTTACAACTTTCATATCTACACTTCCAACTCTATTACAACTCCGAATCACTTAGTTACAACTAATTCCACTTGCATGTCCCACCAACCAACCACTTGACTTGAAATTCCTATAGCTAACTGATTTTCCACTTCAGTTAACTATTTCCATGTGCTCATTGAGAATAGATTATTATTTATTGTCCAACTAATATTAAAGGATAATAATAGTCTACATGCATATATAAATAGACATGTAATCTATAGATAGAACTTGCACATACATCTATAAATATACCTCATATATAAATATAATTTTCTCATGCATCTATAAATAGACATCCACCTAAAAATAGCTTGAGGCTCCATCCTAGTGTAGGTGCATAACTTTCACTAGGATCTTCTTTTTGAATCTCAACACTATGTGTAGGGTGCTAACCAACTTGGTAATTTCTCTTTTTTGGGTCAAAAACAAACTAAACTATTTAAATTTTTAAGTACCGAAGGTTAGAGTCAATATGGATTTACCCCATGACCCATGGGATCATGCTATCACTCCACCAATAGACACTATGTGGGCTATTGTAAAAGTGGTGGAAAATAAATTTTATAATGTATTATAGTTATACATTGGTTAAAAGATGAAGGTCCATGGTTTTAACAAGACGAATTTTCCCATACTATCACAACAACTTAACCAACCATGCCACCATGTGTATGTTGAATGGGATGCATATGGAAATCATTTTAATATTATATATTTTGTAAAGGTCAAGACTGTAACCCCTATAGGATCGACTTTGGGTATATGTGTTACAAATTTTTTAAATAATAAAACATTACCAATGAGCCATAGAGTTTAGATGTTAATAATTTTTCGATGCTGAGGCATTTTTTCATGTACGTTATCCTGCATATTTTATAAACAATTTTTTTGGAGCTCAAATATGGAGCAACGAAAAGGGGATTTTGGGTGACATTTTAAAACCACTATTGTTGTAGTAGTTAAGGGACTCAGTTGAATATTGAGGATTCCTCATTATAATTTAGGGATTTTTGGCTTTGAATAAAGAAGGCCACTCCCATTAGAACTGAACCTAGAGACATAGCCCATAATTTGGGTGAACTCCATGAACAATTATGTTTGCATATCTCCCTCTTGTTCTCTACTACTTTCTTGTCCTCTTTATTATGATTTTGGTTAAGCTAATTTCACACTTGTGTTTAAGAAAACTTGTCATTTTAAGATCCTAGATATATTGGTATTAGAGTGGGATTGATATTAGTTTTTCAGGGTCAACGTTTACCAAGTCCAGGTTAAAGAAAGGAGAATAACAACTTGAGGAATATAAACTCAATATTCATTCAAGGTGAGCCATAGAGATATCAGATATGGCCTCACCAAAGGGTGAAAATCCATTTGAGTCGAAATCATATTTGTTTGAATCTTTCATGGTAATGAGGGCCATGGTAGAAGAAATGTATCAGGAATGGAAGAAGCTTAGGGAAAATGGTTCGTCTAGGAAAGTCAATAATGAATGAAATGGTGGTGATTCGAAAAGCACTCATCCTTCTTCTCTTCCTTCAAGTCCTCAGTCTTCTAATTCTCCTCCTAAATCTTAACCTCCATCTCCTCATGGAAATATTGCTTCAAAGAAGCCATTATTGAAGTTGGATGTCAAATTCGATAAGCCAATGCATAATGGCAAGCTCAATGCTGAAAGACTTGATAATTGGATTCAATAGATGGAAATATATTTTTGTGTGTGACAGATTGTTGGAGATGAGGTAAAAATTAAATTGACCTCTCTTCAATTGGAAGGTAATTTGGTGGGAAAATAGAGTTTGGGAAGGTAAGAATCTTTCCTCGTGGTATGAATTCACCTCAACACTAAAAAAACAATTCTATACTTTAGGAAATAACCATAAATAAATTATGGAATTGCAAACTCTATGGAAAGGTAAAGGAAAAAGTGTGCAAAGATTTACTAAGGAGTATAGGAAAAAATATTTGGCCTTAAACATTCCACTACATACCCAAGAAACTCTCCTTAAATACATTGGTAGCTTGCATAGTTATATCCATAATACTATTTTTTTGTTAGCCACTGGATGAAGTATGTGTGCAAGAAAACTAGTTCAAGGCAAGTAAACAAGATGGTGGTGTCTCCATGGAATCCATTAAGTCAAAAGAAGACAAGGGAAAAGCACAGGAGAACCAAAGAGGAAAAATTATATAAAGGAGATGAAATACTTTTTTTTTCCCACTGCAAAAGCGAGGGTCACCATGATGATCATGGTTGGACACTGCATCTAAAGCTTAGGCTCAAGTGGTTCTGAGATAAGAAGGGAAATTAGAAGGTGGTTGATAGTTCAATAAGATCAGGGGTCTGACTATAGTGATGAAACAAAAATCTTGGCTATAGTTTTTAAAGGTATATTGTATTTTCATGTTGGTTCTAGTTCTTCTATTTCATCTCCTAACTCTGAAAGAAAGAGAAATGAGCTTTTCCACATAAAGTTTGTAATTAAACAAATACAAGTAGATACCTTGTTTGATACTAGTTCCCAAATCAACCTAATATCTGAAGCAGTTGTCAAGAAGCTAAAATTAAAAACACCACATCATAAACCTTATCCTCTCAGATGGGTATGTGACAATGATCAGCTACAAGTAACTAAACAATGTAGGCTTAGGTTTTTTATCACATCCAAATTTTTTGATGAGGTTGAACTCGATGTGGTTCTTCTGGATATCTGTGGAATTGTATTAGGAATCCCTTGTATTATAGGATAGTTATTTTCTTTAGAAAGGAGAATAGGTATCACATTTTCAAATATGGAACTGAGTACATCATCAAATCTCATCACATGAAATATATTCTCTCTCTGGTAACCACAAGACAATTGAAGAGGCTTGTGAATGTGAGAAAAACCTTTTCACTCATGTCTACAAAGGTGAATAAATCATGTGATCTGAAGCATGGGAATGACGTGAAACTAACTATTATGTGTTTAGGAAACATATATGTTTCAAGATGAAAATTTGTTGTGTGAACCTACTAAGAGGATAGAAAATGTTGTTAGTTAATAGCATCTTTGTATGCTTCTGATGTGTTTTGCATGGATATAGCAATGAATGCAGATGGTTGTGGTAAAATGGAAATGATTGAAAATATTGTTTCAATGTTCATTCTTGTTACACATATTACTATGATGAGATAGGTGTGTATAACAAGGTGGACGGATACTAGACAAGTGGGGAGGCAATACCCTCACTTGATATTTAAGTAAAAACATTTGTGTGGTCCAAAAGCTTCCAGTCAAGAGGATTGATATGAGAGGATCCAAAAATTCATCAACATAAAAGGTCTTAAAACTTGATGGAAATGGTTCCACGATGTAGATATCAACGAAACCTTTTCAATTCCTATTGAATGGAGTCAAACCGACTGCATTTGCGAAATTTACCACGTTTTGAAGTTTTCATGGAAAAAAAAAAGATGGACAGGGGTGACATGTGGTAGGCCTTATAATAGACGTAGTGGGGATACATGGTGAGAGTAGAATATGACATGTGACAATTCATACAACTTATGTGGCATCCTGTATAGCTAATGTGGCAGGGAAATGTGACAAGAGCAAAATATGACATGTAGAAAAGGCAGCCGATGTGGAAACTAGTTAGTAGGTGATGTGGCATCCAATAAATAGGTGGCATGGCATCTAGTCAACAGATGATGTTGCATCCATTCATAATTAACATGGAAGAGTGGTGAGGTGTACCAATTACGTGTTGCCAAGTGGCACCCTCTAATAGGCCAAGAAGGTTTGAAGACTCGTTGAGAAAATTTGGTTCTCATGGGATCGAACTCATAACCTCGAGGTTCCACATGTAGGGTGCTAACCAACCTATGTAACCACTCATCATTGGGTAAAAAACAAACCAAACTATTTAAATTTTTAAGTACCATATTTTAGAGCCAACAAGGATTGACCCTACGACCCATGGGATCATGCACTATCACTCCAAAAATAGGTCATGTGTAGATGGCTATAAAAGTGGTGGAAAATATATTTAATAATGTATTATTTTTATACATTGGTTAAAAAAGGAAATTCCATGGTTTTGACTACGCGGCCTATCCCATACTATAACAACAAATTAACCAACCATGCCACTGTGTATGTTGAATGGACCACATATGGAAATCACTTTGATATCATATATTCTATAAAGGTCAAGACCATAATCCCCGTGGGCTCGACTCCGGGTCTACAGGTTATGAAAAATTTAAATAACATAATTTTACCAACAAGCCAAAACATTTAGAAGTTATTAACTTTTCAAATTTGAGGCATTTTTTCATGTACTTCTACCTACATATTTTGTAGACAAATTTTTTGGAGCTCGAATTCATTGTAACCAAAAGAATATTTTTGGTATTATTTTGAAACCACTCTTGTTCTAGTAGTCAAGGGACTCAATTGAAGCATAACGAGGCTTAATAATTGTAATTTTGGGATTTTATCATTGAATAAATAAGGCCACTCCCACTACAAGCGGACCCAGAGATGCAACCCATAATTTGGGTGAACTTCCTTAACAATTTTGTTTACATTTTTCTCTCTTTTTCTCTGCTACATTCTTGTCCTCTTTATTATTATTTTGGTTAAGATAATTTTACACTCTTATTAAGAACACTATTTATTTTAAGATCTTGGATCACTCTGTCACTGAGTCTTCATCCTTCATCCTAATTAGGTTATACAAATTTTTCTATAGTAACAATTTGTTCACCCATAACTTAGATTGATACAAAGTCTCTAACTTGTTCCATAATGCCTTGATTGTAACTTCTCCTGAAACATTCAGTAATAATGAATTTGAAATACAATCATATTTTTATCTTTTCATTCTGATCAAGCTTTCTACAAACTCTATAAACATCCTTGTTAGTGCAATATCTGAAACCACAATGATCCACTTATCAGTGTCCACCAAAATATCTTCCATTTTTAACTTCCACAACGCAAAAATCTTCCCATTAAATTTATCAATCTCTATATTTGAACTACATGCCATTTATTTTTACCATAGGAATCGATTCCACAGATCTCCCACTCCAACAGGGTCTACCACAAAATCGAGAAAATACCCTTAGCCACAAAAGCATCCTGTGAAGCCAAAATTGTTCATAGATACCAAATATAGGTTTTAACCCTGTACAATTAATTACTACAAACAAATTCTTCTAAAATAGAAAAGGTGCAAAGGAAAACACATACATTAATAGAAATATTTTATTATGGAAACACAAATAGGAAATACCGACAATATTATTTTGAGTATCTATTTATTTACAGTAATACAATATAATATATAATCCTACAACATCCATAAACTACCAATTCATTTACCCTATATTAGAATACAATTGTAGTTCCTTACACTATTAAGCCATGGGAAAACCCACCATGCACCACAAAATAAAAGGGAAAATATGTGTATATGTGTCCACCAATGTGCTAAGTAACCTATGAATTCCCAAGATAGTCTTGTATCTAATTCGCTAAAGAATATTTTCTTATTGGATAGGGTTCTTTTAATTCTTATCCATCCTTCCCATGTGTGCAATGCCTTCATGATTTCTATAGGGTATTTACATTTGAAGTCATAGATAGGGCCTAAGTCACTAATTATTGAAATGGTGGAATTTTCTATAGTATGAGAATACTCTCTAGGTGGCCTTCATCTTTTATTAGAGGCTAACTGAGTGAAAGGATTAATGAAATTGTATCCCATATATTCTTTTGTATGTTCACTTTGATGATAAGTTTCTTTGTTTATTACCTGTAATATCCAAAAATAGGGATTTTATACACTGTTTGGAATATCTTAAGATATTGCAAATGTGGAGATCCAGCAAATAGACTCATATGATGTGTTAAAAAACACATAGCCATAAAATGAGTGAAACAACAACAAAGGAATAATGTCTACACATTCCCAAGTGGGGAAAATGCAGAAATTAGACCCTGAAAACGTTATTTTTGAAGATTTGTGTTTTTAATGGGTGAAATAATGCTTGTTTCCCTTAGCATATGATGTTAGTCCCTCACATACAAAAGGGGATCAGAAATAAATCCCTTTTGATATTTTAAATAGACCTCCCGACTTCCTATCAGCTCAAAAATAGCCAAATCCCATTACTTGAGTTATGCAGAAAAGGACTGAAGCATATACAGCGTTATTTTATGAGGGTTTCTACAGTATAATGATAAAATAACATGGATCTGGAACTTTATGGAACAATATGCCAATAAAATAGATATCTTGCCTCCTTATTGCATTATAAAGCTTTCATGAAACACATGTACAAGAAAGAGCAGATCTGAATATTCAACTCAGAAAATGCAGTCTTACTACAACATTACAGAAATATAGATGAATAATACAAAATAGGGATGAGAATCCCTTCCTCTAGCTTTTCGGGAAAAGGTTTGGCCCTTTCCCGAGGAAACTAACTCAGAAACAAGGGTCTTAACCCTGCTGCAGCAACTCTATGCAAAATGACGCAGTTCCTGCAAGGGACTACACTGTAGGAGATGAGAAAAATTTTGGCCTACTGCCAAGATATGAAATATGCCCAGAAATCTTCCTAGCTGATTTCTCAAGAGAAGGAAGGCACACTCTACTGAGAAACGGACCCGGAAGTGGTGTAAGAACCCTCCACTACAACACCCTACAACTCAGCAATATCCTGCTACAGAAATAACATTGGGACTGAAGAATGATGATTGGCCTTAAGCCTGGATGTGGAGCAATACAGGACAAGCTCTCCCAAGAGGCCTCTCAAGGGAATAGGTGGGATTCTCGCTTGGGAACACCCAGTGCTAAACAACACTGCCACCCTGCTAAACAGCAAGAGGAAGCCAAGTCTAAACAGACAAGGTCAAAAGATCGAAAAAAAAAAAGCATGAATAACAAAGGCCTCCATCCACTCCATATATAGCAAGTGAAACTCTACTCATTGGGTCCCATCCACATGTGCCATCAAGCTCATGCAAGTTGTCCTCCACCAAAACTGCACTGTCCATCAAGGTGGTTCAATGTATCTAGACAGCTTTGATGACTTGGTCAAAGTTGACTGAATCAACATGTCCCCATTTCTGTTCACACCCAAGGGTGCTCAAATAAGCTGTGTATTCTTACTCCTTTCACATTAGGAGTTTTATTGATCCTTATAAAGAGGTTAATGTGCCTCCCTACCCATTTATTCACCTACCTAGTGATGAAACAACTCTAATATTCCATTTAGCTTGAAGGCTAAAAATTTGGAATATTACAGTCCTCCCCTCCAAAATGTTGCTTGTCCTCAAGCAACTGTATAAGGAGAGAAAAATCATCCCCTCCTCTTCTTGTGGCCTCCTCATCGAAAAGTCTCCACCACTGCTCAGCATAATCTGCTACAAATCTTTCCTCCAATGTCTCCTCCCAAGCATGAAAAACCATATGGCTCACATCATAGAAAGGTGGAAGATGTAACTGGAAACCTCCCTGTTGTCTAATGGCCTCCTTAAGGTAGGAGTGATGATCAACATGGGGAATATTATTCCCAATGAGTGACTCCCACACCCATGCTATTATCCAAATGAAATGAGCCAATCTAGTTATCTCAAAAAGATCCTCAACCCCCGGTTTATGCAATGTGTTGGGGCTGCATGGAGAGATTGGATCCTCCCAAACAAGTGGTTCCTCTCCCCATTTATGATAAGTATGGGGCTGCTGCTGATCTTGGGCTAAAATTTCATGGCCTCCAAGAGTGGCCCAAGCTACCCCATCAAACAAATAAACCATGAAGTGCCTCCTCCAAAAACTCAAGTTCTCCAAATGGCTTCTCCCACATGAAGAAGAGAGATGTAATTTGGCAATCATGGGTTTCCCATTGCTTCTCCTGAAACATGCATCATGCAAAGTAGGGGGAATCATTCTCCCAATGGGCATCTTCAACTCATATCCCACTCTCCAAACAAAGCTTCTCATGAACATAGAGTTATCAGCAATACATGGAAGCAAAAACCAATAGAAACAAGTTGTCACATGACAAACGGAAAGTGGATCAAGGTCCCACACAAGGAACCAACGTAGTGCATTCCTTGCCTGCATAAAATCAAACAAAAACAAGTGCTTTTCCAGCCACTTTTTTGCTGCCACAATCATTTTACAAGATATAAGCATGAAAGTACAAAAGGGTGTCAATGGTGCACACCAAAAATCATGTGGCTTCCCCCACAAACCACCAATGAGATAGCCAATCTCAATCCTACAAATGGCTTCAAGTACATCATTATACAATATGCAAGAAGGAATAATCCTCCTTGGTACAATATGCTGCTCATAAAAAGACAAGAAGTACCAAACATAAGGTGAAATTGTACATTCTCCATCATGCACTTGAGGTCTTGACCTGAAATGGCTCAATTGGAAATGCTCCCTTACTCCCAATGAGTAGGAAGGTGGCTATGATATCCTCTCTATCACCATCTAGGCTATGCATCTCTCCATATACTGAAATATGTCATGCTAAATGCCCTCCCAAATGAACTCCTCTGCCAAAGAGAGATATGCATCAAAATGCATGGAGAAGAAGTCCTCATGTGCTGAATGTAGCAGCTTCTCCTTGAGCTTAGAAGCTCTAGTCAAGAAGACTCTGCCATAAGAATAGATGACCATATCATCCACCATATATCTATCATCTCCACCAAGATCATCAAGAATCTTGCATGCACCGAGATCCTTGGAGTACTCTACCAAAAGTTGAGACCTCCAGTATGGATCAATCCTCCCAAGAGACAGCGCTGGTGATCTGGTATGTGTAGCTCTCTTCATGTTGCTGCCTACTACTTCAACATCCCCCATGCCAAAGTCTCCTCTAAAACTCTTCACCTCTCCAAAGTCAAAGAGTGGTGAACCAATTGGCAAGATTTATCTTACCAACTCCAAGTCTCGTGGCCTCCCCGGTGGAATGCCTCCATGTAGTGAGACATCCATGGCAAGAGAAGACTGTTCATATGGTTGGGCAACCTTGCCCTTGCCCTCATAGCGCAACCCAGTCTCCCTCCTCCTTGCACCAACTCTCTGAAATATATAGGGGTGTGTGCTCCTCATTAAGTAATGATATCCTTCCTCCCTACCTTCTCCTTCCATCAATATCATCTCACAATCATGTTGCTTATTGATTTTACTTTGCCTCCCATATGTGAGATCCTGGGGAACTTCTTGCATTGACACAAGAAACCCTCCTGTTGGAGCATGTGCTCCTCCTTCCTCTGCATGAGGCACTAGATATTCTCTAGATGTGACAGCGTTGTAACCCCCATCCTTCTCTTCATCTTCAATATGAATAGGAGGTAACTACTCAATAAGAGGATCCTCATTTGCAAAAGGACCCTTCATGCTGTCTTGTCCAAGGTTATGAAACAAAGATCTTGCCTCCAGCAAGGTATCATGCAAGATATGACCTCCTCCAATAGGTTTCTGAAGTGGATTTAAGTTTGCAGGTCCTCCCAACTTATGCAAAAGTTTCATTGGTTTGATTGTCTCATGTTTTGTATCAAATCTTTCAACCAATATTTTAGTGAAATTTGCAAAAGAAGAAGTATTAACATTTTTCAATGAAAATGACTCAAACATCCACCAAGCGTAGGCCTTACCTTCAAAGTGCAGCGCTGCAACTCTGATGGCTTCTTCTTCAGAAACTGGGTGCTACTGCAAATAAGTACACAACTCCTCCACCCAAGCTTTGGCTGAGCAAGTTGGGGATCCATCAAAGGTAGATAGAGAAAATATATCCATGTCATGCAGTTGGCTCCTCTCCACCTTGATCTTGTAGAACTCTTTGAAAGTAATATGATCTCTAAACTTCTCAGTTTGAGATTCATATTCTTGCAGAAAATTGCTAAGAGTTCCCTTCTCCGGCATTTCCTCTTCTTTCATCTCTCTCATAGAAAACCTAGGCATTTGACTGCGTTGTGCATAATAGGGTGTAGCTGCAAGATCACACCTATTATATACCAATCTAGATCTGGCCTTAGATCCAAACTCCTCAGGAGATTCCATCTCTCCTCTCATCTTCTTAAGATTTTCATTGATGCACTGCACATATTTTGGAAGAATATTTGTAAGCCTATCTTCCCTTTTTCCTCCACATAATGGAGTCTTCTTTTTGTCCATCTCTCCTTCTCTGGATAGCTGCATGGCTGAGTTCCAAAGGCTATGTTAGGTCCCTATATTACTAGTATAGTCCCTTATTGTTGTTAGTGTAACCCCCTTATTGTTATTATTGTACCCTTGTAACCCCCATATTGTTATTATTGTGCCCTTAAATTATTATTGTTAGGTCAGTTAGGATTACCTTGTGGCCCCACTAGGATTACATTGTGGCCCCATGGACTCCTATATATAGAAAGGAGGTTTTGTAATTTGAATCATCCAAGAATTGTTCATTCATGTAATGTATTGGAGGTTTCCCCCTCGAAGTGGCATATTTCTAAGGCGTTGATATCTCTTTTCTTCTCTTTTTGGAGATGGTTTCACAACATTTGGTATCAGAGCCTTGAGATTCTAGGGTTTCACTGCTCCAAACAGGTCATCATGGAATTTTCGCTATAAATTTTTTTCTACGAAGGTTCGTAATCTTAAATTTTTAGAGTACGAAGAAAAAATCCTGAGGAACATAGTCACAAAATTTCAGAGCTTGGTTCCCAATATTTTCGAAGATATGATCTGTGCAAGTTAGGTCATTTTGCAGGCTCCTAAATTTAACCTAAACAGGTCATCGTGGTATTTTCGTAATAATTTTTTTTCTACGAAGGTTCAGAAGCTGAAATTTTTAAAGTGCGAAGCTGCAATATTAAGGAGCATTTTCACAAAATTTCAGATATTTGTTCACAATATTTTCGGAGATATGATCTGTGTAAGTTAGGGCTTTTTGAGGCTTCTGAATTTCATCTCAAAGAGGTGATCTTGGGAAAATATTCATAGCTCTCTCTTTGAGCATCGGATTGGAATGCTGTAAAAAGTGGCCACAAGTACATGGACTATAGTTTTCAGTCTATCAATTTTAGAGCCAAAGGAGGAAATAGTGACACGTGGCAAGTCGTACAAGTTTGCTCTACTGAACCAGTCCAAAATTGGGTCATTGTGGGAGATTGGACATAACTTTCTCTTGAAGAATCAAAATCAGATCAGACCTATGGCATTTGAAAGATACTTCAGAGGGCTACTACAGGGCTGAATTTTAGATATTGAGGATCCACAATTATAGATATAATTCAATTTCAATATCTAGCTCCTCAAAAGCAAGTAAAAGGTGTGTATTTTTTTTTTCTGAATTGCATAAGTCTTGTATGAAGAATCAAGTTGAATTGATTCCAAGGGCATATTGTAGAATAGATATTAGTATTGGATTCTAAAATGGCACCTAAAAAGAATTCAACACCCATTAATCCTTTATAAAGCTCTACTATGGCTCATGAAGACGAAGAATGACAACATGACATATCAAAATTACAAGAGCAAGTGCAACAAATCTCGCTCTCGCAAAGAGCAAAAAAAAATGACATGGAAGTTTTGAAGAAAGGCATGGAAACTAAGATGGATGGTTTGAAGAAAGGCGTGGAATCTAAGATGGATGGTTTGAAGAATGGCATGGAATCTAAGATAGATGGCATGGAAGCTGGCATGGAATCTAAGATGGATGACATGGAAGCTAAGATAGATGAGAAAATGGAAAACATGAAGAATGATCTAAAAGCAGACATGGAAGGTTTGACAAAGTTGATACAAGAAATGTTTCCTAATGGTGAAAATATAGTAGAGGAAACTCATGATGAGAACAAAATAAATGTTAATTGTGATTTCATAAAATCTAATGTTGGCGGGAAGAACCACCATATTCCAAAAATGCATATGAGGAAGTTTGATGGAAAGGATCCTGTAACATGGATACTACAGATGGAGCAATATTTTGATCTCCATAATGTGCAAAACACACAAAAGGTACGCATTGCAACTTTACATTTAGAACAAAATACATTTGTATGGTATCGATGGCTTTGCTCCCGTAAAAAAATTGTCACTTGGTCAATTTTTACTGAGGAAATGATAGCAAATTATGAGGATACAAAGAGCAACACCTTCTTTAGCCAATTGATAAATCTCAAACAAAAGGGTTTAGTGGGGCAGCACATTGAGGACTTCCAAAAATTGAATATAAGGGTAACTGATATTCCAGAGGAACACAGGATTGATCTCTTCATAGGCACTTTAAAGGATAACATCCAACATGAAGTTCGCGTTTTGGAACCCGATTCATTGGAGAAGGCATTCAGGTTGGCAAGAAAAATTGAATGTAAAATTATGGCGACAAGGAAGCCTACCACTCACTTCTATAAAGAGGGAAGTGTTGCTACTCCTAGATTTTCACAACCTACAAGGTTGACACCACAACAATTGGAAGAAAAAAGAGCAAAAGGGCTTTGCTACAGTTGTGATAGAAAATACACTAAAGGTCATAAGTGTGCTGAGAAGAAATTATTTTACATAGATTGTGAAGAGGAAGAAGAAGATGAACAAGAAGAGGATATACACCATGAACCGGCCCTAGAAGAGGAAGAAATGAATCCGACCATATCGTGTAATGCACTGGTAGGAATTACCACTCCTCAAACTCTCAAGATAGAAGGACAAATCAAGAAGAAAAAGGTAATAGTGTTGATTGATTCAGGTAGCACCCATAATTTTATTCATTGTAAGGTAGCCAAGGAATTAATTTGTTTCCTATACCCAGCACCAGAATGTCAAGTGATGGTTGCAAATGGAGGAACTATAAATTGCTCTGGAAAATGCCATAATATCAAGCTAACCATGGGGGAATATGTATTGAATAGTCCAATGCTTTCTATTCCAATGGGAGGTGCTGATGTTGTACTAGGAGTACAATGGTTACAATCTTTGGGGATGGTAGCTTTTAATTTTCAAGAACTTTTCTTGAATTTTTTTCAGAAGGAAAGGAAGTCGAATTACGGGGTATTGCAGGGAAGCCGGGAAAGATAATAAGCTATAATGTCATGACAAAGCTTCTAAAGAAAGAACAACGAGGCGTAATTGCACAATTATGCTCACTAGAAGTTCCAACATCAAAATCATCTATTTCTGCAGATCTCCAAAAAGTCTTGGACAATCATTCCAAGGTTTTTGAAACTCAAAAAGGACTCCCACCTATTTGTGATCATGATCATGCTATTCATTTGATTCCAGGAAGTGTTCCTCCAAACATCATGCCTTATAGATATCCTTATGTCCAAAAGAGCGAAATTGAACATATGATTGTAGAAATTTTAGAGGTGGGTATAATTCAACCTAGTCAAAGTTCTTTCTCTGCTCCTATAGTATTGGTACACAAGAAGGATGGATCACGGTGCATGTGTCCGGATTATAGGGAGCTAAATAAACTCACCATTAAAGATAAATTTTTCATTCTTGTGATTGATGAATTATTGGATGAATTACATCGAGCAATTTATTTTACCAAATTGGATCTTCGTTCAGCGTATCATCAAATTAGAATGAAGACTGAAGATATTCCAAAAACATCATTTCAAACTCATTAGGGTCATTATGAATTTTTGGTCATGCCTTTTGGCCTTACCAATGAACCTACATTTCAAGGATTGATGAATTCCATTTTCAAACCCTTCCTTAGAAAATTTGTGCTAGTATTTTTTGATGATATACTAATCTACAACAGGTCTTGGAAGGATCATGTTCAACATGTTGATAGGTTGCTCAAACTATTGCAGGAGAAACAATTATATGCAAAAACATCCAAATGTTTCTTTGGAGTACAAGAGGTGGAATATCTGGGTCATATTGTATCTCACGAGGGTGTTAAGGTAGACCCTAACAAAATTAAAGCTTTTAAGGAATGGAAAGTCCCCACAACCATAAAGCAGTTGTGAGGATTTCTCGGGTTAACAGGGTATTATCGAAAGTTTGATAAGAATTATGGGAGAATAGCAACACCTCTCACAACATTATTGAAGAAAGATGCATTTTCATGGACTCCTAAAGCAACTAAGGCCTTTGAACATCTTAAAGAGGCAATGTACCTAGCACCAGTCTTAGCTACGCCAGACTTCACAAAAACATTTATTGTGGAATGTAATGCCTCAAGAATTGGAATTGGTGTTGTTTTAATGCAAGAAGGAAGACCCATTGCTTTTGAAATTCGTCCAATCAAAGGAAAGTATTTACAAAAACCTATTTATGAGAAGGAAACGTTAGCAATACTGCATGCACTAAAGAAATGGAGAACTTACCTAATGGGAAGACACTTCAAGGTGAAAACTGATCATGATAGTCTTAAACACTTTTTGGAACAAAGACTATCTTCAGAAGAGCAGCAAAAATGGGTCACAAAGATGTTGGGTTATGAATTTGAAATAATATACAAAAAAGGGAAGCTAAATGTTGTTGCAAATGCACTTTCAAGAAAGAATGAAGAGGTGGAAGCATTGCTTTGTGCCATTTCTATTATCCAACTAGATTGGATAGCCAAAGCAAGAGATGAATGGAAGAAGGACGAAGAAGTGTGGACACTCATTCAAAAGTTGCAGCAAGATCCTAGTACATCTGATACATTTAGTTGGAAAAATGATTCCTTATGGTACAAAGATCGCTTATATCTTTGTAAGAATTCCCAACTAAAACAAAAGATTCTATTGGAATTGCTCACTTCTCCTTTAGGAGGACACTCAGGATTTTTAAAAACTTACCATAGGGTGAAGAAAGAATTTTTTTGGGATGGCCTTAAATCTGATATTCAAAAGTTTGTAGCGGAATGTTTGGTTTGCCAGCAGAATAAAGTGGAGACAATTAAGACCCCGGGACTTCTACAACCTTTATCCATTCCAAGTCAACGTTGGGAGGAGATTTCAATGGATTTTATCACATGTTTACCTAAGTCCGAAGGAAAGAGTGTCATCATGGTGGTAGTTGATAGACTTACCAAGTATGCACACTTTTGTGCATTATCTCATCCATTTAAAGCAAGTACAGTAGCTACTACATTTATGGACAGAATTCAAAAGCTACATGGAAGCCCAAGGGTTATTGTGAGCGACAGAGATCCCATTTTTACTGGAAATTTTTGGACGGAGTTATTTTCTTGTTTGTGTACTCAATTAGCTCATAGCTCATCTTATCATCCTCAATCTGATGGTCAAACTGAGATAGTAAATAAATGTTTGGAAGGATATCTTCGTTGTCTTGTATCTGATAAACAAACACAATGGGTCAAGTGGTTACCTCTTGCTGAATGGTGGTATAACACTTCCTTCCATACTGCAGCAAAAATGACCCCATTTATGCACTTTATGGATATCATCCACCATCCATCACATCATCTTTAAGGGAAAATTCGAAGGTTCAAGCAGTGGAAGATCACATCGAGCATCAGCAAGAAGTTCTCCAACTCTTAAAGGATAACCTGAATTTGGCACAAAATCGAATGAAACAACAGGCACATCAACATCGCAGCGAGAGAAGTTTTGATGTAGGAGATTGGGTATTTTTACTACTACAACCATACAAACAAATTTCCCTCAAGCAAGCTAAGAAGGATAATAAATTATCGCCAAAGTACTATGGTCCTTACAAGGTGTTGCAAAAGATTGGTACTATGGCATACAAATTGGAGCTTCCTGCTTCTTCGCGAGTACATCCAGTTTTCCATGTTTCATGCTTAAAGAAGGCTATAGGTGAAAATATTCCAGTTCAAACAATATTGCCAGAACTTGATGAGGAAGGAAAAATAATATTGGAACCTGAAGTGGTCATGGAAACAAGAACTCGACATCTACGGAATCGATCAATTTCAGAGTATCTCATCAAGTGGAAGAACTTACCCACTGAAGATTCTACATGGGAGGATGAGAATTTTATACAGAAGCACCCAGAGCTACTCAAGCGTTGAGGACAACACTTTTTGAAGGAGAGGGGCATGTTAGGTCCCTATATTACTAGTATAGTCCCTTATTGTTGTTCATGTAACCCCCTTATTGTTATTATTGTACCCCTGTAACCCCCATATTGTTATTATTGTGCCCTTAAATTATTATTGTTAGGTCGGCTAGGATTACATTGTGGCCCCACTAGGTTTACATTGTGGCCCCATGGACTCCTATATATAGAAAGGAGGTTTTGTAATTTGAATCATCAAAGAATTTTTCATTCATGTAATGTATTGGAGGTTTCCCCCTTGAAGTGGCATATTTCTAAGCCGTTGATATATAGTTTCTTCTCTTTTTGGATCTGGTTTCACGACAGGCTGAGCCAAGATTGAAGCTTTGATACCACTGTAATATCCCAAAATAGGGATTTTCTACACTATTGGGAATATCTTAAGATATTACAAATGTGGAGATCCAACAAATAGACTCATATGATGTGTTAAAAAACACATAGCCATAAAATGAGTGAAACAGTAGCAAAGGAAGAATGTCTACACATTCCCAAGTGGGGAAAATGCAAAAATTAGACCCTGAAAACGTTATTTCTAAAGATCTGTGTTTTTACTGGGTGAAATATCACTTGGTTCCCTTAGAATATGATGTTAGACCCTCACATACAAAAGGGGATCAGAAATAAATCCCTTTTGATATGTTAAACAGACCTCCCGACTTCCTATCAGCTCAAAAATAGCCAAATCCCATGACTTGAGTTATGCAAAAAAAGACTGAAGCATGTACAGCATTATTTTATGAGGGTTTCTATAGTATAATGATAAAATAACATGGATCTGGAACTTTATGGAACAATATGCCAAGAAAACAGAGATCTTGCCTCCTTATTACATTATAAATCTAACCCGACAAGGGTTTCATGAAACACATGTACAAGAAAGAGAATATCTGAATATTCAGCTCAGAAAATGCAGTATTACTGCAACATTACAAAAATATAGTTGAATAATACAAAATAGGGATGATAATCCCTTCCTCTATCTTTCGAGGAGAAGGGTTGGCCCTTTCCCTAGGAAACTAGCTCAGAAACAAGGTTCTTAACCCTATTGCAGCAACTCTGTGCAAAATGACGCAGTTCCTACAAGGGACTACACTGTAGGAGATGATAAACACTTTGTCCTACTACCAAGATATGAAATGTGCCCAAAAATATTCCTAGCTGATTTCTCAAGAGAAGGAAGGCACCCTCTACTGAGAAACAGACCCAGAAGTGGTGTAAGAACCCTCCATTGCAACACCCTGCAACTCAACAATATCCTGCTATATAAATAATGTTGGGACTGAAGAATGATGCTTGGAATTAAGCCTGGATGTGGGGCAATACAGGACAATATCTCCCAAGAGGCCTCTCAATGGAAGAGGTGGGATTCCTGCTCGAGAACACCCAATGATAAACAGCACTGCCACCCTGCTAAATAGCAAGAGGAAGCCAAGTATAAATAGACAAGGTCAAAAGATAAAAATAAAAAAGCATGAATAACAAAGGCCTCCATCCTCTCCATATATATCAAGTGAACCTCTCCTCATTAGGTCCCATCCACATGTGCCATCAAGCTCATGCAAGTTGTCCTCCACAAAAACTGCGTTGTCCATCAAGGTGGTTCAATGTATCTAGACAGCTTTGTTGACTTGGTCAAAGTTGACTGAATCAACATGTCCCCATCTCTGTTCACACCCAAGGGTGCTCAAATAAGCTTCTTATTCTTACTCCTTTCACATTAGAAGTGTTATTGATCCTTCTAAACAGGTTAATGGGCCTCCCTACCCATTTATTCACCTACCTAGTGATGAAACAACTCTAATATTCCATTTAGCTTGAAGGCTAAACATTTGGAATATTACATTACCCTGGTACATGAAATTTGTTCTTTTATTTCCATCCATTTATGTTGTAATGTAGAGACACCTTTGGTGCCTTGGCTTGGCTACTTGAGCTTGTTTTTTTATGAATTCAAAGTAGTCCACTTCATTGTCTATACCTTCTTCAATATTTACAACCTTAAGGACTAAGTTAGTAGAATATGATTTTTTCGTCCAAATATTTCTAGGGCAATGCTCATCATATCTATACAAAACAAAAGGAATAGGAGTTATCACATGGTATTTTATCTCACAATAACTACTTATTTTTGAATTTATTACTCTTAACTACTTGCATGTCAGATCGAGTGGAGACCCAATTGAGATGTAAGTGAAAGGGACAATTTGACTATCAGTTGTGACATTAGTGGGTGCACTCATGCAACCACACACACATTGGATGTGCCCATGAGGATTGCGCAGTCAAGGCAAGCATGTTTCCATTCATTCAGGGATTGCTATCAGTTGGGATTGTACAGTGGAGGCAGGCTGCCTAGAGGCAATAAATTGCTCATGAATTTGCCAATTTTTGTATGACAGTGTGAGATGATTGTATATTGTACTGAGAGCTCTTGGATTAGAGTTTTGTATGATATTGTTTCATGATCCATGATATATACATAATATATGATACTGGGGTTTTTAGCTTTATGCTTTCCCGATAAAAACATTTGTGTTATGTGTGATTGATCTTTCTTCTTGATATTGCAATTGGCAATCGTGTTTTAAATTTTGAAAAGATTTTTGTAGAAGCGATTATATATTTAATAATGGCATATAATTGTAGATCAGGAGAATCCAGGTAATATATAATTTGTATTAAATTTCAACAAGGTATTAGAGCACAGAAGATTGCAATTATGAAGCAGGAGATGAGTTTGTTGGTGGAAAGAATTCGAATTTGCAGAAATATTTTCTTGGTGCTACAATTGAGTAAACATCGAAATGGCTTTCAATGGCTTGCGGTTAGAGTATGCACTAAAGGGAAGCTCGAACTAAATTTCCTGGAAGGACATGATGGAGGTGGTTCTCGAAGATAATGGCTTGATGGAATTCATTGACAGTGATGTTCCTAACCCCACTTCGATAGATGTTGCATTACTTGATGCCCTGCAAAAGAAAGTGGAAAAGACGAGGAGGATTTTGTTGGAAGGTGTAAGAGACCACATTGTCTCAAGCCTTCATGGGAAAGCCACACCATATGTTATTTGGAAGGCTTTGACGGATCTTTTCCAAAGAAGCATCGACCATAGGAAATTGGCGCTCAAAGATAAACTCAGGAAGATCAATATGGAAAAGGGCGACAACATTCCAAAGTATCTCACGAAGTTTGTCCAATGTCGAGATGAACTGGGGAGTGTGGGAATAACTGTTGCTAATGATGATTTGGTGAGCTTGGCTCTCTTGGGACTTCCTAAGAGTTGGCATGGTTATGAAGACTCTGTCAACAAACGGGAAAAAACTGTCGGATTGGGAAGGATTGTGGTCAGATCTAGTGTAGGAGGAGTTCAGGCAGAACACTAGAGATGGCTCTTCATCAAAGCATGATGATGAAGAGGATTGTGCTTTGGTTGCCAAGGAAAGGAAGGGGAAGGGGAATAAATTCCATTAAAAATCCGAGTCTAAAGGCAAGAAGCTAGATCTGTCCAAAGTGAATTTTTTTCACTGTCACGAACATGGGCATCTCACTACTAACTGTCTATAGAAGAAGAAGAACAAGAAGGTTGTTGGAGCTGCAAAACTAGAAATTTTTCTTTTCTCATTTGTGAAATAACCTTGGTGGTGTCTTTGTTGATATTATATCAAGGATCTAATGTCTACATTTTTTGCAATTTATTGTGCTTCCTTGATGATGGCACCCTTTCTACAAAAAATATGTTTATTGTTCTGGAGGATAGATTAGATGTGGAGAGAGATCTTGATAACCTTATAACTTATTTCCTAGAGATAGATGTTCCAATATTTATTCTCTTCGATTCTTCAAGAATGTTACTAATTGTTGGGATTATATACTCATTCCATTTGGGTGACGGTGATATTAGTGTAAATGTAGGGATTATGGGATGAAAATTCTCTTTTCATACCACCATGATTTCATCTGGGTTGCAAAATAAATCTAATCAAAGGCGACATTGTGGTGGTGACAAACCTAAGGTAGAAATATGTATGGATTTGCGAGACATGGGACTAATTAGACATGTTGAAACCCTTTAACTAGATATAGTCTTGTATGCAAGATTTAATATGTGAGTATCCAAGTTAAGACAAAATTTGGGAAAAATTGATGTCCATATAAGACAATTATTGTTGAGATTCAACAAGAAGATCCTAGTGAAAATTATGCACCTACACTAGGATGGAGCCTCAGCCTACTTTTAGGTGGAGGTATATTTATAGATGCATGAGAAAATTCTATTTATAGATGATGTATATTTATATATGTATGAGAAAATTATATTTATAGATGATGGTCTATTTATAGATGCATGTGTGAGTTCTATTGATAGATCGTATGTCTATTTATAGATGCATGTCAACTATTGTTATCCCTTAATAATAGTTGGACAATAAACAATAATATATTCTCAATGAGCACTTGGAAATAGTTAAATGAAGTGGCAAATCAGTTAGCTATAGGAAATTCGAGTTCAAAGGTTGGTTGGTGGGACATGTAAGTGGACTTAGTTGTAATTGAGTGATTCGAAGTTGTAACAGAGTTGGATGTGTAGTTATGTGAGTTGTAAAGTAGTTTAACTCAGTTGAGTTAAACTCAGTTGTGCTAGTTTTAATTGAAGATACACTAGTGATATATCAGTGAATAAATTATCAATTAATTCACAATTAGTGGTATCACATGCAACTGAAGATTTACTACTGTTAACTACATGCATGTCAGATCGAGTGGATACCCAATTGAGATGTAGGTGAAAGGGACAATTTGACTATCAGTTGTCACATTAGTGGGTGCACTCATGCAACCACACACACATTGGATGTGCCCATGAGGATTGTGCAGTCAAGGCAAGCATGTTTCCATTCATTCATGGATTGCTATCAGTTGGGATTGTACAGTGGAGGCAGGCTCCCTGGAGGCAGGCTCCCTGGAGGCAGTAAATTGTCACATGAATTTTCCAATTTTTGTATGACAGTGTGAGATGATTGTATATTGTACTGAGAGCTCTTGGATTAGAGTTTTGTATCAGATTGTTTCATGATCCATGATATATACATAATATATGATAATGGGGTTTTTAGATTTATGATTTCCCGGTAAAAAACATCTTTGTTATGTGTGATTGATCTATCTTCTTGATATTACAATTGGCGATCGTGTTTTAAATTCGGAAAATATTTTTGTAGAAGCGATTATGTATTTAAAAGTGGCATATAATTGTTAGATTAGGAGAATCCAGGTAATACATAATTTGTATTAAATTTCTACATGGTATCAGAGCATAGAATATTGAAATTATGAAGTAGGAGATGAGTTTGTTGGTGGAAAGAATTCGAATTTGCAGAAAGATTTTCTTCGTGCTACAGTTGAGTAAACATAGAAATGGCTTTCAATGGCTTGTGGCTAGAGTATGCACTCAAGGGAATATCAAGCTAAATTTCCTGGAAGGATAGGATGGAGGAAATTCTCAATGATAATGGCTTGAAGGAATTCATCAACAGTGATGTTCCTAAGCCCACTTCGACAGATGTTGCATTACTTGATGTCCTACAAAATAAAGTGGAAAAGACGAGGAGGATTCTGTTGGAAGGTGTAAGAGACCACATTGTCTCAAGCCTTCATGGGAAAGCCACACCATATGCTATGTGGAAGGCTTTGATGGATATTTTCCAAAGAAGCATCGACCATAGGAAATTGGCGCTCAAAGATAAACTCAGGAAGCTCAATATGGAAAAGGGCGACAACATTCCTAATTATCCCACGAAATTTGTCCAATTTCGAGATGAACTGGGGAGTGTGGGAATTTCTGTTTCTAATGATGATTTGGTGAGCTTGGCTCTCTTGGGACTTCTTAAGATTTGGCACGGTTATGAAGACTCTATCAACGGACGGGAAAAAATGTCAGATTGGGAAGGACTGTGGTCGGATCTAGTGCAGGAAGAGTTCAGGCAGAACACTAGAGATGGCTCTTCATCAAATCATGATGATGAAGAGGATTGTGCTTTGGTTGCCAAGGCAAGGAAGGAGAAGGGGAAGAAATTCCATTAAAAATCTGAGTCTAAAGGCAAGAAGCTGGATTTGTCTAAAGTGAAGTTTTTTCATAGTCACAAACATGGGCATCTCGCTACTAACTGTCTGCAGAAGAAGAAGAACAAGAAGGTTTCTAGAGCTGCAACTGGTGAGGCCCTTGCCTCGCAATTTGAACTTGAATTCTCCTTGATCGCATGCATGGTGTCAAGTGCATTGGGATAAGTGTGGTATTTGTATAGTGGTGCTTCCTTCCACATGACGGGAGATAAGGAGCATTTTAGTGACTTGGAGGAGAAAGATCTCCAAATGCATATAGAGATGGGCGACGATGGATGATATAGTGCGACTAGCATAGGTACCATTACCTTTCAGAGGGAGTCAGGTAAACCATTTCAATTAAAAGATGTTATGCATGTCTGAAGAAAAACTTGGTCTCAGTCGCAATGTTGGAGGATAGAGGCTATGACGTTATTTTCAATGATGGAAAAGCTTTCCTGCGATATAAAAAAATGGGTCAAAAAAAGAGGATAGGGATTCGAGTTAAGAATCTATACAAGCTGGAGGTAGATGGCTGCACTGCCATGATGGGCAAGGCAGGAAAAGTGGTGAGCCAGGATGAGGGCGAATTATGGCACAGGCGATTGGGCCATCTTCATCATGGAGCCTTGAAAGTCATGCAGCAAATATCTACTGGACTTCCAATGGGAACACTTGCTCAATTAGATCAGTGCAAGGGTTGCACCATGGGGAAGTATGTAAATTCCACCTTTCATGAAAAGGATAATTGTGCTTTGTTGATCCTGGAGAGAGTTCACACAGACGTGTGTGGACCATTCTCGGTTGATTCAACATCAAAACATAAGTATTATGTTATTTTTGTTGATGAATTTTCTCGTAAATGTTGGATCTTATTCATGTATAAGAATGATCAAACATTCTCAAAGTTCTATGAGTTTAAGGAATTGGTGGAGAAAGAGTCGGGGAAGCAAGTGAAGGCTCTGAGGAATGATAGTGGTGGAAAATACATCTCTAACGAATTCAAAGGCTTCTACAACAAAGAAGGAATTCGAAGAGAACTCATAGCACCTCATAACCCATAGAAAAATAGGATCGTAGAGAGGAAGAACAGAACGATCGTGGGTGCAGCACGAGCGATGTTGCATGATCAGGGCCTACCAATGCATTTGTGGGCGGAAGCATGCAACACTACGGTTTATGTGAAAAACCATTGTCCTCATAGAGTACTTGGAATGAGTACACCTGAAGAAGCTTTCACTGGTAAGAAATTGTATGTTTCTCACTTTAATATTTTTGGCTCATATGTTTATGTGCATGTGACCAAGAACGCCAGGAAGAAGCTGGAGCCGACTGCTGAAGTTGGGATATTTGTGGGGTACACAGAAACAACCCATAATTATCGTGTGTATTTTCCTAACATTAAGATGATTGTTATGCAACGGGATATAAAATTCGATGAGGGGAAAGCCATGCAGTTTTCGCTTGAGAGGGAGCTAGACTTGCATACGGAGGAGGAACTGATGGTTCCCAAATATGAGTCTCTATATGTGGATTAGCCATAGGAGGAGTTTCATGGAGTGGAGGAGTCCACTCACGTAGAGCCAAACATCAGAACTGGCAGAAGTCATGTCACAGAAGCTGATAGGCTGAGACTTGATGTTGCACAAAATGTAGGAGCCCCTACTTCACAGCGCAAACAAAGACAGTCTCCTGACCAATTTACTAGATACATGGCTCTCATGAGAAAATGTATTGTGACTGAGCCATCTTCCTTTTAGGAAGAAGTGCAAGAGCCCACATGGGTAGATGCAATGGTGGAGTATGACTCCATTTTCAAAAATAGTTCTTGGGAAATTGTTCCAAGGCTAGTTTATAAATTAGTGGTAGGTTCAAGATGGATCTACAAGGTAAAGAAAGCTGCTAATGGAAGTGTTGAGAAATACAAGGCCAGATTTGTGGCCCGAGGCTTCTCACAGATCGAGGGGATTTATTATGAAGAAACCTTTGCACCTATCGCAAGGTATTCTTCCTTAAGGACCATCCATGCTCTCTCAGCGTAGATGAGATGGCACATTCATTAGATGGATGTGAATACTATGTTTCTCAATGGGATCATTGAGGAAGAGGTGTACATGAGCAGCCTGAAGGATTTGAGATCATCAACAACAAGTCACATGTGTGCCGACTCAAAAGAGCGTTATATGGGCTGAAGCAAGCACCCCGTGCTTGGTACAATCGGATAGACAACTATTTCACCAGACTAGGCTTCACCAAATTCCAGGCGGATGCAAACCTATACCAAATTGTGGTGGAGGGTAAGATTTTAATCATTGTTCTTTATGTTGATGATTTAATATTGACTGGTGATGAGCAGTTTATACACTCATGCAAGGAGGACCTTGCAAAGGAGTTCGAGATGAAGGATATGGGCCTCCTTCATTATTTCCTTGGATTAGAAATATGGCAGTGAGATGGTGAAATTTTTGTTTCTCAAGGAAAGTATGCAAGGGAGATACTGGGTAAGTTTCACATGAAGGGCTGAAAACCCATGGATACTCCTCTTCCAGGAAATTGGAGGAAAGAGGATGCTACATCTGGAGAGGTAGTGGATGTTACTGTCTATCAATAGTTAGTGGGTTCGCTAATGTATCTGGTGAACACGAGACCAGACATTTGCTATGCGGTTAACCAGCTGAGTCAAGCGATGGTTAACCCTACCAAGATCTTTTGGACGGTGGGAAAGCATGCCTTGAAATACCTTAGGGGCAGATCTGAGTATGGCTTATGGTACAAACAAATGGATGAAATGAAGTTGCATGGCTTCACATATGCAGATTGGGCAGGCATCCGAACGGACAAAAAGAGCACATCAGGGGGGGACCTTTAGTATCGAATCTCCAACTGTTTCTTGGTACAACAGGAAGAAGACATTCGTGGCACTTAGTTCAACGGAAGCGGAATACATGGCAGTGAGTCAAGCTGCATGTGAGGCTATCTGGATGAGAAAGATCTTGGTTGGTTTGTTTGGTTCTCATTTAGATCCAATAGTGATTAATTGTGATAATCAGAGTTGCAATAAACTCTCGATTAATCATGTGTTTCATGATAGATTTAAGAATATAGATATCCGATATCATCATATCAGATATTGTGTGCAACGGAAGATCATGTTGCTTCAGTACATTCCTACAGAAGATCAGGATGAAGATATTCTGATGAAGGCGCTCACCAGGAGAAAATTCGAATACCATAGAGACCGAATCGGGGTGAAGGATAATCCCTTTCTTGTTGAGAGGGAGTGTTGAGATTCAACAAGAAGATCCTAGTGAAAATTATGCACCTACACTAGGATGGAGCCTCAGGCTATTTTTAGGTGGAGGTCTATTTATAGATGCATGAGAAAATTCTGTTTATAGATGATGTCTATTTATAAATGTATGAGAAAAATATATTTATAGATGATGGTCTATTTATAGATGTATGTGCGAGTTCTATCAATAGATCACATGTCTATTTATAGATGCATGTCGACTATTATTATCCCTTAATAATAGTTGGACAATAAACAATAATCTATTCTCAATGAGCACTTGGAAATAGTTAACTAAAGTGGGAAATCAAATAGCTATAGGAAATTCGAGTTAAAAGGTTGGTTGGTGGGACATGCAAGTGGACTTAGTTGTAACTGAGTGATTCAAAGTTGTAACAGAGTTGGATGTGTAGTTATGTGAGTTGTAAGGTAGTTTAACTCAGTTAAGTGAGTTAAACTCAGTTGTGCAAGTTGTAACTGAAGATACACTAGTCATTGAATTAATTATTAATTAATTCATAGTCAGTGGTCTCACATGCAACTGAAGATTTAATATTGTTAACTACATGCATGTTAGATCCAGTGGAGACCAGGTTGAGATGTAGGTGAAAGGGACAGTTTGAATATCAGTTGTGACATTAGTGGGTGCACTCATGCAACCACACACACATTGGATGTGCCCATGATAATTGCGCAGTCAAGGCAAGCAGGTTTCCATTCATTCAAGGATTGCTATCAACTAGGATTGCGCAGTGGATGTAGGCTGTCTGGAGGCAGTAAATTAGCACATGAATTTGCCAATTTTTGTATGACAGTGTGAGACGATTGTATATTTTATTGAGAGCTCTTGGATTAGAGTTTTGTATGAGATTGTTTCATGATCCATGATATATACATAATATATGATAGTGGGGTTTTTAGCTTTATGCTTTCTCGGTAAAAACATGTGTTATGTGTGATTGATCTTTCTTCTTGATATTGCAATTGGCAATCGTGTTTTAAATTTCGCAAAGATTTTTGTAGAAGCGATTATGTATTTAACAGTGGCATATAATTGTTAGATCAGGAGAATCTAGGCAATACATAATTTATAATAAATTTATACAATTATGCAAAGGGACCTCAAATCCAGCTATAAGTGCAACCTTAAAGCTTAAATGTATTGAACCAATGAAACAACAAAGACTAGAAATATTTAGGCCAAGTATAAAAAGCAGTCGGATTCCAAATGTTTGGTCTTGTATTCACCATACACATCAAGGACCCAATCAATTGTCTGTAGCAAGTAGGATCCACTGGAATATATTCTAAACACCTCAACTTCTTTAAGTTTGTAACCATAGCAGTCATCATAGGCTTGTTGTCCATCATGCCAAACTTATGAATAATATTGATAACATATTTTCCTTGACCAAGATATATATCACCTGGCTTCTGCAAAACTTGTAGTCCCAAGTAATAATTCATAATCCCAAGATCCTTCATATCAAACTTGCATGCTAAATGTTTCTTGCATTCCTGAATTCAATTCTCTATTCAAGTAACTAGTAGATCATCCACATACAAGAGTATGATAACTAGTTCACCTTGGACCACCCTAACGTATAGGTTAGGATATGCAAAACTCTTGGTAAAACCAACTCTCAATAGGTATGCATCCATTATTTCACACCAAGCTCTAGGTGCTTGCCTTAAGCCTTATAGAGATTTCTTCAACTTGCAAACATGAGTCTCCCTATGATTTATTTCAAATCCTTTAGGTTGTTCGATGTAAACCTCCTCAACAATATTTCCATTAAGAACTGTTGTATTAACATCCATTTGATGAATATTCCATCCCATGGTAGCAGCCAAAGAAATAAGCGATCTTATTTTTGTATATCTAGTTGTAGGAGCAAAGTTTTATTTGTAATCAATCCCTTCTTTCTGTGAGAATTCCCTTGCTACAAACCTTGATTTTTTTTATCAATTCTCCCATCTGTGACATGATTTATCTTGTAAATCCATTTTGAAGTGACTATATATTTGTCACTTTGCCATGGGACAATTTACAAGACATCGTTCTTCAGCATTGATTGATATTCTTCCAGCATTGCAATCCCTCGAGCGACAAAGGAATGTGATGATAGAAAAAAATTTCCCATATCCTTTGAGGGATACCCACAGGCGACACATCTTCATCCAACATCCACCTTGGAGGCACCACTCCCTTCAAGGTACAAGCCAACTTTGACATTCCCATATTTGAAGGATAAATAGATGCATATGTCATAGATAGATGGTTAAATCTTTTGGAAGGATATTTGTGGTTCATGATTTTTCCAATAGGGAAAATTTTACTTTTTCACTCCTCAAAGTTGCACCCAACATCAAGGACTAGTGGGAAACCTACTATGAGCAGAGGGATGAGAGGGAACCCTCGATATTTTCAACTGCACCCACTTGGAAATATTTCTGAGATTCCATCAAGGAACATTGCTACCCAGATGGGAGCTATGAAGATAAATACATAAAGTGGACCACACTGTAGCAGGGAAGGGGCCAATACATGCTAGAGTTCACAAGTATTTTTCTTATTCTTCACACGAAGTTGGGTATCAAGGATTCTAAGTGGCATCTGGTACCCAAGTAACACAATTTTCTACACAAATACATCCAGGACGATATGGAGTTCCTAGGAATCTCCTCGCTTGGCACTGCCTATATATATGTTGTCAAGATCGAGTATAAATTTAAACAGAAGAAGCAAGACTTTAGATTTGTGAATTCAAAGGAAGGGAAAGGCACCCCCAAATCAAAGAACAAAGGACAAAGCCATGGCGGGGTGACCCAGGACAACCCGCTGAAGTTGCAAGCAAAGAAAAAAACCACGAAGACAAAGAAGGACACATGAAAGTGGTGTGAGTTCCATAAGAGTCCCACTCACAACACAAGTGATTTTCGAGCCAAGAAGTCATTGATGGTCAAGATAGAGGCTTCGGAGTTAGATTCATGTTCTGACTCTTGATTCAGAACCTGACAAGGATAATGAAAAAGGGAAGCATACTGTTGATGAAAATCCGAGCGCCATTGTTGCCACCACCAATATCTAAAATATTGATCTCTAATATCCAGAAGAAGGGGAGTGTCTCTTCCACTCACATATGTGGGTGTAGGGGTCTCCACTACAGTTCATTATCGACAACGGGATCCAAAATAACCTCATCTCAATAGAGGTCGTCGAGCAGTTGTGCCTACCGACCACACCACACCTGTAGCCATACACCATCGGGTGGCTCCACCAAGGAAAAGATATTTGTGTCATCCAACAGTGTCATCTTCCTTAAAACATCAAGCCCTTCACAGATGAGGTATTGTGTGACATTTCTCCTCTTGAGGTTTGTGATGTATTATTAGGCCAACCGTACTTGTGGAAACGTCATGCTATGTATGAGTTGAGGCCTCACCCTATTATTATTAGTTTTGGAAGTAAAGTGTACAAAATGCCAGAGGTATCCCTGCCTACTACCATCTCTTTGATATTTTCTAAGCAATGTAGTAAGATCATCTCCAAAACCGAGATTTTTTTTTCTTTCTGATTCGATCTCATAGTAAGGGGAAGATCATGGCCACATCCATGTCCCCTGGGAAGGGTTCCTCCACGCAATAGAAGAAGTTGGATAAGGTTGTGGAAGAATATAGGGACATCTTCTCCTCACCCACATGGGTACCTTTGCACTGTCAGGTCAAGCATTCAATCGATCTGACTCTTAGATCACCTCTACCTAATGGGATGATATATTGTCGCTCCATTCTGGAAAATGAAGATATCAAGTGGAATATCCAAGAGTTGCTGCAAAAATGGCACACCCGACCAAGTTCCTCACCCTATGGGAGCCCGATTGTACTTGTACAGAAGAAGGATGGGACTTGGAAGATTTACATTGATTATCAGGCACAAAACAAAATCACTGAAAGTAATAGGTATCCAATCCCATGGATTGATGACATTCTCAACTAGCTCAAGGGGGAAAAGTATTTCAACAATATGGATCTAAATTCTGGCTATCACCAGGTTCTAATACAGCCCACAAATGTATGGAAGATTGGCTTCAAATCCAAGGAAGGTCCTTTTTAATGGTTGTTCATTCCCTTTGGGTTGACAAATACCCCTGCTACTTTTATGAGGCTGATAGATGACATCTCATGACCCTTCACCAACACGTTTGTGGTTTTTTATCTGGACGACATCCTCATCTTCAGCAAGAGTTGGTAAGATCACTTGCAACACATTCAACAGGTCCTTCAAACCCTATAACATCAAAAAATGTGTGCTAGCTTGGAGAAATGCACCATTGGCATGAGCCAGATCCAATATATGGGTTACATCATATATGAGCAAGGCGTGCATGGGGATCGGGCTAAGATCCAAGTCATTCGGGATTGGTCAGCCCCGACCACTCTAACAAATATTCACATATTTTTGGGCCTTGCGAATTTTTATCAGAGGTTCATGTTGGAATCATCCCATATCACTTGGCCTTTGAGTCAAATTACCAAGGATAGAGCGAAATCAGAGTTTTCTTGGTATGATTCCCAATAGAAGGCGTTCGTTGAGTTGAAGCACTACCTCTACTCTGCACCTATACTCACATTTCCAGGCCTGCAACAACCATTTCAAATTGAGATCGACTCCTTTGACTATGCTATTAGTTTAGTCCTCACCCAACACATGCATCGAGTGGCCTATCATAGTGAGACACTTTCCGATACAATTAGGAAGTACCCTGCCTATGAAAAATATATGTATTCTATCATTCAGACTTCATAGAAATGGAAAAATTACATTCTAGGGAAGGAAACAATCATACACGTTGATCACCGACATCTTTAGCTTATACAAACACAAGGGAATTTGAAAAGATATCGCCATCAGAAGTGGTCTACATATCTACAACAATTCCACTTGAACATTAAGAAAAAAAAAAGGCAGCACCAATCATGTTGTATATTTCCTCACTCAACCCCCAGTTGCAACACTGACTACTATTCTCAACTCTTATGGCCACGAGACCTCTAGATGGTGACAACTATACAAAAATGTTCCGGAGATCTCCACTACATACCAGATGCTAGTGGATGACAAGCAAGTTCTCGATTTCCACCTCTAAGGCACATTATAATGCTACTTGGGCCACCTTTGTGTTCCTTCAAGCGAGTGTGCTAAGATGATTTGGGAGACACACTACAGTTATGTCACAAGACACTTTGGTGTGGAGAAAAATATGATCGTACTTAAAAATTACTTTTATTGGCTAAAATTCCAACATGATGTTGGAAAATATATCAGATATTTCATTGTATGTGCCATCGCCAAGCCAACCATCAAGAAGCAAGGCCTATACACTCCTCTGCCTACTCCCAACCTCCCTTCTACCATGTATGGTAATGAATATGTATTTGTGGTCATGGATAAATTTTCTAAGATGGATATATTGGTGGCTTGCAAGAAGAGTATCACAGCAGAGGACACTGCTAAGATCTTCTTTGAATTAGCATGGGTAAATTTTGGTATTTTGCATACCATTATATCAATCAATATAGCAGATTCCTGAGCACATTTTGTTCGATCCCCTGGACACTATTGGACACCAAGCTCAACAAGTCGACTGCATTCCATCCCCAGACAGATGGCCAGACATAGGTCATCAACATAATGATAGTGCACATACTTCGCATATACAACTCCAAGCGTCCATAAACCTAGGATGAGAGTCTTACCTATGTGCAACAAAACTATAACAAAGCTCTCTATAGCTCGATTGGTCGCAATCCATTTCAAGTGGTTCTGGGATTTCAACCATTGTTTCTGATTGATGTCGTCATGCCTCATGCGACTACACAGACAAAATCCACACATGTACAGTCTAAGGTTGATAAAGCAACTAGGTTTATTGAACACATCCAACACATATGCCAACAGGTTCATGACATCTTTGAGAAGCCCAATTCCAAGTAAAAGTAGTGACATGATCAACATCGGGTTCCACAAAAGTTTCAGGTGGGCGACAAAGTTTGTTTGAATTTTCAGAAATAATGCCTCACCAGAGCACATCAAAATCTCAGACAACTCTGATATGGGCCTTAAATCATCACCAAGGATGTGGGAGACAATGATTTTGAGTTCATAATTCCCCCATTCCTTGGCCTGCACCCAGTGTTCAATTTGGACTGCCTTTGTCCATACTTTCCACCATTACTAGACACATCACACATTGGCGAACATCTCACACCAACAGAGCTAAAGCCAGAATGCATGGAACAAGCCATAACTGATCGTATAATAGACACACAGATCAAGAACACTCGCCAACAAAATATCCAACTATATCGAGTTGTCAAAGTTGGTCAACTCCTACACCGAGGCAAGTAGCTCACTAGGGACCAAGTGTAGCAAAATTTTCCCCATCTCATGGAGGCACTCAACACAATGGGGACCATTGCTTCCTGAGGGGGGAGGATTGATCTAGGTGGATATTGGTGGCCACCATTATTTATTTTAGTTCCTTAATTGTAGAAAAAAATACTATTTTTGAAAGTTTTTCTGGTCCTAACTTCTGAAGCCATTTTGAGGCCCTAAACGACTTTTTTGGAAAATGGACTACCCCATAGGCTATGTAAAAGGTTTTTAGCTTGTTGTAATATATTTTTTACACTGAAAATTAAAAAAATTCAATGAGAAATTTCCAATTTCCTTCTTGGATAAATGCTCAAACATATGCTTATTTATGCTTTTGAATGACTATTAATTTTTTTTTATAACCATAATTTTATTTTTAAAATAATCATATTTTTATGGAAATATCTTTTTAAAGTTAAGGTTATGTTATAAAGAATTATTAAATTGCAAAACCAAAGCCTATGGCCCACCCCACACTTAACTTTAAACTTCCCTATTTTCCCATGCCTCGAGATATGGGCACATTAAATCCAAGGGCTATAAATATATTTCGGCTTCTGACATTCAACCAAAAGGGGTTCCAAAAAGATGTTTTTTACCTTACAGCTTTTTACACATGTCATTTCCTGAGTTACATCGCACCCCCTCTTCCTAAACCACTTCCTACCTACCCCCTCCCAAAACCATTTTTCCTATTTGATTTCAACTTATAATTATTGGGGGGAAGGTTAATGGTTTAATCTTATAAATTTTTGCAGGAAGGTTAATGATTCCTTTGAATTAATAGAAATGATTAATCGAAATTATTTGGAGTTAGAGCTTGGGTTCTTCACAAGCTTGGATGATAATGATTCCTTTGAATTAATAGAAATGATTAATCGAAATTATTTGGAGTTAGAGCTTGGGTTCTTCACAAGCTTGGATGATATATTATGAAATGATTTTTCACAGTGAAGAATTGAGGTTACCGATAAGGTAAGTGGAGAATAAGTAAAAATTGAGCTTTTTACAAAAAAGGAAAAAAACAACACATGGTTTTGGGAATCCATGGGAAGGAAAAAAACACATTTGAATTTACTATTGCAAGTGAATTGAGGTTACAGATAAAAGTAAATGGAGGATAAGTAAAAATTGATTTTTTTACATAGAAGGAAAAACAACACATGGTTTTGGGAATCCATGGGAACGGAAAACAACACATGGTTTTGAATAAGTGGATGAATTCATTCAATAAAATTATTTTCATTTAGTAAATTCATGAAAATAGAAAAATATAAAATGAATTTACATAATATTTGAAAACATTTATAAAATATTTCCTTCCAAATATTTTATACATTGGTGAAGCATTTTCAAAAAGTGACATAAAATCTTTCCAAGCAGATCTTGAGGGACAACTTCAAAAACCCCAAATTTTAAGGCACATAATTATTAATTGAAAATCAGCTACAACATTCAGTGGCAGATCTTTTATTGGCATCCAAAGGACCATAGCTGGTAGTATAATGAACACTTGGCAGCTAAAGATTCTGAAGATGATTTTAAACACTCCAACAATACCTACAACTTGGGAAACCTTGCAACAACTTTCCAGATTCCAAGGCAGAGAATTTGTAAATAGTTCCAAATTTCTTGTAGACTATTTGGAGATTGTTTTATTTTTACTATACTATTGAGGATTTTATTCTTGAAAGTTTGTAACAGTTTAAGTTTGTATTTCTATATATTTGATGAATTGTAATAAGAAAAGGGTTGGATTTTGATGCCAAGACCTTTCAGATTTGAAAATTTTTTCTCCAGAAATCCTAATTGAAGTATTTCAAGCTCTAGCTTTGACAAAATTTGTGTTTCTTGTATGTTTTTCTAGTATTTTCATATTCTATTTCTGCACATGTTCAGAGTTGCATAGAAGAGCTGGGTAAGAATATCTCTGAAATCCCCTGCAAATTTATAATTGTTTAAAGAGATTTTAGTATATCGGATTGTCTGTCTAAGTTAGATCCTCTTTCAACTGGTTATTGTTTGCCACTTCTATCTTCTCCTGAATGTGTTTTGTTTGGTTGTAGAAGCTTTCTACACACATCCAATTATGCCTCATTTATTAAGCATTCTATTTGACACCTTAATTATCAGGAACCCCCTTACATTCTTCTTTCAAATTCATTAAAATGTTAAGTTCTTCTGTGAGGTTGGAAGCTAAAACTTTGAGAAAGGAGTCTTCAAGGGAGGGATTTATTCATGAACATGAATTGTGAAATCATTAGCAACCACCCAAATAAAATCATGAATCTGACCATTATGCTTCATAGGTTGTTGTCCAGTGACAATGAACAGTGTTAAACAAAGCCTCGTAATTATTGAGGGAGCCCCCTCTGGTTCAAGGGTCATATTGAACCTAAAGACTGGCTGATTTGGTTTCTCAGTGTAGTTTCTACAGCCAAGAAATTCCTACAAGAAATAGGTACAACATTTGGCGACGTTGCCGAGGAGCGAAGTGACGAAGAAATTTTTCCCTGGATCACAACAATGACTAGATCTATTCCTTGCTGGTGAACAAGGAGTAGGAATTTGTATTGTTTGCATTATTTTCACCTTGATATTCCACTTTGTCTTATGGTGATTCCACTAGATCACCGATCCCATTGTTTCAAGATTTTAGTTGCTTTACTGCTATGCTAGGTTCATTGATACTTGCAATCAATAGTATATATCTTTTCCTCCTAGCCATGATCAGAAATTTAAGAAGTCCACATAGGATGCAGCTGTTAGAGTTCACCTGTGAGTATAAGTTTCTTATGGGATTTGATGTTTATATTTTAGATTTTCAGCTACTAGCGACTGCCTGGGTGTCTTGTGCATGTTCGGGCAGCCCGTTTGCCATTTGCTCCCATGTGCCTCCATTCGATCCGGCGCACCGTGTTGCGCCGTGTGAGGGCACCCGACCAAATGCGTTCGGGTCGTGTTGTTTCATCTGGGGGTGCCCATATCAGATTTGCTAAGTTGTGACTGCCATTTGTCCATAAACCCACTCCTCACTTGGTTACATTGGAAAGTAGGTTACACCTAATAGTGTAAAGCTTTTCATTTCAGTTAGATAGAGGTGTGTGGGATTAAGTGGTGTGATTTAAATAGTATATGATAAATAAGTTTATAGTTCCAGTCTTTAGAAATTTTCATCTTCAGATTTTAGTGGGAAAGAGTATTCGAATTAGTGCAAGCATATGGTTGCATTTCACAGTTACAAGTTTTAGTGTGCAGTAGTAGGGTATTCAAATGACAGGATTTATCCAAGGTATTCAAATAGCATATGAATTGTTAATGATCATAGGTTTACGGTATGAATCCATGCCCAACAATTTGCAACATAAGGGTTGCTTCATTTTAAGCGGCTAGTAAGCAGTAAACGAGTAATTATTTTTAAAGCAATGGTGTTGGATATTTTGGTGAGATTTTATTAACTATTTTAAGATTTGCATTATTCCTGCGGGGAATAGTTAGCAATGGGCAGACATGAAATGTTGTTTTCATTGGTCATATGTTTGATGTCATACTTACATCAAATCTCACTGTTATTGGGAATGGAGAAATCTGTAAATAAATTTGATTTTCAAAATTTAGTTCATTTGAACTCTAATTTTGCAATAATGCTTTCAGAAAAGGATTTGGAATAGGTTACAAGTTGTAGTGGTCAGATTATAAGTTGAGGTTATAGTTATATTGGTGAGATTACAACAGGATGAAATTCATTTGGGAGTATCAGTTTGATTATATCAAGGAGCACCTTCAGGTCACAGATTGATGGCATGACTCCATTGCCCAACAAAAAGGCACAGGGTCTACTAGTTCTCTACATCCCACAAGGGGAACCAGTCCCCATTAGAGCCGATGTTGTAACATATTTTGGTACACTGGAAATTTAAAAAATTCAGTGAGAAATTTCCAATTTTCTTCTTGGATAAATGCTCAAACATATGCTTATTTATGCTTTTGAATGACTTATTAATTTTTTTTATAACCATAATTTTAATTTTAAAATAATCATATTTTTTATAAAAATATAATGATGCATTTTTATTAAAGTTAGGTTATGTTATAAATAATTATTAAATTGCAAAACCAAAGCCTATGGCCCACCCCACACTTAACTTTAAACTCCCTTATTTTTCCCATGCCTCGACATTTAACCAAAGGGGAGGGGGATTCGAAAAGATGTTTTTTACCTTACCGCTTTTTACACATGTCATTTCCTATTTCGCATCCCCCTCTTCCTAAACCACTTCCTACCTAAATGATTAACGATTCCTTTAAATTAATAGAAATCATTAATTGAAATTGTCTGGAGTTAGAGCTTGGGTTCTTCACAGGCTTTGATATTTTATGAAATTATAGGTTCATATGAAAATGAATTTACATTGCAGAATTTACCGATAAAGTAAATAGAGGATAAGTAAAAAATGAGATTTTTACAGAGAAATAAAAAAATAACACATGGTTTTGGGAATCCATGGGAAGGAAAAACAACACATTTTAATTTACTAGTCGAGGTGAATTGGGGTTACAAATGGAAGATAAATAAAAATTGAGTTTTTTTACATAGAAGGAAAAACAACTCATGGTTTTGGGAATCCATGGGAAGGAAAAACAACACATGGTTTTGAATAAGTGGATAAATTTATTCAATAAAATTATTCGAGGAAATATTTTCTGAATTTAATTTAGTAAATTCATGAAAATAGAAAAATATAAAATGAAATTACAGAATATTTGAAAACATTTATAAAATATTTCCTTCCAAATATTTTATGACATTGGTGAAGCATTGTCAAAAAGTGACATAAAATATTTCCAAGAAGATCTTCAGCGACAACTTCAAAAGCCCCATATTTTGAGGGACATAATTATTAATTGAAAATCAGCTACAAAATTCAGTGGCAGATATTTTCTTGGCATCCAAAGGACTATAGCTAGCAGTCTAATGAACACTTGGCAGCCAGAGATTCTGAATATGATTTTAAACGCTCCAACAATACCTACACCTTGGGACACCTTGCAACAACTTTCCAGATTCTAAGGCTGAAAATTTGTAAATAGTTCCAAATTTCTTGCAGACTATTAGGAGATTGTTTTATTTTTAGTATACTATTCAGGATTTTAGTCCTGAAAGTTTGTAACAGTTTAACAATTTGTATTTCTATATTTTTGATGAATTTTAATAAGAAAAGGGTTGGCTTTTGATGCCAAGACCTTTCAGCTTTGTAAAACTTTTCTCCAAAAATCCTAATTGAAGTATTTCAAGCTCTAGCTTTGACAAAATTTGTGTTTCTTGTATGTTTTTCCAGTATTTTCATATTCTATTTCTGCACATGTTCAAAGTTGCATAGAAGAGATGGGTAAGAGAAAATTTATAATTGTTTAAAGGGATTAGTATATCAGACTGTCTGTCTGAGTTAGCTCCTCTTTGAACTGGTTATTGTTTGCCACTTCTATCTTCTCTTGAATGTGTTTTGTTTGGTTGTAGAAGCTTTCTACATGCATCCAATTTTGCATGATTTATTAAGCATTCTATTTGACACCTTAATTATAAGTAACCCCCTTACATTATTCTTTCAAATTATTTAAAAATCTAAGTTCTTCTATGAGGTTGGAAGCTGACACTTTGAGAAATGACTCTACAATGGAGGGATTTATTCATGAACAGTAATTGTGCAATCATCAGCAACCACCCAAATCAAATCATGAATCTGACCATTGTGCTTCATAGCATGTTGTCCAGTGACAATGAACTGTGTTAAACAAAGCCTCATAATTATTGAGGGGGACCCCTCTAGTTCAAGGGTCATCTTCAACCTAAAGACTGGTTGAGTTGGTTTCTCAGCGTAGTTTCTGCAACCAAGAACTGCCTACGAGAAACATGTACAACATAGCTGAAATTTGTATTCCTCAAATAGATATTTCTAACGAGTTATCCTACTCGTGAAATGGAGATTGTATGCCAAAGTTATGACCCCGGAAAGTTGATGTACAAATTTACCCTAACGGGCCCATAGACTTTTGGTGTTTCATCTCCTAGGGTTAGGTTTTTGTATGTTTAGGGTTTTTCATTGTTTCTCAATCATAAATAGGCCTTCAAGCCTCATTGTAACAACTTTAGAAGGCATGTAGACGCCATATCACTTCTAAGAGTTAAGTTACCATTGCATGAGATAGTTGATTTCCATCTTTCATGTAATTAGTTTTAAGTGCTATGTTATTAATGAATTGAAGTTATGTTTTTGTTGTATCTTTGTGTCTCATTTTATATTTGTATTTCATTTCTTTCCTTCATAAATATGGATCACAACATGGGAAAGCCGGTGCATCAGTTGAGGGTTTTTATTATTATGCAACAGTGAGATTCTAAATACAATTAGATGCCCAAATTTGACAATCCTCTACAAGAGAAACTAACCACAAAAAATTAGTGAGACAAATTTTGCCTACCCAACGTTGATCCAGCTCCAAATTTGGAACCAACGGGGCTTCACAAAACCCCTATGTTAGCTTCTGTGCCAACGTTGCGCAGTCCCTCACACATTCTACTTGGAAGCTATTATGGTCAAGCTGTCTAGCCAAACTCAACCTATAAGAATGACTGGCTATCTTCTCTGGAAAATAACCCATCCTCTAGAAACTAAATTGACCCTCACTCTAGCCAAATTGAACTCTTCCTCTAAAGCTACCTACACAGTCCCTATGCAACCTCACAGAGGAAAGTCAACCCTCCTGTAGTTGTCTCTCTGGAACTGGAAAACCTCCTTCAGATTTACTCTCTACCCCTCAATGTATCTGCATCCCCTTTTTGGCTTGAACTTCTCTATGTTGAATCATTGCAGTTGGGAAACTGGATCTTTGCCAAGGAACTCAACCTCCAAGTGTATTCTCCATCAACCACATCAATCTCCTATTAAAATTTCCAATTGCATAACCAACGACCACAATTAATTCCTCGTCGATGGCTACGATCATTTCTGAGTTGATCTTTGTGAGTTTCCAGAGAATTCTCACCTTTATAAATTAATTCCCATCAATTTCCCAAAGGGGTTCTAATGTTCAAAAGTGGAACCCAAAGGGGTTCTAAGGTCGAAAAAGAGGGGGGTGGGGTGGTACAGACAGTGGGGTGTCACTGACTTGAGGTGTAGGTTGACATAGACGGTGGGGTACCATTGACCGGTTGGGTTTTGGCTTTCTGCGCGCCTCATGCTGCCTTACCATGGGTTGTATTTCTTTTTAATTTGTTTATTGTAAAGAAATACAACCTCTGCCCTCCCAATGGGCAGCTTAAATTCTAATGTTAGAAACTATGGGAGGGGTTCCGACTAATGGTTCACTATTTACATTGAGGTTGGCCTGGGCCAAATTAACCCTGAAGGGCTACCCGTTGGATTACGCACTCATTATTACATTTTAGCTCAATATTGCAGCTGCATGAGTAGACCTAGATTTGGGCTTTTTTTATGCCTAAAGGCTAACCACAATCCTTGTGTACTTTTTTTTAATTGAGTTATCTCTAGGTGGAATTTCCATAAACGATTTCGGGGTCTTAGAGATCTCATGTATTTTAGCCTCTCCACAAGGATTGAGACTAGAACACCATCAAATGATACAAAAACTAGCATGCTCATGGATCCAAAACACTGTAGATTCATTAATACTAGAGGCCTTACCCCAAACCCAAACCTAGCCATCAACAAAAGAAATTTTGTCACCCTTTTCCTCTAGACAAGAAAAAAAAAGTAAGTTTTTCTTCAAACCTGGAATGTATAGAATATTGTTGAGGTGAATTCTTCCACCAAACTTGAGCTCAAATGAAGTAGATCCAATACCTTTCAATGGATATATTTTTTTGTGTCCAATTTCTATTGAGTGAGAGGAGTTTCCCTTAGATAGGGCTTGGATTTTACTGCATTCTCTCGTCATGTGTCTGGAGGCACCACTGTCAATAATCCATACACCCTTGTCCTTAAAAGTGTCGGATAAGGCAGAGAACAAACTTCCATCTATTACTTCCTTCACAATCTTGCAAGTGATATTCAACATATAATCCTTGATAGATTTAGTGAGATTTCTAAGAAAAGTGAAACTCTTCTTCAAGACCCTTGTCATAGTGCCAACTATACTATGATCTTCAGTCTCCTTCTTGAACCTTAGCTCTTATCCTATGTTGGAAAATCTGGAGAGTTGTAGATTATAAATTATTTTCCTTATCTTGATAATTAATTGGGATGTTAGTTGGTATTTAATTACTTCTTTAGTTATGTTCATCAAGAAACTACCAAAAACAATGAACATAAAAAAGAGACAAAGTACACAGCATATAGGCTCCAAGCCAAGGAAAACGCCCTCCAAGGGGAAAACCCAGAAAATTGCTTGTCTTCTTCTATAGAATATGCTTATAAAAAAACTTTCAATACCCAAAGACCAAAGGAAAAAAACTATCCAAGCCCCACGTCAATCCCCAAAAATATCTCCTTTAAGGCATCTTCCAGAACTTCAAGACTGCAACTTTGACCGTTGCAACTGCCTCACAGAAATTTGGCCCTACAACTGGCAACTTCACTTGACAACTTCACAAACCCTAGAAGTGATACAAAGAATTATTATCTTCAAACTTCGAGTTTTTCTCCTCTTCTTTGTCCTCTCAGCTACTCTTCTTCACCTTCACTATCACAAATCAAACTTGTGCTTGTAGAGTGTCCAAATGGGTCAAGCTTCTCTTCTTTATATAGCCTTTATTGAGTGTCGAATTCCCATCCTTTAAGATGACTTGATTTTCTCCTTTGGTTGACTTGGTCTTGGGATTATAAGTTTCTTTTTCTTGATAGAATAGATATTTTTATTTATTACAATGAGTCCAAATGAGACTATGACACGTGACAAAACTTATTATTTGTCCTAGAAATACCTAGAAAACCTAAAAGCACGAAGAACATGCTATTGAATCAAACTTGAGTATGAAATCCATACTCCAATAATAAAATATAATTTCTTTTTCTTTCTTTATAAAGAATATACAATGCCATGATTACAATTACGTCATTATAAAGATCGAGCCTAGTTACAAATTTCAACACTCCCTCTTAACTATGGAGTTATTCATAATCTATTACATGGTACAAGGAATATCAATCTTGAAGCATTCTCATAAAAAGAGTCGGATTGATAAGCCATATTTTTCAAGCATTGATATCATAACCAACATTTTCCCTAAAGGCCTTAACTAGACAAGCTCATCCTTATTCGAGAGCATTATGTTGGGAGGCTTTACGTGACCTCCCACACTAACTCTAAGGTACATACCTCATCCGGATGCCTGCAAGGTATGTCCTTTTTAAGAATATTCTTATCTTCGATTCCCAATCCTGGATTCTCAAAGAATATTAGTCATCTTCAATTACTCTTATCTTTGATGCCCTACCTCATCCTCAAAGAGTATCTGTCAACAACTTATTTTCATGGATTCTAAAATCCATAAGAAGTTCCAATCTAAGATGCATATCCAATCCTACAGACTCCATTCTTTCTTTATGGAATTCACTAAGACTTATGGTTGTTATTCCTAGTCTATTTCTTGACCCATAAAGGCAAGAGCTATCCAACATCACTCCCTTTCAATTGGGGAAGAGATTTCTACCAAACCAATCTTGTTTCTCAGATACTCCAACTTCTTGTTTGGTAATATGTTAGTCATTATATCAACTACCTGTTCATCAATAGGTATATAGTGCAGCTCCATGAACCTATCTCGTACTAGGATTTTGATGTAGTCTTACATGTTATTTATATGCTTCATCCTAGAATAAAACATCGGGTCTTCTATCAATCTGATACAACTTTCATTGTCACAGTGTATATGTGTAGGGGTAATTGGTCCTTTAAACATATATGATAATAACTTCCTGATCCAAACAACTTCCCAACATACTTAACTTGCATCAACATACTCAACTTCAACACTACTTAAAGAAACTATGTCCCGCTTTCTACTCATCCATGGGACCATGGAGGATCCAAGGTTGAAGAATCCACCTATTATGCTTCTTTCAGCTGTCTCTCTACCACCCCAATCCAAATATGTATATCCCACAAGTTGGATTTCATTCCCTGTATACTAGAGGCAATGATGTATAGTTCCACTCAAATATCTTAGGATATGCATGGCTTCTATCCCATGATCATGTTTTGGCTCGATTTGAAACTAATTGAGGACATTTATTTCAAAACAAATGTATGGTCTGTATTTACCAAATACATCAAGGGCCCAATCAATTTTCTGTAGCAAGTAGAATGCGCTAGACTAGATTCTAAACTCCCACCTTATGTAACTTTGGTAATCATAGGAGTCATCATAGGCTTGTTGTCCATCATGCCAAACTTCTAAATAATCTTGATCACATATTTTCCTTGGCCAAGACATATCTCACTCGCTTCTTCCAAACTTCTCTATTCCCCGAGGAATAATGCATAATCCCAAGATCATTCATATCAAAATCGTTGCTAATTGTTTCTTGCATTCCTAAATTTGATGTTGTACTACCGTAACTAGTAGCTCATCCACATACAATATTATGATAATCGATTCACCATGGACCAACTCGATGTATAGGTTAGGATCTACAAAAATGTTGGTAAAATGAACTCTTAATAGGTATGTATCCATTATTGCATACCAAGCTCTACGTGCTTGGTTTAAGCCATATAGATATTTCTTCAACCTATAGACATGAGTCTCTCCGATTTATTTCAAATCCTTGATGTTTATCGATGTAAACCTCCTCATAAATATTCCCATTCGTAAATCATTTCTTAACATCCATTCGATGAATGTTAGATCCCACAGTAGTAACGCCCAAAGAAACAAGTGATCTTATTATTATATATATAGTTGTAGGAGCAAAAGCGTTCTTCGTAAATCAATCCCTTCTTTATGTGAAAACCACTTGCTACAAACCTTACTTTTTATTTACTTGTTGCTCCTATCCGCAATGTTCTTTATCTTGAAAACACATTTTTATGACCATAGATTTGTCACTTGGCTCTCAGACAATTTCCCGTACATCATTCTTTCTCGATCGATCGGTATTTCATTGCATTCCTCCACACTTGATGTTTAGCAACATATTCAGGAGGAAGGTTCTCGTTTCAATAAGCTTTGTCGTGTATACAACATACCCCAACACATTTTTGGTCTTTTAATTTCCATGGAGGTCCCTAATGTCAGAAGGTCCTTTTATTCTTGAAGAGTAGTCTTAAACCAAGTAGGCCTCTTCCGATTTTATGGAATAATTACTCGTCCTATACCTGCCAAGGACCTTCGACATTTTCATGAGTAGATGTTTGATCTTAACCATCATTTTCCCTAGAGACATACTCAAATATAGGTATCTATTCTTCATCATAGTCAACCGTAATATCCTTTATCCTCGTAAGATATAATCTCATCAAATATGACATCCCTACTTCAATTCGATGATCTTCTTTAATATACTATTTGTACGCCCTTTGATGAAGCACTATACCCAACAAATATGTCCTTTATACCGATAGGACCCAACTTCTCTTCTCTTGTCCTCTGGGTATATGAATATACAATACACCCAAATATTCTAAGATGATCCACACTTGGATTCTTCCCGTAAATTCTTCTTCTAAACTCATGTTGTTGATAATCCTGCGAGGACTCGGGTCCGCAACTAAAAAAATGTCATACAAGCCTCTTCCTCATAGAAATTGAGGGAGATCTTGATCATGCAAAGATGGTTCTACACACTTCAATTGTTCTATTTTTCCTTTCAGCCACACCATTTTGTTTGGGATTATAAGGAAAAATAAGCTCCTCAATCTTGCTTCCTCGTAGAAAGCCATTAGTTCTTTGGTGGGGTATTCTCCACCAATATCCTATATTAGAGTTTTTATCTTTCTCTTAGCTATATTTTCCACTTCATTCTTGAACTCGACACTTTTTGAATACCCTCATCCTTATTATTGACGAGGTATAACTAAGTTTTTCCTTGAGAATTCATCAATGAAGGTTACACCTTTGATGCCCACCAAGAGACTTAACCGCCATAGTCCACGTACATCTAAATGTATGAGATCTAAAACTCCTTTGACGGTATCACTTCTTGCAAATGGACTTTACATTCTTTCCTAAAGTACATCCATTACATGTTCCTTCACATATTCTTCCTCCGAAAATTTCACCACCGAAATTTTTATCGCAACACCGAATTAATTATTCTAACTATTAATTAGTTTAGCATTTTATTGCTACGAAAAAAATGAATTAATCACACCTAAATATTCAAAAATAAAAATATTTCGCAAGATAAATTGGAAACTGATAAAATTCTAAAACATACACACAAAAATATAGCACCGTTATTTTTGGACAAAGTCTCTTCTAGAAACCCAACCCTGGGAAAATCTGGCAAATACCGTAGGTTTTTATTATCAAAACAAAGAGAAATTTTGAGTACAAGCTATGGATGCCCGACTAGCAATCCAATCAGAAATAAACCGACCAAAAAATATTTTTGAGGCAAATATCTCAACACCATGCCTCGATCCAACTTCGACAACTAGAAAAACTAGCTAGTTGTACAACCTCTACGTGAGCTCGTGCGCGTTCGCGCAGGGCACCAACTCGCTAAGCCCCAAAATTTCTCCAAAAAATGACATCCCGGATGACCATTCTCAAAGGAATTATTCTGGCCTCTTCGGAGAATTTCCAAACCAACTCCAACGGTAAATCACCCTTCGCTTAAGCAAAATCAATCTCCCTCTAAATTTATTTGTGTTGGCTCGCATAGCTTGTCCTGGGAACATGACCCTTCTTCTACCGAACTCGTAACTAGAAGACTTGCTCCGTACCTGTATTACCCCTCTACTCCTCTCTATCTCTGCTTCCCTTCTCTCGGCTCAAACTCTTCCGAAAGAATGTTTCCGCTCTCTAGAAAAATCGACCGTCAAGGAAATCGATCTCAAGTGTGTTCCTCTTCATCTACCCATTGACTTCTTATAATCTCATTATGCTACTCAACAGCCTAAGATTAAATCTTAATGAATGATCGATATTATTTCCTAGTTGATCCATGTGATTTTTTAGAGAAATCCCACCTTCTCAATTAATTATTGTTAATCACTATTTTCCCTAATTTAGACTTAGGAAAAATTTAATTATCGATTAAATCACTTAGGTGGATTTTTGTGAATTTTTTTCACGTTATGGAGTAATAGTGTTTCTTAGCCTCTCGACAATTGTCAATACTAGAACACCATTTGTCAACCATAAAACCTAACACTCCCTCTTAGTGAGGAAGGTTTTCAGAGTTGAGTTGGTCCAACACCTTATCTCCCCGCATTATCTCCATAAACACTACCGATATATGGCCACCGTGATTCTCGCCACTACCCACCAACCAGTAACCATGATGTCGTATCCATGTTGTTGATGACACTATTATACAAAATGGCCAACTATGACTCTCCTCTCAACAATTGTTGTCAAGCATCGCAACCGAGAAGAATCAAATTCCGAATCAACCGTGTCTCTATGTTGCATCTATATCTTAAGTATCTAACCTGCTACTAGCGTTTGTAATGTCCACCGAAGAATACAAGCCCCGCTAACTCGCTATCGAGCCTCCTTCTATTTTCAACACTTCTATGCGCCTAACTACAACTAATATGCAACCGTCACCCCCAAAATTTGACCGCATTAATCGGTATCGATCGATCCTACTATCGAATAATGTGGGCCCCTATAGCAAGGTAATGATACATGAGGAGGACAATTTCAATGGACCCCCCGCACACTCTTGTGAAAATTTCGGGACTATGCTCCATATTGCCCCACCTCACTCTTTGGAGGTATAGCTACAAACATGGCGAAGTCTTCCTCCAACCTAGAGGACAATTTTTCTATCCTCGCTATGTTGCCACCGGTCCCGCTTCTCCTAATTTTCCTTCTTCCTTTGGAGGACACCCCAGGGATGTAGTGTCCAAACTCGCTAACAATATTAAGCACTTGACCTTAGATAGGTCCTTCTTTTTATTCTTCTCTTCCCATATCCCCGACCGGGACCTTTTGATGCAAGGGCCGCATTCTCTTCCTCTCCTTCTCACCCCACAACCCCTTACCATCGCTCGCCGATGGAGGTCTTCACAAGTGCTCACCTCATCTCCCCCCTCCTCCTCGCTAGGTCCTAACACATAATGCCCCAACCTCGGGTAGAGTATCTTGTCCCAAAATTCCTTGGACGAAGATCTCCCGCCCTTTGATAACTTTTCAGCGGTCAAACGCACGATCTCTCGTAGTTTAAGGTGCCTTCGCAACTATTGCAAGATGATTTGTATACTTGAAAATACCTCCTCATAATCTTGGAGGAGAATAATATTATGTCGTTATTGGAAATACCCCCTTTCTCCTAGCCTATATAAGGTTATAATACAATTTATAAAAAATTTTAGAGTAATGACGTTATCCCATATTCATAATAAGTTGTCCCCTTCATTTAACTTCACAGGTTACTGCAAATTTTCACTCATTCACGAGGAAAAAGATTGAGTTAACTAAAATTTGACACCCTTGTTCACTTTTGGAAACTCATATGGTGGAATGTGATCTATTTATCCTCATCTTTTAGCAGCACGCATCCTGTGTTTCAACTCTAAAGAGAAAGCGATCAATGCCTTCACCCTTATGCATCCCGATATTTCTTACCTTCTCCTTCAGAACATCTTTCCGCTACTTGAAAGGATTTTTGATATAGTTAAGCAAGAGCATCTACATTTTCTTGGTAGTGTTGTTCCTAAATATATGTGAAACTATATGGTCTTGGACCCATCCACGATCATCTTCTTCGTCTTAGCCTTATATTTCATGTACTCTTTTAATCGATTTTTACCGACCGATACTACCACCACGCTATTCGCAAAGGTCTTCTCGCTACACTATCTAACAGAAGGAAATCCTAACCCTTCCGTATGACATAGTTGGAGGCTCCTTATAACCTATCATGATATCTAAGCCTAGTCGTGGCAATCTCTCCAAACCGTAACAAAAAACTCACTCTTTTTCACTCCCTTTTTGGAGTGGGAAAATCACTACAGTACTCACTATCGACTACAACTAGAAATATGGAATTATGAACTAGAAACCATCCGAGATAAATTCCCTCTATGTGTGTGTGCTTCCTCTTCTGCTTGGACGCATATTTTTCTGATCGCCAACCCGCCGAAAACCCTCCCGCGCACAAACAAGGAATCTTCTCAAATAAAAATATGAGGTACCGCTCCCTCCGCCTATTGGAATCACTCAATCCGGCAAGTCAAAAAAAATTGCAACCCTACACCGAAAAATTGAATCTCCCATCAATTCGCACCACCGGCCAAGTATTGTGCAACCCCGAAAACTCATTTTTTCTCCCCGAACAACCAATTTTCTTCTTCGCTTCTAAGATTCCCATCTAACAAAATCGCCTCCGATACCATGCAAACATTTCACCACTAAATTTTTTATTGCAACAATCGGGAATTAATTCTTTTAATTGTTGATTAATTTAACAATTTATTTCTACGAAACAACAAATTAATCACTGCACTTTTCACAAATAAGAATATTACAGAAGATAAATTGGAAACCGAGAAAATACCTGCACACACAAAAATATAACACCATTATTTTTGGGCAAAAGTCCCTAAAACAACCCAACTCTAAAAAACCAAGGCAAACAACCTAGGGGTTTTTGTGATTAAGCAAAGCAATGATAAATTCTAAGTACAATCTATGGATGCCCAACCTGAACCAATCAACAAAATAAATCAAACAAATATCCGTGGGTCAAATACCTAACGCCATGCCCCATCCATCTCTCTCTAGAAATTGCTCAAACTAGTCAGTCACATAACCTATGCATAGTGCTTGCAGAAAATTTCCTTAACCCCAAGCCACACTGCCAGGGAAATGACGTCCTCGGGCCGACCGTCTCCGGAAGGACTTTGCTTGGCTCCCCGGAGAATTTCGAGACCAATTGCAACTAAATCACCCTTCCCTTCAACAAAATCAATCTCCCTTTGAATTTATCCGTGTTGGCTCGCACAACTTCTTCGCAAATATGACCCTTCTACTATTGAATCTCGAGAATTGGAAGGCTTCTTCGAACTCACTCTCTTTTCCCTCGTCTTTTGCTTTCTCTTTGGCTCAAAACCTTGACAGAATATTGTTTCTCTTTGGAAAAATCAAACTTCCCAAGCAAAACGACCCATATGTTCATCCATCTACCCATCAACTTCTTATAATATCACTCTGTGGAACTCCAATATCCTAGATTAAATATTAATCAATGGTCGAGATTATTTCCCCTAGTCGACGCGTTGTGAGTTTCTAGAGAAATCTCACCTTTCCTCAATTAATTATTGTTAATAATCATTTTCATGTTGTACTTAGGAAAAAATTAATGACCGATTAATTAACTTAATTAAAGCATCAGGATTTTCCGAAACATTTTCTCGTTTATGGAGTCCCCGTGTTTCTTAGCCTCTTAACAAGTGTCGAGACTAGAACATCATTAAATATTACAAAGAATAACACCAATTCGTGGGATGCCATTAACTATTTGACTTAGAGATGAAAAAATATTATAATGAAGGTGTCCATACCTTATATTCCATTTGTAAGGACTCACATAGATTAGGTTTGAGATAGAAGTAAAGAGTCTATATAATGTACCCTCGCATCCCAAATCACCCTAGCTTCATTAATACTAGAGCCCTTACCCCAAACCAAAACCTTTCCATCAACAAAAGCAATTTTATCACCCTATCCTCTAGAAAAGAAATAGAAATCAATTTTTCTTCAAAACTTAGAAATATATAGAATATTTTTGGTATATCCCAATTTTCACTCTATGGTTATTTTCCGTCTCCAAGTTCGATTGAGTGAGAGGATTTTGCTTAGATAAGGTTTGGAGTTGACTACATCATCATGTGTATGGAGTCACCACTATCAATAACACATAAGCATTCTCTATCTCCAAAAGTTTGGATAAAGTAGAGAACACACTTCCATCTATTACTCTTCACAAACTTGGAGATGATCTTCAACATATAATCCTTGATAGATGTAGCAAGATTTATAAGAAACTTAAAACCCTTCTTCAAGACCCTTGTCATAGTGTGATCTTCAATATCCTCCTTGAACCTTAGCTCGATCCCATGTTGGAAAACTGGAGACTTGTAGATTATAATTTATTTTCCTTATCTTGATAATTACTTGTTATGCTATTTTGGTCGTTAATTACTTCTTTCATTATGTTCATCAATAAATTACCAAAAAAAAATGAAGATCACAAAGAGACATAGTACACAAGATATAGGATCTAAGCTAAGGAAAACCCCTCCAAGGGGAAAACCCAAGAAAATGCTTCTCTTATTTTATAAAATCTGCTTACAAAGAGGCTTCCAATACCCAAAGACCAAAGCTAACAACCCCTCCAAGCCCCAAGTTAGCCCCCCACCAAGATCTCCATAACTTCAAGACTACAACTTTGCTACTCAACTCCGAAAACCCTACAAATGCTTCACACATATTCGGCCCCGCAAATTCGACCTCCCGCAATCGGGAACCTTCACTTCTGAAAACTTCACAAACCCTAGAAGCGAGACAACAAATATTATCTTCAAAATTTGACTTTTATCCTCTTCTCTTCGTCCTCCTGGCTTTCTCACCTTTCACTATTGCGTATTGAACGTGTGCTTGATGAGTGTCCAAATGGGACAATATTCTCTCGTTTATATAACCTTTCTTAAGGTTCGTATTACCCTCTTTAGGCCAGCTTGATCTACTCCTTGGGCTGACTTGGTCTTGGGCTTATGAGTGGATTTTCGATGTAACAAATATTTTCCTTTATTACAAAGAGTCCAAATGGGACTATGACACATGAAAAAACTTATTATTTATCCTATAAAGACCTAGAAAACCTAAAAGCACGAAGAACATGCTTTTGACTCAAACTTGAGCATGAAACCCATACTCCAATAATAAAATATAATTTCTTTCTCTTTCTTTATAAAGAATATACAATGTCATGATTACAATTAGGTCATTATGAAGATTGGACATAGTTACACCAACACTCGTGAGTCCCCAACAAATGTAACACTCATATGTGAACTTGAAACTTCCCCGTCTTAGTGTCTTGGTTGTAATATCATTTATGAGGAAGAAAAAAATCAAATAAGCTCAACAAGACACTAAATTAAAAAGGTAACATATTCATAGTAACACAATCACGCCAAATAATATAGAATAGAGACAAGAGAGCGATCTTTCAGGACTTGGATATTTCTATTAAAGAAAATATAAGACACACGAAGAAGCTTTTATGTATAATATATAAAAACACAATATAACAAGAAACATAGTTAAATTATTATATAGCTAAGATAAATATATAAAAAACAACTAACAATATATATATATATATATATATATATATATATATATATATATATATATATATTGATGCTAGGCCACATGTTAAATGGAAAAACAATGTTTCCAACAATGAGATGTTTCCTTTTACCAGGATTATGCAAGACTCGATGGAGTTTGTATGTCCTATGGGATAATGTAAACCCCATAGTTTGTGACCACCCATAACCCCCTTCCCCATTAAATTCTGAACCCAAAACCTGATGGGGAATAAACCCCTACACATAAACCAATTGGTCTACATCTCATGGATATATATAACTATGAAATATATTATGTAAATAACTTATAAGTAATTAATATATCATATATTATATTATTTAACAATAAATATAACTAATCTAATTAACAAATATATTATTTATAACAAAAAATATATATAATAATCACAATTACAATATAATCATGAATATGTTGGTGTCACAAAAAATACCGGGAGTTAAAGGCCCCAATGAAAAGTGCTCTATTTTTTTGGCGTGTTCTAAAGATCAAGTATTCACTTGAGATAGGCTCTGCAAGGAGAGGCTTTGAGGGTCCCAATTTTTTGTTGTTTATGCCATAATGTAGCTAAAAACTATCCCCATTCTTGTCTTTTTCTTGCTCTTTAAAACATAGGTTTGGGATCTCATTGGAGGTGCAATTAAATATGCAACACCTATGAGTAAAAAAAAAATTAGAGGACTAAAAATATTACTTTGATATTCACAACCTTAAGAAGTTTGAATCCCTACTTATTGTTGTTGTATGGGGCATGGATAGCATGAAGCAAAAGTTTATTCGATGACAAAATTACCCCTCTAAAGGAAGGTCACCCCACAAGTAATTGCACTCCTTAAATGCATACAAGGGTAAGGTCCAAATCACCCCCTAATCGGGTGCCATCCGGCAGGGGATGAACCGTACGTGACAAAGGCGGAAGGGCATGTGGTGAAGGAGGACGGGTACGTGGCTCCCACATGCACCGAAGGAGGAACACAAGCCGCCGAGGAATAGGAGAGGACACATACCATAACCGAACATTATGAAATTCATAACTTCACATGCGAAACATCTCGGTGAGCCAGGGCCTGGGATGTCGTAGGAGGTTGGGGAAAGAGCCGCCGGCTTTATTGAGGCAAAGTTAATAGCAACCAATGGATTATTCTCGTGACATTATTTCTCCCGCAAGTTAGAGGTTTTGGAATGCTAGTTCTCGGCGCGCGCAACCCTCGCGGTGACTTGCGTACGATGCCGGTGGCCTCGCATTTCCATGTTGGTATGTACCCAATTCACCTTTCACCACTACAATGAAAAGGGTATATGAGTATCACCGCATGCATCGGAACACATACAAATTTTCTCTCGGATTATATCTTTCTCCGTTCTGTCATATTGTCTCGTAACTCGTATTGTTAAATTTCGATTTAGCTTGAGTTCGAGGAATTTAAATCATAACAAGTGGGATTGAGGTATCGTAGGAACCTTTGAAAGGTAAATGAACATGTGTCACACCACCAATATGTGCGCCTCAAGAATTGAGAAGGAAATCCAATCCATGCACCAACCAGATATGCTCGGTTCGAGTGTCAAAGATCCAACTCATGTGGAGTCGTATGATGATTAGCCGCTTTTTGGTTATGATAGAAAATAGTTTTTGTTTATGTTATGTAAATGTTAGCAAGTTTAAACACCGATATAAGTTACTTAAGGACAATTCGAAGTAGACTCAAAGAATTATATGTTCCGGATGGCGTTAAATGCACTCGTACAACCAATGACTCGGTTTCGTATAGCAAAAGGAGGCCTAATATTTGTAATTACTAAACTTGTTTTTCTTCTATATAAATAGAAAAATAGAAAAGGACCTACTAAGCTTACAAAAAAAGGGGTAAGGTCCAAATTAACAGTGATATCATGGGGCCTTTTCGAAAGTGATAGGCTTGGAGAATGTACTTCTTTGTGGTGTGGTTTCATTCTCCACTTCTCAAAAAATCACTTCATTATAGGAACAAATTTGGGTAGCAAAAACTCAAATAATATCAACGAATTTAGTGCCCTTTTGCGATGTTTAAAAATGTGTTGTTGAAAGGAATATAAAATAAATTTGGGTCTTTGGAAATTCGAAATTGGTTATTCATTAGATGCAGGACAAAATTTTAGAATAGCAATAAGGGTCTTCAAATTTCACCAATCAAAAAATTAATTGTGATGCAATCGAATTTTCTTTCATTTTCACATATTTTCATAGAGCTGAATATGCAAGTATATGTTATTTTCCGAGGTGCTATTGCCATAGAACTCATACATTTGTGAAGAATACAAGGATGATCAAACGTCTTCTCATCATGAAAGCAAATTCATAGACTCGTGAATTCTTTTTCTAGTTTTTTTCTAAAGACATATCTATGAATTTATATGTCATATCATGTGGTTTCCTAATTTGGGATAATGTGACTTAGAATTTCTAGTTGAGTAGTGTATGAATATTTTGTTCCTCTTAGGAACCATTTTGATGCTACTAAGATATCTTGACTAATCTAAACGTATGCTCATTCTTATAACACCTATGGAATGCACTTTCAACATTATTTGGAAATAAAAGGTATGATTAAATCTCTCTCTCTCTCTCTCTCTCTCTCTCTATATATATATATATATATATATATATATATATATATATATATATATATATAACAACTAATCAATATAATAACGCTACATGATGCACTAATTAATATAATAACTTTCTAAATGCACAAAAATAAAAAAATTTCATTCTTATTTTTTTTTCTCATCTCATAACTCTATAAGTTAAACTAACTTAGAAACTATCATTAATGAGACAATTTACATTAATCTTCACTAGATTATACCTTTAACTTAATGGGTCATACATGTTTCTATTATTTTAACATTTTCTTTAGGAGGCCCATTTTAGACCCCAAATTTACTTTAATGCTAATGTAGATCTATCTTAACTCCGCATCTATCGAGCACCAATAGGGATCAAATCCATCATGGTGAAAATCTTACTCTAAAAATGGTTTAGATATCAAAGTATTTGATCTTTTCTCGATGCTCAATAGATCCAAAGTTCAAATGAAACTAGTCTAGTGGACACACACAAACTTGATAGATCCAGAGTTAAGATGGTTCTAGTCTAGTGGATGTGCATGTTTCGCATTGAATGTGATCTTATATTTTTTTAGTGGATATGTGTGTTTATGTGTGTGTAATGCACTAACATGTAAATTTTTTATGTGTGTTTCAAGTGTAATGGAACTAATATGTAATTTCTTTTTAGTTATTATTATGATTGCAACTATTATTATTATTGTCACATATGTTACACAAGAACATTCTCCCCATACTAGGATGTAGAGTGCCTCTTAGAGAAACTACCTATCTATCCATTTTATGATGTAGAGTGTTTCTTGGCACAACTACCTATCTAGCCATTTTATGCAGCGTCGTGTTGATTTTGATTGAGTCAATGAAATTCAAAGTTCAAACATAACTCCATGTATATCAAGTAACAAGGTTCTCACCATGGCTTGAGGTTGACAACAAAATCAAATTCACCTCAAGCATGAAATTTTTTCTGATTTTACAATATTTTTATGGCAAATAACCACACTATAAGTTCAATTGGTGGATATATATACACACCAACACAACACATGCATTTGTATTTTCCAATTGTAATGCAATTGACATGCATTATCTTTTAGTTATTATTATTCATTTTTTGTTGTTGTCACACATATATATGTTATGTGACAACATATTCCCCCATAGTGGGTTACAGGGATTGTCTCTTAGCACAACTACCTATTTAGCTATTTAATGCATGTCCTTTGGTTTTAATTTCAATTGAGTCAATGAAACTCAAAGCTCAAACATAAGTCCCTGGTATATGAAGGAACTAGGTCTTCACCCAGCTAGGAAAGTTTGCAGCAAAATCAAATTCACCTTAGGTAGGCACCCTTTTCTGATTTTGTATAGTTTATTTAACGATAAACAATACAATCGTACAAGTTCTGCGGCTTTTTTCCCAATATATTTTGTTCTCATGGTATATTTCATTGTACTTTTCTATTTTGAAAATTAATATTGAGTTGTCCCCATGCCTCAAACATAACTACATGCTTATTAGAAAGCTACACTTTTGCCAAGGCTTGGGAGGTCAGCCTTCAAAAAAATTTCAATCATTAATCTATCCTTAAACCATAGACCCATCAATCTAAAACATAGTTGGTAACATGTTAATTTCCCTGTATATTTCATTTGTCATATCCATTAATAATTTCACTATCTCATTCATTTTTTCTTTTTCAACTATCGATGAAAGTGTAGTTGCTATCATAATGAACTATTTCCCTACTTTAATTATGTGGCATATTTCATATGTTAAAAAATAAATTGATACAAAATATCCAATCCTTTTAAATGCTTCAAAAATCCAATTCAACAAGATTGAAGGAACATATAAGCCCATTCTACAACCATATGGTCTTGTTCTACATGAATTGTGCAATAATATTTGGCATGGCAAATGAATTGCATGTTCTTTCTCTCCACAATAAACCATTTGTCTCTGGAATTCGTTAAAGGAAAAAAAAGCTTTCACGTTGAATTCTCACAACCATGACAAACAACACATATATACTATAGTTTCAATCTTCTTCACCTCCCATACAGAATGCTCCTCGAAACAAGATAATAGTTGTAGCTCCAATCGTCATCTCGTAAAAATATAACTGATTATCAAATCATAACATGATTTTAAATTAAAAATAGACAGACACATAATCCTGGAGTTCTGCATTCAAATGCATTGAACTTGAGGCTGCAGCTTCACCATTTCTTGTTTTAGAGCGGACAATTCTGGTTTATCATAGTTGTAAAATGTTTTACAGTGGTCACATGAAACGAGCATGCTTTGGACTTCAGCTGCCAGGAAAGCCTAAAAACCGTTCATTGATTGAACAACTGCCATAGGAATTGATAGTGGGTAAGAGAGGAGTGACCCTAGATTCATGTGTAGTATAGTTTCTTCTAGAGTTTCAAGGCGAGCACAAAAAAATAACTCTCTCTGCAAGTGCTTCAGCTAATTCACTTTTATGATTATCCATCAATGCTTCATTCACAACAAGTGGCTGAGTTTCAAAAATACTGCCTGAACCTGCACAATTTTAAAAATATTTTACAACAGTTATTGCAATGTCAAAAACTAATGGCTTTATACAATAGAACTGAGATATGTAATCACTTCAAAACTTCTAAAATATCAGTTTACCTGCATTACTAATCACCAAGCCTGCAGATCTCAAATACCTAGCAATATGTGGCAAGTTAAGTAATCAACTTCCAGGCCTCCATCTTCCCTTGGAGACTGCACATATAGATTAAGTCCAAAAGATATCAGCAAGATACACCATCAACATTAGAATACAGTTTCCAACTAAATGAATTCAAAAGAACAGGCACACTAGGTCTAAAGGCATAACAACTGGCAAGACCAATCAACATAGAGTACTGCCTCCAACGAAACTGTTCAAAAGAACAGGCACCGCTGGTTTAAAGGCATAACAACTAGCAAGACATTAGAAGGCAATTTTACAAGTCAAAAATCTCACATTATGTATTGAATTGGACTAAAAGAGATGATATGATGGTGCAAACACAGATTTCGACAATTTGATTGCCTCACATTCATTCACGGGACATTAATATTTATTCTTCAATAAAGCGACTTGATCAATGCAATATACCATTTATGAGGAAGACCATGCTTGACAGTGATACAATAGGTCAAGTTATTTTAAAAATCATGCAACTATAAAATTATCTAACAAGATATAATTACAATGGGAAAATGATATTCCAATCTGAGATACCTGAAGGAACTTTAACACGTGACTTAGTTCCTTAGTTTACAAACTACTACTTGATGCTCAAATATAGTGCACAGTTCTATTTTCCGCTAAAAACAACCAAAGTAGAACAAATGCTTTATGTGAATGCGCAGTCCCTATACACACAATAAAATTACACCAGTTAACTAAGATAACCGCAGCCTCTACGGCACGGGGGAACAAATTTATTTGTGGAACTTCATCAAACAAAATATTCATACATCACCAGTTTCCTCAGCATTGTGTTGCCCCAAAAATTGAATTAATGCAGACAATAAATGCTCATAATGTAGTAGTAATCTTCACCAGAAAATATTACCGAGACTTGATGAAGCTTAGAAAACATCTCTTTTTTTCCAATTTAGCCATATGGTGGCAGCAATCCCACTTTCCCTGATAGGCCAAGCACTCAAATGACTTACGGCATATTTATCCAAATTTCAAAGTGGCATATGCAACATCACTTTGGGATCTGATTCAGAGGTAATTGTTAATGGCAGAAAGTGATAAATAATATGTGCTCGATGTCAAGGGAGACTCTGCTACTTTTTTGCTGATGTGAAACACCCCTTGCAAAGCATCTTAAATAGCATTTAAATATAGAAGAATCACATTACACTTTGAGAAACCTGGGTATATGAATGGTAGCGCCATTGAGACATACTGGGCACAATACTAAATATCAAGAATCAAGGAGAAAAATTCCATTGGCATAATTTGAAAAACTTTATCTAGACCTGTTAAACCCAAGATTGTTATGGCAACAAAGATATTCAGGAAATACGACAATGATTGTAATTTTTCATCGTAAAATTGCCAATTGTCTCATTTTTCACTCAGAATTGGTTGCTTGTTCAGAGTACGCTCAAGGAGCAGAACCTCCCCACTCTTAGAGGAGGCATGGAAGTTTTGACAAGATCCAGCGAAATATTTAACCATAACATATAAAGAAGATTTCATTGACTAAACTCCAGTGCAGATTCTTGCAGAGGACAGAAATGATCCACTATAAAGAACCATTAATCTGTAAAGTCGTAAGATTGATAGTAATACTGAATTGAATAGTTAATTCATTGCATATGAAATTAATGCAATGTCACCAGAATTAATAAAGCTAATAATATCTTTAATAAAATTCAGAGATAATTACTTAAAAAGACATGAATGCACTCCTCCTAGGGCAGGAACACATCAACCTTATCTAATTTATGGAGGCAAGTTTACGCAACACCCATATCAAACAATTGCCAAAGTTAATAACAATTCAAGGTGGTTTGTACAAAAATCCCAAGATAGGGTACTTATATTGAGTTGGTGCTAATGTATCAACACGAAATGGTACTTGCAATATGCAAGAATTTATCAGTATTCACTCCGTCTATCACCAGGGCAATTCACCAGTATAAATTTTAATTTAACTTATATTCTTTTCTTTATGTCTATAAATCAACTACGTTGTTCACATGGACTTTGCATTTAAACAAAGTAATCAATGGAAGAAAATTGATAATCACACATACGTAGGCACACAAGATTTACCTTGGTGAAACCTAATGAGGGAAAACTCCAGCTACAAATAGCTTTGCTAGCTCTTTATTCTCAAGGAGGAATTTAAAAAATTACAGAGTCTAGAATGAGCTTCTATTCCTGTGTTTGATACTTCAACAATCAGTAGAGTGAGTCTTTGCTTTAGTTCAACGATCATAGAATGAGTTTTCCTTTGTTTTGGTTCAATCATATCATCAATAATGCTTTGAAAACAGTCAATCAAGATGAATTTCTCCTCAAACCTTAATCAAGAATCTATGAACCCAAGATCCTATTGATTTTTCTAGTGCACTTAGTGTTAGCACAATATTTCTGAAATTCTGATAACTACTTTTGATGTAGATATTAATTTATCTTGTATCTTATTTGAATATATCATTCAAAGGATTATAATTAGAAATCAGCAGAAAAAAATAGATATCACAATTCACAAAAAGAGAGACAAGATTTGCCCTCGGAAAACCTTACGCGTGAAAACCCAATGCCCTTTTCAATAGAGTAATTTCTTTTTGTTCAATAAGAGACACCCAGGGTCCTGTACCTCCACACAAACCTAGTTTTCTCCTCCAAGTCAAGCTTTCACCCAAATTGATGATGTACCTCTGCTTCTACCTTTCCTAATCCAGAAATTTCGCTTCCCCAACCACCGTCCAAAGAGCTCAGAATTTCCGCCCCAAAACTCGTTCATGAATACGTAAAAGTTTGGCCCTTAAACAAGGCGAATCACAGAGAGACTTCCATCCCCGTGTGCAACTGATGAGAGGAGAGAGAAACAAGGACTCTTTTTATTTTTCCTTCGTCCTTGGATCTCTTTTCTCTTGCCCAAAAGTTGTCTCTCCTTTGAAAGGAGGAATGTGGGACCCCAACGAGAAGCTCAAGCTTCCTTTATATAGTAGTCCTGTTGTGGGTGAATAGGTTTTGTCCTTGGTCAAGGCTGACTTGACTTGGAAGTGATGATTTTTGTAGCATCAGAAAGTGTTCCAAGTCTCAAAATTTGTAAGGAGGCTTGCACACCAGTATTCCAAAGAACCCAGAAACCGTTTGTGGAAATTCCACTCGGTTTATGTTTTATTAAAATAATTAATTACTTTAACATAGAACCTAAGTCTAAAATTAGGGAAATTAAACAATTAATGGGTATTAATAAAATAGAGTGTGAATCTTCTAGAGAACGAAGATCAAGTCAAGTTTTAATCTTGGCCATTGATTCGTCGATGAGAAGATTATAAAAGTAGGCTTGAGGGTCATTTGGAAAGCAAGCCAGGCACACACTCACTAACCCGAAGGAAGTCGATTCTAAAGGAACAGAACGTACTCGCAGGGAGAGTTGCATGGCAAAGTTGCGCAGGCATGCTGAAGGAGAGGGAGTCAACAGTGAAAAAGGAGAGAGGGATGCATAGGCCCACAAAAGGCAGTGTAGGGTAGCAGCGCAGTGTGCCCACGTAGAGTGATGCAATCCAACGCAGGGACTACGCAGAGAAGAATGCAAAGTGACGAAGAGGGAGATAGTGGGTCTCTCGGTGGAGCAGGAATTCTCCGGTAAGGAACCGGAGAATCTATCTCGGTGTTTTCAAAGAAATATGCCGCCTATTTCTTGTAGAGAATTTCACCTGAAGAACAATATATATACCCTCATCCTGCCACATCGGTTTTCCCCGTTATTGGGTTTTTTGGGGACAATTGTCCAAAATAATTGTGTACATGTGATTGTTTCTTATGCTTATATTTCTTACCTGCTCCTTTCTCTCGCATATACATAAGTGAATGCCGCAGTAGTATTTATTTCGAAATTTACTAGAAGAATTCTCGTAAATAACTTATTGAAATAATAAGTAGGGAGAAATAAATCTATCATCAACATAAATATTTTTTGATTGAAATTTTTAAATGGTATCGCAGCGTAGATGAGTAATGGGTGGAGTAGAGAACTAGCGATTGAACGAAATCAAACGTTGTTGCGTAGCCCCAAGGGTTCACAACTTCCAAAGAAGAAGGAAACATGGAAGAACGGATGGATCACGATGTTTCGTTTCCGCACCGAGATTGGAAGAAGAATTTGCTCGTGTGTCAAGCTTTGCTTCTCCCGAGATCTCGGCACAATGACAAGGCTTCGTCACATGATCGGGAGGTGAGAATGTTTCTCAAACTACCAAGAAGAGCAGATGAACTTTAAAATCACCATGGGCAATAAAGAAAAATGTACCCCTATTGGAAGAGGTACCATAGTATTTCAAACAGAAGATGGTAATAAGCTTCGGGTCACTAACGTACTGCATGTGCTTGGTTTGGGGATGAACTTACTCTCGGTGTCACAACTTCAAAACAAAGGCTATGACGTTTACTTCATTGGAAATAGAGTATATAACAAACACCCAAGTTGGAATAACAGCACAAATCGTAGCCGGGGAGAATAAACTCTACGAGCTATAGCTCGACCTCGTGCCACTAATAGGAAACACCGATGGTACGACATGAATGAGCTATGGCACAGGAGAATGGGGCACTTGCATCATGGGGTGTTAAGGATTTCAAGAAGATCGTCATGAAAGTTCCGCAATCGAGCACCAAGTGAGACGATGTCTCAAGAGGGTGTGTATTAGGAAAGCATGCCAAGGCAACAGACTACATAGAAGCAACAATAGGGCTAAGAGTGTGTTGAGCTTATTACACCACACATCTCAAGGATCAATTTCCACTAGAGTTCTTAGTGGTGCCGAATATTTCGCCACCTTCAATGATGACCAAGGACGTAAGTCTTTGGCCGATTCAAGGAATTTAAAGCTCGGTAGAGAACCGACAGAAAGCGATCAAGATATTGCAATCGTACAATGGTGGGAGAATACCCGACAAAAATCCCGCGTAGTTCGCGTGCGGGAAGGCATCATAAGAGTGGACAGTCTCAGAGCACCTGGTGAGTTATAATGGTATTGCGAAGAGTTGGAAGAATAGAACTATTGGTCGAAGTTGCAAGGGCAATGTCAGATGATTACAATGCCCAAATTCTCGTGGGTTGCTTGGTAATACATTTGTTTACTTACGGCATCAAGATTTCGTACAATGCATTGGGTAAGATCACTCCGTAAAAATGTCTTCACCAGAAGCCAAGCTTGGCAAGGAGTCACTTTAGGATCTTTGCTAAAGGCGACATATTGGCGTCCGAAGAGAAGAGGAAGAAGTCGTATAAGACCGGCACAAAAGGGATATCTCGGTGGGATATAGTGAGAACGCAAAGAAGCCGTCCATACACATTCCCAAGAGCAGGAAGATTATGATACGGTGGGATGTGAAATTCATGGAGGAGAGGGCCTTCGTAAAACTCGTAGATGCCTTCTGCTACGTTAGCTGAGGTGTATCCGTTGGTCTAGCCACAACGTACTCGGCAGGGGCACATGAGTACCTCTCCAAGGCATGGGGATCCAAGGGTATCCCTCGAGGACTCGTTAAAGGGGAGCAGGGGTCCACCCACTACCAGTGGTAAAAGAGGGTTGGTAGCTACGGCATCAATTTTTGACCTCCTTAAAGACAATTATGGCATGTTTGAAGCATCTAGGACTCCATAAGCCCAAAGGAGAAGAAACTTGTCCAAACCATTTCGTGATCAAATCCATATTTCTCCATATTTTCTTCTCCCAAAGTTCCGCCCTCCTCTTCGACAACCTAGCATAAGGCATAGAGCGAAATTTCTAGAGTCCGAAAGGTGGATTCTAGGATCATAAACTTCAAGCATAGGGTCTTTGCGACAAGTCCTCAAAGTTCGACAAGCATCCCTGTTTTCATCCATAAACCTCTCTGCCGCAGGTGTGCCCCAGAAGGGAACCCTAGTTTGCATTTTCTTGACTCTGAGGACTTCTCGAGGGTCGTATGAGGTTATTATTCATTGGAATAAATCATGAAGGTCTTTCTTCTCCTTGTCTTCGATCTCTTGGGAGTACCTTTAACCACGATAATCACAAAACTCTAAATTTCATGAAAATTTATTCCTGTGTAGGTCTCTAAAGGAGCGAAAACCCTTTGAAGTGCCATAATTATTACATACAACTCTTAAGAAGTCCTACCTCATCACCTAGTACCTAAAACCCTACAACATCAATCAAAGGTAATTGTTGATCTATCGACTCCTCCCATTGGTGAAAGCTCTATAAAGAGCAGGGGACACTGACTGTGGTGACAGTGGGACATTGTCCCATTGTTATCACTTAGTCTATCTCTTTGACCCCTAGGATTTCCCTCCTTAGGTCCTTCTATATTTTGTGGTAACACAACCTACAGCATAAAAGTAAATGACTTGCCACATAGGAGGCGATAACAATAGCAAACCTCAATGAAGGTAGAGAAGCGAGTGAAAGTGAAAAGAGGAGAAGGAAGGATATGCGAATATAGGGATGAATGAGCGGAGGAAAGATAGATCAAAGTTCTCGAAGCCAAGACCAAAATCCTCGAATAAACTACGCAAGAGGGGCCAACAATAGAGACTAACAACCTAAGCCAAGAAGTAGGAGGTGGAAACACTAGTTGAGATAGCAAATGAAAGAAGTGAGAATTGACAACTATGGGACCACAAATAGTGAAGGAAAGAAGAAAAAAATTGACAATGCTATTGTTGAACTCGGGGAATGCACAGAAAAGTGGGAAGCAGCATTGAGCAATGGTCAAGATGTTATCCCATAGTTGCGGTCTAGAGGGATGTGATTTACCAGGGACCAAAGTCCCTAATAGGAAAAGGAGAGAAGGGTGATTGGTCCCATCTAAGGAGAAGACATCTCGTGTCGGGCCCTACCCGAGAAGATGACTCAGAGAGACCCATTAGTGGTGATATAACCCCAGACAAGGGAAAACAAAAGAAACAGAGTGAGAGTATATAGGAAGAGGTCTTCCAAGTTGATTAGAAGTAAATAAGTATAAAGGAGAAAGGGTTCATGAGTAAAAGTATCAATTCTAAAAGTACACTCTTGGAGAAACCTCAATATATGAGGCCTGGGATTCTCTCACAATGTTCCCTCCCATAAACAGAAAGCATCACTCAACTTGGTGAGCATATTAATTATGGAAACCTTATGAAGCTAGTATAATCCACAAGCCACTAGAGAAAGCTTAGTACTAGAAGGAAAGGATTTCATTAAGCATTTAATGGGTAAGTACAAGAGAAGTTGAAGAGTATGGGAAAGAAGGCATCATACAACATTTTATCTCCTATGATGATATGAGAGCATCAAGAAGTGGATCTACTATGGACCGATGATTTATGGGAGCACTTGTTGAGTAGCCCTATAAAGATGATCACTTCTTTTTCCCTCACTTTTCCATTATCTCAATGCACTTTTGGTCCCCAATCAACCATATCGCTATGTATGAACACCGCTTTGGCCATGGCCATCATTCTTCATGGAAGTCTCACTGTTTGCGATGCATTTAGGCTCCCTGAGGTAGTGTCTCACATGTTCCAAAAAAGTGAAATGATCTCTTGCGACCTCCAAGTCAAGATTTATCAACCCCAAGTCAAGGAACTCTTAATGCCCCCTCTAAAGTCAAGGAACTCTTAATGCCCCCTCTAAAGTCCCTTTTCCATCTTTGAGGTACCTTCAATGGGGCAACTTCTCCTTTTGGGGTAGGCATGAGTTTAAAAGAGGTAACATGGTAAATGCGTTGAGTAAGCAAGACAAAGCAAGTCAAGGATACATCATGGACCAAGGAAAACTCATGTTCAACAAAGTTCAAGCCTTAAATCACACAAAAAGCAAGCAAATGGACCAAGAAAAAGGAGTGTCGGCTCCACCCTTCTACCCATTGGATCATGTAAATTTCAATTTGGAGGAATGTTGAGGCAAAAGAGAAGGCCATTCAGGTCTCCAAGTAATCCAAGGGGCATTTCCTAAATCAAAATCAAGCAAGGAGGAGCCTAAAAGTATGGTTTCAACTTCGAATCATCTTTGGACCAAGCAAAGGGAAGTCGCCCACATTATACTAGCCATTGTAAAGGTGAACATCCTCATTCACAACGTTGTGCGTACAAATGGAATTTTTGTCTTCCTAATAACTCAAGTTAATTTTTCAAGGAATGTCAAGCCATTCCTTCATGGAACATTGTACCCGTTACACACCGAAAGAGGGTGATCCCATACGAGAATTTTTCTCCTATCATTTGTCTTCGCCCAACAAATTTCTGATGTACCACCATTTTAGACGATGTATTGTGCCATTTGATCTTCGCTCCCCGAGCCAATCATAGTCCCCTCAATCATCTCGTCGAGAGGTATATTTGAAGGTGTCAACCATTGATCCAAACCCAAATATATGTTTTTCTAAATGTGCAATCGAGTGCTTATGCTTGTTTTTTCTTGGGCACAATGGCCAAAAATTATTGGGTGACTTGGAAGGAGGACATGTTTTGACTTCCGGTTTTGTTCCCTCACCTTAAATGAGGGGTTAATACTCAATCATAGTTGCGTGGGATCTCCCCTATTGTCATATAGTCAGAAGGGTACTACTAGGGAAACCTCAATTTCGGTAGCACTAACATGTTTTCCATTTCACATTTTTTACTCCTCCGTGCATTACAAGCCCTATCTAATTATCTTCCCTCTATGGGTCCACAAGGCACTAGAAAATGTTTCTACAGGCCAATGTAGCCAAAAAAGAAGTTAAAAGCATATCATGGTCACAAGCAAGAAAATAAAAAGGAATTAAAATGAAAAATATGGTTGGGACATTATATGAGTGCATGGGAAAAATCCAAACATGAGCTCTTACCTTCATTAGGGCCACTGCTCTCAGAGCCCCCATGAGTGCCACCACATCATCAAGGAACCCATGCACGTCCCAACCCTTGTATGCCATGAACCCGCCCCACCTTAAGCGAGTAATAACTACTTACATTACACACAACACGCTCTCATCTTCTAGAGCCCCAACCAATAATACAAAGACAAAATCAATGAAAAGTCAAAAGGAAAATGAAAAAGGGTGGAAAAAAAAGGTCTAGGTAACTCATGTATCCACGATTGCTCCCCCTACCTTTATACACCCAAATATGGACACCACTCATCATTACCATCCTTGGAAACCATGGCATTTGGATTTGAGAACCCCCGTGACCCTATCCATCTCATCATTATTCACATGACTCATATCAATTCAAGGCCGTACCTTTGGACCCATATTTCCCCCTAGGGCTCCGGGAACACCCAATAGGGTTGTTTATTAGCCACTCCTACATAGAGAGGTAACAATATTACATGGTTAAAGCCCAAAATTTAGAAGGAAGCCCATTATGAAGTCTCATTTCGTGCCTCTGATTACTGTGTTTGGTTCCCTTTGGATGCACTAATGAATTATTGTACATGATGTACAGGAAGCGACTGGATCTTATATATAATTGGAAGGTGGTTTCATCATGGGTTGGGAAATACAACTAGGCTCAAGCCCACCGCAGGACCATATTCACATTTATAGGGGATGCATTGAGATCTAGACTCCATCATGTGTTTGAGCATCGTTTCATGCCATGGGCATTCTCATCACCTTTCAAAGAGATATTGTTTTTTTCCCACATTATTTGTGAGATGACGCACTTGGACCATCATGACCAACCGCCTTAGCATGACTGCCATGGGGCCCTGATACATGCCCAAGAGGAGCTTTATCTCACCTTTGAGACTTAAGAGGGAAGGAAAGATCATCATAGCCCTCATTTGTAGTAGCTTCAACAAGCCTATCTTTCATCAGAGACCCTATGAGACCGCATTTCGCCCAAACCCACTATGGGGCACCACATGATGACTTGCATGGAAAACTAGAGGCAATCCCCTAATTCATATTTATTGGAGCCCTCTCTCTCTCATCATGGCACTTAGAGGACTCAACGTGACCCTCCAAAATCCCTACATCATCATGATTTCATCAACTCGGCTTCCATATGGATGGATTTTTTTCATAACTTGTGATAGCTACTTGGTTGGCTTGTGACCAAGACTTGCTTCTAGCAAATTATTTTACACCTGAAGGCTCATTAGGCTAATTCAATTTAGAGAGACTTTATATAAATAGAATTTAGTCTCATTTGTGGAGGTCATTAGGCTAATTCAATTTAGAGAGACTCATACATATGTATGAGTCTCATTTGTGAGATCTCATCATCATCACTTGGGATTTTTTTTCTCTCTTAGGAAATTCGTATTTTTTCTCTTTGGAGTATTAGGAGATTTTGGGTGCACCGTGATATTTGGAGCTAATTTTTTTATCTTGTCTGGAGCTACCTCTTGAATATGGATGGATATAATGCATCACTACTTTGTATGTTTCGTCGATGAAATATTTCTTTGCAAATTGTCTAATGTATGTAATCGCTAAATTCAGAGTAAATGTTATTGTACCCTAATTTTGTTAAAGATCATTTTGAAAGTTATTTGGTTGGCTCTTACATATGTTTTTCTACAAAGGAAAAATTGTGAATTTTCATTAATAGATAAGTTACATGTTACATTTGCTAGTAGAAAACTACCAAAAACTATCTCACAAAGTATAAACCGTATATAGCGCGAAGCTTCCGGCTATCAAAATACATATAATAATGCCGCCTGTACAAACATAAATGTCTCCGCATATAACATCACCCGTAAGTCTTGCGTGCATAACTTAACGTGATAATAGACAAGAAATAAATAATAGCCAATACATAATCCATGGGAGATAAAGAGAAACAAAATAACCTCCCAAATAGGTTGTTCTATCCAACAAATTTCCGATCCGGTGCCCCATCCATAAAAGCCTATGAAAACCCGTACACTTGTTCGCCAATCAAGCCTCGTACTGTGCTATGTATCCCAAATTAGCTCCGAGGCTTCTTTGGATAGCTTATCAACCACTTGGTTCCCAGACCGTAAATGTGAGCCACGAGATGGAGTCAACAATAACTCGATGATGAACCTCAACAGCGTTGGCAAAATGGGCCAGGTGCGTGTGACAAAGTGCAAGATTACGAGAACCGCCGATCACAAGAAGAGAGTCTCCAAATATTTGAATGGAATTGCAATGTTTCTTTCACGCAAAGAGCAAGAGAAGTCTAAGGCTTTGAAGTTCAAGAAAGTTGTTCGATCCGTGCCCAAACCCATCCTTATTTGATAATGGTGATGATCATTAATACATATGGCACCCCCCCCACACCCTGGGATTTTCCGCTCCATCAAAATAGGCCCAAGGTCGGCTTCAACAATCAATCTGTGGATAACCATCTTAGTGGTTCCCTAGTGTTTGTTAAGCAGTAGGAGTGTTATAGAAAGCAAGACCATCACAAATGCGACCCTCGCTTATCGGTTGGCCATTGAAAATGAATTTGTTGGCACCAATCCATACTTCTGCCAATGATCAGTCGGGAGGTTCCGAATTTTCGTGATATTGGCGTATAGTTGCCACCAAGATGTCCAGGTTTCTAGTATTGTGTCCCTCGTCAAGGATGTTGGCATCCCAAACTCAAGTCATAACAAAGGCTCATATATCCAAAATAATATCATAGCTACAGAAAAGGCAGATGGGTTCTCACCGTTCGTCGTGCAATAAAGAAGCACTGAGGGCCCATGGATGGCACGATCATGGAGAAAATCCATGGTGGGATGCAATGATTTAAGACACCAAAATAAGATTTTGTGTTTATGTGTGAGCTTTTAGTTTCCAAATGCATCGCCACCACCAGGCTATATGAGGTGGTTCTTGTGTTCTATAAGTGATGGTGTAACCAAGCTTTTGGGTGTGTACCGGCCCTTCGATGAGCAAGCCCATATCAACCCATCTTCCGTTCCGTGAGCCGGTGTTTGTAGCTTTTTATGCCCAAATGTACTGTTCCAGCTCGTAAGACCATCCCGTGGGATGTCAAGGCGACTCGTTGCTCACCAACATTGTCCCCTCGCTAGGTAGTGTGAACTCTGATTCGCTATCCGAGCAAGAAAGGCGGGGCGCCTCCGTGTGCCAAATGCTCCAATAGGATCGTGTAACAAGTGGTATTCACCACTACTGCACCAAGAGTCGGGCGCACTAACATGAATAGATTCCTTCGCATCCGATCCGCCACGATAGTCCCTTCCGAATAATATGAGCCACTTTTGTAATCACTTTACATATGATGGATAATTCCAGTTCGCCCACCCCGTCCCCGATCCAATCAAGGGTACTTCTCGGGAGGGGTTACTTGCGACTATAACCTCCTTCCGTGACTATTCTGCTGATTAAATGCCAACACATTTTGGCAGCCATAGCATTAGAGAAGAGCCGGAGATCTTTGACCCCCCAGCCCACCCCACCGGCCAGAATGTTGACGCATCCCAAGCAACCAGCAAATGTTATCCTTTTCCTTGTTGCGCCATAAGAAATGTTCCGATATGCACCAAAATTCTGGTTTGTAACACGAATCGCAGTTGCCGGTGGTCATTCAGTAGACCCGGAATGGCTCGAGAACTCCATTTAATGAGGACTAAGCGGCCACCGGAAAGCTACTCATTATACCAAACATTGATTCTACGTTCAACTTTGCCAGGAGCGTCTCAATCTTTGATTTGGTAGTTGATTGGTTTGATGAGATACCTCAAGTATTTCACCACCGATATTAATACCGACATATGCAACAGATGCAATGAGTTGCGTCATTCCCAAGCGAACATCCGGTCACGATGATAGAAGACTTGAGGGAATTAGGATCATTCGTGCTCGCAAAAATTTAGAGAAGTATATTAAATTGTACAACATCCCGTTTAGAGCCATCAAGAAAATTAGTACATCATCCACGAATAACAGATGAGTAAGATGTACATGTCATTTACCCGAGACCATGAAAGGTACCCCAAGCCTTTACTTTTGATGGAGAGTAGCAGGATTCTCCATAACCAGGATGAAGGACAAAGGTGATAGAGGACATCCTCGTAATCCTCTACCCGCATGAAAGAAACTCGATGCACATATCGAGGAGGATGTCGAAAGTAGCATGACAAATGCATCCCATAATCCAATGATAAAAGTATAAGGAAAGCTAATTTGTATAAGAATGAGTAGGTAGCTCCCAATTCACCTAATCAAAGGCCTTTGTCAAGTCAATCTCTAGGCATAGGATTTAAGATGCTGTTTGGTTTTAATGGAGTTGAGGGCTTTTTTTGGCAAGTGTCAATTGCTTCGTGGATTTACCCATGACGGAAGAAAATCAAATTGCTCCTGCTATGTGATCGATAAGAATGGCTTAATTTGATTACAATGATTTTGGAGATAATCCCTAGATGCGCTTACGCAGAGAGATTGGTCTATAGTCTTGAAAGCCGATGGATGATCCGATTTGGTAACAAGCGCAATAAAAGTGGAGTTAAATCCATCATAGATTTGACCCCTCACTCGCTGTCTTCTATCATAATCGCAGGTCATTTTCCATCAACTCAAAGAAGTGAATGAAGAACTCAATGGGCCAACCGTTAGCCCGTGACTTTGCCCTTTTTAAACCATTTTCAATACCCCCCTCCACTCGGTGACCGGAGTACTTAGTTCTTCCTCTTGCTCGTGTTCCACAAGTATCCGTTGAAAGATTGAGCAATATGCAAATATCCGGTAGATCAACATGGAGATAAGGTGCTCGTCAAGATTAGTGAAATATTGAGTACCCAAATCATGTAGTTGTGATTGAGTACGAGCCACGAAACCATGCCGATCATGAGTTCCCCAAATTGAATTTTATGTACCCGCGACCGTTTGCATGTTGTTGAAAAAATTTTTACTTTCATCTCCTATCCGAAGCCAACAGTTTCCAAGCCGCCGCCAATCCTCCTCTTTCGTCTCGTGAGCTTTGTCTTATTATTTTCAAGAGCTATAAGGTACTTTAGTGGTGCGTGACCTATATCCGTAAGCTCTGCAGTTATTAAGTTGAGCAATTTTCAGCTCAATTCGCTGAGCCCCCACTCCGTAAACACCGCTCGCAGTGACCAAATTTTACATCTACAAGTACCGCTCGTCCCTAGCAAATGATCATCCGTGTTCGCGGTTGATGCCCAAAGCGTGTACCCACCGCATCTACCATGAGCATCCAATGTAATGAAAGTCCAATTAGGAAGAAAAGAATTAAGTGCTCCGCAACCGACTCCCCCATCTCCCAAAGTTTCTCGTAGGAAAATAAATGTCAATAGGCTTCCGTGCACAAGTTCCTTGCGCGACCCCATTCGGGTCGTCGCTCCCTTGCGCTCATAGGAGAGGCGTATCATGATGTAACCCCAGGATAGGGGTCGCCTTGCTCTAAGAACCCCAGACAAGATGATTGTGTACCAAATTTCTCCACCTCAAGATTGGCTCCGTTTAATAGCTTTTTCTATAGTTGATGGTTTGGACCGGTTTTGTTAGGATGAAATCACCAGGCCAATACCAAAAAGTCCCGTTGAGTAGTATAGCAAGAGATCTCAAATAGTATTTGTGTTTCGAAGTGGATGACTCCCAAGTAGGTGGTTGGATGGCAAGAGATAGGGACAACAAGAGCATGATATATAATGGGGGGTGAAAGATGGCATATGGGCTTTCAGCAATAGAACAACAAATAGGTGGGTGACGCCTTTGTTAACTAGAAGAAACAAAGAAGATAAACAAGGGGAGACGTAATGGATGATAAACATGATGAGATAATTAATGCAAAGAGTTAGGTATAGGAAAGGTACCGGAATATTCGAAAAGTGGTGAGAAGCCGCAGGAGTGGACCAAGGCGTGATCCGGGGCTGCGTAACAAGTAGTAAACTATTGGGTCATTACCAGCCGGGCCGCAAAGAGAAGAGTCCCAAGATCGCCCCGCCGCTCACCCTCCGAGACCCGCAATTGGCCGGAGATAGGTTCTGCTCTGCGGGCGCAGTGGGTTTTCTTATGAATCGTTTGGTGAATCCCATCTTTGGGCATTCCTTATTCAAATGCCCCACTTCATGGTACCGCATCTAAAAGGCACCCCTTCATAACTGGCGCAACTGCTGCCACATCATCCCATCGAAGAGCATGTTGAGATTGTTGTGCGGTGCCATCTCTAGTATCAAGGAAGATCATAATGCGAGCAATCGTCCGTCGCTAGTATCCGTGTAGGACCTATCATGGTCAAGGTAGAGCTCCAAATAGACCCCCGATATTCCAAAGAGCAATATCATTCCGTAATCGAAATGTTAACCCGGCAATCACATTCGTATAGTTCAACGCAAAGATTTTCTTTTATTGGGATCAAAGTTTTAACCCATCGTTTGAGATGAATGTGGTGCATTTCAATGTGCGTATTTCATGAGAGCCCAATCGTATTGTCTCCGTCGTGCAAAGGTGAGAGAAAAACCAACCTTTGTGAGCAAGAATACTTCCGGGAGGGTATCAAGCGAACCTCCCCAACCTCACTTCGGTCCACCGAAGCTTCGAAATTTCGCGCATCGGAATACTTCCGACCTCTCACCTTCCCTACTGGCCACAGTGGCAGCGATATGCCAACCGCCATACCACAATCACGACCAAAGTTCATAATCTTGTTGAACTTATTCTTCGTAGTCTTGTGCTTCGCCTATTTTAGCACTCCCCGCAGCCGATCTTCGCATTATCGGGAGTCCCAGGATGAGGTCGGCCTATCCAATATAGGAGCGTCCTCAGAATGTTTGAGAAAACCCCGTATGCCAGGAGGTACACACTCGCATGCTTGCCAATATTACCCCACATCCCACCCATCAACAGCAGTAACCGCCGATAGGAACAAACCCACCAATATTAAGGTGCCTAGCAGTAAGACTACTGCCCTAATACTTTGTAGCGCATTGTCCTGAAAAGGCTCCGAGGACCCTAAGTCACCGCGCAAAACAAGAGTTTCCGTCCGTGAGAAGTCCCATAAACAATGGTTCGAGAGCGAGGTGTGGCAAAACAAAACTCGATCAAATTCTCCAATGGGTGATGAGCCACCCGCCACATCGTGGTGGTTAGGGCAACAAGCAGTGTTGAGATGGCCCTAATCAGGGCCATGTCATCCATCTTCCTCCACCGCATGGGGATTATTCCCCCAAATGTCCACGCTACCATCGGATCCTCCGTGTAGACCACCTCATCCTCGTAGGCACCATGATCAAAGCAAGTCAATCCTAGAGTCGAGACTCGTTTCAAAGAGCAAGAAAGCAAGGCCCACACCGACACCTGTGTGCAAGAAAAACAAATGGCGCCGTACACCAAGTATGGAATAAACGCTCGATAGTTGAGCCCGCTACCGAATACCTTTAACCACAATAATTCACAAAACCCTAGATCTTGTGCAAGTCAGGTCTCTTATAGGGAGCGAAACTCCTTTTCGAAGTGCCATATTATTAAATCGAGCTTCCTTAAGAAGTCCTACCTCATCACCTAGTACCTCAAACCCTAGAACATCAATTAAAGATGATTTTTTATCTACCGGAACCCTCCCACTCCAGCACCTATAAAGAGTACTAGACACTAGCCGTGGTGATAGTGGGACACTATCCCATTGTTATCACTTAGTTTATCTCTTTGACCCATGGGCTTTCCCTCCTTAAGGCCTACTAAATTGTGGAATCATAACCTACAACATAAAAGTAAAGGCCTTTCCACATACAAGGAGGCGATAACAATAGAAAATCTCAATGAGGTCGAAGCGAGTGAAAGTGAGAAGAGGAGAAGGAAGGAGAGTTGGCAAAGGTAGAGACGAACTAGTGGAGGAAAGAGATATCAAAGTTATCAACAAGATAAAAAAACTAAACCAAATAAGAAGAAGAGTGGGAACAACAATAGACAAAAAACTAAAGGCAAGAACAAGAGGTGGCAACTGTGAGCAAAAAATAGTAAGTGAAAAAAGAAAATTTGACAATCCCGCATCGAAATTAGGAAATGCAATAGATGAGTGGAAGCAAGCATCGGGGCAAATGGTTGGAGCTTCGTGATCCCATACCAAGGGGCCTATACGATGCAACAACCAAGAACAAAGTCCTCAATAGGAAAAGGAGAGGCATGGTTATTGGCCCCATCTAAGGAGAAGCCATCTAGGTTAGGACCTACCCGAGAAGACGACCTAGAGAGACCCATTAGTAGAGATGTAGCCTGGGAAAGGGGCAAGCAAAAAAATAGAGAGAAACCTTATGAGGATAGTATAATCCACAAGCCACTACATAAAGGTTTGTACTAGAAGATAAGGATTTCATTCAACATTCGATGGGCAAGGAAAAGAGAAGAATAGTATGGGAAAGAAAGCATCATGCCACATTCTTATCTCCTCCGTTGATATGCGAGTATCAAAGGAAAAATTTATGAATCCTCTAAATAGAAACCCTATCGCAAAATCCTCCGGTTTACTTTCCTTTGTGTTTTTAAATTAACAAGTTATTTTCAAAAATATTCGTAAAAACATCGAAGCAAACACAATGCAAATTTCACACATACTTACAAACATCAAGTATCGAAGAATAAGCACATTCGAGAAAGGACACGCAAGATTTTTTGGAAAAATGTCCTCAGAAAGACCCAATGCGAAAACTGGTGCGTAGCTTCGAGGGTTTTATTATTATGCGTAATTTTGAATACAATCTAGGGGAAAATTAGTGGTTTACCCAACAAGAGAAAATCACAATAAAGTTTCCATATTCCCACCATAGCAAACCTAATCGTACAATATTAATTTTGCCCGCCTTTGCTTTTCAATGTTAATCGCTAATAAAAGGTGATGAGAGCCATAACCCACACTTAGGAAATAATGACTCCCGAAAGTCACTTAGGAAAATATTAAAGGACACAGCGTGGGCCTGTGGAGAGCCAAGTGACAACAGTGAGAGATGAGGGCAACTTGGGCCCATGACAATGTTAGCAAGGTGGGCAACGTGGACAAGGAGGGACAACTCAGCTTGAGTGGGGCTTCAGGGAGAGCAAGGCTCTCAAGCATAAAAGGGAGAGGAGGCTCACCATTCATTCATTCTATTATGCATCTTATGATTTTTGTATTTTGACATTGAGCATGCTTTTGCCGTCGAGCAAAGTCTCCAAGTGTTGTTTAGCACACGGTGTCTCCGAGTGGAGATCCCAACCTCGGGCCTCTCTCGAGGGACTTCGAGAGCCCACCTGTGAGGAGATCCACCATCATTTATCGTGGTGCTGACATAGTACCTTCACCGAGATCACGTAGTTACTTGGACAATGTAGTCCCTCTCAGGATTACGAAGTTTGTAGAGGAGGCATCATCGTGGAGTGAAGGGACATTAGGATTTTCATTGGAGGTATATTGTGAAGGGATCAACCCTTCACAAATCATCATTTTGCAAAGAGGGAGGAGACCATCACTTGCGTGATTATCAATCGTGTACGCGTACTCACCGGGAGTGCGTTATTTTCCAAGGGAGGTCAAATTTCGGGGTCAGCCATTCCCGGATTCCTTCTTTGGTTTTTCCGGTTAATGGAGGAGAGCTAATTTCCAAAGTTTCACAATTTTCAAGTAGGGGAACAACCCCAAAGAGAACTCCAATCCACAGCAGCAACAAATTCCGTCACAGCAGCAACAACATCCGGAGATTATGCACTTTGCCGTAGCAACCATTCATTGAGGATTTCCGAGTAGTTTTCAGCTTGCCTTGAGCAAGCCAAGGTCCCATCATTCGATCACTTTTGTACCTATTGTTATCTTTTAGTTTATAATAAAATGGCTCGTTTCTCCTTATTTGCGTATTTTTATGATGTCTCTATTTGTTGTAGTTACTTATTTATGTTGCTTTATATTACTATCTATTTTCTATTAAATATTGCTAAGCAGGCTTCAGAGCTCAGACTTGGCTCAACCGTGGCGCAGACCACAGTATGAAACCAACAGGAAAACCATATATCATTTACCAAAGAAGGAAGCACAAGGACCAAGAGTGGAGTCTCAAGACCACTTTTGGTGAAGGGGACTATGTTCCAGTAGTGGACGAAGAGGAAGGAACCAATGGTAGAGGAGAAAGATGAAGGAGAGTTCAGCAAATCCTCCTAAAATCTATGCAGGAGCTTTCAAGGAGGATCGAAGAGATGGGGCAGAAAGCCACTACAGACCAGAGACAAGATGAAACCCCAAGCGGTTTTCACATCAAGAAGGGTTCGTACTTCCCACCAAAGATGAGCAAGCAGCTCGCGCCGCAAGAGGTTAAAGCCACCACCCCCCACGTTTCCACGATGCCCATATTTTAGACTACGAGCATGGGGATTCGGGAGGACCTTAGAGCCAGAGCCGGCCCATATGGGGGATTATTTTGCAAAGGATTACCCAGGCGAGTTTTCGATGAAGCTTCTCACTTTCCATGATTTTTGTCGACCAAGAAGGACATCCAACCTCGCAACCAAATCGTAGGCGGTAGATGTATACGAAGGACGGGAAGGCATATATCAGGCAAGCTTTTCTTGCCAACACTTGATGGGTCCTCAAAATGTTCAACGAAGGCTTGGGTGGAGAAGATTGACATTTATTTCCAAATCAATCAGATGGCGTAGCGAGAGGCCATCACAAGGGCGACCAGGAGAGGCCCATGGTTGGTGGTTCCATGATGGACACGTTGGGTCATCAACAATGACAACAGACAGAGTTTAAACGAACATTGGTGGAGTCGTTTTTACTCAAGGATCTCGGAAGAGCATTTTTTTTTGAGCCGACCAAGCTCACAAACCGAGAACCCGAAACTCATATTTCTCGAGTTCTTGAGGCTTTCGGTGATGGTGCCCGACTTGTCCCCGCCTAGAGGAATTACATGTTTACCGGGACGGTTGCGAACCTCGCCGTGGGCCAGTCGCATCCACGAGGCTCCGGCCACACTTCGAGATGTCGTCAAGAGGACCGTGACGAGGTGATGCTTCGTTTCCAGACAAAGATCTTCTCTTTTCCCCGCAGACCCAAGAGCCTGCCCGAAGGGGAAGGACACGAGAGTTCCACCTCTCGAGGGGGAACCAAGGGCCGGGGGCCTTTGGATGATGAGTCCCGCAGAGACTAGAGATGGAGGAAGCTATGCTTCACATGCTAGGAGCCATAGGCACCAGACATCGACTTGCCTCAGGAAGGCACACTACATAGAGTGTCTTCCCATTAAAGGAAGGAAGAAGATGCCTACGAGGGGACAGAGGCGTGAGATAGCACCGTTGTGCGCAGAGGGGACGGTCCACCACCCCCTCCCCGTAGATCGGGGAGGAGCAAAGATTGGCACCCATAGGTAGCCGTTACTTCTTTGCAAGGGGTTCCAAAGTATTTGACACCGTACAACCGGGGGCAACGTTTTTCAATTCTAGTCGATAGTGGGGCCACTCATAACTTTATCGATGCCCGTTGGTAGAGGCAAGGGGCATACCATCAGAGAGCTTTGATGGTTTCTCGCATTGGCATCGGTGCCGCAACTATGTAGTGTGCTAGATATGTGTTGACATTGGCAATGACCATGGGGACTTACACTATGACAAACATCATTTCTTTGTGGTCGGCATTCTAGACACCAATGTGGCATCGGGGAGTGTAGTGGTTGATCACGTTGGGAAGGTAAACACGTACCAGAGACTCCTCAGAGCATGGAGTGGATGGACAAGAAGAGCGGTAAGCATGTGATGATCTCGGGGGCATGCACACTTATCCTATGCGTACGCTCAAAGACACCGTATGGAGGCAGAATTCCAAAAGGGAGATATAGAGTGGCAATGGAGCTGGTATTTCAGGCCAGAGCTACAGATAGGTAGTTCACCTAGATGTGCAAGGATATGAATCGAAACCACTTTTTCATGGCATCCCCCCTTGACAAGGGACAAATCATTCCTGTCGAAGAAAGTTTCCTCATAAAAACCCTAAAAATAGACCTTTTGGCCTTGGCGTGACCAGCAGGTTCAGCCCTCTCGCCAATGGGGGGAAATCCACCAAAGAGGGGCGTACCAACTGGCACTCTCTCCCAATGTATTACTCGTGCCAAGCTTAATAAGGATTGTTTTTTTAAAAATAAATGGCAGAAGTTTGATTCCAACCAACTCTCGAATGAGTCTCTAAAATGAGTTGGGATGGTTTGGCTCCAGAATCTCCATGTAGGGGAAGTGGTTTTCCACCTATCATGGAAGCTTCCTTGAGGATAGGGCCAATCCCACCATTGTAGGGATCCCAACTCCCCCTTCCACCATCTATATAAGCTTGCCATTTTCCCCTTTAGCATGCTAGTAGTCTTAGTAGCCTTAATGCTCATAGAACTAAGAGCTAAATCGGTAGTAAGGAGACTATCGTTAGACGACCTACAAGAGCCAAAGCCGAAGAGAGAGAGCTTTATCCCATTCCCGACGAGCTTCATCGAGACATGCTCCATCGTCGACCCGCTCAAGGAAGATCTAGACGACGTAGCTTAGGTTGTATCTTTCTTTCATTGTGATTAATAATAAAATGACTTTGATTATTGTTCCATCTCATATGTTCATGTCTTATGTTGCGAATTATATCTTCTTCGACCGATATATGGTTGCATGTATTAGGTTTTACATTGTGTGTTGTTTCTTCGTGTATGTGCAGGTGTTCGAATGTGCTAGTGGGAGAATTGTGATCCGTCAAAGTGAAGGGAATGGAAGCACCATCTTCTCGGCAAAAGTAACATAGCGTGGGACTTAAGGTAGGCTCTCTTGTCGCATCTTGGTCTTTTTGTAACTAGGAACCTGCGTCTTAGCGTGACTCGGTTGTTGCTAGACCCGATCTGGGCTAGTAGGGATCGCCTTTCGTTTCACGTAGGGATTTACCTCTCCAACATATTTATCTTAACCTTTACCTTAACCTTAACTTTGGTTAGGTAAATTCAAGATTAAGATTATGTTAAGTGTAAAGTCAAGGTTAAGGTTAGGGTTAGGTTATAGTTAAGGTCAAGGTTAAGGTTAAGGTTAAGGGTAAAGTCAAGGTTAAGGTTAGGTTAAGGTATAAGGTCTCAGGGTTAAGGTTCACATTAAGTTTATAGGTTAAGGGTTTGGTTGACGTTAAGCGGTGAGTAAGTTAAGATTAAGGTTAGGTTAAGGGTAAAGTTAAGGTTAAGGTTAAGCTATGTTTGTCAAGTTTTCAGGTTGTGATATACGAAGCTTAGTGTTAAGGTGTTAGTGTAAGGTAATAGGTTACAGGATAAGTGTTAACATTAAGCTTAGGTTAGGTTTATGGTTGAGGTTAGGTTAAGCGTTAAGGTTAGGTTACTAAGTGGCAATTTAAGGTTATGGTTAGGGTGAAGGTTAGGGTAAGGTTAGGGTTAGTTTTAATGTTAAGGTTAGGTAAAGCTTTAAAGTTAAGTGTTAAGCATTAATGTTACAGGTTAAGGGTTTGGTCAAGGTTAGGGTTAGGTTATAATTTAAGGTCAAGGTTAAGGTTAGAGTTATGGTTAAGCTTAATGTTAATGTTATGGGAATGTTATGTTAAGGTTATTGTTAAGTTAAGTTTAAGGTTTGGTCAAGGATAGGGTTAGGTTATAGATAAAGGTCGAGTTAAGGTTAGGTTAAGGTTAAGGGTATGGTTTAGTCGGGTTAAGGTTAAAGGGTTAAGGTCAGGTTAGGTTAGGTCAGTCAAGGTTACAGGTTAGGGTTAGGTTAAGGGTAATATAAGGTTAGGTTAAGGTTAGGTTAAGGTCAAGGTTGAGTTGAGGTTAAGGGTCAGGGTTAAGGGGTAACATAAGGTTAAGGTCAAGGTTAGCGGCGTTAGTGTTATAGTAAGGTTAAGGTTAGCGTTAAGTGTATATGTCAAGGTTAAGGCAGTTATGGTTAAAGCTAGCGTTAGGTTACAGGTTAAATGGTTAAGGTTAGGTTATGCTGTTACGTTACGCCTGTTAAGGTTGTGTTGGGGCGGTTTAAGGAGAGTATAGGGTTAAGGTTAAACGTTAAGGTTATGGTTAGGGTGAGTGTTAAGGTTATAGGTTAGAGTAAGGTTATGGTTAAGCGTTAATGTGTAATTTTAAGCTACGTGAGCGTTAGCGGTTTATTTAAGGTTAAGGTTACGTTAAGGTTAAGTTTAATGTAAGGGTTTGTTCAAGGGTTTAGGTTTGTAGGTTATAGTTAAGGTCAAGCGTTAAGGTTGCGGTTAAGGTAAGCGTTAAGATAAGGTTAAGGTTAAGGCTAGGTGAAGGTATGCAGCTGAGTGCGCGGTGGCGTAAGGTTAAGGCGTAGCGCGTAGTGCTAAGCTTAGTGTTAAGGTTAATATAAGCGTTAAGCTTTAAGGTTAGGTTTAAGGTTAAGGTTTAATGATATGGGTCTTAACATTAACCTTCACTATAACCTACCCTTAACATTAATCCTTTCAGACCAACCTTAACCTTAAAATTAACTATAACCTTATCCCTTAACCTTGACCTTAACTATAACCTTAATCCCTTAAACAAAATCGTTTAACGTGCTAATCTTAAACTTAACCATCAACTTGAATTTAAACCTAACCTTAGCACATGTCTAACGTAATTTGACTATAACCTTAAACTAACCCTAACTTTTTATTACCCTTAACCCTAATCCCTAGCCATAACCTTTACCTTAATCGTAACCTTAACCTTAACTCATTTAACGATATACCTTTAGCCTAACTAAACCGTAACTTGAACTTTAAACTAACCTTAACTTTGATTTTACACTTACTCCTAACCTTAACCATAAACTTTACCTTAACGTAACCTTAACCTTACCCTTACCTCATTCTTACATCTAATTTCTTAACCTGACCCCAACAACCTGACTTTATACGGATCAACTTTAACCTTAACCTTATCTTAACCTTAACCATGACCATGATCCTATACAACAACCTAAACCTTAACAACCTTTAACCTTTAACCTTAACCTTTACTGCTACCTATAACCTTTAACGTTTACTCGGGTTAGCTAGTCACATTAAGGGTTTACTCAGAGTTAAGTGTCACATTATGTCATGTTGGTAAAGGTAAAGTTAAGGTAAAGCATGTTATGTTAGGTTATAGGGTTAAACTTACAGGTTAGGTTAAGCTTTTCAAGGTTAAAAAGTTAGATTAAGGGTAAGATACAGGTTACTAGGTTACAAGAAGTTACAGGTCAAGGTAACGAGTACACGTTAAGGGTTAAGTGTTATAGCTTAAGGTTAAGGGTAAAGTCAAGGTTAAGGTTAAGGTGAAGGTTAAGGGTACAGGTTAAGGTTTAGGGTTACAAAATTTAGTCAAAGTTAAGGTTGGAGTTGAGTTAAGGTGAAGGTTAAAGTAACGTTGAGATCAGGTTACTGATCAAGGTCAAGTGTTAAGTTAGGGTTAAGGGTAAGTTATAGTTAGGTTAAGGTTAAAGGTTAAGGTTAGGTTAAGGTTAAGGTTAAGGGATTCTGAAGTTTAGTCAGGTTAAGGTGAAGCTTAAGGTTATGGGGTTTAGTTGAGGTTAAGGGTTTGGTCAAGGTTTATGGTTACGGTTAAGGTTAAGGTTAAAGTTAGGTCAAGCGTAAGTTTAATGTTACGGGTTTAGTCAGGTTAAGGTTAAGGTTAAGGTTAACGTTAGGTTATAATGAAGGTTAAGGTTAAGATAAGGTTAAGGGTAAGGTTAAGGTTATGGTTAGGTTATAGTTAAGGTTAAGGTTAAGGTTAAGGTCAAGGTCAAGGTTAAGGTTAAGGTTACATTAGGTAAAGGTTAAGGTTAGGTTAAGGGTAAAGAAAAATTTAAGGTTAGGTTAAGGTTAAGATTAGGGTAAGGTTAAGGTTACGAGTTTAGTCAGGTTAATGTCAAGGGTTTGGTTAAGGTTGTTAAGGGTTTGGTTAAGGTATGGTTTGGTTAGGGGTTGCGGTGGTGTTAAGGTTAGGTTAAAGTGGCAGCAGTTACAGGGTTAAGATTACTGTTAAGTGGTATGCGATTAGTAATGCGGTAACGTCAAAGTTAAGGTTAAGGGTAAGGTTAAGGTTTAGGTTAGCGTTAATTTTAAGGGTTTGGGAAGGTTAAGGTTAAGATAATGTTAAGATAAGGTTAAGGGAAAAGGTTAAGCGTTAAGGTCAGGTTAAGGGTTATGGTTAAAAAGGTAAGGTTAGAGTTAGGGGTTAAGGTTAAGATTAGGTTAGGTTAAAGTTAGCAGATAAGGTTAAGGGTAAGGTTAAATTAACTTTACCGCTCGAGGTTAAGTGTTTAGTTAAGGGTAAAGTCAAGGTTAAGGTTAGGTTAAGGTTAAGTATAAGGTTAAGGTTAAGGTTAGCGTTAAGTGTAAAGTAGGGTTAAGGTTATGTTATGAGCATTGTAAGGTTAAGTGTTGCTGCTGCTAAGGGTAAAGTCAAGTTTAAGGTTAGATATAGGTTAAGGTTAAGGTTATGGGACGTTAAGGTTAGGCTATAAGGTTAAGGTTAAGGCATAAGAAGTAGCTATGCTAACGTAGGTTAATGGTTTGGTCAAGGTCAAGGTTAATGTTAGGTTAAGGGTAAGGTTAAGGTTATGGATAAAGTTAAGGTTAGGGTTACGTTAAAGTTAAGGTTAAGGTTAAGGTTAAGGTTAAGGTTAGGGGAAGGTTAAAGTTAAAGCTAGGTTAAGGTAAAGGTTATGGGAAGGTTAGGTTAAGGTTAAGGTAAAGGTAAGGTTAAGGTTAATTTCAGCTGTTAGAAGTATATATGTTATATGGTCAGGTTATGGTTAAGAAGTATACAGGTTATAGTGTTAAGGTTAAGGTTATGTTAAGGGTGAAGGGTTAAGCAGGAGTGCTAAGGTTAAGACCGTAACCTTAGCGTTCACCCGTAACCTTAACGTAACCCTTAACCTTAACCTTAACCTTAACCTGACTTTACCCTTAACCTTCACCTGCTAACCCGTCACCTTGTAAACCATGTATACCGTTACAGCAACTCTTTTAAACTATAACCTAATGCTAACTTCTTACCCAGGAACCATAACCAATAGCCTTAACCTTGCATATGCTCTGCATAACCTAACTTAACCTTAACCTTATCCTTCGAAACTTAACTCTAACCTTAACTCTATAACCTTACCCATAAATCCTTAACCTTAACTTTCCCCTTAACCTTATCTCACCCTTAACCTAACCCTTAACTTTTAACCTGCTATCGTTGACCTAATCTTTCACCCTAACGCTTAATTCAACACCTTAACCTTCACCTTAAGCCTTAACATTACTCCTTAACCTTGACTTTTTACTCTTTAACCTAACCTTAACCTTCACCTTATACCTGATTAAACCCATAACCTTAACCTTACCTAACCTTTTGTAACCTTAACCATAACACTAACTCTTCCCATAACAACATTAACACTTAGCCTTAGCCTTAAACTCAATCTCATTACAACCTTAACCTTAACTCCTAACCCTCACCTTGACTAAATCCCTTTAACATTAACCTTAACATTGACCTTAACCTTAACCTTTACCCTTAACCTTGTAAACTTAACTTGACTATAACTCTTAACCTAACCTTAACCTTGACCAAACCCTTAACATAACCTTAACTGATTTTACTCTTAACTTAACTCTTAACCTTGACCTTGACCTTACCTGCTAACCTCACCTTAACCTTAACATGACTAAACTCCTTAACCTTAACCTGCACTAAACTCATAACCTTGATGTAACTATAACCTTAACTCTGACCTTAACTATAACCTTAAACTTACCCTTAATCTAACATTAGCCTAACTTTACCCTTAATCTTAAGCTTACCCTTAACATTAACCTTGACCTTTACCCCTGACCTTAGCAGATTTACGCGTTAAGATATAGTTGTAGCCAGGTTAAGAGGTAAAGCTAACGTCATGACTCTGATTGGTACAGGGTAAGGTTAGGGTTAGGTTAAGGTTAAGTTTAAGGTTGAGGTAAAGGTTAAGGTTAAGGTTACGACTAAAGGTTATGGTTAGGGTTAAGTTTTAGGTGTCAGTTAGTTGGCGTTAAGGTTAGGTCAAAGGTTAAGGGTTATGTTGAAATTTGCTGCTAAGGTTAAGGTTGCTATTAGAGTGTTGAGGTTAAGTCGGTTATATAGTCAAGGTTAGGGTTAGGTTAGTCAAGGTTAGGGTTAGGTCATAGGTTAAGGTTAAGGGTTAAGGTTAAGGTTAAGGTTAATTTTAAGGGTTTGAGTCAAGGTTAGGGTTAGGTTATAGTTAAAGTTAAGGTTAAGGTCAAGGTTAACGACAAGGTTAAGGTTAAGGTTAAGGGTAGGTCGTCAGGGTTAGGGTTAGGTTATAGTGAAGTTTAAGCTTAAGGATAAGGGTAAAGTCAAGGTTAAGGTTAAGCGTTAAAGTTAAGGTTAGGGTTAACGGGTAAAGTTAAGGTTAATGTTGAGCGATTTGTTAAGGTTTAGTGGTTAGAGTTATATGTACAGGTTAAGATAAGGTTAAGGTTAACGTTAGGTGGAGGAGTAAAGTTAAGGCTAAGCGTTAGGGTAAGGTTAGGAGGTGGAGCTAAGGTTAAGGTCAAGGTTAAGGTTAAGGTTTAACGTTAAGGTCAAGGTTAAGGTTAAGTAAAGGTTAGGCTGTAACGTTAATGTTAAGGGTTTGGTCAAGGTTAGGGTTAGGTTATAGTTAGCGTCAAGGTTAAGGTGCTAAGCGGTAAGGTGTATAGTTAGGTTAAGGTTAAGGTTAAGGTTATGTTACAGGTTAAGTATAAGCGTTAAGCGTTAAGGTTAGGGTTAGGTTAAGCGTTAAAGTCAAGGTTAAGGTTAAGTTTAGGGTTACGGTGTCTTAATGTTAACCTTCATTATAACCTAACCTTAAACTTAACCTTAACTTTGAACCTTACCTCAACCTCTATCCTTAACCTCGACCCAAACCTTAACCTTATCTTAACCTTACGCTTGACTATAGACCCAACTAACCTAACTTACCTAACCTTATGGGTTTGTTCAAGGGTTAGGGTTAAGTTATAGTTAAGTTCAAGGTTATAGGGTTAGAGTTAAGGGGTAAAGTTAGTGCTAAGGTTAGTGTTACGGTTAAGATTAGGTAAGTGTAAGGTTAGGTTAAGCGCTAAGGTTAGCGGTAAATTTAAGGTTAAGGTTAGTGGTAATGGAGAGGTTAAGGTTAAGTGTTACAGTTTAATTTAAGCTTAATGTTAAGGTTTGGTCAAGGTTAGGGTTAGGTTATATTTAAGGTCAATGTTAAGCGTTAGTGTTAGCGGTAAAGTCAAGGTTGAAAGGTTAGGTTAAGGTTAAGATTAGGTTGGCGGCATTGAGGATTAAGGTTAAGGTTAAGGGTTTGGTCAGAGGTTAGGGTTAGGTTATATGTTAACGCTGTCAAGGTTAAGGTTATGTTATAGTTAAGGTTAAGGTTAAGATAAATATTACAGGTTAAATTTAAGGTTAGGGTTAGGTTATAGTTAAGCGTTAAGGTTAGCGTTAGAGGCTGCTGCGGGTAAGGTTAAGCTGTTAGGTTAAGGTGGTAAGGTTATGTACAGGGTAAGTTTAAGATTACGAGGTTTAGTCGGAGTTAAGGTCAAGGTTAACATTAAGGGGGTAAGGTTAAGGTTATGGTGAAGGTTAGGTCATAGTTAAGGTTAAGGTTATAGTTAAGGTAAAGGTTAAGGTTAGGTTACAGTTAAAGTTAAGGTTAAGGTTAAGGTTAAGGTTACGGGTCTTAACCTTAACCTTCAATATAACCTTAACCTTAACCATAACCCTAACATTAACCTTAGTTTATGGCAACCCTAACTATGACCAAACCCTTACGCCAACCTTGTGACTAAACTCGTAACCTATGACCTTAATCTTACCCTTAACTGCTCACCTTGTATAACACCCTTAACCTAACCTTAACCTTAACCTTAACCTTAACCTTAACCTTACCCTCTTAACCTTAACCTTAACCTGACTAAACACGTAACCTTAACCTTACGCTTACCTAACCTTAACCTTAACCTTAAACTAACCTTAAGGTAAGGTTAAGGTTAGGTTAAGGTTAAGGTTGAGGTTAATTTAAGGGTTTAGGGTTAAGGTTAAGGTTACGTGTTAAGGTTATGGTTAAGGTTACGTGATTTATCTGTGTTAAGGTTACAAGTATGTCGAAGGTTAAGGGTTTGGTTAAGGTTAGGTTGGCGTTGGCGGCTAACGTCAAGGTTGGGGTTAGGTTGAGGTTAAGGTTAAGGTTAAAGTTGGCGGGCAAAGTTACGTTTTCAAGGTTGTGTTGGAAACCGTTCAACGTTAAGGGTAAAGGTTGGGTTAAGGTTAAGGAAAGGTGAAGGTTAAAGTTATTTTAAGGTACATAAGGTTAACAGTTGTGCCCGGCTAAATTGCCAAGGTTATGTTGGCGGTTAGGTTGGCGTTCAGGTTGCTGTTGCTGTTGGGCGACACACCGGTTGGGCGTTGCGTCGGGCGTCGTCGCTCAGCTTGCACGGGCGCGCGCGAAGGCCGGCGGCCTGGTTGGCGGTTGTGTTGGCGTTAAGACATGTCAAGGATAAGGTCAAGGTTAGGGCTAGTGTAGGTTAAGGTTAAGGTTAGTTTAAGGCAAAGTTAAGGTTAAGGTTAGGCTAAAACTGCCCAAGGTTAAGGGTAAGGCTAGGTTAAGGTTAAAGAAGGTTGGGCGGTTAAATTTATTTTAAAGGTAAGAATAAGGTTAAGGTTAGGTTAGGTTCGTTAAATTGTTGTTATGTTATGGAAAGGTTGATATTAACTCCATTTTTAACCTTAACCTAATATTAAACTAGGTCCCAATATTAAGTATTCCTATATTGTTATTAGTAACCCCTTTATTATTATTATTGTACCATTGTAACCTATTTTTTTATTATTGTGCCTTAAATTATTATTTTTTAGCTGGCTGAGATTTAAGATTGTGCCTATTTAGGATTATAATAAGTGGCCACATGGACCTTTATATATAGAAAGGAGGTTTTGTAAATTGTATCATCCAAGAATTTTTCATTCATGTAATGTATTGGAGGTTTCCCCCACAAATTTTATTATTTCTAAGGCGTTGATATCTCTTTTCTTCTATTTTTGGAGCTGGTTACACAAAATTTGGTATCGTAGGCTTTGGATTCTGGTGGGTTTCTACTGCCCAAACAAAGCCATTGTGGAATTTTTGCTATAACTTTTGTTATATGAAGTTTTAGAAGCTGAAAATTTTAGGGTGCGAAGCCAAAATCCTAAGGAATATCTTGTAAAAATTTCAGAGCTTGGTTCGCAATATTTTTAGAGATATGATCTCGTGGGGTTAGGTCTTTTAGCTCCTAAATAGGTCATCATGGAATTTGCGCTATAACGTTTTTTCTACGAAGTTTCAGCATCTGAAATTTTTAGGGTGCGAAGCTGAAATCTTGAGAAAACACATCAAAAAATTTCAGATCTTGATTCGCAACAGTGTTGGATATATGATCTGTGGAAAGTGGTGCTTGTTCAGTTCTCGATTTCATCTCAAAGAGCATCTAAAATTCGTAACTCTCTCTTTGAGCATCGTATTGACCAGAAATTGGTCGCAAGTACACATAATATAGTTTTGGCTAACACCCAGAGAAGGGGATGAAATGTTGACATGTGGAAAGCCTACAAGTTCACCTCACCGAACTAGTCCATAATTAGGTCAGGGAGATTGACATAACCCTTGTCTTCAACCCAAATCTGTGTCAGACTCACAGCATTCAAAAGAGAATCTAGGCTTAATTCAGTTCTAAATTTCAAATATTTAAAATTAAACCATAGAGATAATCAAATTTCAATATCAAGCCTCAAAAGCAAGAGAAAGGTGTGTATTTGTTTCCGAATTGCATAAGTTCTGCTTGAAAAATCAATTTGAATTGACCAAGGGAATATCGAAGAATAGATATCAATATTGGGTTCTAAAAATGCCCCAAAATAATTCAACACCCATTAAGACTTCGAAGGCTCTACTATGACACATGAAGATGAACACCGGTAACATCGATAGATTTTCTACAAACTACAAGGTTGACACCACAAAAATCGTGAAGAAAAGAGCAAGTGATTTGCTATAGTTATGATAGCAAATACACTAAAGGTCATACAGGGTCGAGAAGAAACTATTTTACATAGATTGTGAAGAAGAAGAAGAAATGAACAAGAAGAGGATATACAATTGCAGAACCGTACCTAGAAGAAGAAGAAATGAATTCGACTATATCGTGTAATGCAATCGGTAGGCATTAGCACTCCTCAAAATCTCAAGATAAGGACATATCAAGAAGAAAAGGTAATAGTGTTGATTGATTCGGTAGCAACCATACCTCATTCATTGCAGGTAGCCAAGGAATTAAATTGTTTCCTACACCTAGCACCGAATGTCAAGTGATGGTGGCAAAATGGAGGAACTATAAATTGCTCAGAAAATGCCATAATATCAAAGCCAACCATGGGGGAATATGTATCGACTATTCCAATGCTTTCCATTCCTATGGGAGGTGTTGATGTTGCACTAGGAGTACAATGGTTACAATCTTTGATGGTAGTTTAATTTTCAAGAACTTTTTCTTGGAAATTTTTTTCTGCATAAAAGGAAGTCGAATTCTCGGGTACGGTGGAAGCCAGGAAATATAATAAGCTCTAATGTCATGAAAAGCTTCTAAAGAAAGAACAATGAGGGTGTAATTGCACAATTATGCTCACCAGAAGTTCCAACATCAAAATCATCTATTTCTGCATCTCCAACAAGTCTTGGACAATCATTCCAAGGTGTTTGAAACTCCCAAAAGACTCCCAATTGCTCATGACTGTATGATCATGCTATTCATTTGATTCAAAGGAAGTGTTCCTCCAAACATCGTGCATTATAGATATCCTTACGTCCAAAAGAGCGAAATTGAATGTATGATTGCGTAAATGTTAGGAGGCGGGTATAATTCAACATAGCCAAAGTTCTTTCTCCGCTCCCCGTAGTATTGGTACACAAGAAGGGATGGATCATGGCGAATGTGTCGGATTATAGAGAGCCAATAAACTCACCATTAAAGATAAATTTCCCATTCTTGTGATTGATGAATTATTGGATGAATTACATGGAGCAATTTATTTTACCAAGTTGACTTTCGTTCGTGATATCACCAAATTAGAATGAAAGATCGAAGATATTCCAAAACAACATTTCGAACTCATGAGGGTCATTATGAATTTTTGGTCACAGTTTTTGGTCTTATCAATGCACCTTCTAAATTCTCAAGGGTTTATAAATTCCATTTTCAAACCCTTCCTTAGAAAATTTGTAGCCGGTATTTTTTGACATATACTAATCTAGCAGTAAGTTCAGAAGGATCATGTTGAAACATGTTGACAGTGGTGCTCAAACTATTGTAGGAGAAACACTATATGAAAAAATATTCAAATTTTTCTTTTGGAGTACAAGAGGTGAACATCTAGGTCATATTGCATCGCACAAGGTGTTAAAATATACCCTAACAAAATTAAAGCCATTAAGGAATGGAAAGTCCTACGACCATGAAGCAAAGCATTATATTTCCTCGGCTCAACAGTATTATCGCAAGTTTGTTAAGAACAGGAGAATAGTTACAAAGACCTATAACAATATTATTGAAGAAATATGCATTTTCATCGACTCTTGTGCTCACTAAGGCTTTTGAACATCTTAAAGAGGCAATGTGCCTAGCACCGGTCTTAGCTACGCCGTACTTCACAAAAACCTTTATCGTGGAATGTGATGCCCTGTGGAAATGGAATTGTTGTTGTTTTAATGCAGAAGGAAGACCCATTGCTTTTGAAAGTCGTCCAATCAAAGTTGGGGAAAGTATTTAAGGTAAACCTATTTTTGAGAAGGAAATGTTAGCAATACTGCATGCACTAAAGAAATGGAGAACTTACCTAATGGGAAGACACTTCAAGGTAAAAAATGATCATGATAGTCTTAAACACTTTTTGGAAAAAATACTATCTTCCGAAAGCAACGAAAATGGGTTACAAATATGTTGGATTATGACTTTAAAATAATCTACAAAAAAGGAAAGCTTAATGTTGTTAAGTATGCACTCTCGTGTTGTGCACTAAGAGGTGGAAGCATTGCTTTGTGCTATTTCTACTATCCAACCGTACTGGATAACCTAAGCAAGAGATGAATGGAAGAAGGACAAAGATGTATGGGCACTCATTCGCAATTTGCAGCAAGATCCTAGTACATCTAATACATTTAGTTGGAAAAATGATTCTTATGGTACCAAGATTGCTTATATCTTTGTAAGAATTCCAAACTAAAAAAAAGATTCTTCTCCGACCGTACACTTCTCCTTTAGGAGGACACTAGGATTTTTAAAAACTTACCACAGGGTGAAAGAATTTTTTTGGGATGGCCTTAAATCCGATATTCAAAATTTTGTGGCGGAATGTTTGGTTTTCCAATGTTATCAAAGTTGAAACAATTAAGACCCCGAAACTTCTACAACCTTTATCCATTCCAAGTCAATGGTTGGGAGGAGATTTCAATGGATTTTATCAGCGGTGTTTACCTAAGTCCGAAGGAAAGAATGTCATCATGGTGGTAGTTGATAGACTTACCAAGTATGCACACTCTTGTGCATTATCTCATCCATTTAAAGCAAGTATAGTGGCTACTACATTTATGGACAAAAATTAAAAGCTACATGGAAGGCCAAGGGTTATTGTGAGTGACAGAGATCCCATTTTTAATCGGGAAATTTTGGACAAAGTTATTTTCTTGTTGCAATTTCAATTAGCTCATAGCTCATCTTATCATCCTCAATCCGATGGTCAAACCGAGAGAAAATAAATGTTTGGAATGATATCTTCGTTGTTTTGTATCCGATAAACAAGCACAATGGGTCAAGTGGTTACCTCTCACCGAATGGTGGTATAACACTTCCTTCCATACCGCAGTAAAGATGACCCCATTTGTACTTTATGGACACATCCACTATCTATCACATCATCTTTAAGGGAAAATTTGAAGGTTCAAGCAAAGGAAGATCAAGACGTACATCAACAAGAAGTTCTCCAACTCTTGAAGGATAACCTAAATTTGGCACAAAATCGAATGAAACAACAAGAAGATCAACATCGTAGTGAGAGAAGTTTTGATGTAGGAGATTGGGTATTTTTATGGCTACAACAATACAAAAAAATGTCCCTCAAGCAAGCTAATAAGGATAATAAATTATCGCTAAAGTATTATGGTCCCTACAAGGTGTTGCAAAAGATTGGTACTATGGCATACAAATTGGAGCTCGCTCACGAGTGCATCCAATTTTTCAATGTTTCATGCTTGGGGTGCAAGGGTTATAGTGAAAATCTTCCAGCTCAAACAATATTTCCATAACTCGATGAGGAAGGAAAAGTCATATTGGAACCCGAAGCGGTCACGGAAACAAGAACTCAGCGTACACAGTAATTGATCAATTTCTTATATCTCATCAAGTGGAAGAACTTACCCATCGAAGATTCTACATGGGAGGATGGGAAGTTTATACAGAAGCACCCGCAGCTACTCAAGTATCGAGGAAAACACTTTTGAAGGAGAGGAATGTTAGGTCCTCATATTACCAACATATTTCTTATTGTTATTAGTGTATGCCCTTTATTGTTATTATTGTACCCTTGTAAACCCCATTTTTGTTATTATTGTGCCCTCACCGTTATTGTCGTCGCCTAGGATTACATTGTGGCCCACTAGGATTACATTATGCGCTACATGGACTCCTATATATAGAAAGGAGGTTTTGTAAATTGTATCACCCAAGAATTGTTCATTCGTGTAATGTATCATGTTACCTCGAAGCATTATTTTGGACATGCTGATATCTATTTTCTTCTATTTTTGGAGCTGGTTACACAACATTAAGTTTAAGGTTAGGTTATGTTAAATAAAGGTTAAGGTTATGGGAAGGTTAAGGGCTTAATCATACCCTTAACCTTAACCTTTATTTAACAAAACCTAACCTTAACCTTAGACACAAACTGTATCCAAAAATAGAAGAAAAGAGATATCAACACCTTATAAATAAGCCACTTCGAGGGGGCAACCTCCAATACATTACATGAATACCTTAACCTAACATTAACCCTAACCTTAACCTTGACCTTAACTATAACCTAACCCTTAAGGTTAAAGTTAAGGGTTAATGTTAGGTTACTGGTTAAGGTTATTGTTAAGGTTACGGGCTTAGTTAGATTAAGGTTAAGGTTAAGGTTAAGGGTTTGGTTAATGTTAGGTTAAGGTTAAGGATAAGGTCAAGGTTAGGGTTAGGTGTATGTTAAGGTTAAGGTTAGTTTATGCAGTTACGTTAATGTTGAAGGTTAAAATTATCAAGGTTAAGGGTAAGGTTAGGTTAAGGTTAGGGGAAGGTTAAGGTTAAATTTATTTTAAGGTAAGAATAAGGTTAAGGTTAGGTTAGGTTCTGTTAAATTAAGGTTAAGGTTATGGAAAGGTTAAGGGCTTAATCGTACCCTTAACCTTAACCTAACATTAACTGTTAGGTCCCTATATTAAGAGTATATTCCCATATTGTTATTAGTGTAACCCCTTTATTGTTATTATTGTACCATTGTAACCCCCATTTTTTTATTATTGTGCCCTTAAATTATTATTGTTAGGTCGGCTAAAGTATTACATTGTGGCCCACTAGGATTACATTATGGCCACATGGACTCCTATATATAGAAAGGAGGTTTTGTAAATTGTATCATCCAAGAATTTTTCATTCATGTAATGTATTGGAGGTTTCCCCCACAAATTTTATTATTTCTAAGGCGTTGATATCTCTTTTCTTCTATTTTTGAGCCGGGTTACACAAAATTTGGTATCGTAGGCTTTAGATTCTAGGTATTTCTACCAAGCCCAAACAGTCATCGGGAATTTTACTATAAATTTTGTTATATGAAGTTTCTTAAGTCGAAATTTTAGGTGCACAAAATCCTAAGGAATATCTTATAAAATTTCCGTAGCTTTATCTATAATATTTTCGCAGATATGATCCGTGGGGTTAGGTCTTTTTCGTGCTCCTAAATAGGTCATCATGGAATTTGCGTCATAACGTTTTTCTACCAAGTCAAAGATCTCGAAATTTTTAGTACGAAGCTGAACCCGAGAAACACATCAAAAAATTTCAGATCTTGATTCACAATAGTGTTGACATATGATCCGTGGAAAGTGGTGCTTGTTCGTGCTCCGAATTTCATCTCAAAGAGGTGATCGGGGAAAATTTCAATAACTCTCTCTCCGAGCATCAAATTGAGTTCCGTAAAATTGGTCGTGTAAGGCCTAACATAGTTTCTTGGCTATCAATTTTAGAGGTGAAGGACGAAACAAGGACACGTGGCAAGTCGTACAAGTTCACTCTACCGAACTAGTCCATAATTAGGTCATTGTGGGAGATTGGACATAACTTTGTCTTGGGGAATCCAAATCAAAGCCGACTTTGTGGCATTAAAAAGAGAATTCATAGGCTAATTCGGGCTTAAATTTTATATTTAAAATTTGGTAAATTCATAGAGATAATCAAATTTCAATATCAAGTCTTTAAAAGCAAGAGAAAGGTGTGTATTTGTTTCAATTACATAAGTCTTGTTTGAAAAATCCACTGAATTGACCCAAGGGCATATTGTAGAATAGATACTGAATATTGGCTCCTAAAAATTTCTCCGTAAAAATAATTCAACACCCATTGCTTCAGAAGGCTCTACTATGACACATGAAGATGAAGAATTGCAACATGATCTATCAAAATTACAAGAGCAAAATGCACCAAATTTCGCTTCTCACAAAGAGCAAGAAATGAAATGGAAGTTTTCAAGAAAGGCATGGAAGCAAAGATGGATGGTGGGAATAATAATATGGATGGTTTGAAGAAAGACGTGGAATCTAAGATAGATGATACGGGAGCCGACATGGACTCTAAAATGGAAAACATGAAGAATGATCTAAAAGCATACATAGAAGGTTTGACAAAGTTGATACAAGAAATGTTTCCTAATGGTGAAAAGATATTAGAGTAAACTCATGATGAGAACAAAATAAATTTTAATCGTGATTTCATAAACTCTAATGTTGGCGAGAAGAACCACCATATTCCAAAAATGGATATGAGGAAGTTTGATGGAAAGGATCCGTGTAACATGGATACTACATGGAGCAATATTTTGATCTCCTAATGTGCAAAACACACAAAAGGTACGTACTCGCAACTTTACATTTAGAACAAAATGCATTTGTATGGTATCGATGGTTTTTCTCCCGTAAAAAAGTTGTGGTAACTTGGTCAATTTTTGACGGAGGAAATGATAGCACATTATGAGGATACAAAGAGAAACACCTTCTTTAGCCAATTGATAATCTCAAAACAAAAGTGTTTAGTGGGGGAGCACATTGAGGACTTCTCAAAAATTGAATATAAGGGTAACCGATAATTCCGTAGAAACACAGATTGATCTCTTCATAGGAACTTTAAAGGATAACATCCAACATGAAGTTCGCGTTTTGGAACCCGATTCATTGGAGAAGGCATTCAGCAGCAAGAAAAATTGAATGTAAAATTATGGCGACAAGGAAGCCTACCCATCACTTCTATAAAGAAGGAAGTGTTTCTACGCCTAGATTTCCACAACCCACAAGGTTGACACCACAAAAATTGGAAGAAAAGAGCTAAGGGATTTGCTATATAGTTCGATAGCAAATACACAAAGGTCATAAGTGTGCCGAGAAGAAATTATTTTACATAGATTGTGAAGAAGAAGAAGAAAATGAACAAGAAGAGGATATACACCAGAACCGCCCCTAGAAGAAGAAGAAATGAATTGAACATATCGTGTAATGCACCGGTAGGCATTAGCACTCCTCAAAATCTCAAGATAGAAGGACATATCAAGAAGAAAAGGTAACAAAGTTGTTGATTGATTCGTAGCAACCATAATTTTATTCATCGCAAGGTAGCCAAGGAATTAAATTGTTTCCTATACCTAGCACTGTATCAAGTCAAGTGATGGTGGCAAATGGAGGAACTATAAATTGCTCTAGAAAATGCCATAATACTGGTTAACCATGGGGGAATATGCATGGACTATTCCAATGCTTTCCATTCCTATGGGAGGTGTTGATGTTGCACTAGGAGTACAATGGTTACACCAGATGGTATTAATTTTCGAAGAACTTTTCTTGAAATTTTTTTCGAAGCAAAGGAAGTCAAATTCCTCAGGGTATTGCAGCTGTGAAAGATAATAAGCTCTAATGTCATGAAAATCTTCTAAAGAAAGAACAACGCAGGTGTAATTGCACAATTATGCTCACCAGAAATTCCAACATCAAAATCATCTATTTTTGCGTATCTCTCCAACAAGTCTTGGACAATCATTCCAAGGTGTTTGAAACTCCCCAAAAGACTCCCAATTGCTCATGATCATGATCATGCTATTCATTTGATTCCGTGAAGTGTTCCTCCAAACATCAGCATTATAGATATCCTTACGTTAAAAGATGTAAATTGAATGTATGATCAAGAGAATGTTAGAGGTGCGTATAATTCAACCTAGCCAAAGTTCTTTCTCTCGCTTCCCGTAGTATCAGTACACAAGAAGGATGCACTGCGGGCGAATGTGTCGGATTATAGAGAGCTCAATAAACTCACCATTAAAGATAAATTTCCCATTCTTGTGATTGATGAATTATTGGATGAATTTCATGGAGCAATTTATTTTACCAAGTTGGATCTTCGTTCAGGATATCATCAAATTAAAATGAAGAATGAAGATATTCCAAAAACAACATATCAAACTCATGAGGGTCATTATGAATTTTTGGTCATGCCTTTTGGCCTTATTAATGCACCTTCTAAATTTCAAGGGTTTATGAATTCCATTTTCAAACCCTTCCTTAGAAAATTTTTGCTGGTATTTTTTGATGATATACTAATCTATAGCAAGTCTTGGAAGGATCATGTTGAACATGTTGACAGGGTGCTCAAACTATTGTAGGAGAAACAATTATATGAAAAAATATCTAAATTTTTCTTTGGAGTACAAGAGGTGGAATATCTAGGTCATATTGCATCGCACAAGGGTGTTAAAATATACCCTAACAAAATTAAAGCCATTAAGGAATGGAAAGTCCCCACGACCATGAAGCAAGCTATGCAGGATTTCTTACTTAGCAAGGTATTATCGCAAGTTTGTTAAGAATTATGGGAGAATAGCAGCACCTATAACAACATTATTGAAGAAATATGCATTTTCATGGACTCCTGAAGCCACTAAGGCCTTTGAACATCTTAAAGAGGCAATGTGACTAGCACCGGTCTTAGCTACGCCAGACTTCACAAAAACCTTTATTGTGAAACGTGATGCCTCCAGGAAATGGAATTGGTGTTGTTTTAATGAAGGAAGGGGAAGACCCATTGCTTTCAAGTCGTCCAATCAAAGGAAAGTATTGTTAAAACCTATTTTTGAGAAGGAAATGTTAGCAATACTGCATGCACTAAAGAAATGGAGAACTTACCTAATGGGAAGACACTTCAAGGTAAAAACTGATCATGATAGTCTTAAACACTTTTTGGAAAAAATACTATCTTCCGAAGAGAAGCGAAAATGGGTTACAAATATGTTGGATTATGACTTTAAAATAATCTACAAAAAAGGAAAGCTTAATGTTGTTGCAGATGCACTCTCAAGAAAGAATGAAGAGGTGGAAGCATTGCTTTGTGCCATTTCTATTATCCAACCGCATTGACAACTCGAGCAAGAGATGAATGGAAGAAGGACAAAGATGTATGGGCACTCATTCAAAATTTGCAAATAAGATCCTAGTACATCTGATACATTTAGTTGGAAAAATGATTCCTTATGGTACAAAGATCGCTTATATCTTTGTAAGAATCCCCAACTAAAAAAAAATATTCTTCCGGAATTGCACACTTCTCCTTTAGGAGGACACTTAGGATTTTTAAAAACTTACCATAGGGTGAAGAAAGAATTTTGGGGATGGCCTTTTAAATCGATATTCAAAAGTTTGTGTATATAATGTTTGGTTTTCCATCAATAAAGTTGAAACAATTAAGACCCCTAAACTTCTACAACCTTTATCCATTCCAAGTCAATGTTGGGAGGAGATTTCAATGGATTTTATCACAGGTTTACCTAAGTCCAAAGGTGAGGTCACATGAGGCAGAAGTTGATAGACTTCGCTACATGTACACTTTTGTGCATTATCTCATCCATTTAAAGCATATAGTTTCCTACTTGTTATTTATGGACAGCATCCAAAAGCTACATGGAAGCCCAAGAGTTATCATGAGTGACAGAGATCCTATTTTACTGGAAATTTTTGGACAAAGTTATTTTCTTGTTTGGGTACTCAATTAGCTCATAGCTCATCTTATCATCCTCAATCAGATACTGGAACCCAGAGATAGTAAATAAATGTTTGGAAGGCTATCTTCGTTGTTTTGTATCTCGATACACAATGGGTCAAGTGGTTACCTCTCACCGAAATGGTGGTATAACACTTCCTTCCATACCCACAGTGATGGCCCGATTTATGGCACTTTATGGATATCATCCATCATCTATCACATCATCTTTAAGGGAAAATTCGAAGGTTCAAGTGGAAGACCACATTGAGCATCAACAAGAAGTTCTCCAACTCTTAAAGGATAACCTAAATTTGGCACAAAATCGAATGAAACAACAAGAAGATCAACATCGTAGTGAGAGAAGTTTTGATGTAGGATATTGGGTATTTTTATGGCTACAACCATACAAAAAAATGTCCCTCAAGCAAGCTAAGAAGGATAATAAATTATCGCCAAAGTATTATGGTCCCTACAAGGTGTTGCAAAAGATTGGTACTATGGCATACAAATTGGAGCTCCCTGCTTCTTCACGAGTGCATCCAATTTTCAATGTTTCATGCTTAAAAAAGGTTATAGGTGAAAATCTTCCAGTTCAAACAATATTTCCAGAACTTGATGAGGAAGGAAAAGTCATATTGGAACTTGAAGCGGTCACGGAAACAAGAACTCCTGGGAATCACAATTGATCAATTTTAGAGTATCTCATCAAGTGGAAGAACTTGCCAACTTGAAGATTCTACATGGGAGGATGGGAAGTTTATACGAGCACACGAAGAGCTACTCCAAGCATTGAGAAACACTTTTTTTGAAGGATAGGGGCATGTTAGGTCTATGTGCGATATATTCCCTTATTGTTATTAGTGTAAGCCCTTTATTGTTATTGTACCCTTGTAAACCCCATTTTGTTATTATTGCCCCTTAAGTGCTATTGTTGGGTCGGCTAGGATTACATTGTGGCCCACTAGGATTACATTATGGCCACATGGACTCCTATATATAGAAAGGAGGTTTACCTTAAGTGTATCACCCAATTGTTCATTCGTGTAATGTATTGGAGGTTACCCCCTCGAAGTGGCTTATTTCTAAGGCGTTGATATCTCTTTTCTTCTATTTTTGGAGCTGGTTACACAACATTAAGGTTAAGATTAGGTTATGTTAAATAAAGGTTAAGGTTATGGGAAGGTTAAGGGCTTAATCATACCCTTAACCTTAACCTTTATATAACAAAACCTAACATTAACCTCAATGTTGTGTAACCAGCTCCAAAAATAGAAGAAAAGAGATATCAACGCCTTAGAAATAAGCCACTTCGAGGGGGCAACCTCCAATACATTACATGAATACCTTAACCTAACATTAACCATAACCTTAACCTTGACCTTAACATAACCTAACCCTTAAAGGTTAAGGTCGAAGGTTAAGAGGCTGGGTAGGTTAAGGATTAGGGATTTAGTCAAGGTTAGGGTTAGGTTATAGTGAAGGTTATGCTTAAGTTAAGGGTAAAGTCAAGGTTAAGGTTAAGGTTAAGGTTAGGATAAGGGTAAAATTAAGGTTAATGTTAAGGTTTTTTCAAGGTTAGGGTTATGTTATAGTTAAGTTTAAGATAAGGTTAAGGTTAGGTTAAAGTTAAGGTTAGGTTGAGGGTAAAGTTAAGGTTAAGGTTAGGGTAAGGTTAGAGTAACATTAAGGTTAAGGTTAAGGTTTAGGTTAAGGTTAATGTTACGGTTAAGGGTAAGGTTAAGGTTAAGGTCAAGGTTAAGGTTAAGTAAAGGTTAAGGTTAAGGTTAATATTAAGGGTTTGGTCAAGGTTAGGGTTAGGTTATAGTTAAGGTCAAGGTTAAGGGTAAGGGTAAGGTTAAGGTCAAGGTTAAAGGTAAGGTTAAGGTTAAGGTTAAAGGTAAGGTTAAGTTTAAGGTTACGGTTAAGTTAAGGTTAAGGTTACGGTTAAGTTAAGGTTAAGGTTAAGGTTTTGTTAAGGTTAGGGTTAGGTTATAGATAAAGGTTAGGTTATAGTGAAGGTTAAGGTTAAGGTTAAGACCCCTAACCTTGACCTTGACCTTACTCTTAACATTAAGCTTAACATTGACCTTGACTTTGACTTTACCCTTAACCTTAACCTAAACTTAACCTTAACCTTATCTTAACCTTATCCTAACCTTAACCTTAACATTAACCTAATATTAACATTAACCATAACATTAACTTGTAACTAAACAGACTTAACCTAGGCTTAACCTTAACCTTAACCTTAACTAACATACTTAGAAACCTTAACGACCAAACTGTAACATTAACCTTAACCTTAACCTAACACTGTATGTATAACGTAACCTACAAGCTTGACCAAACCCTTAACCTTAACCTTTCTCTCCTAGCTTATATATGCCCCTAACGCAACCCCCAACCATAACCTTAACTTTACCCATAACTTTGATATTAACCTTAACCTAACCTTAACCTTACACTTAACCTTGACCTTAACATTAACTTTAACTATAAACTAACCTAACCTTGACGAGCCTTAACCTTAACCTTAACCGAACGTAGCAGCAACCCAACCTTAACCTTAACCTTATCTTAACCTTAACTACAACCTAACTAACCTTGACCAAACCTTAACCTTAACCCTTAATTTTTACGCTTAACCTAACCTTAACCTTAAACTTAACCTTGACTTTACCCTTAACCTTAACCTTAACCATAACCTTGACCTTAAACTTAACCTTAACGACTAAACCGTAGCAGAACCAACCATAACCTTGACGAACCCTTAACCTTAACCTTAACACAGCTAAACCCTTAACCTTATCTTTACATAACTAACACTTACCCTTAACCTTAACTTATACTTTGAATAAACACGCTAACACGAACTATAACCCTACTTAACCTTGACCAAACCCTTAACATTAACGTTAACCTTAACCTTTACCTAACGTTAACCTTAACCTTAACCATAACCTTAACCTTAACCTATCCTTAACCTTAACCTTATCTTAACCTTAACTTTCACTATAACCTAACATTAACCTTGAACTTAACTATAACCTAACCCATAACCTTAACCTTAACCTTAACCTTAACCTAACCTTCACCTTAACCTAACCTTAACCTTAACCTTAACCATAACCTTAACCTTAACCTTAACCTTACCTTTACATTAACCTTAAACTTAACCTTGTAACCTAACTAACCTTAACCTTAACCTAACCTAACCTTACCTAACCTTAACACTAACCTTATCACTTAACCTTACCCTTAACCTTAACCTTAATATTAACCTCGGGTTAAGGTCATGGTTAAGGTTAAATTAGGAGTCAATTCAAGGTTAAAGGTTGGGTTAAGAGTTAGGTAGGTTAAGGGTAAGTTAATATTAAATGTTTGGTAAAGGTTAAGGGATTAGGTTAAGGTTAAATTTGTTTAAGGAGTAAAGTCAAGTTAAAAGGTAAGGTTAGGTTAGGTTAAGGTTAAGGATTGGGTCAGAGTGGGATAGGTTATAGTTAATGTCAAGGTTAAGGTTAAGGTTAAGGGTAGGTTAAGGTTCAAGTTAGGTTAAGGTTAAGCTTAAGGTTAGGTTAAGGTTAGGGTTACGGTTAAGGTAAAGATTAAGGTTAAGGTTAAGGTTAAGGTTAAGGTTTTGGTTAGGGTTAGATTTTTATTAAGGTTAAGATTATATTAAGATTAAGGTTAAGGGGTCAAGGATAAGGTTAAGGTTAAGGTTAAGGTTAAGTTTAAGGGTTTGGTCAAGGTTAGGGTTAGGTTATAGTTAAGGTCAAGGTTAAGGTTACGGGTAAGGTTATAGTTAGGTTAAGGTTAAAGTTAAGGTTAGTATAAGGTTAAGATAAGGTTAAGGTTAAGGGGTTTAATCGAGTTAGTGCTAGGTTATAGTTAAGGTTAAGGTTAAGGTTAAGGTTATGTTAAGTTAAGGTCGAGTTAAGGAGTGGAGTTAAGCTTGGGATTAAGAGTTAAGATTAGGTTAAGGGTATAGTTAAGTTTAAGGTTAGGTTAAGGGTAAATTTAAGGTTAAGGTTAGGGTTAGGGTTAGTGTTGAAGAGGTAAATCCCCTTTGTGGACAGAGGTGATCCCACTAGCCCAGATCGGGTCTAGCAATAATCAAGTCGCCAATGACGTTGGTTCCTAATTACAAAAAGACAAATATTGCAATACGTAGCCTACCTCAAATACCACGCAGTTGTCATTGAAGAAAAGATGACGTTTCCCATCCCTCGCTTGACAGATCACGATCCTTTTGTTTGACACATCCGAACACCTGTACACATGCGAAGAAACAAAAACATACAACATAAAATCTAAAGCATGTAACCATATATCAGTCAGAGAGGATATAATTCATTGCATTACATAAAGAAATTAACACATGAATGGAACAAAAATCAGAGTTTCTTGTATTATAAATGAAAAAAAGGAGATTACAACCAAATGCTATGACACTATGATATTCCTTCAGCGGGTAACGATTATGGCGATGTCTCAACAAATCCTATCAGAATCTTGGCCAGCTCTCTCTCTTCGGCTTGGCTCTCGAGGTTACTGACTATAGTTTCCTTCCTACAAGCTCGACTAGCTTGCTAATGTAAAAGAAGCTTTTATAGATGGAGGAAAGTTGGGATCCCTATAATCATGGGATAGGCCCTATCTCTAAAGAAGGCTTCCATGATAGGTGGAAAACCACTTCCCCTATAGATGGAGATTTCTGAAGCCAAACCACTCCAACTCACTTTTAGATGATTCATTCATAGAGTTTGTTGAAATCAAACTTCCGCCATTTATTTTTAAAAAGCATCCCTTATTAAGCTTGGCACGGAAGTGATACACGTGTGACGGGGTACGCGCTGGCACACCCTCTTTAGTGTGGATTTCCCCATCGGGGACGAGAGATGAACTCTGGCTAGTCATGCCAAGGCTAGGTCTATTTTTAGGGTTTTTCGGAGAAATGTTCTTCGCAGGGGGAATGTTTGTCCTTACGCAAGAGGATGTCATGAAGAAAGTGTTTTTGTAGGTCATTTCACCGTTCACAGGGTCACGAGGGAATAGATCCCTCCAATGTGTGGGATAAGGGATTGTAGGGATGGTGAAACAAATGATGTGTAACAGATGCCCCCTAGAGCATGAGGCTCGAGTGAGAGGGAGGGGATGAAATGCTTTATGAGAATGCACCCAACTCGAAAAACACACGCCAGTTAGAAAACCTATGAATACAGTACAAATGATATCTCAAATACATGATATGTGGTATGGTGTGCACCATCCATAATAGAGTATACAATATCGAGATCCACAGGTATGGATGCAACCATCCAGACGAGATCAACAAGTAGACTTAGGTATGGTCGCGATCCATCTAATCAAATGATTCATGTAACTAATCATGATAATCCACAAATAATCCGCGGCACTAGATTTCATTAGAAAAAATCCAGTCTCGCTGCTCCATCTCGACTCCGACCGCAGTACAAGTTCGAGCATGTGAATAAGTGAGTCGAGTCGAACATGCAAGAACATTGTCTGATTACCAACCAATAATGAAAGCCATTAATAGACATGAGAGAAACCACCAATAATGAGGATGGGCCTCAAGGTACTATAGGTACAATCCAGAGAGTGTGAATAGTGAGTTGGCGTCAAACACCCGCAGAATCATTCGATCGAAGGTCAATAATAAAAACCTTGCGTAGAAATGTTAGAGGCGGGTATAATTCAACCTAGCCAAAGTTCTTTCTCTGCTCCTGTAGTATTGGTACACAAGAAGGATGGATCATGGCAAATGTGTCGGATTATAGAGAACTCAATAAACTCACCATTAAAGATAAATTTCCCATTCTTGTGATTGATGAATTATTGGATGAATTACATGGATCAATTTATTTTACCAAGTTGGATCTTCGTTCAGGATATCATCAAATTAGAATGAGAGTAGAAGATATTCAAAAACGACATTTTTCGAACTCATGAGGGTCATTATGAATTTTGGGTCATGCCTTTTGGCCTTACCAATGCACCTTCTAAATTTCAAGGGTTTATGAATTCCATTTTCAAACCCTTCCTTAGAAAATTTGTGCTGGTATTTTTTGATGATATACTAATCTATAGCAAGTCTTGGAAGGATCATGTTGAACATATTGACAGGGTGCTCAAACTATTGCAGGAGAAACAATTATACGCAAAAATATCTAAATTTTTCTTTGGATTACAAGAGGTGGAATATCTAGGTCATATTACATCGCACAAGGGTGTTAAAATATACCCTAACAAAATTAAAGCCATTAAGGAATGGAAATTCCCCACGACCATGAAGCAGTTGCGAGGATTTCTAGGCTTAGCAGGGTATTATCGCAAGTTTGTTAAGAATTATGGGAGAATAGAAGCACCTATAACAACATTATTGAAGAAATATGCATTTTCATGGACTCCTGAAGCCACTAAGGCCTTTGAACATCTTAAAAAAGGCAATGTACCTAGCAAGTCTTAGCTACGCCGGACTTCACAAAAACCTTTATTGTGGAATGTGATACTCCGGGAAATGGAATTGGTGTTTTTTTATGCGAGAGGAAGACCCATTGCTTTTGAAAGTCATCGATCAAGGAAAGTATTTACGAGAAACCTATTTTTGAGGGAAAGGAAGCATTACTTGATACTGCATGCACTAAAGAAATGGAGAACTTACCTAATGGGAAGACACTTCAAGGTAAAAAATGATCATCATAGTCTTAAACACTTTTTGGAAAAAAATACTATCTTCCGAAGAGCAGCAAAAATGGGTTAAAAATATGTTGGATTATGACTTTAAAATAATCTACAAAAAATAAAAGCTTAATGTTGTTACAGATGCACTCTCAAGAAAGAATGAAGAGGTGGAAGCATTGCTTTGTGCCATTTCTATTATCCAGCAGTTGGATAAACGAAGCAAGAGATGAATGGAAGAGGAAAAAGATGTATGGGCACTCATTCAAAATTTGCGGCAAGATCCTAGTACATATAATACATTTAGTTGGAAAAATGATTCCTTATGGTACGAATTGCTTATATCTTTGTAAATTCCCAACTAAAAAAATATTCTTAAGATTGCACTTCTCCTTTAGGAGGACACTCGAGGATTTTTAAGCACACGGGGTGAAGAAAAGAATTTTTTGGGATGGCCTTCGTCTGATATTCAAAAGTTTGTGGCGGAATTTTTGGTTTTTCAACGGAATAAAGTTGAAACAATTAAGACCACAGAACTTCTACAACCTTTATCCATTCCAAGTCAATGTTGGGAGGATATTTCAATGGATTTTATCACGAGGTTACCTAATTCAAAGGAAAAGAGTGTCGTCATGGTGGTAGTTGATAGCTCCAAGTATGCACACTTTTGTACTATCTGCGTCCATTTAAAGCAAGTATAGTTGCTACTACACATTTATAGACCCAGTTAAAAAACTACATGGAAGCCCAAGGGTTGTGAGTGACGAGAGATCCCATTTCTTTGGAAATTTTTTGGACAAAAGTTATTTTCTTGTTTGGGTACTCAATTAGCTCATAGCTCATCTTATCATCCTCAATGCGATGGTCAAGCGAGATAGTAAATAAATGTTTGGAAGGATATTTTCGTTTTTTATCACATTAAACGAAGCACAATGAGTCAAATGGTTACCTCTCCTTTGAATGGTGGTATAACACTTCCTTCCATGCGACAAACATGACCCCATTTTATGGTACTTTATGGATATCATCCACCATCTATCACATCATCTTTAAGGGAAAATTTGAAGGTTCAAGCAGTGGAAGATCACATCGAGCATCAACAAGAAGTTCTCCAACTCTTAAAGGATAACCTAAATTTGGCACAAAATCGAATGAAACAACAAGCAGATCAACATCGTAGTGAGAGAAGTTTTGATGTAGGAGATTGGGTATTTTTATGGCTACAACCATACAAAAAAATGTCCCTCAAGCAAGCTAAGAAGGATAATAAATTATCGCCAAAGTATTATGGTCCCTACAAGGTGTTGCAAAAGATTGGTACTATGGCATACAAATTGGAGCTTCCTGCTTCTTCACGAGTGCATCTAATTTTCCATGTTTCATGCTTAAAAAAGGTTATAGGTGAAAATCTTCCAGTTCAAACAATATTTCCAGAACTTGATGAGGAAGAAAAATTCATATTGGAACTTTGAAGTGGTCACGGAAACGAGAACTCCACGAGATACGAAATTGATCAATTTCAAAGTATCTCATCGAGTGGAAGAACTTACCCGAAGATTCTACATGGGAGGACGGGAAGTTTATACGGAAACACCAGGAGCTACTCAAGCATTGAGGAAAACACTTTTTTTGAAGGAGAGGGGCATGTTAGGTCCCTATGTGCAAATATATTCCCTTATTGTTATTAGTGTAAGCCCTTTATTGTTATTATTGTGCGCATTGTAACCCCCATTTTATTGTCTGTGCCCTTAAATTATTATTGTTGGGTCGGCTAGGATTACATTGTGGCCCACTAGGATTACATTATGGCCACATGGACTCCTATATATAGAAAGGAGGTTTTGTAAATTGTATCACCCAAGAATTGTTCATTCGTGTAATGTATTGGAGGTTGCCCCCTCGAAGTGGCTTATTTCTAAGGCGTTGATATCTCTTTTCTTCTATTTTTGGAGCTGGTTACACAACATTACGGTTAAGGTTAGATTATGTTAAATAAAGGTTAAGTTTATGGGAAGGTTAAGGGCTTAATCGTACCCTTAACCTTAACCTTTATTTAACAAAACCTAACCTTAACCTTAATGTTGTGTAACCATCTCCAAAAATAGAGAAAATGCCTTAGAAATAAGCATGCCTCAATACATTACATGAATACCTTAACCTAACATTAACCCTAACCTTAACCTTGACCTTATTTATAACCTAACCCTTACCTTAACCTAACCTTAACCTCAACTTTAACCTTAACCTTAACCTTAACTTTACCCCCTTAACCATAACCTTAACCTTAACCTGACTAAATCCGTAACTTTAACCTTACCTTAATCTAACTTTAACCTTAACGTAATCTTAACCTTACCTTAACCTTAAACGTTAAGGTTAGGTTAAGGTTATGATTGAGGTTAGGTTAAGGGTAAAGTTAAGGTTAGGGTTAAGGGTTGGATTAGAATATGAGTTAGGGTTAGGTTAGGTTGGAGTTAGGTAAGGTTAGGTTAAAGTTAAGATTAAGGTTAAGGTTGGGGTGGTAAAGGTTTAGGGTTAGGTTATAGTTAAGGTCGAGTTAAGGTTAGGTTAAGGTTAAATTAAGGTTAATGTTAAGGGGTTTGGTCGAGGTTGGGGTTAGGTTATATTTAAAGTTAAGGTTAAGGTCTCAAGGTTAAGGGTAAGAGTTGAGGTTAAGGTTAGGGATTGGTCAAAAGGTTAGGGTTAGGTTTTAGTGAAGGTTATGCTTAAGCTAAGGGTAAAGTCAGGTTAGTTGGGTTAAGGTTGGGATAAGGGTAAAGTTAAGGTTAATGTTAGGTTTTTCAAGGTTAGGGTTAGGTTATAGTTAATTTTAAGATAAGGTTAAGGTTAGGTTAAGGTTAAGGTTAGGTTGAGGGTAAAGTTAAGGTTAAGGTTAGGGTAAGGTTAGAGTAACGTTAAGGTTAAGGTTAAGGTTTAGGTTAAGGTTAATGTTATGGTTAAGGGTAAGGTTAAGGTTAAGGTTAAGTAAAGGTTAAGGTTAAGGTTAATATTAAGGGTTTGGTCAAGGTTAGGGTTAGGTTATAGTTAAGGTCAAGGTTAAGGGTAAGGGTAAGGTTAAGGTCAAGGTTAAAGGTAAGGTTAAGGTTAAGGTTAAAGGTAAGGTTAAGTTTAAGGTTACGGCTAAGTTAAGGTTAAGGTTACGGTTAAGTTAAGGTTAAGGTTAAGGTTTTGTTAAGGTTAGGGTTAGGTTATAGTGAAGGTTAAGGTTAAGGTTAAGACCCCTAACCTTGACCTTTACCTTACTCTTAACATTAAGCTTAACATTGACCCTGACTTTGACTTTACCCTTAACCTTAACCTAAACTTAACCTTAACCGTATCTTAACCTTATCCCTAACCTTGGCCTTAACATTAGCCTTTAATATTAACATTAGCCACTTAACATTGACCATTAACCTTAAACTTAGACTTAACCCTAACGTGCTTATAATCTTAACCTTAACCCTAACTAACCTTAACACTCAACCTTAACTCTGATCAGAACCTGTAACATTAACCTTAAACCTTAACCTAACCTTAGCCTTAACTATAACGTAACCCTAAACATTAAGCCATGAATAAACCTTAACCTTAACATATATACGCCCTATACCTATCCTTGACACATAGCCTTAACCCTTAACCTTGAACACGACCCACTTAGCTATAATCGTAACCCTAACCTTCACCCGAACCCTTACCCTTATCCTACACTCTTATCCTTGACTTTACCATGAACGAACCCTTAACCTAACCTTAACCTTAATTCGCTATGCACCCTAACCTTAACCCTAACCATAACCTTAACTTTACCCATAACTGATATTAACCTTAACCTAACCTTAACCTTACACTTAACCTTGACCTTAACTACCCCTTAACTAATCATAACTATAAACTAACCTTAACCTTGACCTAAACCTTAACCCTTAACCTTAACTATAACCGAACATTAACCTTAACCATAACCTTAACCTTAACCTTAACTTAGCCTTAACCTTAACCTTATCTTAACCTATACGACTATAACCTAACCTAACCTTGACGAACCTTAAACTTAACCTTAATTTTACCCCTTAACCTAACCTTAACCTTATACCTTAACCTTGACTTTACCTTAACCTTAGCCTTATACCATAGTACCTTGACCTTAAAACTTAACCTTAACGACTAAACCGTAACTTGAACCTAACCCACTAACCTTGAAACAAAACCCTTAAGCAACCTTTACCTTAAACCCTTGACTAAACCACTTAACCTTATCTTTACCCTTAACCCTAACCTTACCCTTAACCTTATACCTATATACCTGAATAAACACGTAACCTAAAGCTATAACCTAACACTAACCTTGACCAAACCCTTAACATTAACACTTAACCTTCAAACCTTTACCTAACGTTAACCTATAACCTTAACCACTTAACCTTAACCTTAACCTTCATTCTTAACCTAACCTTATCTCCTTACATACTTTATCACTATAACCTAACATTAACCTTGAACTTAACTATAATTTAACCTCGATAACCTTAACCTTAACCTTAACCATCTCACTATAACCTAACCTTAACCTTAACCTTAACCATAACCTTAACCTTATCTTAACTCCTTAAACCTTACATTAACCTTAAACTTAACCTAACGCTAACCTTAACCTAACCTTAACCATAACCTAACCTCTAACCCTTCACCCTAACCTTAACCTTAACACTAACCTTATCCTTAAACTACTTCTTAACCTTAACCTTAATATTAACCTTAACGTGAGCTTAAGGTCAGTGAGTTATGTGAAAGTTATGATGGAGTCGATTCAAGGTTAAGGTTAGAGTAAGGTTAAAGATTAGGTTAAGGGTAGAAGTTAATGTTAATGTTTTAGGTAGGTTAAGTCGAGGTTAAGGGTTAGGTTAAGGTTAAGGTTTGTTTAAGGGTAAAGTCAAGGTTAAGGTAAGGTTAGGTTAAGGTTAAGGTTAAGGTTAAGGTCAAGGTTAAGGATAGGTTATAGTTAATGTCAAGGTTAAGGTTAAGGTTAAGGGTAGGTTAAGGTTCAAGTTAGGTTAAGGTTAAGCTTAAGGTTAGGTTAAGGTTAGGGTTATGGTTAAGTAGTTTATGAGTTAAGGTTAAGGTAAAGATTAAGGTTATTAGGTTAAGGTTAAGATTAGGTAGTTAGGGTTAGATTTTATTAAGGTTAAGATTATATTAAGATTAAGGTTAAGGGTCAGGATACGAGGTTAAGGGATTAAGGTTGAAAGTTAGACTTTAAGGAGTTTAGTCGAGGTTAGGGATTAGGTTATAGTTAAGGTCAAGGTTAAGGTTACGGGTAGGTTATAGTTAGGGTTAAGGTTAAGTTAAGGTTAAGTGTATAAGGTTAAGATAAGGTTAAGGTTAAGGGTTTGGTCAGAGGTTAGTGCTAGGTTATAGTTAAGGTTAAGGTTGAGGTTAAGGTTATGTTAAGTTAAGGTCGAGGTTAAGGGTAAGGTGTAAGCTTAGAGTTAAGGTTAAGATTAGGTTAAGGGTATAGTTAATGGGTTAGGTTAAGGGTAAATTTAAGGTTAAGTTTAGGGTTAGGGTTAGTGTTGAAGAGGTAAATCCCCTGCGACAGAGGTGATCCCACTAGCCCAGATCGGGTCTAGCAATAATCAAGTCATGCAATGACGTTGGTTCCTAATTACAAAAAGACAAAGATTGCAATACGTAGCCTACCTCAAATACCACGCAGTTGTCGTTGAAGAAAAGATGATGTTACCCATCCCTCGCTTGACAGATCACGATCCTTTTGTTCGACACATCTGAACACCTATACACATGCGAAGAAACAACAACATACAACGTAAAATCTAAAGCATGTAACCATATATCAGTCAGAGAGGATATAATTCATTGCATTACATAAAGAAATGAACACATGAATGGAACAAAAATCAGAGTTTCTTGTATTATAAATGAAAAAAAGGAGATTACAACCAAATGCTATGACAACATGATATTCCATCGGCGGAGTGGCACGGTGTAGCATGTCTCGACAAATCTATCGGGAATCTTGACGAGAAGCTATCTCTCTTCGACAGCTCTCGAGTTTGTGACTAGTTTCCTTCCTACGAGCTCAACTAGCTTGCTAATGTAAAAGAGGCTTTTGTAGATGGAGGAAAGGAAGTTGGGATCCTATAATCATGGGATAGGCCACATCTCTAAGGAAGCTTCCATGATAGGTAGAGGAAAACCACTTCACATAGATGGAGTTAAACCAAACCACTCAACTCCTTTTGATGATTCATTCAAGAGTTTGTTGAAATCAAACTTCGCCATTTATTTTTTAAAAAACATCCTTGTTAAGCAGCGAGTGAAACACGGGGACGGTGCCGATTGGCACACCCTTTAGTGTGGATTTCCCCCATTGGCATGGGGGATGGTGTGGTCATGCGAGGTAAAACATCTATTTTTAGGGTTTTTCGGAGAAATGCTCTTCGGGGGAATGTTTGTCCTTATGCAAAAGAGGATGTCATGAAAGGTGTTTTTAGGTCATTTCTTGTTCCTGAGGTCACGATAATAGTCCTCCAATGTGCCCCGGGAAAGGGATTGTGAGGATGGTGAAAAAATGATGTGTAACAAATGCCCCCTAAAGCATGAGGCTCGAGTGAGAGGGAGGGATGAAATGCTTTATGAGAATACGCAACTAAAAACACAACCGTTAGAAAACCTATGAATACAAATACAAATGATATCTCAAATACATGATATGTGGTATGGGCGCGGCCATCCATAAATAGAGTTACAATAACGAGATCAAGGTATGGATGCAGCCATCCGATGAGATCAACAAGTAGACTTAGGTATGGTCGCAGCCATCTAATCAAATGATTCATGTAACTAATCATGATAATCCACAAATAATCCGCAGCCTGGATTTCGTTAGACAAAATCCAGGGTCTTGCGCTCCATCTCGACCCAAAAAGAGTACAAGTCTGAGCATGTGAATAAGTGAGCTGAAGTCGAACATGCAAGAACATTGTCTGATTACCAACCAATAATGAAATCCATTAATAGACATGAGAGAAACCACCAATAATGAGGATGGGCCTCAAGGTACTATAGGTACAATCCAGAGAGTGTGAATAGTGAGTTGGCGACAAACACCCGCAGAATCATTCGATCGAATGTCAATAATAAAAACCTTGCGTCGAAATGTTAGAGGCGGGTATAATTCAACCTAGCCAAATTTCTTTCTCTGCTCCTGTAGTATTGGTACACAAGAAGGATGGATCATGGCGAATGTGTCGGATTATAGAGAGCTCAATAAACTCACCATTAAAGATAAATTTCCCATTCTTGTGATTGATGAATTATTGGATGAATTACATGGAGCAATTTATTTTACCAAGTTGGATCTTCGTTCGGGATATCATCGGAAATTAGAATGAAGGCTTGAAGATATTCCAAAAACGGCATTTCGAACTCATGAGGGGTCGTATGAATTTTTGGTCATGCCTTTTTGGCCTTACGATGCACCTTAAATTTCAAGGGTTTATGAATTCCATTTTCAAACCCTTCCTTAGAAAAGAATTGTCCTTTGGTATTTTTTGATGATATACTAATCTATAGCAAGTCTTGGAAGGATCATGTTGAACATGTTGTGAAGTGCTCAAACTATTGCAGGAGAAACAATTATACGCAAAAATATCTAAATTTTTCTTTGGAGTACAAGAGGTGGAATATCTAGGTCATATTACATCGCACAAGGGTGTTAAAATATACCCTAACAAAATTAAAGCCATTAAGGAATGGAAATTCCCCACGACCATGAAGCAGTTGCGAGGATTTCTCGGCTTAGCAGGGTATTATCGCAAGTTTGTTAAGAATTATGGGAGAATAGAAGCACCTATAACAACATTATTGAAGAAATATGCATTTTCATGGACTCTTTGAAGCCAGTTTAAGGCCTTTGAACATCTTAAAGAGGCAATGTGCCTATGCCAGAGTCTTAGCTACGCCGGTTGACTTCACAAAAACCTTTATTGTGGAATGTGATGCCTCGGGAAATGGAATTGGTGTTTTTTTAATGCGGGGAAGGAAGACCCATTGCTTTTGAAAGTCGTCCCGATCAAAGGAAAGTATTTACAGAAACCTATTTTTGAGAAGAAATGTTAAATCTTGCATATAAAGAAAATGGAGAACTTACCTAATGGGAAGACACTTCAAGGTAAAAAAATGATCATCATAGTCAATACTTTTTTGGAAAAAATACTATCTTAGAAGAAGCGTGAAAATGGGTTAAAAATATGTTGGATTATGACTTTAAAATAATCTACAAAAAGAAGCTTAATGTTGTTACACATGCCTCTCAAGAAAGAATGAAGAGGTGGAAAAGCATTGCTTTGTGCCATTATTATCAGCAGTTGGATAACTTCGAAGCGAAGATGAATGGAAGAGGAAAAAGATGTATGGGCACTCATTCAAAATTTGCGGCAAGATCCTAGTACATACAATACATTTTTAGTTGGAAAAAATTAGGCCCTTATGGTACCAAGATCGCTTATATCTTTGTAAGAATTCCCAACTAAAAAAGATTCTTAAGTTGTACACTTCTCCTTTAGGAGGACACTTAGGATTTTTAAAAACTTGCCACAGGGAGTGAAGAAAAGAATTTTTTGGGATGGCCTTAAATCGATATTCAAAAGTTTGTGGCGGAATTTTTGGTTTTTCCAACGAGAATAAAGTTGAAACAATTAAGACACGGAACTTCTCTGACCTTTATCCATTCCAAGTCAATGTTGGGAGGATATTTCAATGGATTTTTATCACGGAGTTTTACCTAAGTCCAGAAAGGAAAAGTGTAGGTCATGGTGGTAGTTGATAGACTTACCAAGTATGCACACTTTTGTGCATTATCTCATCCATTTAAAGCAAGTATAGTTGCTACTACATTTATGGACGAATTCGAAGCTACATGGAAGCCCAAGGGTTATTGTGAGTGATGAGGATCCCATTTTTTATACTGAAATTTTTGAACCGAGATTATTTTCTTGTTTGGGTACTCAATTAGCTCATAGCTCATCTTATCATCCTCAATACGATGGTCAAGCGGGAATATTAAATAAATGTTTGGAAGGATATTTTCGTTGTTTTGTATACGATAAACAAGCACGATGGGTCAAGTGGTTACACTCTCGTGAATGGTGGTATAACACTTCCTTCCATCTTTATATTGAAAGATGACCCCATTTATGGTACTTTATGGATATCATCCACCATCTATCACATCATCTTTAAGGGAAAATTTGAAGGTTCAAGCGATGGAAGATCACATCGAGCATCGACGAAGTTCTCCAACTCTTAAAGGATAACCTAAATTTGGCACAAAATCGAATGAAACAACAAACGGATCAACATCGTAGTGAGAGAAGTTTTGATGTAGGAGATTGGGTATTTTTTATGGCTACAACCATACAAAAAAATGTCCCTCAAGCAAGCTAAGAAGGATAATAAATTATCGCGAAATGTTATATGGTCACTACCAGTGTGAAAAGATGGGTACTATGGCATGCAAATTGGAGCTTCACCCAGCACTTCACGAGTGCATCTAATTTTCCATGTTTCATGCTGCTTAAAAAAGGTTATAGGTGAAAATCTTCGATTCCAAACAATATTTCCGAACTTGATGAGGAAGGAAAAAGTCATATTGGAACTGAAGTAGTCCTGGAAGCAAAGAACTCCTGAGATACGAAATTGATAAATTTCAAAGTATCTCATCGAGTGGAAGAACTTACCCATTTTGAAGATTCTACATGGGAGGACGGGAAGTTTTATACGGAGAAGCACCCGAGCTACTCAAGCATTGGGAAAACACTTTTTGAAGGAGAGGGCATGTTAGGTCCCTATGTGCAATATATTCCCTTATTGTTATTAGTGTGGTAAACATTCATTGTTATTATTGTCTTTGTTGTAACCCCCATTTTGTTATTATTGTGCCTTAAATTATTGTTGGGTCAGCTAGGATTACATTGTGGCCCACTAGGATTACATTATGGCCACATGGACTCCTATATATAGAAAGGAGGTTTTGTAAATTGTATCACCCAAGAATTGTTCATTCGTGTAATGTATTGGAGGTTGCCCCCTCGAAGTGGCTTATTTCTAAGGCGTTGATATCTCTTTTCTTCTATTTTTGGAGGGTAGTTACACAACATTACGGTTAAGGTTAGGTTATGTTAAATAAAGGTTAAATTTATGGGAAGGTTAAGGGCTTAATCGTACCCTTAACCTTAACCTTTATTTAACAAAACCTAACCTTAACCTTAATGTTGTGTAACCATCTCCAAAAATAGAAGAAAAGAGATATCAATGCCTTAGAAATAAGCCACTTCGAGGGGGCAACCTCCAATACATTACATGAATACCTTAACCTAACATTAACCCTAACCTTAACCTTGACCTTATTTATAACCTAACCCTTACCTTAACCTAACCTTAACCTCAACATCACCTTAACCTACTCAGACAACCTTAACCTTAACTCTTACCCCCTTAACCCTATAACCTTAACCTTAACCCAACTAAATCAGTAACCTTAACCTTACCTTAATCTAACTTTAACCTTAACGTATCTTAACCTTAACGTAATCTTAAACGTTAAGCTAGGCCTTAACCGTTAAGATTGAGGTTTGGGTTGAGGTAGAGTTAAGGTTAGTGAAAGTTAAGGGTTATGGTTAGGGTTAAGGTTAGGGTAAGGTTAGGGTTAAGTTAAAGGTTAAGGTTAAAGGTAAAGGTTAAGGTTAAGGTTAAGGATTTGGTAAAGGTTAGGGTTGGGTTATAGCTAAGGTCAAGGTTAAGGTTAGGTTAAGGTTAAGGTTAAGTTAAGGTTAATGTTAAGGGTTTGGTCAAGGTTAGGGTTAGGTTATAGTTAAAGTTAAGGTCAAGGTCAAGGTTAAGGGTAAGGTTAAGGTTAAGTTTAAGGGTTTGGCCGATTTTAGGGTTAGGTTATAGTGAAGGTTATACTTAAGTTAAGCGTAAAGTCAAGGTTAAGGTTAAAGTTAAGGTTAGGATAAGGATAAAGTTAAAGTTTTTTTCAAGGTTAGGGTTAGGTTATAGTTAAGGTTAAGTTAAGGTTAAGGTTAGGTTAAGGATAAGGTTAGGTTGAGGGTAAAGTTAAGGTTAAGGTTAGGGTAAGGTTAGGGTTAAGGTTAAGGTTAGGTTAAGGTTAAGCTTTAGGTTAAGGTTAATGTTACGGTTAAGGTTAAGGTTAAGTAAAGGTTAAGGTTAAGGTTAATGTTAAGGGTTTGAGTCAAGGTTAGGGTTAGGTTATAGGTTAAGGTCAAGGTTAAGGTTAAGGGTTAAAGGTTAAGGTCAAGGTTAAAGTAGGTCAAGGTTAAGGTTAAGGTTAAAGGTAAGGTTAAGGTTAAGGTTACGGTTAAGTTAAGGTTAAGGTTACGGTTATGTTAAGGTTAAGGGTTAGGTTATATGTTAAGGTTAGGTTATAGTGAAGGTTAGGGTTAAGGTTAAAGACCCCTAACCTTAACCTTGTACCTTACTCTTAACATTAAGCTTAACATTGACTCCCCGAAATTTGACTTTACCCTTAACCTTAACCTAAACTTAACCTTAACCTTATCTTAACCTTATCCTAACCTTAACCTTAACATTAACCTAATATTAACATTAACCATAACATTAACCTTAACCTTAAACTTAGACTTAACCTAAGATTAACCTTAACCTTAACCTTAACCTAACCTTAACCTCAACCTTAACCTGACCAAACCTGTAACATTAACCTTAACCTTAACCTAACCTTAGCCTTAACTATAACGTAACCCTAAACTTGACCAAACCCTTAACCTTAACCTTTCTCTAACCTTAACCTTAACCTTAACTATAAGCTAACCTATCCTTGACCAAGCCTTAACCTTAACCTTAACCTGACCTTAGCTATAATCGAACCCTAACCTTGACCAAACCCTTACCCTTATCCTAACCTTATCCTTGACTTTACCCTGAACCTAACCTAACCTTAACCTTAACCTTCCCCTAACCTTAACCCTAACCATAACCTTAACTTTACCCGTAACCTGATATTAACCTTAACCTAACCTTAACCTTACACTTAACCTTGACCTTAACATTAACTTTAACTATAAAATAACCCTAACCTTGACCAAACCTTAACCTTAACCTTAACTTAACCAAACATTAACCTTAACCATAACTTTAACCTTAACCTTAACCTTAACCTTATCTTAACCTTAACTATAACCTAGCCCTAACCTTGACCAAACCTTAACCTTAATTTTACCCTTAACCTAACCTTAACCTTAACCTTAACCTTGACTTTCACCCTTAACCTTAACCTTAACTAAACCTCTAAACTTAACCTTAAACTTAACCTTAACGCGACTAAACTCCCGTAACTTGAACCAACCTCAACCTTGACCAAACTCTTAACCTTAACCTTTAACTCTGACTAAACCCTTAACCTTATATTTACTCTTAACCTAACCTTACCCTTAACCTTAACCTTACTGAATAAACACGTAATCTCGAACTATAACCTAACACTAACCTTGACCAAACCCTTAACATTAACCTTAACCTTAACCTTTATAACTAATTTAACCTTTAATCTGTAACCTATCCTTAACCTTAACCTTATCTTAACCTTAACCTTCACTATAACCTAACCTTAACCTTGACCTTAACTATAACCTAACCCTAACCTTGACCAAACCCATAACCTTAACCTTAACCTTAACCTAACCTTCACCTTAACCTAACCTTAACCTTAACCTTAACCATAACCTTAACCTTAACCTTAATCTTAATCTTAACCTTAACCTAACCTTAACCTAACCTAACCTTAACCTTAACCTAACCTAACCTTACCCTAACCTTAACCCCAACCTTATCACTTAACCTTATAACCCCAACTAATATTAACCCTCAGGTTAAGGTCATGGTTAAGGTTACGTTAAAGGGTAAATTCAAGGTTAAGGTTAGGTTAAGGTTAAGATTAGGTTAAGGGTAAATTTAATGTTAAATATTTGGTAAAGGTTAAGGGTTAGGTTGAGGTTAAGGTTAGTTTAAGGGTAAAGTCAAAGGTTAAGGTAAAGGTTAGGTTAAGGTTAGGTTAAGGTTAAGGTCAAGGTTAAGGGATAGGTTATAGTTAATGTCAAGGTTAAGGTTAGGGGTAAGGTTTATAGTTAGGGTTAGGTTAAGGTTAAGGTTAAAGTTAGGTTAAAGTTAGGTTAAGGTTAAGGTTAAAGTAAGTTAAGGTTAAGGTTAAGGTTAGGGTTATGGTTAAGGTTAAAGATTAAGGTTAAGGTTAAGGTTAAGGTTAAGGTTTTGTTAGGGTGGGTTTTTATTAAGGTTAAGATTATGTTAAGATTAAGGTTAAGGGGTCAAGGATAAGGTTAAGGTTAAGGTTAATGTTAAGTTTAAGGTTTTGGTCAAGGTTAGGGTTAGGTTATAGTTAAGGTCAAGGTTAAGGTTACGAGTAAGGTTATAGTTAGGTTAAGGTTAAAGTTAAGGTTAGTATAAGGTTAAGACAAGGTTAAGGTTAAGGGTTTGGTCAAGGTTAGTGCTAGGTTATAGTTAAGGTTAAGGTTAAGGTTAAGGTTATGTTAAGTTAAGGTCAAGGTTAAGGGTAAGGTTAAGCTTAGGTTAAGGTTAAGATTAGGTTAAGGGTATAGTTAAGTTTAAGGTTAGGTTAAGGGTAAATTTAAGGTTAAGTTTAGGGTTAGGGTTAGTGTTGAAGAGGTAAATCCCCTCTGTGGACAGAGGTGATCCCACTAGCCCAGATCGGGTCTAGCAATAATCAAGTCATGCAATGACGTTGGTTCCTAATTACAATACGAAGATTGCGATAAGTAGCCTACCTCAAATACCACGTGATTTGTCGTTGAAGAAAAGATGACGTTTCCGTCCCTCGCTTGTCGAGATCACGATCCTTTCGTTTGACACATCAAAAACCTATACACATGCGAGGAAAAACAACAACATACAACGTAAAATCTAAAAGCATGTAACCATATATCGGTCGAGAGAGGATATAATTCATTCCATTACATAAAGAAATGAACACATGAATGGAACACAAAAATCGAGTTTCTTATATTATAAATGAAAAAAGGGAGATTACAAACCAAATGTATCGACACTATGATTTTCCTTCGACGGAGTCGACGTTGGAGCGTGTCTCAATAAAAGCTCGTCGGGAATCCGGATGAAAGCTCTCTCTCGGCTTGGCTCTCAAAGGTTTGCCCAGCTATAGTTTCCTTCCTACAAGTTTCAGCTAGCTTGCTAATGTAAAAGGCAAAGCTTTTATAGATGGAGGAAAGGAAGTTGGGATCCCTATAATCATGGGATAGGCCCTATCTCTAAGGAAGCTTCCATGATAGGTGGAAAAACCACTTCCTATAGATGGAGTTCCGAAGCCAAACCACTCAAATCCTTTTGATGATTCATTCGAGAGTTTGTTGAAATCAAAACTTCCGCCATTTATTTTTAAAAAACATCCCCTTATGTAAGCTTGGCGCGAGTGAAACATAGGGACGGGCGCCGGTTGGTGCACCCTCTAGTGTGGATTTCCCCCCATTGTCGCGGGGGCTGAATTGGCTAGTCGCGCCAAGGCTAAAACATCTATTTTTAGGGTTTTTCAGAGGAAATTTTCTTCAGGGGAATGTTTGTCTTTATGCAAGAGGATGCCATGAAGGTGGTTTCAGGTCATTTTACTATTCACGAGTCACAGGAATAGGCCTCAAATGTGCAGGGCGAGGGATTGCAGGGATGGTGACAAAATTTTGTGTAATTGATGCCCCCTAAGGCATGAGGCTCGAGAGAGAGGGAGTGGTGAAATGCTTTATGAGAACACACCCAACTAAAAAAACTGCCGTCGGAAAACCTGTGAAGATAAATACAACTGATATCTCAACTACATGATATGTGGTATGGGTGCAGCCATCCATAATAGAGTGTACAATAATCGAGATTCAAGGTATGGATGTAGCCATCTAGTAAAGAAGGATCAACAAGTAGACTTGTGTATGGTCGTAGCCATCCAATCAAATGATTCATGTAACTAATCATGATAATCCACAAAAGAATCTGTAGCCTAGATTTCATTAGACAAAATCCGGGGTCTTGCGCTCCATCTCGACCCAAAACAGAGTACAAGTTCGAGCATGTGAATAAGTGAGCTGAAGTCGAACATGCAAGAACATTGTCGATTACCAACCAATAATGAAAGCCATTAACAGATGCATGAGAGGAACCACCAATAATGAGGATGGGCCCTCGAGGTACTATAGGTACAATCTATGGAGTGTGAATAGTGAGATGGCGTCGAACACCGCAGAATCATCCGATCGAAGGTCAATAATGAAAAACCCTTACGTCGAATGTGAAGAACACTGCGTGAGGCATGCGAGCTCCAAGGTACTGAAGGGAGTCTCTAGATCAACTTCTTGGATAATGAGTTGAAGTTGACAAGAATTGACCTTGATCGAAGGTGGGCCATAGTGTTTCCCACATCATCGATGCGAGACAAAGGAACATGATGTTTTTGAATCAAGATCGGGTAGAGAATCGAGAGGAGGTTGAAAGACGCAAAGGCCAACTTCTCTTGAACATACTCGGTGGCACGACATGATGGATTTGGCGGTATTTCGACATCAAAAGATGCGAGGTCATGATGACGTGGAAAAGAGACAAAGATGAGCAGAGTCAAAAAGGATTACCCAAACCCATGGAGGCAAGCGAGAAAACGAGATGAGATGTCCCCAACCCGGACATGAATGTAGATCAAGTTCCATGTTCAAGAGCGACATACTGCGCGACACGACGGTGATACTGGTTCCATTTTCCCCCACCATTTACGGAGTACCCCAATTATTTTTGGAAACAAGCTTGAAGGGGATAGCATATGCTTGCGATATAATTTTTCCTTTGGACAAATCCAACCTGGTACATTTAACGAGCCCTAGGAAGGAGAACTCGAAATAACGTCATTACGACGGAGTCGATGTCATCAGGTTTTAACGAGTCTGACAAAGGAAGAACTCGTCGTCTTTTCATGTTTAGAGAGTTTGAAAAAGATAACATGAAAAAGAAAACTCCAACATTCCCCTTTTCGTAGATAGTCTCGCGGATCGCGAAAAAGGTAGAAAAACTATATACGAGAGAACCTCCTAGTCACGATAGGCTAGGGTATTCCTTTTTCATAAATAATCTATCCCACCTGAAAAAGAAGGGGTAAATGTATATCTGGGTAGATGTCGTTTCGTAGCCAATGTAACGAGCTCAAAATGACAAAGCGACTTGGCAAATCTTTTCGAGTTTTTAGAGAATTAGAAAAGAGTCGAAAGATGACTCCGGTAGTGAATTTTTCATGTTTTACCGAGTTTCGAAAAAATTATAAAATACAACTCGTATCGTCATCCTAGTCGCGTGAAAACTCATCTGTCGCACAAAAAGCAAGCTTAAAACCCATTTTTCAACAAAAATATGATAAAATATCGGATAAGCTCCAAAACCTAATTTGATTTCGAAAAAGTTATAAATATGACCAAATAGTAAAAAACATATTTACTTTTTTACTTTTTTTACCTCTTGTGCGTAGAGCGATAGTGAGTTATTTCCTGTGACCTTGCGGTGATGATTGTGGACGATCCGGGTGCATCATTCTAAATCCCGTCTTTTTCCACGTAAGTGTTTGCTTCCATTAGCTATGTTTTAATCCATATTTCATAGCTTTCCATTTATGATTTGACATCCATGAGAGGGAGGATTTGCAAATTTAGGGCTTCCACGGTTGGCGCTGGTATGAGGCACGGGACTGCGTGCTAATCGAGCTCTTTTTTAGTAAGGGGAGTCACGCCGGTGCGTACGGTATATCAGCAAAAACAATCGTGCCAAACCATGCAACCTCATTTTCGCTCGAAATTTCACAAAAAATGAACCAATCAATTGAATTTGTGAATGCCCAAGGGATCTTTATGATGTGCTTATGACCAATTTGATGTAGGTATAAAGCCACAATGGTGAATGAAATGGAAAGAAATGGAGCATAGTGAAGAAGATTAAATGGTAATGGGGAATGAGCAATGCATGAATGCTCTCGGGATTGTGGTTTAAAGAAATTCTTTCTTGACACCATGTCTCGGGGCACAACTTGAATTGTTACAAATACTTGATAAGTATCCGGGATGAGAATGAAGAGAAGTTTAGGCTTCAAGATCAAAGTGCTTGAACTCGAAAGTGTCTAGTGTCTATTTCATCACTAGATTGTCTCGTAGAGGTCCGGGTTACGATTATGACAGGTACCGGGGCCTTACGGCAAAAAAAATGTCGATGGTTATGGAAAGAGTGTGCCCTGTGGGGCACAAACGAGGATTCAGGTAGTGGCAAAGTTGACATTCACACTATTCCCCGATATAGCACTCGAGTGGTGTTACATACTATTACGCGGTGCTGCGGGGTTGCGGGCATCGTATGAGGCTACCAAAACGTAGCTCCTCCCTGGCATCGAATGTATTAACCGAACAATATTTGATTGGGCCACAGTCAGTAACCATGAATATCAAATGGCAATTGACTAAATGTAAAAAGGCCAAAGCGAAGCAATTTGGGTACGGGTCAATCTTGGTATCATTCATCCCTAGAAACGACTACCCTATCTTCCCGAGGGCTGGGCGATAGTCACAGATCCACCTTTGAGAGAGCCACAGATGGCTCGATGGGCAGCAGCGATGCCCGGAGCGAAGATGGGGGGCCAGCAAATATCATGGCGGCCCGAGTTCTTCGGATGGGTCCGGCGATGGTTGATCATCGTAGAGGAGCGGCCCTACGCTGGTACCAAATTCACGGGAGACCCAGACCTTCCACTCCCGGAAAGGAGAGGGACTGGGATGAGTTTCTTTCGGGGTAAGAATATTTTTTGATTTTATGAATTTTATGATGATTTTTTGGGTATACATGCATGTTATAACAATTGATCCTATATGTATGCGGATGTTGACCTAGAGAGGCAGCGGGATGTCACCGATCGCATGGAGGACCCCCCTCCTCGCCTATGACCCTCAAGGTGAGGGGGCGAGGGAACGAGCTAGTTCGAAACTTAGAGGGAATCGCTCGTAGGGATTCCACGACTATGCTCGGGCGGCACAATGTCCCTATGGCTTATCGGGGAGGCACACCGTAGAGGGGTGCCTAGTCACCTTCATCACTTACGCGGGGCGATTGGTGTGGAAAGTAACATGCTACCATGAGCACCATGTTGATTAGTCGCCTAGGATTTTCATATGCATATTTTTGAGAGACATGTTGTCTCCGGATATAACTAAAATAGACATGTATATTTTTGGATTTTATATGATGGACATGCTACAAACATTCGACATACATATATATATATATATATATATATATATATATATATATATATATATATATATATATATATATATATATATATATATATCTATTTATACATGGATCTTTTCACATATGATGATGTTTTTTACAAGTTGCGTAAATGTCTATCTAATACCATGTTAGCTATTGCATCTATTAATGCATTCATTTGTGTCGGGTATATCTTTGATATGTGATGTAATCAAAATTTCTTTCCGAGTAAACGAATGCGTAGATACAGTCTTAAAATGGATGGGTTCCTAACTAAATAGTGACCATTGAGCTAGTAACACTACAAAGTCTGCGAGTCTGAGATATACAAGTAATGCATGAATACCTGAGGTTAATGGCCTCGTTCGATAACTCAAAAATGACACTATATTCTGCGACATTATTTGTAGCGAGCCCTAGACAAACACCTTGTAAATTAACTAACTCACCAGCAGGATTGTAGATTACCCGAGTCATCGAAGCGATAGATTTCTAGTACTTGTGGGAGGCACCATCACGCGAAACCGACATAAGGTGTAATAGACATCTGCACAATCAGGAAGACCCAATCAGTAGAAAAGATGCTTACAAAGCACACCACACACACACATGCACAAAAATGAAGTAAAATCACCTATGTACACACACTACACAAGAATGATTCAAGCGTAATACTTCTTCGCGGGTACAACCCATTTCGGGAGCTGCGCAAAGGAAGACCTTCATAATTGATCAACTCATAGGCCCCATTTTTTAATACACGTTTAACGATATAGGGGCCCATGCCACATAGGCTAGAATTTTTCTGCCCCAAGATTATCATGTGCTTGATCATACAGAGAGGACGAGGTATCCTTCGATAAAAGAGCGTGGAGAAACCGTTTGATCGAAATGAGCTTTAACCCTCTTTTTCTGTGCCTCAATAACCAAAGTAGACAAGTGGGCGAGTTTCATCCGGTACGTTCCGGGGTATAAGAGACGTTCTTCCTCCGTGGGAAGTGTCGGTAGTAATTCCACAACCAACTTCGAGTGAAGGGATCTCGACATTCAATCGGAAAGAGTAGCTTCCGGACCATACACCAGACTGGAAAAAGGTGTGAATCGATCATCGCTCTTTGCTGACGTTTGGTAGGCCTAGAGAGTCGAGAACGATTGGAGATGCCCGTTGGATTTGTGTATACCAATTTTTCATTGAAGCATCGTGAAAAGAACCTTGTTCACGGCCTCAACCTGGCCATTTTCCTGAGGGTAGTATGGCATCGAGTTGTCGTGACGCAAGCCCAACTTTGATGTCAGCTCTGCCATCATGTAGTCCCAAAAATGAGTGCCATGATTAGTGAATATGGCTTGAGGAACACTGAAATGCATGATCACATGGTTGAAAATGAACTAAGCATTTTTCTTACCATCTACGACCATTGTAGGCATCACTTCAGCCCACTTGGTGAAGTAATCTATGGAAACGATGATATAAGCATGCCCCTCGGTCGAGTGAGGGTTACATGTCATAAAATCAATGCCCCATTTGGTGAAAGGGCCTACGATAATGACAGGATGTAAAGGGAGGGGTGGCGCAGGCATCTTGCATTGGAAGATCTGGCACACAAGAAACTTTCTAACTGCAACAATACAGTCTTTAAATATGAGACGGCCACGAAGTAACCTACATGTACGAATCTTCGGGTGGTAGCATAACTGGACATGTGACCACCCACAGGCGCCACGCGTGACGGTCTTTTAGGACTTTCTCGACCTCTTCCAAGGTCGAAATATCGACGGAGCACAATCGACTTCCGACATGATATAAAGTTATCTCCAACAATGTGATATGGTTAGGATTGATCCCGAACGCGATGTTGAGCATCCTTTGTCAACTCGGACTGGAAGGTAGATGTCTAAAGGTACACGATGATGTCACCGTACCATGGATTGAGAGTACTGATTAGAAAGAGAGTTTCATTCAGGATATGATCCTCAGATTGAGATGAAATAGATTTGGTAGGGAGAGAGAAGATGAGATCAGAAAAAACCAGTGACTTCGTCGATTTGGCAGTAGTGAACTCCAAATCGAACTCCTAAAGGATCACAATCCATTTGGAGTACTTGTCCAGACAATTGTCGAGACAAGATGTAAGTCATGGGGTTGCGGTAGAAAAATCACGATTACCGTGCCTGCAACAGGGATGTAATGGCGAAATCGCTGAAATGGCATGGACTGTGTAGCGCACTTCTCGACATGGGCATAATGCATTTTCGATGTCGAGAAGATTCTGAGACAGATAATAAACCACGTGTTCATTTTCAGTCATCATCATCCTGTGCCAAAACCATGGCAATTGTCTTTGAATGCGACGGCTAAATAAAGGGTAAAGTCATCGATGATAGTTGGGAGGACGTATTAATGGAGACATTGACAAGAAACATCTTAATTTTATTGAAGGATTACGGAGCAATCTCGTCCCAATGGAAGGGAACGCCCACTATTTTAAGTCGCATAAACCCTTCTGGCCACTTACGCATAGTTTCGGGATAAAGCGACGTAAGAAATTCGCTTTTCCCCCTGAAGACTCTAAAGTTGATACAACGAGGATGGGAGGGGAGATTAACAATAGCCTCGACCTTGAGAGGGTCCAGGTGAATTCCATCTTTAGAGACAATGAATCCCAAAAGATGACCAGAGTCAACGCGGAAGATGCACTTGTGAGGATTAAGCCTTTGATGTTGTAACGTCCGCAACGAGGAAAAAAATCTGCGGAGATGTTCAGGGATGGTCTTCGCAGCCGGTTTGAATGAGCCGAGCAGGTCATCCAGATATGGGCTGAACAATATTACATATGTCGTGAAAGGCGTAGGGACATGGCACGCGTTGGAAGGTAGCGCAACGATTTTTTAAGCCAAACGGGAGCTTCTTATAGGAAAATGTGCCCCATGGACAGATGAAGGCGGTCTTATGTTGATCAGATGGAAGGATATTAATTTGATTATAACCCAAAAAGCCATCCATAAGGGAATAGATCTCACTCCCCGCACAATCATCGATGATCTGATCTATAAAGGGAGTGGGATAGTTGTCCTTAGGGCAAGCCCGATTGATGTCTCGGTAGTCAACACAAACCCGAATCATGCCATGCTTCTTATCTACAGGGACAATATTGGAAACCCATTCTATCATGGGGATTGGATATATGAAGCCCGCTTTAAGAAGTTTCTCAGCTTCTTCTTTTATAGTAGTGGCTATTCAAGGATGCAATGGGCGCTGACGTTGGCGTACAGGCTTCGCACCCGGATAGGTGGGAATTTCGTGCACCATGATACTGGGATCGATCCCAGGCATCTCTTCATAAGATCATGCGAAAACATCTCGAAATTTGTGGAAAAGGCTAGTGTACACTTGAATCTCTTTGGGAGAACAAGTGACTCCCACGTGAATGTTCTTGACAACCCCCAGTTTAACGGAGATGTTGATAGGCATTGTTTGGGTAATATTACTAAAATTTCCTTTCGAAAATACTTCATGAGTCAATATTGGTGTTTTAAGAGGCAGAGAGGGAACCTGAGATGAAAAGTGCTCAAGACAATTAGACATTGCCCCCAGGCTGGGCATGAATGAGGAACGATGATGTCCATCTCTCCATGACAGATCTTCGAGAGACATAGTCCCCACGATAGCTTCGTCAAATGGAAAAAATTCTCTCAAAGGATTGGGCGAGTCTGCAGCGCCGAGCCAAGGGGATTGAGAATAAACATTAAGAGCCATGCTCAAAGGAGAATTTTTCGGTAGGAGGAGGATCCGATGTGGCAACGACCTCGCAATAATTGATTTCAATCTGGGGTTAGAGGCATCGATTCTCCAAAAGAGGTAACCTGTTCGGGAGAAGGGATGATCCACGGGTCATCTGACTCGGAGATCATGTTGACTTGAATGGTATTCGGTGAGTGAATGGGAAAAAATACCCATGAGAATGGGGTCCTTAAAAAGATACCAGGGGACCCTAAATCGTCGAGGGGGATTGGGAATTTGATCCACGTATGGCACGTTATTCTCAGAGGAGGAGGTAAAGAAAAGACAAGCTGATCAACAGTAATAATCTTGCCCTCATGTGGAAACTTCAAAAGCCGAAGAGGGTGGACGGAACGCATAGCATGGCGTAGGGTCCGATTTCACGACCAAGTAGAAGATTGTAGTTGAGTTTTAGCATCAACAACTTCCACTTCAACGTTGATTGTTTTGCCTTGCAATGTGATCGGTAGACATCGTGAGAACACCCAAGGGTTTTGATTTCCTTCCATCGAATGCCTCGAGGGAATTGGGAGATGAAGTGAGGGCCGGAGAGGCGATGGCTTTCCAGCAAGCGAGATGACATAACACAGGTAGAGGCACCTTCGTCCATAAATGACTTTCGATGAATATTGAGGCCATTGATGCCAACTTTGTATAACAAGGGAAATACAGTGCGGAAATTCGAGGGGACGAAATTCTCTAGATCGAAGGTGAGAAGGATAGAATCGGCGGGGATCAATTTCCGCCAATTGTAGAATAACGAGATTTTCGGCTGAGATGGGAAACTTTGAAGCACTTCCAACGTGAACATCGCGAGAGGGTACTATGCCAAATCCTCAACAATGTTGTAATGGTGAGCAGCACGGGCGTTTGGATTATAGGAAGACTTACGAAGAACACCTTTGGAAGGTGGCCATACAACGGGTTTCAGCGTTGGGCTTCTCAAATTTCTAAAGGACCAGAGGTAGGTGGGGGAGGCGGGCCATCAACGACTTCCTTCCCCACCGCTACGGCGTGATCCGACATAATCCTTCAATCTAGTGGCAATAGAAATAGGTGAAACACCATTCATCATGAAAACCTGAGACCCAAATGGTGCAGACGGTGAAGGCTGCTCGACCATCTGGGTCTGCTGAGATGGAAAATGTTCCTTAAGAACTGCCGGTGTTCCCTTAGAGCCTTTAAGGAGTTGACTAACCTCGGATCATCGGGGACAATCTTTGGTGTAGTGGTCTTCATCGCAGTTCAGGCAAGGGTACTTCGGTTTTTGTTGTGAACCATCATTAGCACGTGGTTTGCAGGATTCTAGTTTTGAGGCATTAGATTTGGCCTTGTCTTTGCCCTTCTTCTTCCCTTTGGAAGTCTTGTCCACAGGATTTTCCTGAACGACATTGACCTCTGCAGGTCTTACCGGAATCTGGAGTAGCAGGAGGAGCAAAATTGTTGGAAGAATTTCGATTTACTGCTTCCCATTAGAAGACTTACAAGAATTCCGAGAAACGGAACCAATAACACCATCAACCGATGGGGTAGGTGGTGCTTTAGAGGTCTGCGCCGCGGGGCATCGATCGAGATATCATATAATGTGCCGGATCGAGATTACACTAAATCGAGGTACTGGGCACGAGAAATGGCTTGTTCCTCGGTTACACATGCCCCCCATAGCAATGCCCTGTGCAATCTTGTTGACAAAGGAGGTAGTGAACCGGTGAGTTAGAAGGCGATCGAGAATGTCAAACTTGATCAAGACGATGACGACGTCTCCACTCATGAATATGATCTGAAATATGAGTGGCTTTGTCTCGTTTCGGAGATGTCAGGGAGATGCGTCTCGGCTTCATAACGAACCGATAACTAGAAATGTGTCATGAATGCCATAGCTAGAGTATTAAAGTCTTGAAAAATACCACGTGGTAGTTCTATGTACCATTTAGCGACAACACCGGTAAGAGTGCGCTGGGAAAAGACGTGAGACGGATCGAGTCATCAACCCAAGAGTTTCGAAGAACACCACAAATGGTAGGTCATGACATGTGCTTGGGGGTCTTCTCCAGATTTTGCCTTCAAATTTGGGACGATCACCAGGTACCTTCGTCGGAACCGAGAGGCCAATATGGATTATGAAGAATCGGATCATTGGTCAACTTAGACACATCCGGGTAATTCCAACGTGGCGAGGAAAGGTAGCGAGGATTAAAAGGCATGCCAGGTCCGATAAGGACCCGTACTTGTACTCCAACCTGGTTGAGCATAACTCTTGCCCCCCATTGGTTCTACGTCTTGGAGGATTCGACCATAGGGGGTATAAGCCGTATAATTGGGTTGATACGGTTGCTGAAAATCGGTCGAGACTAACCTTGAAGGTAATAGCCGCCTTGGGGGTTGAACGAGTTTGTCGGTAAGTGGGGACCCTGCTGAGCCCGATAAGTTGGGTGCACGGGTGGTTCGAGCTATGGCATAGAATAGATTGGCTGCTTTAGAGTAGGGTTAACGCGGATTTGTGCGGGTTGTCCTAGTTGAACAAAGGTTGATGCTGAGTCTGTGCGAATGTTGCCCTAGTTGAACAGGTTGGCCTAGCTGAAACAGTGTTGTCCCTGGTTGAACGGGTTGGCCTGGCTGATGAAGGACACTAGGCTTCCCTCGTTGAGCGAGGTTGGCTCGATGGTGGGGAGGGACCAGGTTGTGCACGATAACCAGGGGTTGGCTTTGTGAAAGGGACCATAAGATGGCCCTAGTTGTGCAACATTTTGACCAATTGGAAAATGAGGTTGTTGAGGTTGCACCAATGGTTGAGAAGGATGGGTTTACCCCCCAGGGACCATACAATGGTCCAGGTTGATACCCCGGTTGCCTCTGTGGGTCCTTGAGGTTGTCCTCGGCTGGACCACGGGTGGTGAGGCTGCGAAGGTTGACCTTGAGGGTTGTGAGACTGCCCTTGCGGACCGTACAAACAATCCCCTGCTGGCCCAAAGGTTGTCCCTATAAGGGTTGTCCTTGCGGGTCATATAGATAACTAGAGTTGGGCTGAAGGTTGTCCCCTGGAAGGGTTGTCCTTGTAGGTTAGAAGGTTTCCCCTGCACCGGCGAGATAGAAAACCGTTAATATACAGATAAGCCTCGGGAGCAGGAAAATGAAGGGGGTTTGTCCCCTACTCATCATATTGATATGGAAATACGTAAATCGAGGGCACCATCCTAGGTCCATAATGGGGAAAAATTAAGGACGATTGAGATTTTGAGAGGGACCGACCAACCTCGGAGTTTGATGGTCAGTAAAGACAACCGATACTCCTCGAGAGAAATATTCTCGGGAATAGCAGAAGCTATGTAAACGTCTTCGAGAACCGACGAGGTCCTAGGCGGGCGAGTAGTGACAACGGGCATAGACACGAGCCACGTAGAACGATAGGGTCCAGCAGTGCATCGATGTAACGAAAGGAGATGCCGTGAGAGGTGTCGATGGTGACATCCCTAACGAGGGAATAGTCGGCCTCGTGGACGGAGTCGATATTCCCATAGAGGCAACAATGGCCATGACCGACTTAAAGACCTATATCCAGTTGGGAGCGAAGGACCAGGTGAAGACATAACAGAAGGTTCGGAGATGTTTTCAAGAAAAAGCTAGTAATCTTCACCGAAATGTAGGAATTTCCTCACGGGGAGAAGGACTGGGTGAGTCCATATCCGACCCTCGCCGCAAGATCTTCTAAAAGACGACGAGGACTAGGAGGTATAATAGCGACCAAGAAAGGCGATCCCAATGTAAGAGGAGGGAAGTGTTCCCCTACTCCAAATCCAAACCAAGCATTGGACAAGGGCCAATTGAAGTCAACTGGTCCACCAAAGGGAAGCTCGGATATAACCGGTCCCCCATTGGGAAACTCGGATACAATAGAGTTTCTTGATACTCGGCAGAGGGACCGGGAGACCTCCGATGAATCGTCCGTGTAAGGATTACCGGTAGACGAAAACTGGGGGTTCACCCACTATGACCGTAATGAAAATAGGAAGAGATCAAAACAAAGACACATGGGACAAAAACCAAGGCAAAACAACAATAAAGCCGAAAAAAACAATCTCTAAAAGGGCGTGTGATCGTAAGTGATTAATTTTACCACATTGAAACTTGGAAATTTCACCGTTTCATGTTTTAAGAGTCTAGAAACGAGTAAAAGATGACTCTATCTCTTTCAATTTGGAAACAAGCGTGAAAGGACAAGCGCTTGATGATCTTTTCAAATTTTAATGAGTCGGTAAAAGATCAAAAATGACTGCTCCGGTAATCTAGGCAGATGGGTGTACCGGATATCCGTGAACTGCCATATACACCTTGGTTAAAAAATGAAAGAGAAATCAACCAAGGAATTGACGTACGTGCGGGTAATCTCCCCGAATGCTGTGTCCGGTGTATCACGGGTAAAAGGTCGCGGACTCGTCTTCCTACGGATAAAGGATAGCAACCTAATGGGGTCTCCCTTTATATACGCGATGGTACGGGGGGAGCACAAGTCCGTACTAGTGCTATCTAAGGCTGTATGGCGAACGACAACTACTAGGTTTAACGACGCCGGAAACACGTCACTAGCCTAGACCTCTAGATATTTCGTTAATGTTTCAATGTTGCCTTAGGTTAATTGAATAAATTTTAGAGTTGATCTTCAATTTATGTTTCAATTTCGGGCCCTATCGAATGTTGGATCTCGAAAAAATCTTCTAAATGCACACTACATGCCACAAAATATCACTTTGTTCAATGAAGAGCTATCTACGGGAGGGATGAGAGCTTTTTCAAATAACAACAAAATGAGCGCAAAAACATCCACTACTGTCTCTAATGCTAAGCTAATGAAACTAGAAAACTTCTCTCTTAGAGTTATATAACACTAATAGTGCGAAAGAGCTTTCAATTTTCACTAGACTAATCCAAATGCAAAAGAAATTTGTTTTTTGTATTTTTCAATGTTTTAGAGAAAATGCACTAAATGAATGAAAAAAACTAATGAAGAAATCAATTCGAGAAATGACGATGAGAGAGAGATGAAATAAACAAGTTCACTCAATACGAATGCACACAATCAAGACCCAAACTGATGGAGAAATTCCTCAAATCGAAGAAGAATCTCAAAAAGACTCACACAAACTGTGTAATCTAGGCTTGGAATGAGACAAAGCGAAACTTGAATGGAAGAGAGAAAAATCACTCAAATGATGCATTGATATAATGGAATCCAGCAAAATTAATGCAAAGAAGCAAAAATGAAGTTGACCAGAAAAGCAAGAACCAAGAAACTCCCGCGGGAGGCTCAACACACTATAGCACCTAGAAGCCCTAGGGCTAGAATGAAAAACTGATAGTAAAGGGAAAACAACTAGAGGATAAGGGCCAAACACAGTCGACAAAGACTTCAAGGCACTCAATCAATAAGAAAAATACACCAAGACCAATAATCACGCTCGGGAGAGCCCAAAAAGCAAGCAAACCCTAACACCAAACAGAGTTTGGGCGCACCTATTTGGTCATAATGCATGCCAAAACAACGTTGGCGCAGGGGGCCCTAACTAGCAACAAGCGCCATTTGGCATGACTGTCAAGCGCTAAACCACGCCAATCGAGTTTACTATGGAAAAAGATGAAAAAGGACAAACGGAGACTGGATCAGGTCTTTCGGGTGGCTAAACAGGGGTTTGACACCAAAGGAGGCAAACTAGAAGAGCAAAATAAATCACTCAAAATCCAAAAAACAACCAAAAGAAGAAAGACTAACTCCGAAATCGCCTCCCCAGCGGAGTCGCTAGTTTGTTGAAGAGGTAAATCCCCTCTACGGACAGAGAGGCGATCCCACTAGCCCAGAGCGGGTCTAGCAACAATCAAGTCATGCGATGACGTTGGTTCCTAGTTACAAAAAGACAAAGATTGCGATAAGTAGCCTACCTCAAATCCCACACGGTTGTCATTGAAGAAAAAGATGACGTTTCCGTCCCTCGCTTGATAGATCACGATCCTTCCGTTCGACGAGTCCGAAACACCTATACACGTGTGAGGAAACAACAACATACAAACGTAAAATCTAAAGCATGTAACCATATATCGATTAGAGAGGATATAATTCATTGCATTACATAAAGAAATGAACACATGAATGGAACCAAAATCGGAGTCGCTTATATTATAAATGAAAAAGAGGAGATTACAACCAAATGCTCGACGCTATGATCTTCCTTCGGTGGAGTCGACGATGGAGCGTGTCTCAACAAAGCTTGTCGAGAATTCTGGACGAAGCTCTCTCTCTTAGACTTGGCTCTCAAAGGTTTACCTGCTATAGTTTCCTTCCTACAAGTTAAGCTAGCTTGCTAATGGAAAAGACAAGCTTTTATAGATGGAGGAAAGGAAGTTGGGATCCCTATAATCATGGGATAGACCCTATCTCTAAGGAAGCTTCCATGATAGGTGGAAAACCACTTCACATACATGGAGATCCGAAGCCAAACCACTCAACTCCTTTTTGATGATTCATTCGAGGAGTTTGTTGAAATCAAACTTTTTCGCCATTTATTTATAAAAAAAACATCCCTTATTAAGCTTGGCGCGAGTGAAACACAGGGACGAGGCGCTAGTTGGCGCCCTCTAGTGTGGATTTCCCCCCATTGGCGTGGGGCCGGACCCCGCTAGTCGGGCCCAAGGCTAAAACATCTATTTTTAGGGTTTTTCGAGAGGAAATGTTCTTCGGGGGAATGTTTGTCCTTATGCAAGAGGATGCCATGAAGGTGGTTTCAGGTCATTTTACTGTTCACAGAGTCACAGGAATAGTCCTCCAATGTGTGGGACAAGGGATTGTGGGGACGGTGACAAAATGTCTGTGTAACTGATTAGGGGTTAAGGTTAGGGTTTTTGTCAAGGTTAGGGTTAGGGTTACTGATTAAGGTTAAGGTTAAGGTTGAGGTTAAGGTTAAGGTTTTAATTTAATGTTTTTTTTATAAATGTTTTATAAATAGTTTTAAAGCTTTTATAAAATATTCTAAATTCTTGTTATTATGTTTAAATTAAATATTTAAAGAGTTTAATCATTTTTTGAAATGTTTTTAATAAAATCGTAAAAAAACGTATTTAAAAACATTATCAAACACTTTTTACAATGTTATAATGTGATTTTAAACACATCTAAAATGTTTTAAAGACATTATAAAACTCTTTTAAAATATTTAAAAAAAATTGTAAAATATTTTAAAGGATTTTTCTAACATTTTAAAATATTTTAAGATATTTCAAAAAAGTTCATAATATTGTAAAAGGCTTATAAAGTAAAGCTTATAAAGTTGACATTCAATCATTTTTATAAATGTTTTATAAATGGTTTAAAGATTTTATAAAATATTCTAAATTCTTATTAATATGTTTAAATCAAATATTTAAAGCGTTTAATCATTTTTAGTAAAACAAAATTAATAAAACCGTAAAAAAGATGTTTTTAAAAACATTATAAAACACTTTTTTAAAATGTTAAAACGTGCTTTTAAACACATTTAGAATGTTTTTAGGACATTATAAAACTCTTTTAAAATATTTTAAAAATTTTTGTAAAATTATTTAAAGCATTTTTATAACATTTCAAAATATTATAAAATGCTTTCAAGATATTTTAAAACTCTTTTTAAAATATTTTGAAAACGCTTCTAAAATATTTTGAAACACTTTTAGCTTTATTTTAAAATGTTTCAAAACACTTCTAAAAATGTTTTAAAATGTTTTACTTTTAAAATGTTTTAAAACATTTTTGAATCCTTTTTAAAAAAACTTGTAAATCATTTTAAAAACGTTTTTAAAAGTGTTTTAAAATGGTTTTAAAAATGTTTTTAGAATGCGTTTTACAATGTTTTAAAAACATTTCAAAACACTTTTAAAATTCTTTTAAAATATTTAAAAAGCATTTATTTAAGTTTTAAAAATGTTTATAAGTAACATTTAATAAAATTTAAGCTTATAAAGCTGACATTATAAACATTTAATAATTCTTATAAATGTTTCATAAATGGTTTAAATCTTTTATAAAATATTCTAAATTCCTATTAATATGTTTAAATGAAATATTTAAAGCGTTTAATCATTTTTTAGTAAATGCTTTTTAATAAAATCGTAAAAAAAACGTTTTTAAAAACATTATAAAACACTTTTTTAAAAATGTTATAATGTGCTTTTAAACACATTTAAAAATGTTTTTAAGACATTATAAAACTCTTTTTAAAATATTTTTAAAAAATTGTAAAAAATGTTTTAAAAAGATTTTTATAACATTTCAAAATATTGTAAAATGCTTTCAAGATATTTTTAAAAACACTTCTAAAATGTTTTAAAAGCGTTTTTTAAATCCTTTTAAAAAACTTGTAAATCATTTTAAAACATTTTTAAAGTGTTTTTAAAATGGTTTCAAAATATTTTTAGAATGCTTTTTTACAAAGTTTTTAAAGACAAATCAAAACACTTTCAAAATATTTAAAACCATTTATTTAAGTTTTAAAAAATGTTTATAAATAAAGTTTTAATAAAAGTTAAGCTTATAAAGATGACATTATAAACATTTAATAATTTTTATAAATTTTTATAAATGGTTTAAAGCTTTTATAAAATGTTTAAAAAAATATTTCAAAATATTTGAAAATATTGTAAACCTCTTATAAAGTTAAGCTTATAAACCCGACATTCAATAATTTTTATAAATGTTTTATAAATGGTTTAAATCTTTTATAAAATATTCTAAATTCTTATTAATATGTTTAAATCAAATATTTAAAGCGTCTCAATCATTTTCCGTAAATGTTTTTAAAAACATTATAAAACACTTTTTAAAATGTTATAATGTGCTTTTAAAAACATTTAAAAAATGTTTTTAAGACATTATAAAACTCTTTTAAAATATTTTTAAAAAAAATTGTAAAATGTTTTAAAGGATTTTTATAACATTTCTAATTATTTCAAAATATTGTAAAACGCTTTCAAGGTATTTTAAAACACTTTTAAAATATTTTTGAATCGCTTTTAAAAAATTTATTTTAAAATGTTTCAAAACACTTCTAAAATGTTTTTAAATTTATTTTATAATGTTTCAAAACACTTTTTAAGTTGTTTTAAAAACATTTTTAAATTCTTTTAAAAACTTGTAAAGAATTTTAAAATGTTTTAAAAAGTGTTTTAAAAAATGGTTTTAAAAATGTTTTTTAGAATACTTTTACAATGTTTTAAAAACATTTAAAAACACTTTTAAAATTCTTTAAAATATTTAAAAGTATTTATTTAAGTTTTAAAAAACGTTTATAAATAACATTTAATAAAATTTAAGCTTATAAAGATGACATTATAAACATTTAATAATTTTATAAATGGTTTAAAGCTTTTATAAAATATTATAAATTCTTATTAATATGTTTAAATCAAATATTTAAAGCGTTTAATCATTTTTAGTAAATGTTTTTAATAAAATCGTAAAACAAACGTTTATAAAAACATTATAAAACCCTTTTTAAAATGTTATAACGTGCTTTTAAACACGTTTAAAATGTTTTTAAGACATTATAAAACTCTTTTAAAAATATTTTTAAAAATTTTTGTAAAATGTTTTAAAGGATTTTTATAACATTTCAAAATATTTTGAAATATTTCAAAATATTGTAAGATGCTTTCAAGATATTTTAAACAGGTTTAAAAATATTTTTAAACACTTTTCAAAATTTATTTTAAAATGTTTCAAAACACTTTTAAAATGTTTTAAAACGTTTTAAAAACCCTTTTAAAGAAATTTTGTAAAGCATTTTAAAATGTTTTAAAAGTGTTTAAAAATAGTTTTAAAATGTTTTAGAATGCTTTTACAATGTTTTTAAAACTTTTGAAAACAATTTATTTTAAAAGATTTAAAAGCATTTATTTAAGTTTTAAAATTGTTTATAAATAACATTTAATAAAAATTAATCTTATAGTTTACATTATAAACATTTAATATTTTTTATAAATGTTTTATAAATGGTTTAAAATGCTTTTATAAACTATTCTAAATTCTTATTAATATGTTTAAATAAAATACTTAAAGTGTTTAATCATTTTTAGTAAATGTTTTTAATAAAATCATAAAAAATATGTTTTTAAAAACATTATAGAACACTTTTAAAAATGTTATAACGTATTTTTAAACACGTTTAAAATGTTTTTAAAAAGCCTTCTTCCTTTTAAACCCTTTAATATGTTAGTTAATGTTTTATTATGTAGATCATCACTTTAAATAATGCACTTTAATATGTAAATTATCTCTTAAAAGAACAATTTAATAAATGCTTAAAGATTTATTGAAGAAATTATTAGGATGTTAAACCATTTATTAAAAGCGTTTTAAAAATGTGTTTTCAAAATGGTTTTAAAAATTGTTTTAGAATGCTTTTACAATGTTTTTAAAAACCTTTCAAAACACTTTTAAAATTCTTTTTAAAACATTTTAAAATGTTTAAAATGTTTAAAATGTTTTCTAAGACATTATAAAGTTCTTTTAAAATATTTTTAAAAAAATCAGTAAAGTGGTTTAAAGGATTTTTATAACATTTCAAAATGATTTTAAAAGCACTTTGAAGTGTTTTAAAAGTGCATTAAACAATTCTAAAAGTCCTTCAAAATGTTTTAAAATCATTTTTGAAACGCTTTTAAAATGTTTTTAATTTATTTTAAAATGTTTCAAAACACTTCAAAATGTTTTAGAACATTTTTAAATTCTTTTTAAAAAACTTGTAAAGCATTTTAAAACGTTTTAAAAAGTGTTTTAAAATGGTTTAAAAATGTTTTTAGAATGCTTCTTTTATACTATTTTAAAAACCTTTCAAAAACACTTTTAAAATTATTTTTAAAACGTTTTTAAAATGATTAAAATGTTTAAAATGTTTTTTAAGACATTATAAAACTCTTTTAAAATATTTTTAAACATTTAAAGGAGTTTTTATAACATTTAAACATTATTTTAAAAGAACTTTAAAACACTTAATAAATGCACTTTAATATGTAAATTAACTCTTAAACGAACACTTTTATAAATGCTTAAATATTTATTAAAGCATTTATTAGGATATGTAAACACGTTTATTAAAATTATTTTTATTAGCGTACTAAATCTTTAACGCATTTTATAAAAACTTTAAAAATGATGATTAAAGTGTTTATAAACATTGAAGTTTTAAATGTTTTAATAAATAAATAAACATTTTAAAGTGTTTTTAAATATTTTAAAGTGTTTTTAAATATTTAAAGGATTTTTAAAACATTTCAAAATGATTTTAAAACCGCCTTAAAATGTTTTAAAAAGTGCATTAAACAATTATAAAAGTCCTTCAAAATGTTTTAAAAAAATCATTTTAAAATGTTTTAAAAGAATTCCAAAATTTGTTTTAAAATGTTTTAAAAGAATATAATTTTTTTTAAAAACATTTTAAAGGCATTTTAAAAGCATTTTAAATAACTTTAAAATATTTTTTAACTAATTTTAATAATGGTTTTAAGTGTTTTAAAAATGTTTAAATAAATTCTTTTAAAATTCATTAATAACGCTTTAAAATTATTTAAAGCACTTTAAAAAGTAACTTTAAAGTGGTAAACAATTTATTTATTAATAATTGTTTAACATTAACATTTATTTATAATATTTAAATTTTTTATTTAACTTTTAAAAATGTTAATGTGTAAGATTAATGTTGTTAATAAACGCTAAGATTATAAAGTGATTTTAAAATATTTTAAACATATTTTAAAATACTTTCAAAACATTTTAGAACTCTTTTAAAATATTTTAAAGCATTTTAAAATTGTTTTTAAAGGGTTTAAAACTTTTTTAATAATTCTTTTAAAGTGTATTACAAAAATTCTTTAAAAACCTTTAAAAACACTTTTAAAATTATTTTTTTAAAGGTTTTTAAAAAGCGTTTTTAAAAAGTTTATAAGTTTCTAAAGACATTTTAAAATCATTTTGACAAAATTGTAAAATGGTTTAAAGGATTTTTATAACATTTCAAAATAACACTAAAAGCACTTTAAAATGTTTTAAAAGTCCTTTAAAATGTTTTAAAATCATTTTAAAATGTTTTAAAATCATTTTTGAAATGCTTTTAAAATAATTTAAATTTATTTTAAAATGTTTCAAAACCCTTTTTAAAAATGTTTTAAATTTACTTTTAAAATGTTTCATAATGTTAAAATGTTTTAAATTTATTTTAAAATGTTTCAAAACACTTTTAAAATGTTTTCAAACATTTCTAAATCCTCTTAAAAAAGACTTCTAAAGTATTTTAAAACATTTTAAAAATGTTTTAAAATTGTTTAAAAATGTTTTTAGAATGCTTTTACAATGTTTTAAAAACCTTTCAAAACACTTCTAAAATTCGTTTTTAAAATATTTAAAAGCATTTATTTAAGTTTTAAAAACGTTTATAAATAACATTTAATAAAAGTTTAAGATTATAAAGCTCACATTATAAACATTTAATAATTTTTATAAACATTCAATAAATGGTTTAAATATTTTTTAAAATATTCTAAAATTCTTATTAAAATGTTTAAATCAAATATTTAAAAGCAATTAATCTTTTTTATAGTAAATGTTCTTAATAAAATCGTACTTTTTTAAAAAACATTATAAAACACTTTTGTAAATGTTATAATGTTCTTTTAAACACGTTTAAAATGTATTTAAGACATTATAAAAAAAAATTCAAAATATTTTTAAAAATTTGTAAAATGATTTAAAGGATTTTGTAACATTTTCAAAATATTTCAAAATATTGTAAAATGCTTTCAAGATATTTTTCAGAACACTTTTAAAATATTTTGAAAGGTTTTAAAAGTATTTTGAAACACTAGAATGTAAAATGTTTCAAAACACTTTAGAACATTTTACATTTATTTTAAAATGTTTCAAAACACTTTTAAAATGTTTTAAAATGCTTTTAACTCCCTTTAAAAAACTTGTAAAACATTTTAAAATGTTTTAAAAGTGTTTTAAAATGGTTTTAAAAATGTTTTTTTAGAATGCTTTTTGAAATGTTTTATAAACCTTCAAAACACTTTTAAAATTATTTTAAAATATTTAAAAGCATTTATTTAAGTTTTAAAAATGTTTATAAATAACTTTTAATAAAAATTAAGCTTACAAAGGCTGACATTATAAACATTTCATAATTTTGATAAATATTTTATAAATGGTTTAAAGCTTTTATAAAATATTCTAAATTCTTATTAATATGTTTAAATCAAATATTTAAAGCGTTTAATCATTTTGAGTAAACTTTTTTAATAAAATCGTAAAGAAACGTTTTTAAAAACATTATAAAACACTTTTTAAAATGTTATAACATGCTTTTAAAGACATTTAAAATGTTTTTAAGACATTATAAAACTCATTTAAAATATATTAAAAAAATTTGTAAAATGTTTTAAAGGATTTTATAATAACATTTCAAAATATTTCAAAATATTGTAAATCGCTTTCAAGTTATTTTAAAACACTTTTTAAAATATTTTGAAACGCTTTTAAAATGTTTTAAATTTGTATTTTAAATGTTTCAAAACACTTTTAAAATATTTTAAATTTATATTAAAAGTGTTTTAAAATAAACATTTGTAATAAGTATCGTAAAAAAATATGTTTTAAAAACATTATAAAACACTTTTAAAAAACATTATAATGTGACTTTTAAACAAGTTTAAAATGTTTTTAAGACATCATAAAACTCTTTTAAAATATTTTTAAAAAATTGTTAAAATGATTTAAAGGATTTCTATAACATTATAAAATATTTCAAAATATTGCAAAATGCTTTCAAGATATTTTAAAACACTTTTAAATATTGTCAAATGATTTTTAATTGTTTTAAATTTATTTTAAAATATTTTAAAACACTTTTCAAATGTTTTAAATTTATTTTAAAATTCTTCAAAACACTTTTAAAATGTTTCAAAACACTTCTAAAATGTTTTAAAACATTTTTAAATGCTTTTTAAAAACTTGTAAAGCATTTTAAAATGTTTTAAAAGTGTTTTAAAATGGTCTAAAAATGTTTCAGAATGCTTTTACAATGTTTTAAAAACCTTTCAAAACACTTTTAAAATTCTTTTAAAATATTTAAAAGCATTTATTTAAGTTTTTAAAATTTTTTTATAAATACCATTTAATAAAAGTTATAAAGCTAACATTATAAACATTTAATAATTTTTATAAAGGTATAATAAATAGTTTAAAGCTTTTATGAAATATTATAAATTCTTATTAATATGTTTAAATCAAATATTTAAAGCGTTTAATCATTTTTAGTAAACTTTTTTAATAAAAACATAAAAATAATGTTATTAAAAACATTATAAAAAACTTTTTAAAATGTTATAACGTGCCTTTAAACATTTTTAAAATGTTTTTAAGACATTATAAAACTCTTTTAAAATATTTTAAAAATTTTGTAAAATGTTTTAAAGGATTTTTATAACATTTAAAATATTTCAAAATATTGTAAAACACTTTCGAAGATATTTTAAAACACTTCTAAACCATTTTGAAACACTTTTTAAAATTTATTTTAAAATGTTTTCAAAAACACTTCTAAAATGTTTTAAATTTATTTTAAAATGTTTCAAAACACTTTTAAAATGTTTTAAAATGTTTTTAAATACTTTTAAAAACAAATTGTAAGCATTTTAAAACCTTTTAAAATACTAAAATACTAAAATATTGTAAAAAAATTGTAAAATATTTTTAAAGGACTTTTCTAACATTTCAAAACATTTTAAAATATTTTCAAAATATGAAAATACCCAAAACATTGTAAAAGGCATATAAAGTTAAGGTTATAAGAAAGCTCACATTCAATAATTTTTATAAATGTTTTATAAATGGTTTTAAAGCTTTTATAAAATATTCTAAATTCTCATTAATATGTTTAAATCAAATATTTAAAGCGTTTAATCATTTTTAGTAAATGATTTTTAATAAAATCATAAAAAAAGATGTTTTTTAAAAATATTATAAAACATTGTTTAAAATGTTATAACGTGCTTTTAAACACATTTAAAATGTTTTTAAGACATTATAAAAATCTTTTAAAATATTTCAAAAAATTTTGTAAAATATTTTAAAAGATTTTTATAACATTTCAAAAAATATTTCAAAATATTGTAAAATGCTTTCAAGATATTTTAAAACATTTTTAATATTTGAAACACTTTTAAAATATCTTGGAACGCTTTTAAAATTTATTTTAAAATCATGTTTTCAAAACACTTCTAAAAATTTTTTAAATTTGTTTTAAAATGTTTGGAAACACTTTTAAAATGATTTCTTATGTGATTTCTCGGAAGATTTTTAATTAAAATGTTATGGATCACGAAGCTTCCACTCTCAACTTTTAAAATGTTTTAAAACATTTTTAAATCCCTTTTAAAAAACTTTTAAAAGCATTTTAAAACGTTTTTAAAAGTTTGTTTTTTAAAATGGTTTTAAAATGTTTTTAGAATGCTTTTACAATGTTTTAAAAACATTTTCAAAACACTTTTCAAATTATTTTAAAATATTTAAAAGCATTTATTTAAGTTTTTAAAAACGTTTTATAAATAATATTTAATAAAAGGTAAGCTTATAAAGCTATGGCCACACGCCTGGTGACAAATTGATTTCGGGATTCATTTCGAACGATTCGTAAAAAATAAACGGACGTGGATATCGTGAACTTTTCGGTTTGAAATGCGAAGAGCATATTTGGATACCCAATTTGGAGATGCGAAGCGTGGCGCAAGATGCGAGAAAGTGACAAATTGATTTGAGGACTCATTTCGGATGATACATGAAAAAAAATAGACGGCGATATCGAAGTGAACATTTTGGTTTTGAAATGCGAGGCATATTTCGATGCCCATTTTGGAGATGCGGCATGGCCCCACGTACGCAGTGACAAAATTGATTTTTGGAATCATTTTGGATGATCGAAAATGAAAAATGAACGGACGCGAGATATTCGGGGCTTTAATCGTCAAAGGCATATTTGGATACCATTTTATAGATACGAGTGTGTGCATGCTAGAAGTAATTGTTTTCGGGGACCCATATCGGAAGATGCGTGAAAGACGAGTGGACGGGGATATTGGGGATGAAATTTTTGGTTTTGAAATTTGATAGCATATTTGGATCCCCATTTTGGAGATGAAAGCATTACCCGCATGCCTGAGAAGTGATGAATTGATTTCGAAGTCATTTTAGTCCAGAAGTGATTGACGCGCGGATATGGGGGGCTTAAATTTTGGGTTTGAAATGCGAAATAATATTTGGTTACCCATTTAGAGATGCAATCATGGCCACTGGATGCACAAAGTGAGCGAATTGATTTCGGAACTCATTTTGAACAATCGTGAAAAACAAATGGATGCGGATATCGAGGCTAAAATTTTCGGTTTTGAAATCAAGGAAGCATCTTTGGACACTCATTTTAGAGATATAATCATGGTCCCACATACCTGAGAAGTGATGAATTGATTTCGGGACTCATTTCGGATGATTAAGTGAGAGAGACACGGATATCGAGGTTGAACTTTGCATTTTGAAATATGATACCATATTTGGAAACCCATTTGGAGATCCTAGCATGGCCACGCATGCAAAAGCGATGAATTGATTTGGGCATTCATTTTGGACGATTCGTAAAAAATGAATGGACATGAATATCGACGGTTGGAAATTTTCGTTTTTGAAATCGAGCATATTTGGATACCCATTTGGAATTCAGCGCGGCCCCGCATGCGAGGAAAGTGATGAATTGATTTTGGGACACATTTCGGATGATCAAAGTGAAAAAAAATGAACGTGGATATCGGTAGACATTTGATTTGAAATCCCAGAAATGTATTTGGATACCAATTTTGGAGATGCGAGTGTGGCCCCATACGAAAAAGTGATGAATTGTTTCGGGACTCATTTCGGACGATTTGTGAAAAACGAACGGACGCGGATATTGGGGGCTGAACTTTTCGGTTTTCAAATTCGATAGCATATTTGGATACCCATTATGTAGATGAAAGCATTTCACGCAGAAAAAAGTAGCCAATTGATTTTGGGAGTCATTTCGGAGGATTCGTGAAAAACTAACGGACGCGGATATACGGGGGGTACAGACCTTTCATTTTTTAAATCAGAGCGCATATTTGGATACCCATTTTTGGAGATGCTAGAGTGGCCTTGCATGTACAAATTGATGAATTGATTTAGGGACTCATTTTGGATGATCCGTAAAAAACGAACGGGCGTGGATATCGGTTGGTAAAATTTTCGTTTTTCAAATTAGAGAACATATTTGGATACCCATTTTGGAGATGCAAGTGCGGCCCCACATGCCTGAAAGTGACCAATTGATTTTGGGACTCATTTAGGACGATCACGAAAAATAAACGGACTTTGATATCGGGGGAAATTTGAACTTTTTAGTTTGAAATCCGATATCATATTCGGAAACCCATTTTGGAGATGCGAGCGTTGCCCACATGGACAAAGTGACGAATTGAGTTCGGGATTCATTTGGATGATCGATTAAAAACGAAAAAGATACGATATCGGTGAAAATTTCGGTTTTGAAATTCAAGAGCATATTTGGATACACATTTTAGAGATGTAGCGTGGCCCCGGATGCACGAAAGTGAAGGAAATGATTTCAAGTCTCATTTCGAAGCGATCCATGAAAAATGAGCGCGCGAGATATCGGAGGCTGAAATTTTTGGTTTTGAAATGCGAGAGCATATTTGGATACCCATTTGGAGATGCAAGCGTGGCCTCGGATGCCTGAGAAGCGAATTGAGATCGAGACTCATTTAGGACAATTCGTTAAAAGGAACGGACGCGAGTTTATTAGGGGCTAAAATTTTGGGTTTTGAAATGCGATAGCATATTTGGATACCCGACCAGAGATGCAAGTGTTGCCCCACATGCACAAAGTGACAAATTGATTTCGGGAATCATTTCGGATGATACGGTAAGAAAAATGAACGAGATGCGGATATCGGAGCTAAAATTTCAGTTTTGAAATCCATTAGCATATTTGGATACCCATTTTGGAGTTTCAAATTATGTGGCCCTATGTACATGAAAGTGACAAATTAATTTCGGGTTCATTTCAAACGTCCGTAGAAAACGAACGGACGCGGATATCTTGCTTTGAAATTTTCACTTTTGAAATCCAAAACATATTTGGATATGCATTTGGAGATACGAGCGTGGCCACACAAACACAAAGTAGTAATTTATTTCGGGACACATTTCGAATGATCCATGAAAAATGAACGGACATAGATATTTTGTCTTTGAACTTTTTGTTTTTGAAATATGAGAGGATATTTGGATACCCATTTTGGATAAAATTTACCTTAACGTAGTCTTAACCTTAACCTTTACCTTAACCTAACCTTAACGACTAAACCTATAACTTGAACCTTAACCTAACATTAACCTTGACTTTACCCTTAACCCTAACCTTAGCTATAAACTTTGGCTTAATGTAACCTTAACGTTAACCTTACTGCCTTAACCTTAACCTTTGCTTTAAGCAGTTTTGTCCCTTAACCTTAACATTAACCTAACCTTAACCTTATCCTTAACCTAACCATGCTTACCTTAACCTAAGTTAATCTTAATAGCAACAGACTTGACCTTAACCTTAACCTTAAATTTATTTTACCCTCACCTTAAGAGGGTTTAGTACGGTAAGGTTAGTTAGGTTAAAGTTAGCTTAAGGGTAAAGTTAAAGTCAAGGTTAAGGTCCAGCTCAATGTTAAGGTTAAGGTTAGGTTAGGTTAAGATTAAGGTTAAGGTTATGGTTAAGGGTAAGGTTAAGGGTAAGGGTAAAATGTCAAGGGTTGAGGTTAGGTTAAGGTTAAGACTAGGGTATGGGTTAAGGTTAAGTCAGGTTAAGGGTTAAGGTTATGGTTAAGGTTAAGGTTACGGGTTAGATTATAGGGTAAAGTTAAGGGTTATGGTTAAAGTTAACGTTAGGGTTAAAGTTAAGGTTAAGGTGTAGTTTAAAAGGTTAAAGGTCAAGGTTAAGGTGAAGGTTAAGGGTAAATTTAAGGTCAAGTTTAGGGTTAGGTTATAGTTAAGGTTAAAGTTGGGTTATAGTGAAAGTCGAGAGTCATGAAGTTAAGGGTTAAGGTGAAAGTTTAAGGGTAAGGTGACAGGTCCCTTTAGCCTTGTTGACTGCTTGTAGTCAGAGTATGACCAGGCATAAGGTTAACGGTAACTTGGGTAAGCGGTAGGTTAAAGTTAAGGTCAAGGTGCTATAGCGTCCTAAGTTTAAGCTAGCTTCAGGGTAAGGTCCACCCATAGTCTAGCTTAAGGTCAAACGTGTATAACGTTACCTTACCCGTTAACGTAGTCTTAGCCGACCTGATGTTAAGCTTAAGGTTAGGGTTAAGGGTAACGTCTTAGTTCGATAGTTAAACCTACGTTAAGCTCGTTAAGCTAGTAAGGTCGAAACCTTAACCTTAGCGTTAACCTGTAAGGATAATGTGAGGGTATAGTCTAAGTTTAATGTAAGGTTAAGGTTAAGAGTTAAGGTTAGGTTAAGCTTAAGGTTAAGGTTAAGGTTATGGTTATAGTGAAGGTTAACGTTAAGATAGAGTTAAGGGTTAAGGTTAAGGTTAGGGTTAGGTTATAGTTAAGGTTATGGTTAGGTTAAGGTTAGGGTTAGGTTATATGTTAAGGTTAAGGTTAAGGTCAAGGTTAAGGTTAAGGGTTAAGGTTAAGGGTAAAAGTCAAGGTTAATGAGTTAGGTTATAGGTTAAGATTAAGGTAAGGTTAAGGTTAAGAGTTTAATTAGGTTAAGGTTAAGGTTAAGGGTAGGTCAAGGTTAAGGCTAGGCTAATTGTAAAGTTAAGGTTAAGGTTAGCTTAAGGTTACGTTTAGGGTTAAGGTTAGGTTAAGGTTAAGTTAAGGTTAAGGTTACGTTAAGGTTAGGTAAGGGTTAATATTATGGGTAAGGTTTGAGGTTAAGGTTAAGGTCAAGGTCAAGGTTAAGGTTAAGGTTAAGGTCAAGGTTAAGGGTAAAGTTAAGGTCAAAGGTTAGGGTTAGGTTATAGTTTAAGGTTAAGGTTAGGTTAAGGTAAATTTGAGGGTTATGCTTAAGGTTAAGCTAACGTTAAGGTTAAGTAAAGGTTAAGGGTTAAAGGGGTAAGGGCTTACGTTAAGGTTAAAGTCAGGTTAAGGTTAAGGTTAAGGGTTATGGTTATGGTTAAGGTTAAAGGTGAAGGTTAAGGGTTAAGTTAAGGTTAAGGGTAAGGTTTAAAGTTAACGTTTACCCTTAGGTTAAGGGGTTACATTAAGGGTAAGAGTCAAGGTTAAGGTTAGGTTAAGGTTAAGATAAGGTTAAGGGTTAAGGTTAAGGTTAGGTTAAGTGTAAAGGTTAAGGGTTAAGGTTAAGGTTATGGTTATGGGAAGGTTAAGGTTAAGGTTAGGTTAAGGGTAGGTTAAGGTTAAGGTTAGTTTATGGTTATGGTTAAGGTTAAGGTTATAGGTTAAGGTTAAGGTTAAGGTAAAGTTAAGAGTTAAGGTTAAGGTTAGGTTAAGGGTTATGGTTAGGTCAAGTTTAAAGTTAGGTTAAGGGTAAGGTTAAGGTTATGTGGTAAAGGTTTAAGGTTAAGATTAAGGGTTAAGGTTAAGGTTAAGGATAGGTTAAGGTTAAGGTTAAGGTTAAGGTTAAAGGTTAAGGTTAAAGGTCTAGGTTAATTTAAAGGTTATGAAGGTATAGGTTAAGGTTAAGGTTAAAGGTTAAGGTTATGGTTAAGGTCAAGGTTAGGTTATAGTTAAGGTCAGGTTAAAGTTAGGTTATAATGAAGGTTAAGGTTAAGGGTGAAGGTTAAGGGTAGCTTAACTTCGCCCTTAACCTTAAACCATAACCTTGACCTATACATAACCTAAACCATAACAATAACATTAACCTTACCTAAACCTAACCTTAACCTTACTGACCTTGAACTTAACCTTTAACCTTAACCTTAACCTAGAGCCTTACCCATAACCTTAACCTTAAATTTAACCCTTAACCTCAACTTTACTCTTAACCTAACCTTAACCTTAATCTTACCCTTAACCTTATATTAAAATTAACCTTAGCTTTAACCCTTAACCTTCACCTTAACCTAATTTTACCCTTAACCTTAACCTTACATGACTTTACCCTTAACCCTAAACCAGTAACCTTAACCTTACAACCTATAACCTAACCAACATTAACCTTGACCTTAACCTATAACCTTAACCCTTCACCTTGACCATTAACCCTTAACATTAACCTTGACTGTAACCTTACTCTTAACCTTAAACTTAACCCTAACCTTAGCTATACCCTTAACCCTTAACCTTAACCTAACATTAACCTTCACCCTTAACGATAACCTTAACCTTTACTGTTAAGCTAGCATGTATAGCCAGCCTTGACATACCCTTAAGCATTAACTAGCAACCTTAACCTGACTGAGCATCATTTAACCTTAAACTTAACTATGACTTAGCTATAATCAACACGACACAATATTAACCTCAGCTTTGCCTAACCTTGGAGTTAAGGTTAGGTTATAGTGAAGGTTAAGCATAAGGTCTAGGTTAAGGGTAAAGTTAAGGTTAAGGTTAAGGTTAAGGTTAAGGTGTAGGTTAAGGGTAAAGTTAAGGTTAGGGTTAGGTTAAGGTTAAGGGTTAAGATTATAGTTAGCTAAGGTTAAGGGATAAGGGTAAGGCTTATAAGTTACGTTAGGTTAAGGTTAAGGTTAGGTTAAGAGGTAAGGTTAACGTTAAGGTTAAGGTTAAGGTTAGGGTTAAGGTTATAGTTTGAGAGTTAAGCTAGGTCAAGGGTTAAATTTAGGTTAAGGTTAAGAGTGAAGGTTAAGGTTATAGTTAAGTTAAGGTTACGTTTAAGTTTAGTAAGGTTAAGGTTAAAGTTAAGGTTAAGGCTGAATAGGTTAAGGGTAAAGTTTATTAGGTTAAGGTTAAGGTTAGGGTTATAGTTAAGGTTAAGAGTAAGGTTAAGGTTAAGGTTAACGCCTTGAGCTTAAGGTTAACTATAACGTCAAACTCTAACCTTGACAAACCCTTAGGGCTTAAGCTTAAGCATACCCTTAACCTTATCCAAACCCTTAACGTTAACCTTAACATTAACCTAACCTTAATCGACTCAAAGTCCCTTAAGGTTAAGGGTAATGGTTAAAGTTAAGGTTAAGTTTAAGGTTAAGGTTAAAGTTAGGTTAAGGGTAAGGTTAAGGTTAAGGTTTTGGTCAAGGTCTAGGGTTAAGGTTATAGTTAAGGGTAAAGTTAGAGTAAGGTTAAGGTTACATTAAGAGTTTGGTCAAGGTTAAGGTTAGGTTATAGTTAAGGTCAAGGTTAATGTTAAGGTTAAAGTTAAGGTTAGAGGTTAGGGTTATAGTTAAGGTTAAGGTTAGGTTAAGGTTAAGGTTAAGTGTTAAGGTTAAGTTTAGGGTGAAGGTCGAAGTTAATATTAGGTTACGGGTAAGAGTCAAGGTAAGGTTAAGGTTAAGGTTAAGGGTTAGGTTAAGCTTAAGGTTAAGGATAAGGTTACGTTAAGGGTAAAGCGAAGGTTAAGGTTAGGTTAAGGTTAAGATAAGGTTAGGGTAAGGTTAGGGTAAAGGTTCGAGGTTAAGGTGTAGGTTAAGGGTTTAATTGATTAGGGTTAGGTTATATTTAAGAGTCGAAGTAAGGTTAAGGTTAAGGTTAATGTAGGTTAAGGTTAAGGTTACGGTTAGGTTAAGGTTAGATCGAGTTAAAGGTTAAGGTTAACGTTAAGGTGAATGTTAATGTTAAGGGTAAAGTTAAGGTTAGGGTTGGTTAAGGTTAAGGTTGAGTTGGGGTAAAGTTAAGGTCGGGGGTTACGTTAAGGTTAACGTTAAGGTTATGGTTAGGCTAAGTTTAAGGTGAAGGTAGATAAAAATTCTGATTAGTTAAGTTTAAAGATTAGGTTAAGGTTAAGGTTAATGTTAAGGGTTTGGTCAAAGTTAGGGTTAAATTAAGTTTAATGTTAAGGGTTTAGTTAAAATTAGGGTTAGGCTATAGTTAAGGTTAAGGGTAAGGTTATAGAAGTTAAGGTTAAGGTTAAGGTCAAGGTTAAGGGTAAGGTTAAGGTTGGAGTTGAGTCAAGATTAAGGTTTTTGGTTAAGATTAAGAGTAAAGGTTAAGGTTAAGGTTAAAGGTAAGGAAGTAAGGTTAAGGTTAAGGTCAAAGGTTAGGTTATAGTTAAGTTCAAGCTTAATGTTAGGTTATAGTGAAGGTTAAGGTTAAGGTTAAGGTTAAGCAATGGTGAAGGTTAAGGTTAAGGTTAAGGTTAAGACTGTAGCCTTAACCTTCTGCATAACCTTAACCTAACCTTGGCCTTAACCTTAACCTTAACCTTCCACTAGCGTTACCTTTGGCTTGTCACCTTGACATTTTACCATGAGTATGAGCTTATTATTACTCATACTTCCTCCTTTTACCAAGTCCAATATCGGCTCCTCATGTCGAGCTTCAAAATCGAGAGAAAAAATCCCTAAAATCCCCTAAGAATTGGTATCGCACTTTCTCACAGCCATTCCTTGCGGTCCCGCACCTAAATCTCGGCTGCTGTGGAACCATACGCACGTTCTTTGTGTAATGGGTGCGGACCTCTATAAAACATAAAAAGGCGAGAAAAATGAAGATAAAAAGTGAATTCTAGGTGGTCTGAAGATTCTAGATAGGAATTTTCGGGAATGGATACGCTTTGAGAAGGTTCATGCATCCCTCACTTGATGGAGCTAACCCCTTGATGTAGGAGCTTATCCCTTTGAAGGAGGATTCTATCCTTCATATTTGGAACGAAAACCTCCTCTTTTCCACTTTATAAAAAGAGGCCTTGAGTATCTCGAAAGGGGAGTTCAAGCTTAAAAAATTTGAAAGTTAAATGTTGAGATTCGATCCCAAATAACTAAGACTTTTGCGAGGTTAAATCACTCTTTGCAGCGAAGTTCAATCACTCCTCTCTAGTTGTCTTGGTTCAAGAGTGCAATGCTTGTCGAGCTAAGAAGAGATTCTGCTTCGGACCTGGGAGGACACGCACAACATCGAAGGCATGGGTTGTAAAGGGTTTTCTACATTTAAATTAATACAAATATACTCATTTCTCTCATTAAGCCCCTTCTATTCATGGTTTATTTCATAAATTCAACGATCATTATGATAAGTATGATTTATAATAATGTCTATACGAGTCTTTGTAATCTTTTTTGCTTGTTTGTGACTACGATTCACGAGGAACGTTCTTTCGATGCATGGGAAGGACTTCAACAAAATCAAACAGCGTTGGACATAGTGCGGTCTCACCTATGTATTATTTTATGAATCTTACGTACTTAGAGAGATTAGTATAATTGGGTACATTTTGTTGCTAGTTACCTTTTTGTACTAGAGAATCGGTCTTGTCGCAAAGACGGATTAATCTACACAACAAAATGGCGACTCCTTTGAGGAAGAACTTGTGTTCTCTTTTTATTTTTGACTTGAGAAACGTTTTTTACGGTTTTTGATTGATTCACATACGTACGGGTACTTTATTTGTTTTTACATTTTTGAAAATTTAGAAAAGTTTTGAGTTTTTCTTTAATTTTTGCCTGAGGCCACTTTTCTGCATAACTGTGATGCGGGGGCACATTTCGCACATTCTGCATAGAATACGGTGCGGGACACTTTTTGTCAACAGGTTGCTTACATGCGGACCACCGCGAAATTTTTAGAAAATTTTTAGATTTCTTTTTTGGTTTGTTTTTTGGGTCTTTGGTTTACGCAGTGGTTAGTGTGTCTATCAAGAATTCATTGTGAATGAACTCCAACGGTGTTAATGTTTTGATGATTTTAGAAAGATTTTCTTGGAGTTGGATTGTTTTTCTTGCTTGGTCTTTTTAGTGATTCGAATTTTGACAATTTGCGATATCTCGAGATCACATAGGTCTCTTTTTGTCTCTTGAATCGGAAGCCTAATTTTGAAAACATCCTAAATTGAAAGTAAGCCTTTAGTTTCTTTGCAAATCTTCGAAAAAACTTGGTTTAAAGTTTGAATTTCATTTTTTGTAAAAACATATTTGAGTGTTTTTGGTACGTTTGTTATGCGAACGAATAGATTCTTAGTTTATTTGAACAACTAAGGGAAACATTCATAAAAAAAATCTAAAAAGATTTTACTCAATTTAGATCATAGATCTTAAGATTAGATTTTGTAGTTTTGATTAGTTTTAGTTTTGTAGCTTTCTTTCGAAAGAAAAATTGTTGTAGCTTTTTGTTTGGAAAAGAAAAAGATTTTTCTTGTGAGCTTTGATAGTTTATTGAAAAGACAAAAATAGTTTCTTTCAATTGTTATTTATGTTTAAAGAAAGAATTGTTCATTAAAAGAATTGCATTCTCTAACTTTTCCTTAATTAGAATTTCATTGAAAGGAAGCAATCTGATCATCATTTTTAGATGCATTTTTAGTGTCTTTTGGAAATCGAGTCATTTCACACCATGAGAGTTTCATTTCCGCACCCATTGACGTAAGAAACAACTCTAAAAAGTAACGCTTAATTAAAATTAATCTATCATCTTTTTATTTTCTAGGGCTCTTATCACCAACATAGCTTAGGCTAGTATCTTGGAGTAGGGAGTAATTAACTCTCCAAGGTAGTAAAAAAAAACAAGTAGACAAATCTTGCGGTAGGAGATAAATCCAATTGTAATTTGTATAATCTGGGAAGCTTCTCTTAAAGAAGTCAATCACGAGATCATATTTGAACCTTTGAGACAATCAATTATGTTTCATTGGGGAAGATAGAATATTTTGCGCGTATTACAAACGGTAAACCTCAGATTAACCATTGTCGAGGAGCCTGGGGTCACTTGTCGATAAACCTTAGATTAACCATGTCGAGGAGCCTTCAAGTGGATTGAGCTTACTACTCTTCCCTTGCGCATGAAATCAGATCATAGACTGTTCCCCCAGTTATATTTGTTACTGTTGGTAACCTTAGTGTCCATTATCTTAAGATTATTTCCTAAGGTGACGGTGAAGGAAAGATCTCACTGTACCTGGAGCAGACATCGACTAGACTCACTTGGACTCTCTAGGGGGTTCTCTTCACATGAGATGGTTTTGTGAGGAAACTTGTGCCAGTCTGTTTCATTAAGAAAGTTGTCGGGGTAACTGTTCCGACCGCCCTTTCTGTGTTAAATTTATACTATGTTGGATTTCATCACCAACTAGTGTTTTTAGTATGGAAAGTTATTGTTTGTGTGTGGTTTGAACTTTTAGATTTTTTAAGCGTGTGATTCAGCTGTTTGTTTCTTTAGAGACTTTAGGTGTTTTCATTGAAATTTTCTTTGTTTGCCTGTGATTAGTTAATATTTAATCGTGGTGGAATTGCCAAGACAATCCCAGAGACTACAAGGGAAACCCCCTGAATATTCACTGAGTCAGCTTGAAGGGCTTCGTGCTCTGGTATCATCCAGTAGTGGTAGGATTAGATCAACAGAAATTGAAAGTTCATCCATAATTGTCTATCCTGATCATCAAATACCTACAACAGAATACATTCAAGAACCGATTTTAGTTTCTGAAGTTGCTGGTAGTATTTCTGCTTCCAGTGAATTGGCTGACGAACCTGAAATCTCTGAACCTGAAACTAAACCTTCTGTTTTAGAAACATCCTTAGGATTTATTTCACCAACTTCTAGCAATATTGATTCACCTAGGGTAAGAAATATTGTCACAGACGATCTTCCAGCTGGTCTTATTTCCATTGAAGAACTTACTAATCCAGATGAAGATATATCTCTTCCCGACTCCCCTCAATATTTAAATCTTAGGGAGCGTGAATATATTTTCTACAGCCCTATTCGAACTAGTGCTTGGTATCTATCTTTAACAAATTTTTTAGAGAATCCGGGTCTTGCTTTTTCTCCACCTCGAGTTCCATTTCATCCTACACCCAGAGGTTACTATCCGCCATCCATTATGGCCGGAGAGTCATCCATGTTTTCTCAAACACCAAAATCATTTTTACATGGTGGTCCTTCTGTTCCTTCGGGATATCAGGCTTTGTCTGGTACTTTCTCGGGAGCAGCTCCTCAACCAATTGAACAAGTGTTGTCATCTGGTAATAGTGGTGTTAAAACTGAAACATTGAACGCAGTGCAAATTTATATGATGTCTGGTAATGTTCTGAATCCTCAACCTCAAGGCAGTTAGTTACTGCCTGGGGGTCCAACACAGGGAAATCCGTTACCGCCTGGGGGGCAACCTTTAGCTAGTCAATTGACGCCTGGGGGGCAACCTTCAGGTAGTCAGTTACTGCCTGGGGGGAAACCTTCAGGAAGTCAGTTACCACCTAGAGGGCAACCTCAAGGTAACTTTTTCCCAGCACAAACTCTGGAATCATATTATTTTGGGGGACAACCCCAAGGACAGTACACACCTCAAGGGTATCAACCTTCAGGACAGCACATGCCCCAAGGTCAACCCCAAACTCAATATGCACCTCAGGGTCCTTATCAACCCCAGCTTCAGTACGCGCCTCAGGGTTATCAACCTCAAGGTCAATACCCAATTCAAGGTTTCCAACAGCCTTTGGTCAGCCATCTATTCAAGGAGCCGGAAATTTACCACTCACTTATCAACCCTACGTTCAACCAGGTTATGGTCCTTACGTTCAGCCTTCTGCGGGGCAATACCCCGGAATGAATATGGTGTGGGATCCGTCCCAATATCAATAGCCTATGCAGCCTAATGTGCAGTTGCCTTATCAAACTCCTAGACAACCTTTAATTACTGGTCCAACTCAACAACTTGTCTAGCCTACTATTTAAACTCCTGCACCTGGTCCTGTTCAGCAAGCCGGTCCTAGTTCACCTAAGACTCCGCCTCAAGCTGCTGCAACAGCTGGTACATCTGTTCAACCTGTAACACTTAATTTTGTAGTATCTGTAAACCCGAGTTCGTCTATCCCTGCCTCCATGAAAATCCCTCAAGTCTCTGTACCCCAACCAGGATCTTCGGTTCAGACTTCGGTTCAGATTCCTACGGGACAAGCCGGTAAAAGTACAGTTGTCACAAGTCAACCGCAATTCACGTATCAACCGTACCAGGGACAGCCGCACTTCGGTCCCTATACACAAAATCCAAACTATCAGTATCAACCGTACCCTGGCTATACTTATCAACAGCCTCAACAACCCCATTTCGGTACAATTAATCCTGGTTTTCCAGGAGGTTATACAATTCCTAAAGCTAATCCAATTCCCAGCTACCCTAGGTATCCACCTCATGGAACTGCTTTGGCTACTCAAGTTTTTCATGACCCTAACCATCAGTTACCCTTTATCGCAACTTTGGATTTACCTGATTTGACGCGCCTTACAAATGATCCAATTTTCTATTATCAGTATTGGCCGCCGATGCCGCATAAGTTTCCCAGTGATATACCAAAATTCGAAGGTAAGCCAGGAGAGGATCCATCAAATCACGTCATGACTTATCACCTTTGGTGTGCATCTAATTCAATCATTGATGATTCGATTTGCTTACATCTTTTCCAAAGAACGCTTATTGGTCTTGCAGCCAAATGGTACATTGAGTTACCACGAGGCTTGTTTCATAATTTCAGTTAGTTAGCAACTGCCTTCTTGACTCATTTTCAGTTGCTACTTAGATACGACAATGGCACAAAATTATTAACTTCACTGAAACAGTCCACGTCTACGTATATTTCAGATCATATTCATGAATGGCGACGTAGGAGACGTTTGGTGAAAGTTTACATTCCAGATCAAATTTTGGCGGAATTGTTTGTTAAATCATTGTTACCCAAGATTACTGAAGATGTTGCTAAGGCTGGTGTTTTTACTGAAGAGCAAGTAATTTCTCAAGCTCAGTACCTTGACCTCGTTTACACGCAGTCAGGTACTTTACATGAAAAAATCCCAGACCTTCCAAAACAAGGTCAAATAGCTGCTGCTCCTTCAGGGTCTCATGCCGCTGATGTTATGATTGGTACAATTAATACTAAAAGTAAGAAGAAATCTTCAAAGAATTCTTCTCCAATTATAACTTTACCTGATTCCTCGAAAGGAGAATCTTCCCCCGAAGTTTCTGTCGATATTCATGTTGTGGAGACATCCACGGCTAAATCTAAATCTGGTAATAAAAATAAAGGGAAGAGTAAAAAAAAAAAGAATTCGAAAGAAAAAACTGATAAAAATGAATCCAATGACGAAAAACGTAAACCACGTTATCCTTGTTACATTTGTGACAAAGATCATTTTACTAAGGAATGCCCACATCGGGCCGAGGTTGCAAAATTCGTCAAAGGTTCACAACCTGCTGTCTTGAAGGATCCTTTTCTGACTCAAGATAGTAACATGGTTGGTTCTACTTCGACTGCTTCAGAAGAGCCAATTTTGATGATGTCTCATGTAAGGATTGTGACGCGTTCGAAAGATTATGGTTCTAAGAATCCTGTTGATGATAAAGAAGCAGAATCTTCTAATGCAAATACATCAACTACACCTCCTCCTGTTTCTGGTCTGCTACAGATCGGGAAACCAAATCCAGACTTAATAATCAAACCACCTGCTAAAGGTGTTCTTCGTAAATCAGCTTTCAATCCACATGCGAGAGCTGCTCAGAATTACAACATTGTTGAAGACTTAGCTATTTCTCCTGCAACAATGTCAACTTTGGAAGTGCTGTAATCATGCCCAGCACAGCGTAAACTACTTTTGTCTGCTATAGGAGCTGTTGATATTCAGGATTCTAGTCTTATAATCTTCGATCTCGAAAATAGCACACCTCGTCTACCTCATCAGATGGCTTTCCAGATACCAGTGTACGTCAGAAACAGACCGATCTATCGGACTGTGATTGATGAGGGAGCTTCAACGTGTATTATGTCAATTCAGTGTTGGAAATCGCTTCGTTCTCCTATGCTGAACCAATCTCCGATGATTCTTAAGGCTTTTGATGGTCGAGGTTTCCACCCTTTTGGTATTTTGTAGGATTTACCCATAGGGGTTGAAGGTAAAGTTGTAAATTTAGATGTGGAAGTGGTTGATGCCCCTCTAGATTACAACCTTATTTTGGGTCGTAGTTGGTCTTATGCTATGACTGCTTTTGTCTCTTCAGTCTTCCGACTCATAAAATTTCTACATTAAGGAAGGATTGTTAAAATAGATCAGTTAACTTATTTTACTTCCGACCCAGCCTCTACAGAAACAATCCAGCACGTTGGTAAAATGACTATCCCGTATAAGGATGTTGGAGTAGGTTTGATTAAAGATTCTGGTTTTTTAGGAAATTTTTCCGTTCCTCCTCCTGACGTATCGCCTTCTGTTGCAACTATTCATATGATTTCTTCAGACTCTGTTATGTTTGATGATCCTTGGATCGTACCTTCCGAATCCGAGTTAGATTCAATTGATGGCATGATGCCTTTGAGTCCATTTGAACTTGCATATCAGGCTGTACAATCATTTTCCAACCCCTCTTCAACCGAGATTGATCCAGTGAATGGGATCCACGAGGAATCACTTTCTATATCTAGCTCAGCAGCAACATCATTTCCTGAACCTTTTCATTCCGATGAGCAGATTCGTGAATTATTATCTGTTGATGATTTACCATGGGAATATCTACATCATCGATCTTCATTTTTACCCGAATTAGATCATTTTGAAGATGATTTCGCTTCAATCTTTACCGCTGAATATGTCAAGGAACCACAGAATCCATTGAAAAATCCCGATTCTGAGTTAAATTTGGAAAATATTTCTCGAACGATTCCAACTGACATTTCAGTAAAACCTGGAATAATTAAAAACATTCATATAGGTGCTTCCTATACTGAAGAAGAAATTCAAACTTATAAAGCCCTATTTCAAGAATTATGTGATGTGTTTGCCTGGTCCTACGAAGAAATACCAGGAATTGATCCGTCAATTGTCGTACATGAAATCAAGACTTACCTGGATGCCAAGGCTGTTCGTCAACGTCTATGTCAAAGGCATCCTAGAAAAGCTGCTGCTATCAAAGAAGAGGTTGAAAAATTACTTCATGCAGGTTTTATTTATCTGATTCCTTTAACGGATTGGGTATCTAATATTGTTCCTGTAACTAAAAAACAAGGAACCATACGAGTATGTATCGATTATAGGGATATTAATCGAGCTTGTCCTAAAGACAATTATCCAACTCCCTATATTGATCAAATAATCGATGATTGTGCCGGCAATGAAATGTTTTCCTTTATGGATGGCTTTTCAGGGTATAATCAAATAAACATACTCCCTGTCAATCAGCCAAAAACAACTTTTATTTTTCCGTGGGGGACATTTGCTTACAGCAAACTACCCTTTGGATTAAAGAACGCTGGAGAAACTTTTCAACGGGCAATGGCTTATGCGTTTCTTGACATTAAGCACATTTTGCAACCGTATCTCGCTGATTTACCTGCTCATTCATCACGCAGGGCTGACCATATTACACATTTACGTGTTATTTTTATGTGATGTCGGCATTATCGGATTCGGCTAAATCCACACAAATGTGTTTTTTGTGTAGAGTCAGGTCGTTTACTGGGATTTGTTGTCTCGAAATTAGGTATTCGCGTCGATCAATCGAAGGTCGAGGCTATTGTTAAATTAGCTCCTCCTTCGACTTGACGCCAACTCCAAAGTTTGCAGGGGAAAGAAAATTTTTTACGTCAATTTATTCCTAACTATGCCGAGCTTACAAAAGGTTTTACCTGGTTGCTCAAACAGAACATTCCATTCTTTTGGAATGAGATCGTTGATCGATCTTTTGATGCACTTAAACACACGTTAACCCATGCACCTTTATTGCATCCTCCCAACTACAACCAGGATTACATTTTGTACCTCGTTGCTTCTCATTCCACCATTGGGACGTTGTTAGTTCAGGAAGATGAATCTCATACTGAACATGTGAATTACTATCTTAGTCAAAATCTTCATCCGACTGAGATTAAGTATACGCATGTGGAGAAATTGGCCTTGGCAGCTGTTCAAGCTGTCCAACGATTTAGACATTACATATTGTTATGCAAAACTACGGTGATTTCTGATTGCAACCCTATGATGTACATTTTGACCAAACAGTTGCTAGGGAGCAAGTATTCCAAATGGATAGTCATCCTGCAGGAATTCAACTTGGAATTTGAAAAACCCAAGGCGAAGAAATCCTTGGTTTTTGCGGAACTAATGTGTGATTTCCCCTCTACTGATACTGAAACTGTGGCAAAGCAACCCATTGTAGATGAATCTCTATTTCTTATTAGTACTCTTGATCCATGGTATGGAGATATTATCATTTATCTCCAAACCCAATCTTTTCAGCCTCAAATTTCGCGATCTCAGCGATAGAAAATATGTTTCCAATCCCAACAGTATAATATTATTGGTGATACACTTTATCGTCTGGGAGCGGATTCTGTTTTTCGACACTGTCTTATTCATGAAGAAGTTGAAAAGGTTCTAAATGACTGCCATTCTGGAGCATGTGGCGGTCATATGTCTGGGTATGCCACAGCCCAAAAGATATTGCGCGCTGGTTATTTCTGGCCGTCATTATTCAAATATTGTATTTATGCAGTCCGGAAATGCCACAATTGTCAATTGTTTGATCATAAGATGCGTGCGCCACCCTCTCCTCTTCATCCCATAATTGCTGTTGGTCCTTTCGCAAAATGGGGTATCGATTTTATTACATTTAACCCTCACTCGGCCGGGGGGAATGCATATATTATCTTAGCAGTATATTATTTTACTAAGTGGGACGAGGCGATGCCTACATTTTTGGCTGATGACAAGACTGCTGCAACTTTCGTGTTTAATCACATAATTGCGAAGTTCGGTGTTCCTCAAGCCATTATTACTAATCATGGAAGCCATTTTCGGAATGTCATGATGACTGAATTGACAGAACAGCTTGGCTTGCGCCACGATAGTTCTACTCCGTATTATCTGCAAGCCAATGGTCTAGTCGAAGCCATAAATAAATTTTTAGTCACCATGATCAAACGAATTATTGGTATTCACAAAAAAAATTGGCATTCCATGTTATTTTCAGCACTTTGGGCATATCGAACTTCAGTCAAAACATCAACTGGTTTCACTCCCTTTCAACTCGTTTACGTTTTGGAAGCTGTGTTGCTGATTGAATGCGAAGTTCCATCTTTGAAATTAGCCATAGAATTACTCCCAGCTACATTTGAAGAGGAGAAACATTTTTTGTTCTTGGCTCAATTGGATGAAAATCAGAGAAACGCTGCAATAGCAAACGAGGCTCATGTCAAAAGAGTAAAAGCTCAGTATGATAGAAGTGTTACCCCTCGAAATTTTTTAGAAGGAGACCTAGTCTTAGTTTATGATCAAGCCAACGATAAGATAGGAGCTGGAAAATTCATGTCCATGTGGCATGGTCCTTTCATTGTTAAGCAAAAGCTAGAAAAAGGGGCCTATGAGATGATAGATTTTGATGGTATCCCTTTAGATAAACCCATAAATGGGCTATATCTGAAGCAATATTATGCTTAAACTTGGTATGGAGATATTTTATTTTTTAGGTTAAATTTCTTTACTGCTGGTGTGTCTTAGATTAGAAAGGTGTGCCTAGTTTAGAAGTGTGTTTTATCACTATTCCTGCTTATCTGAGTCTTACTCTTAATATTGCAGATGTCGACGTCTCTTCAAACCTACATTGGTTTTGCTGATGGTGCTTGTCATTGTACATGGAACATTTCTTCCGCAGCTTGGGTTATCTATTCACCCTCTGACGAGTTAGTTTCCATGCATGGGGTAAGCCTTGGTCAAACAACAAATAACATTGCCGAATATAGTGCAGTGACTGAGTTATTGTTTGAGTCCATATCATTTGGGATTCCTAGTTTGATTGTGAAGTTGGATTCTGAACTTGTTGTATTACAGCTTAACATAGTTTATGCCATTATAAATCCAGTGTTTTTACGATTGTTTTTAAGAGTTCGTCTCTTGGAACGTGAATTTGACTACATTGAATATCAACATATTCCAAGACATTTGAATACATTAGCGGACGCAGTTGCTTCTAGTATGATAAATCGACATTTGCAGTAATAAAAAAAGTAAAACAAATAACATCCATAACATGTATATAGATAGCCGGTAAAATAGTGATATATCATAGGATAGAAGTGTTTTCAAAAATATACATCGTCTTCGATCATAGGTTGGAAACACCTTATGATCGGAAAAATGATAACACAAAAAGTCAAAAATATGAGTCTACAACACAATCATCCCATCACTGATGGTGATCACGATAAGAAACCACTACCCGAGCCACCCTGCATAGAAACCTCCTAAAAGGTCTTGGAACACCAATCACGTATCTCTGCAGTCTGAGTGGAATATCATCTATGTTTGTCTTCGGAACATCTAAAGTCAAACGCTCTAGATGATGCTCTAAATCAGTCAATATTTCCGTTGATTGTCCTGCAGGAGCTGGTGCGGCTGTAACTGGTTGTCTTCTTTCATAGGTTTGGATATGTAATGGTCGCCGTGGGCCCACATCTGTATTCAAAAAACTTTTTGGTTATTATTTAAAAAGACGATAAAAAATAAAAAATTATTATTAGAACTTAGAAACTGTTGAAGAAAGATTTTTTACCTGAGTCATCCCACTGTTCCCCTGCTGGGAGAGCCATCTCCCAGTCACTGCAGAAATCTATCCCGGCATACGGAAAGTCCTCAATGAAAAAAATTTGGTGGTCCAGCCAACGAAAATAAGAAGAAGGAAATTGAACAATCTCAGCGCCCTCAATACCATGACGGGCCATCAGTGCGGACCAACGAACCATCCTAGGTTCTCTAGGTCGACCGGCATTAACAGGGATACTCTGTGGAGCTAGCATAGGAATCCTCTCTAGAGCAAAGGATACGACGATTGATCCATATCCAAAGTTATTCAGTTTCCCATTTTTTTCTCTAGTTAGTTTCCCTTTTACATTAGCCAACACAACGTCACACCAGTTGAAAATAGTGTCGCGAAAACAATCCACAGCAATGTGCATCTGAGAATCGGTAGCTACATGCAATGCTACACTCCCACATAGTCTGGTAACAATAAATGCAATAACTTTCAGCTCGGGACGGATGATAGTTTTTATATCAATCCGTTTGTCCCTAGGGTTTGCTTCATTATTACCGAATTCTTGCCAAAGACTAGCGACAGTCTGGCCACCTGGCCTAGTCCCAAAAAAGGAGAGTTTTTCACCCCTTTTGGACAAACCAGTCAGAAAATAAATGTCCTCCAGCTTGATTTCGAGCCGGTGGTCACCAATAATGAAACACTGGTCCTGCACATTCCACCTATTTACCAGCCATGTCAGGAGCTCTACTTGTGCTCTCATGCCTTGGATGGCCCAGAATTTATATATACCGCATGCTCTTAATGCCTTCATTATGGGAAAATGGAGCATTGTGGCATCATCCACGTCCTCGTGTTCAAGTTCTCTCCAAATCAACATCTTGTTAATCCTACAATGCATAAAAAGATAGATTAGTACAATCTAAATTGAAATATTTTGGGCGGCATAAGAGAAATTTGAGTTTAAATTTAAAACGCGCGGGGACCGCACTTAACCTTTGTAAACAATGCATAGGAACACACGCGTTCTTTAAGGAAAGTGCAGATGCACGACTTTTTTCTTTGTAGAAAAAAGTCAGGGTCCGCAGGTACCATGTGTGTCACCTGTGGACCCCCACGAGCGATTTTTTGAACCATATTTTTCCCTTAAAAATGAAATTTAAAGCCTAAAAGCGAATTGTAAATGGATGAAATGCAAGATTAAGAGGTCGTGGATTACCTGGGACTGACGCTTCTCGATTTCAATGGACGAATTTTCCAGAATCTTCACAGGAACGTTTTACCCAAAAGCTTCTACTTTTCACTCCGAACTTGAACAGTAAGAATGAAGTTGAAAAAGTCCTTTTTATAATTTTTTTCGAATAGATGAATTTTTAATTTATTTATTTTTCACTTTAAAAAGGCTATTTTTGAAGAATTTTTACTCATTTTAAACAGGTATGTGTAATGTTTCAAGTTTTTGTGTAGAAATTGGATTTTTCAGGAGAATTGATCATTTTTCAACAAAGAGCATACTTTTATCACTTTTTCGCACTCTTTCAAAAATTCACAAAAAGAGAAACATTGGAGTCCTCTTTTAAGCCCTTTTCAGACTCTCTAAATATGAAAAGATCGCCGAGTACTTGATCGTTCGAACTTGTTAAAGTAAATGAATAATCGTCCCTTCAGTATAAGTTTACCCCTTTTACGGACTGAAATGGACTATTTACGAAAAGGGTATACGTTGACTAATTACGGTCAATAGAGTTCTCTCCTGCATTATTTTATCCTTTTTCAGGCTCGAGAGACTAAATTTACAAAAAATTACACCCATGGAGTTTTCTTAAGTTTTTTCTTCTGACTCCCTAAAAATGAAAAACATCGAGTTTCTCCTATACTGGACTCGTTAAAATTTAATAGTAAAGGACCTGTTTAATTTTCAACAGGAACGAACCACTCCTTCGTAGGGTTCGAATCTGAAACTAAGTTGGACTCATTCAAAGGATGAGCTTATAAACAAGAAAATGTTATCCTCCTCAAGCTTGTCAAAAATAAAGAGGTACTTGCCAGAAATGGTGGGGGAAAAGAGAGGAAAATGGGCGTATTTGTTGTATTTTGATTCTTCAAAAATTCAGTCGACCACTCTTGAACACGACACTTTCATTCACCTGGGTTGGGAAATCCTTTACCTAAATAGTTAATCGAACCTCATTTAAAAGTCCTCATCCGGTTTCTGGGTATTAACTTTGAGTCAATTGTCACCAAACCATCTGCAGTTTCGTTATGTGTTCAAGAGGATAGTTTAAATAAACCATTCATCTGCAAAATATCTGTCATCCATTTTTACCATCCCTGAGTCAATCCTTGCCAATATATTTTCAAAACTTGATCTATGATTTCGTGTTGTGGGCTTGCCTATGACAGATCACTTTCTATCGACGACAACTCATTATCTCGAAAGTTGATCTAGAAATTTTCAGTACCTTGAAATCTGCATGCCTTAATGGCAGGTTTCTCGCTTTCGACGATAGGTTACATCATCGACCTTCGATCGAATGATTCCGTGAAATGTTCGACTTCAGCTCATTCATTCACATTTCATGGATTGTACTGGGTACTTTGAGAGCCATTGACATTACTGGTGGTTACTCTCACACTTGTTAACAGTTTACATCATTAACTAGTAATCAAGTGCTTTCTACCATGTTCGACTTCGACACATTCATTCGCATGGATAGAATCGTACTAGTTCGAGATGCGGAAATCAAGACCCTGGATCTAGTTTCTACCATCCAGGATGCGAGGAATTTTGTTATCATTTATACAGTATACTATTTATAAACAGATGGCTGCATCCATACTATGTCTACATATGTTTATACTGTGATGTACTCAAAATCATTCCTGTATCAGAACAGTTGAATCAGTTTTTAGTTAGTTTAATCTGAGTATGGGAATGCCTACCTCAGTGATGATACATATACATGTATATTTTGCATTGAATGTTTTTATAGGTACTGACTGGGGTGTCCACAGGATGATCCTTGAAATGATAAAGTACTGCACTCTTCATATATGACAGACTTCAACATCATCTATTCCAGACTTTGCACTTTAGGGGGCAATCTGTTACACTGAAAATTGTCATCCTGACATTTTGCTATGTGTATGAGCTCATTATTACTCATACTTCTCCCTTCTGCAAGTCTAACATATCAGCTCCTCATGTCAAGCCTTCAAAATTAGAAAAATTTCCTAAAATTCTCCTAAACTTTGGTATCGCACTTTCTGGCTATCTTTCCTGCGGTCCCACACCCAATGTTCATCTTTCCTGTGTTCCTGAACGCACTTTATCTTTATTATAGGTGCGGACCCCTGTAATATTAAAAAGGCGCAAGTAAAATCCCAAAATCTCAATTAAAGTAAATTCTGGAAGCTTCAAGAATGGATTTTGCGGTGGCAGAACCGCTCTTGTAAGGTGCATGAATCCCTTACCTTATGGAGCTAACCCCTTGATGTGAGGAGCTTATCCCTTTGAAGGAGGATTCTATACCTTCATGCTTGGAACAGAAAACCTCCTCTTGTCCACTATAAAAAGAGGCATTGGGTAGCCTCAAAGGGAATTCAAGCTTTTAGAATATTTGAAGTTAAGTGTTGTTGAGATTTAGACTCAGTTAACTAAGGCTTTTGTGAGGAGAGATTACATACTTCTATTTGTCTTGGTTGGAGGAGTGCAGAACTTGTCAAAGTAAAGGAGACTCCTGCTTCGGACCCCGGAAAGTCCTGTGCAACATCAAGGCTCAGGTTGTAGGGATTTTCTTCTTTTGAAATTAATACAAATATACTCATTTTTCTCAATAAGCTTTCAATCAATGGTTTATTTCATAGATTCCTTGATCACTATGATAAGCATGGTTTGTGATGATTTCTATACAGGTGCTATGTAATATTTTTCTTGTTTGTAACTGCAGGTTTACGAGGAAAACTCCTTCAAGCGCGCGAGGGACAACGACGACTTAAAACAAGCATTGGACAAATGGTAAGTCTTTTACACCTCTATAGAGATTTTTGTAAACCTTATATGCTTAGAGAAAGATTAGTATGTTTGGTTGTTTGTTGCTAGATACTTTTAGTACTAGGGAGACCGGTCTTGTCTGCAAGATGGATTAATCCATACAACAAGGATGAAGGCCAAGAAGTCTCCCAGATAAATGCCTTGGTGGTGAAATGATGACGACACAAACACGAAACAAAGGGAAAATGGACTGAAAAGGGCTAGCAGGTGTAGGATCAACTGATTAAAATGTCGAAACAAGGGCAGAGAGGTGCAGGATCAATTGATTTCAATGTTTTAGAGTCTTTGCTTTGCGGTGTTAACCAAGCCCTTTTTTGCTTAGGGTTTGTTTGTGAAGCGTGTAAATTTTAATTTTTAAACCCAAACGTTTGTAGAGAAAAAGAAAAAGTGTGTTGTATAGCTGTAAACAAACCTGCAAGTGACAGTCTATAAGCCTGCAAAAACAGAAAATAAAAAACTAATAATGCAATAATCTAAAACCAAGGAGGCAGGCCTCTCAACGACTAGTCTATAGGTGAGTAAAAACCTAATCAAAACATAGTAAAAAATCCAATAGATCTAAGTTCAGGAGGGACACGGATCTAAACGAAAAAAATCTGCTGGAAAGTGGTGCAGAAAATAGCAACAAATCAGAGGAAAAATTGCTGTAAAAAGAGGTGGCAAAAGGCTATCTCCAGGAGGGAAATGGAGTGAGCCCTAGATTAAAACCAAAAAAAAATCTAAATTAGGTGATCTGGATGGATAGAAAGCTGATCTGAAGTGGATCTGAAGGTGAGGTATCAGATCTGAAAAATGGCTGAAGATTCTGAAATTTCAGATAACCTGCAACAACAAAAACTATTCCACAAGAAGTTGAGGGTATTGAAGCCCTAGGGGGCTAGGTTCCCACTTAGTTGAGAAAAATATAACAAGTATAGGTCCAAAAAGAGTGGAGATGGAGGTCAGAAAACCCTGAACAGAGGCTTAGACAAACCCAGAAAACTTTCAGAAAAAATCTCGTAAAATGTCCAAGTCACAGTTTTTGACCTGTTTTCAGCAGAGGTCGTAGTTTTTGGGCTGAAAGGTGCGTCCTGAGGGTCCAGGTCATAATTTTTGGGCCAAAAAGTGTGACCTTCACTTCTAGCACTCTCGAGAGCATATTTCAGAAAAAATTGTCATCTCAGTTGCGGCTAATGTCTGTCACCTACACAATAGGTCCGAAAACACACGGAAGTTATAATTTTTATCGTTTTGGGATTTTATAGGTTAAAAAAACATCAAGAAAAGAAAAAAAAAATGATGAAGAGAAATCCCAGGGTTTGAAGCAGCTGGATATGCAAGGATCAGAAAAACGACAAAGTTCGTAATTGTAAACCCGTGTGGAGTCACCAGTTGTTAGTATGAATCTTAATTCCAAGCATATGAAAAAAGACCACTTTAGCTGTGCATAACAAAAAACCCTAATAGAAAATATGGCTACCAATATCCTCAGATCTATAGTTAGGTGATCAAGATAAATGTTGCAAAAATATAGATCTATGCATTAGAAGACATTAAGTAGTAGAAAAAACAAAATTTACTCCATGCATCCAATAGACAAGACAAGAATATGTTGAATGAATTTTGTATTAATGGCACCTGGGAGGAAAACACAGGAGGGTGTTCCCAGTTCTCCTCAATGGGATGGGTTCTTGTAAGTCCTCAACACTTCATATTTACAATTCCTCTCTCTTTATGGTTTACAAAACCTAGAGAAAAATGGTAACAAAATATGACTATGATGGTGGATCAATAGTCAAACCAAAAGTATAGATCCAGAGTGATCTTTACGCAACAAAAGGTGGTAAATGAATGTGAAAACCCTTCTATTTATAACAAAATATTGAGTTAGTCTAGATATTGGTGCATAATTAAAATATTATTAACCAAATCAAGATCCAACTTTTATGGAATATGTTATTATATTTGTTGGAGGGAAAAGGAATTTGACTTGGGTCAAATCCCTTTATTTGTAAATAATAAATAAATAAATGATTTATTTATCATTTTAAGGATGTGGTTGATTAATAATCAAATAAATAATGATTTATTTAATTATTTAAGGGTGATTTAGTCATATTCAACAAATAATATTATTTAAATAAGGTTTAAATAATTATTCTTAGAAAATAATAAGATAAATAATGATTTATCTAATTAATTTCCTTGTTTTGGGTTAAATATAACCAAGAATATTAATTAAACTATTGTTTAACTAATTATTCCTTGAAGAAAATAAGAAAAAATGTAGATTTATTTAATATTTCCTCATGGGGTTCCCTGTTTAGACCATAAACAACTTAATAAAGGTGGTTTACTAAGTTATTTTCATAGTGAAAACAATTTTACTTAGGGTAAAATTGGTCTTACATGGTGCACTTGGGTCCATATAGTGATAATAGGTTAGATTACCAAAACACGAAGTAACACCCATAACCTTAACCTTAAGCTAACGTTAACCTTAACTAAACCCTTAACCTTAACCTTCCCCTAACCTTAACCATACCCTTAACATTCATCCTTTACCTTAACCTAACCCTGAACTTGACCTGAAACTTAACCTAACCTTAACCTTAACCTTACCCTTAACCTTAACCTTAACCTAACCTTAACCTTAAATTTACCCTTAACCTAACCCAACCTTAAGGTCAAGGTTAAGGTTACGTTAAGGGTAAAGTTCAAGTTATGGTTAGGGTAAGGTAAGGTTAAGGTTATGGTTATGGTTAAGGTAAGGTTAAGTTTAAGGTTAAGGTTATGGTTAAGGTTAAAGTTAAGGTCAAGGTTAAGTTAGGTTAAGGTAAGGTTAAGGTTATGGTTAGGTCAAGGTTAAGGGTTTAGTCAGGTTAAGGTTAAGGGTTTGGTGAGGGTTATGGTTAGGTTAAGGTTAAGAGTGAAGGTTACAGGTAAGGTTAAGGTTATAGTTAAGGTCAAGGTTAGATTAAGGTTATAGTTAAGGTCAAGGTCAAGGTTAACCTTAAGATAACCTTAACCTTAACCTTAACCCTAAACTTAACCATAAATTTACCCTTAGGTGACGGGTTTAGTTAGTTTAAGGTTAAGGTTAAGGGTAGAGTTACGGTTAAGGTTATGGGTTTAGTAAGGTTAAGGTTAAGGTTAAGATGAAGATTAAGGGTAAGGTCAAGGTTAAGCATAAAGTTAAGATTAAGGTGAAGGTTAAGGGTAAGGTTAAGGTTAAGGTTACGGGTTTAGTCAAGTTAAGGTTAGGGTTAAGGGTAAGGTTAAGGTTAAGTTCAAAGTTAGGTTAGGGTAAGGGTTTGGTCAAGGTTAAGGTTAAGGGTTAAGGTTAAGGTTAAGGGTTTGGTCAAGGTTAGAGTTAGGTTAGAGTAAAGGTTAAGCTTAGGTTAAGGGTAAGATAAGGTTAAGGTTAAGCTTAACGTTAAGGTTAGGTTAAGGTCAAGGTCAAACTTAAGGTTAAGGGTAAAGCCAAGGTTAAGGTTATGGTTAAGGTTAGGGTAAAGTTTGAGGTTAAGGTTATGGTTAAGGTTAAGGTTAAGGTTAACGGTTTAGTCAAGTTTAGGGTTAGATTATCCCTTAAGGTTAGGGTAAAGTTAAAGTTAAGGTTAAGGTTAAGGTTAGGTTAAGGTTCATTTCAAGGTTAAGGTTATGGTTATGCGAAGTTTAAGGTTAAGTTAAGGTTAAGTTCAAGGTTAGGGTTAGGTTATATTTAAGCTCAAGGTTAAGTTTAGGTTAAGGTTAAGGTGAAGGTTAGGGTTAGTTTATAGTTAAGGTTAAGGTTAAAGTCAAGGTTAAGGATTTGGTCAAGGTTAGGGTTAGGTTATAGTTAAGGTCAAGGTTAAGGTTAGGTTAAGGGTTTGGTCAAGGTTAGGGTTAGGTTATAGTTAAGGTTAAGGTTAAGGTTAAGGTTACGGGTTTACTTAGGTTAAGCTTAAGGTTAAGGGTTTGGGCAAGGTTAAGGTTAAGGTTAAGGTTAGGGTAAAGTTAAAGTTAAGGTTAAGGTCATTTTAAGGTTAAGGTTAAGGTTAAGGGTTTGGTCAAGGTTAGAGTTAGGTTAAGGGGGTAGGGTTAACGTTAAGGTTAAGGTTAAGGGTTTGGTCAACGTTAGTGTTAGGTTATAGTTAAGGTGAAGGTTAATGTTAGGTTAAGGTTGAGGTTAAGGTTCAGGTTAAGGGTTTGGTCAAGGTTAGGGTTAGGTTATAGTTAAGGTTAAGGTTAAGGTTAAGATCACGGGTTTAGTCAGGTTAAGCTTAAGGTTAAGGGTTTGGGAAAGGTTAAGGTTAAGGTTAAGGGTTTGGTCAAGGTTAGGGTTAGGTTATATTTAAGGTTAAGATTAGGGTTAGGTTATAGTTATGGTGAAGGTTAAGGTTAGTTTAAGGCTAATATTAGGTTAAGGGTAAAGCTAAGGTCATGGTTAGGGTAAGTTTAATGTTAAGGGTAAAAACAATGTTATGGTTAAGGTTAAAGGTCAAGGTTAATGTTAACTTAGGTTAAGGTAAGGTTAAGTTTATGGTTAGGTTAAGGTTAAGGTGAGGTTAAGTTAAGGTTAAAGTTAAGGTTAAGGTTAGGTTAAGGGTAAAGTTAAGGTTAAGGTTAGGGTTAAGGTTAGGGGAAGGTTAAGGTTAAGGTTAAGGTTAGGTTAAGGTGAAGGTTAATGGTAAGGTTAAGGTTAAGGTCAAGGTAAAGGTTAATGTTAAGTTAGGTTAAGGTTAAGGTTAATGTTATGGGAAGGTTAAGGTTAAGGTTAAGGTTAAGTTAAGTTTAAGGGTAAGGGTTTGGTCAAGTTTAGGGTTAGGTTATAGTTAAGGTCAGGTTAAGGATAAGGATAAGGTTAGGTTAATTTTAAGGTTATTTTAAGGTTAAGGTTAAGGATAAAGATAAGGTTATGGTTAAGGTTATATTTAGGGTAAGGCTATAGTTAAGGTTAAGGTTAAGGTTAAGGTTAGGTTAAGGGTAAAGTTAAGGTTAAGGTTAAGGTTTGGTCAAGTTAAAATTAAGGTTAAGGTTATGGTGAAGGTGACGGTTAAGGGTAAGGATAATGGTATGGTTAAGGTTAAGGTTACGTTAAGGTTAATTTTAGGTTAAGGTTAAGGGTTTGGGATGGTTAAGGTTAAGGTTAAGTGTTTGGTCAAGGTTAGCGTCAGGTTATAGTTAAGGTCAAGGTGAAGGTTATGGTTAAGGTAAGGTTGTGATAAAGTTAAGGGTATGGGTTTAGTAAGGTTGAATTTAATGTTAACGTCAAGGTCAAGGTAAGGTTAAGGGTAAAATTTAGGTTAACCTTGACCTTGACCTTAACCTTAACCTTAACCTTAAACTAGCCTTAACCTTAACTTTAACCTTAACCTTAACCTTGACCTTAACCTTACCTTGACCTTAACCTTAACCTAAACTTAACCCTCCCATAACCTTAACCTTGAACTTAACTATAACCTAATGTTAACCTTGACCAAACCCTTACCCATAAACTTAACCTAAACCTAACCTTAACCTTAACCTTATCCTTATCTTAACCTTAACCTAACATTAACCTTAACCTTAACCCTAACCTTAAGGTTAAAGGTATGGGTAAGGTAAGGGTTAAGGTTAGGGTTAGGTTATAGTTAAGGTCAAGGTTAAGGTTAGGTTAAGCTTAAGCTTACAGGTTGAGTAAGGTTAAGGTTAAGGTTAGGTTAAGGGTAAAGTCAAGGTTAAGTTTATGGTTATGGGAAGGTTAAGGTTAAGGTTATAGTTAAGATTAAGGTTAGGTTAAGGTTAAGATATGGTTAAGGTTAAGGATAAGGTTACGTTAAGGGTAAAGTCAAGGTGAAGGTTAGTTTAAGGTTAAGATAAGGTTAAGGTTAAGGTTAGGTTAAGGGTAAATTTATGGTTAAGATTAGGGTTAAGGTTAAGGTTAGGTTAAGATTAAGGTTAAGGGTAAGGTTATAGTTAGGTTAAGGTTAAGGTTAAGGTTAGAATAAGGTTAAGATTAGGTTAAGGTCCTTAACTTTACCCTTAACCTTAACATTAACCTTAACCTAGCCTTAACCTTAGCCTTGACCTTAAACTTAAACTTAACCTTACCTTAACCTAACTTTAACCCTAACCTTCCCATAACCTTAACTTTTACCTAAAATTCCCATAACCATAACCTTAACCTTAACCTTAACCTTACCCTTAACCTTCACCTTAACCTTAACATTGACTTTACCCTTAACCTAACCTTAACCTTAACTATAAGCTAACCCTAACCCTAGACTTAACTAAACCCTTAACCTTAACCTTAACCTGACTAAACCCAAACCTTAACCCTAACCTTAACTTTGCCGTTAAGGTTAAGATAAGGGTAAGGTTAAAGTTAAGGTTAAAATTAAGGTTAAGATAAGGTTAAGGTTAGCTTAAGGTTAAGGTTAAGGTTATAGGTTTAGTTAGGTTAAGTTTAAGGTTAATGTTAAGGTTAAAGGTAATATAAGGTTAAGGTTAAGGTTAAGGTTAGGTTAAGGTCAAGGTCAAGGTTATGTTTAAGGTCAATATTAAGGTTAGGTTATGGTTAGGTTATAGTAAAGGATAAGATAAGGTGAAGGTTAGGTTAACGCCAAGGTTAAGGTTATGGTTATGGGTAAGGTTAAGGTTAAGGTTAGTGACCTAACCCTCACCTTGACCAAACCCTTAGCCTTAACCTTAACCCTAACCTTATTACCCTCACCTTAACCCTAACTTTAACGTAACCTTAACCTTAAATTTACCTTAACCTTGACTTTAACCTTAGCCTTAACCTTAACCTAACCTTAACCTTAACCTAACTATAACCTTACCCTCAAAATTACCCTTGACCTTAACATTAACCTAACCTTAACCACAACCTTAACCATAACCTTATCTTTACCCTTAACATTAACCTTAACCATAACCTTAACCTAACCCTAACCTTAACCTTACCCTTAACCTAAGGTTAACCTAACCTTAATATTAACCTTAACCTAGGCGTAACCTTGACCAAACCATACCGTGACACCAATAACCTTAAACAACATACCTTCACCTTATTTCATATAACCTAACCTAACGTTAGAAAAAAAACGTTAGCAACAACATTAACAGCATCTTAACCTTAACCTAACTATAACCTTAACCTAAACTTAACCTTGGCCTTAACTGCAGTAACCTAACCTTAACCTTAATGACTTATCATATGTAACCTTAACCTTAACCTTAACCTTACCATTAACCTTATCTTCTTAACCTAACATAATCTGTACTTAACCTTAACCTTAACCTTAACCAAACACTTAAAATTAATCTTAACTTAACTTTAACCTTAACCTTAACCTTAACCTTGACCTTAATCTAACCTTACCCATAACTTTAATCTTAAGGTTAGGGCTAAGGTTAGGGTTAAGGCTAAGGTTAAGTTTAAGGTTAGGTTAAGGTTAAGATAAGGATAAGGTTAAGGTTAAGGTTAGGTTTAGGTTAAGGTTAAGTGTAAGGGTAAGGTTATGGTTAAAGTTAGGGTAAGGTTAAGATTAGGTTGAGGGTAAGGTTAATGTTACGTTAAGGGTAAGGTTAAGGTTAAGGTTTGGTTAAGGTTAGGGTTAGGTTATAGTTAAGTTCATGGTTAAGTTTAAGGTTAAGGGAAAGGTTAAGGTTACGGGTTTAGTCAGGTTAAGGTTAAGGTTAACATTAATGTTAAGGGTAAGGTCAAGGTCAAGGTTAAGGTTAAGGTTACATTAAGGGTAAAGTTAAGTTTAAGGTTGCGTTAAGGGTTTGGTAAAGGTTAATATTAGGTTAAGATTAGGTTTAGGTTATAGTTAAGGTCAACGTTAAGTTTAAGGTTAAGGGTAAGGTTAAGGTTAAAGTTAAGGTTAAGGTCAATGTTAAGGTTAATGTTAAGGGTTTGGTCAAGGTGAGGGTTAGGTTATCATCAAGGTCAAGGTTAATGTTAGGTTATAGTTAGGGTTAAGGTTAAGGTTATGGGAAGGTTAATGTTAAGGTTAAGGTTAAGGTTATGAGTTTAATTAGGTTAAGTTGAAGGTTAAGGTTAAGGTTAAGGTTAAGGTCAAGGTCAAGGCAAGGTTAAGGTTACGATTATGGTTATGGTAAGGTTAGATTTAGGTTATAGATAAGGTTAAGATTAAGGGTAAATTTAAGGTCAAGTTTAGGGTTAGGTTATAGTTAAAGTTAAGGTTAGGTTAAGGGTAAAGTCAAGATTAAGATTAAGATTAATGTTACGAGTTTAGAAAGGTGAAGGTTAAGGTTAAGGTTAGGTTAAGGTTAAGGGTGGAGATTAAGGTTACGGGTCTTAACCTTAACCTTACCCTTAACCTTAACCCCTTAACCTTCACCTTTAACCTTAGCCTTAACCTTAACCTTAACCTTCACTATAACCTAACCTTAACCTTGACCTTAACTATAACCTAACCTTAACATTAAACTTAACCTTACCTTTACCTTAACCTTAACCTAACCTTCCCATAAGCTTTACCTTAACCTAGCTTTAACTTTAACCTTCCCCTAACCTTAACCTTAACCTTAACCTTAACCTTACTTTAACCTTAACCTTAACTTTACCCATAATCTTAACCTTACCCTTAACCTTAAATTAACCTTGACCTTGACCAAACCCTTAACCTAACCTTAACCTTAGCCCAACCTAACCTTAATTTTAACCTTAACCTTATTTTAAACTTAACCTTCCCAAAACCTTAACCTTAACCTTAACAATAACCTAACCTTAACCTTGAATTTACCCTTAACGTAACCTTAATCTTAAAATTAACCTTAACCTTAACCTTCCCATAACCATAACCTTAACGTTAACCTTAACTTTACCCTTAACCTAACCTTAACCTTAACCTTAACCTTATCTTAACCTTAACCTAACTTTAACCTTGACTTTACCCATAACGTAACCTTAACCTTAAGGGTAAAGTTAATTTAACCTTACCCTTAACCTTATATTAACCTTAACCTAACCTAATATTAACCTTAACCCATAACCTAACCTTACCTTAACCATAACCTTAACCTAACCTTAACCTTACCCTTAACCTTATCTTAACATTTCCTTAACCTTAACCTTCCAAAACTGTTAACCTTAACATTAACCGAACCTTAACCTTACCCTTAACCTAAACTTAACCTTGACTTTACCGTTAACGTAACCTTAATCTTAACTTTAACCTTACTAAACCTGTACCATAACCCTAACCCTAACCTTGAAAAAACCCTTAACCTTAACCTTAACCTGACTAAGCCCATAACCTTAACCTAACTAAACTTGTAACCTTAACCTTAACCTAACTATGACTTTACCCTTAACCTAACTTATCCTTAACTTTGACCTTGACCTTAACCTTAACCTTAACCTTCACCTTAACCTTAACCTGTCTAAACTTGTAACCCTAAACCTTAACCTTACCCTTAACCTTCACCTTAACCTTAACCTTGACTTTACCCTTAACCTAACCTTAACCATAACTATCACCTAACCCTATCCTTGACCTTAAATTTACCTTAACCTTTACCTGAACCTTAACATTAACCTTTACCTTGACCTTAACCTAACCTTAAAGTTAACCTTATCTTACCCTTAATCTAACCATAACCTAACCTTAACCTTAACTTTACCTTAACCTTGACTTTACCCTTAACCTTAACCTTAACCTGACTAAACACTTAAGGTTAAGGGTTTAGTTAAGGTTAAGGTTATAGTTAAGGTCAAGGTTATGGTTAAGGTTGAGGTTAATGTTATGGTTAAGGTTAATGTTAAGGTTAAGGTTAAACTTAACCTTAACTATAACCTAACCTTAAGCTTGACCAAACCCTTAACCTTAACCTTAACCTGACTAAACCCGTAACCTTAACCTTAACCTTACCCTTAACCTTAACCTTAACTTTACCCTTAACCTTAACCTTAACGTAACCTTAACCTTAACTTTTACCTAAACTTAACCTTTACCCTAACCTTAACCTTAACCTTTACCTAACCTTACCCTAACCATAACCCTAACCATAACCTTAACTTTAACCTTAACCTAGCCTTAACCTTAACCTAACCTAAACCATAAACTTAACCTAATCTTAACGTTAACCTTACCCTTAACCTTATCTCAACCTTACCTTAACCATAACCTTAACATTGACCTTAACTATAACCTAGCCCTAAGCTTGACCAAACTCTTAACCTTAACCTTAACTTTACTCTTAACAAAACCTTGACCTTAACCTTACCCTTAACCTTAACCAAACCCTTAACCTTAACCTTATGTGAACCTTATCCCTAACCTTAACCTTAACCTAACCTTAACCTTGACTTTACCCTTAACCTTAACCTAACTAAACCTGTAACCTTAACCTTAACCTTGACCTTAACTATAACCTAACCTTAACCTTAACCTTGACTTTACCCTTAACATAACCTTAACCTTGACTTTACCTAACCAAAGTTAAGGTTAAGGTAAATGTAAAGGTTAAGACAAAGTTAAGGTTAGGTTCAGGTTAAGCTTAAGCTTAAGGTTACACGTTTAGTGAGGTTAAGGTTAAGGTTATGTTAAGGTCAAGGTCTAGGTTAAGGTTTAGGTTAAGGTTAAGGTCAAGGTTAATTGTAAGGTTAATATTAAGGGTTATTCCTTGACTTTACCCTTAACTTAACCTTAACCTTCATTATAACCTAACCCTAACCTTGACCAAACTCTTAACCTAACCTTAACCTTAACCTTAAATTTCCCATAACCATAACCTTAACCTTAACCTCAACCTAACCTTAACCTTAACTTTAACCTTTACCTAACCTTAAGCTTAAGCTTAAGCTTAAACTTAGGTTATGGTTAGGGTTAGGTTAAGATTACGGTTAGGTTTAGGTTATGGTTAATTTTAAGGTTAGGATAAGAGTAAATTCAATGTTAAGGTTATGGTTATTGGAAGGTTAAGGTTACGGTTAAGGGGTTAAGGTTAGGTTAAGGGTAAATTCAGGGTAAAGGTTAAGGTGAAGGTTAAGGTTAAGGTTAAGGTTATGTTTATGTTTATGGGAAGATTAAAGTTAACGTTAACGTTAAGGTTAAGGTTAAGGGTTCAGTCAAGGTTAGGGTTAGGTTATAGTTAATGTGAAGGTTAGGTTAGGTTATAGTTAAAATTAAGGTTAAGGTTAAGGTTAAGGTCAAGCTCAAGGTTAAGGTTAAGCTTAGGTTAAGGGTAAGGTTAAGGTTAGTGTTAGGTTATATTTAAGGTTATTGTTAGGTTAGGTTAGGGTTAGATTATAGTTAAGGTTAAGGTTATATTAAGGTTAAGGTTAAGGTTAAGGTTATGGTTATGGTTATGGGAAGGTTAAGGTTAAGGCTAAGGTTAAGGGTTTGGGCAAGGATAGGGTTAGGTTATAATTTAGGTTAAGGTTAGGTTTGGTTATAGTTAAATTTAAGGTTAAGGTTCAGGTTAAGGTTAAGGTTAAGGTTAAGGTTAGGTTATAGTGAAGGCTAATGTTAATACCCGTAACCTTAGTCTTGACCTTACCGTTATCCTTAACCTTAACTGTAACCCTAACCTTTACTTTAACATTAACTTAACCTTAACCTTCACTATAATCTAAACCTAACCTTGACCAAACCCTTAACCTTAACCTTAACCTTACCCTTAAAATTAAACTTAACCTTACTAAGGTCGTAACCTTAAGCTTAACCTTAACCTTAAGTATAACCTAACCCTAACCTTGACCAAACCCTTAACCTCAACCTTAACCTGACTAAACCCGTAACCTTAACCTTAACCTTAACCTTAACTATAACCTAACCCTAACCTTGACCAAACCCTTAACCTTAACCTTAACCTTCCCCTAACCTTAACCTTGCCTTAACCTAACTTTTATCTTAACCTTCCCCGAACCATAACCTTAACCTTAACTTGACTAAACCTGTAACCTTAACTTTAACCTAACCTCAACCTTGACCTTATCCTAACCTAACCTTAAACTTAAACTTAATCTAACCCTAACCTTGATCAAACCCTTAACCTTAACTATAACCTAACCTTTACCTTGACCTTAACCTTAACCTAACCTTAACCTTAACATTACCCTTAACCTAATCTTAACCTTAACCTAACCATAACCTTGACTTTACCTTAACCTAACCTTTACTTTCACCTTAACTATAACCTAACCGTAACCTTGACCAAACCTTAAACTTAACCTTAACCTAATATTAACCTTAACCTAACGGTAACCTTAACATTAACTTTAACCTTAGCCTAACCATAACCTTAACCTTAACCTTAAACTAACCCTAACCTTAACTTTACCCTTAACCTAACGTTAACCTTAACCTTAACCTTATCTTAACCTTAACCTTACCCTAACCTTAACCTTAACCTTAACGTTAACCTTAACTTGACTAAACCCGTAACCTTTGTTAGGAATCTGTAATTAGAAATATTGGCAAAGTCCAATCACAGAAACAACATTATTTCAACCACTTTGGGATTCTAGGATCTAGCCCTCCTGAATCTGGAGAGGGATCTCTCCAATAAGTGCAAAGATGGATTTTTCTTTGAAGTTTTTTGTAATGATATTAGGCTAGTTATGAAGGCTGAGGGTTTTGTTTTTTTTTTGGATGGTTGAGCATGATTATTATTTGAGGTGGAAAGTCCTAAATGCAAAGAGTTTCAAAGGTGAGAAGTTGCAAGCAAATAGAACAAGCTTTGGTTAGAAAGATAGATAATTGCAGGTTTTACTCCATTGGGCTATGGAGTCATAATAGGGTTTAATTGAAACAATCAGGTTCAAGAGTGGTCCATGGGGCAAGTCATATATGTCTAAGGATCTCTTTAAAGTTTGATTTATGGAATGAAATGAAACAATAAGAAGGGGAATTAAACAGATGAAGAACAAAGAGCAACCCAGGATCTGGTAAGTACTTTGAAACTAGCCAGCCTTTGAAAAACACTTAAGAAAGACATAAAAGCGATCCAGGATCTATGTACTTCGAAACTAGCCAGCCTTTGATATAATTTCAATAGAAAAACATTTAAAAACAGAGGGAAACTTGAAAGGCAACTGTTGGAGAAGAAACTAGCGGGTCGGGCTCACCACAAATCCTCTCCTAGCTCTGCTTTACTTGGTTATTTTCAAGACAAACACAAAGACAACATAGAATGGCCTAAGATCTGGTAAGTATTTCGAAACTAGCCAGCTTTTGACACATTCCAAGGGAAACTTTCAGACAGTCGTTTGGGATAAAACTAGGACCAGGGCACACCATATCTTCCTTAATTCATCTCTACTTAACATGAAATGAAAATAACATCCAAGAACAATATTTAGCTAAGACAGTAGGACGAGGGAATGCCAGCATTCCTATGCTTAGAATGAATTAAATCATTCCTAAATAACACGAATTGGAAGAAAACATATAGATACAGATTTTTAGTCAGAGAAGGCTACTAATATATAGTAGGTCCTAACTCTATGCATGTTGTTCTTTATAAGAGAAGATGAGCACAGTGAAAACAGAAACAAAAGAACAAATTACAATGATAAAAACATCACCGTCGACATAGACCAGGATCCCATAAATCAGCTTGTATTGATGCTCCAAACCAGTCACAACTTTAATTCCAATGCTTTAGTTTAGCAATCATCTACACCTTCCAGACTAACTTATCTATCACAAGCAGAGCTCCAAGAGCCAGTGAACACTATTTACAAGTAGAATTCTCAAGCTCAAGTATATTTCAAAGTTCAACAACCAACATTTTCTCATCTTCTCCAATAGTATTTATAGAAGAATGAGGATGTGGGATCTGATAAAAGATCTCCTGGGTCAATTAATATAGACTTGATAGCTTCTAGGCCTTTGAGGGGCTCGATGAATAAGTTTACAGATGTTTTCTGTCTGTATTAATTGTTTTATATTTAAGATTAAGCTCGATGGGAGCTATTATTTACTTTTGAGGCTTTGTGTTATGTTAAAGTAACTCTGTTAATATTTTTTCATTAAGTTCATTTGTAGAATTAACTCTTTGGCTATGCTAAGGAAAATGTTTCTTTCGATCAATAGCTTCGGCCTGTGTTTGAATGTCTTGAGGCACAAGTGGCATTGTGGTAGCTGGGCAGAATCAATTTGCCTTAGATGTGGCGATGGAGGCCTTTCTATCTAATAAAAATTTATTATTTTCTTTTAACTATTTTTTAATGGGGAGGATTAAGCTTTTGATAATCAATCTTAGCCGTAATCCCCAAAGATCTATCTTCAATCTCTTGTTCTGGTATGTTTTTTCTTTGACACTAATACTCTTTTTTTGTGATTTATTCATGGTGTTTTTTTGATGTGCAGTGCTACGCAGGGCTCGTGAGGCACCAATGCCCATGAAGCATTGACGAGACATGGAAATTTAACCCATGGATGGCTTCCTTTTAATGATTCGAAGGCATGAGAATCGACACTCCTAGCCTTCAGCTTTTTCTTTAGTACAATGGAAAAACCATTTAATCACCTTTATCAAATAATATATCTGGACTTCAAAACTCCTGATAAAACCAAGCTGCATAAACCATTTCGGGTCACAAAAGGAGCCCGCTGACGTCAGGGTCTTTGTGACCCAAAATTTTTATCAAATTCTCCATATAAAACTTATCGGCTCTGTTTGGGGCCTACCGACATCAGCCCAAGTGTGACCCGAAATTTTTATCAAATCTGCCATATAAAGCTTATCGGGTTCATTTTGGGGCCTGCTGATGTCAGCCCAAGTGTGACCCAAATTTTTTATCAAATCTGCCCTATGACAATTTCGGGTCCAGATTTCATGAGCATGCGTTAAACGAATAAGACTGCCTCCATGTTATAACCGTATATTTTAAGTACAGTGAACAATGTTAGACTGAAAAGCCATTATCAAACTGGAAATGAAATGACAGAGCTGAACCACATGCATTCTACCTCCAGAGTGCTATAACTAAATTAACATGCAACTAACCTAAGGAATTCCACAACCCATCTCGTTCAGTATGAATGATCTTTTGGAAGAGTTTGTGAGAACAAGTATGGTTGTATCATTCAGTGAAATTTGAACATAAACACAAGACTGAAAGTAAATACAAGTAAAATATAAGACACCACAGCTACCTCTTACTCATTTTTATGATATTTTGGAAGAGCTTTGTAAGAGTAAGACGGGCTATGCCACTTAGTGTAAACTAGCAACTAAAACCTACAATACCACAGTTATGCCTTATTCATCATAATGATATTTTTGAAGAGCTTATTAGAGTAAGTCCAACTGTGATAATTAACGAAAGAAAATGCAATAAAAACCTACAATACCACAGCTATGCCTTATTCATCATAATGATATTTTGGAAGATCTTATTAGAGTAAGTCTAGCTGTGATAATTAATGTAAGCATGTATGAACATAAACTTCAGAAGCTCTTCTAAACTAGAAATAAAAACAAGACTAAAATACTTATCTACTATATAAACAAGGCCGCTCAGGAGGCAGGGGCCCTCTACCACTAGAGTAGCACAAAATATAGTTCAAGATTGACTGAACGCGTTCAAGGAAATGCTGCTTCTTTCATTAAAAATGAATCCCTTCAAAACAGAGTATTCTTGGACTTCAAAGATGTAACAATCAACCATAAAATCTAACAAAAATCTAACCTTGTCTCTCGGTTTCCCGAGATACATTTATAGAAAATTTACATAACAAAACTTGAGATAATACAGGGATTACTTTCTTTCCATACTAAAATCGAACTAGAACTCTAAAGGTGGCATCGTAATATGACAAAGGACATCTGGACTGTCCTTGTCCTATTAGGAGTCTATCTGCTATTTTGAGTTCCCGTGTGCATAACCACGTACAGAATTCCGTTCGATATTCATGGAGAGAAAAAAATGATGAGGGCATGACGTGGAATATGACCATGTGTGGCTTTCCCTGAGAGGACATCTGGAACCTGCTTAAACATGAAGATGGCTGCAGAATTGGCAACTAGCTACAGAATTTTTGCATTCTGTAGCTAGTTTCAGTTCAAAAAGTACTACAATGACAAAATCATAAAAACATAGCAATTTAGCCATGATACTCATTCTTAAATCAATTTTAACTAATTTCATTGATCATTTGAGCCTGGGATTAATAATGGTCAAAAGAAATGGAGTGGAATGTGGTGGAAGAAAGAACATTTTTGGAGCTCAACATACCCCCACTGCTAGATTCTTGCATGTCCTCATGCAACTATTCCATGAACTTAGAGACCTCTGCAAGAACATCCAACCCTCTTCTTCTGCTCTGCCTAGTAGTTAAAGGCCTTCTGGGCTTCCTGATGAATAACTTGAACCTTAAATTGGTAAGTGCCCTGATTAACTTTTTGTTCCTCTTTTTCAACTTTTCATTGGCCTTTTCCACTTTGTCCATTTGTAGAGACAGGGTTGAGTTCATACTGGTTTTTAGTTTAACTTGCCCCCTCAGAATATCATTTTCATTCCTGATATTTATATTAAGTACTTCTAGCTCGTACTTATCTTTTCTTAGCACATCTATTTCGTACAGTGGAGGACTAGGGGTTTTGTCTCTACTCTCTGAAGCTTTTCTCTCCAATGTTTCAACAAAGTTGTAAATTTTTTGTTGTGCAGGATCAATTTCTGGAACTTCTTTATCAAAATCCTCCTCAGTAGGTGTTTTTTCATCTTCTATGTTTATAACTCCAGTTTGTTTAACTTTTTTTTTCTTTAGTATGCCCCTCAGTCTGTGGCTCCTCCTCGGTTGAGACGACCCTTCTCCTTTTTCTCTGGAAAATTTTCTTATGACCCTCTCTTTCTTAAGTTTCTTTTTAATCTGAAATAATTTTTCAGAGATCATTTCTTCACTGCTTTCTTGTATTGTTTTACCAGTTTCGGTTTTGGAGGATCTCCATATTCTGCTTCTTTTTGTAGGTTCCTGTTCAGGTGGAGGCTCCTTTGGTTCCTAAAAGTTATTTCTCACCAAGAAGTTATCCCAATTATCCCCTATTTTGCTCAAATGATGTTCAATCAAAATCTTGACTAAACCATGGTGGTATAAGGTTGTCTCTAGAAATTGAATCCTCTTTTGTACACTTGAATCCATTTTCTTTAAACTCTGAAGCAAGAAATAGGGCAAATTAAGTTCTTCTTCTAGGAAATGCATTATCAACCTAATATGGTAAACATAGAAAGTACCATATCTACCTTCACAAGTGATGAATTTTTGTAGGATAAGCAACATGTTTCTCCATTTGTTCTTTAATGCAGAACTAGGGATACCCTTTTTTAAAATAGTGACATCCATACCTGGTGACTTGAGTATCTTCTTCCATGATTCATTATGAAATTCTATGTTCTTAAACCACCTTTCTCATTGTCTAGGAAATCCCGTTTCTTCTGCAATAAAAGCCTCTATGAAAGTGAACTTAATATCTCCAACTTCAACCTCGGCCCTATTAAAAGATCTTGCAAAAATTTTAGTAACTTCTTTGTGGAAGCCACTGAATTTTTCAAGGAATTGCAACCATCCTGCTTGTTGTAGAATTTCTCAGATTTGGGGATAGCCTTCCAAGTATTTAGTACCAACTGGTTCTGTTCTCACGATGAGGCCCATAACTCCTCTTCAATCTTCAATTCACCAGCCTTCTGCTCATGGTGAGAATGGTCGTTAACAAGTTGTTTCTGCTCCCCAAATGTTTCCTCTGTTTCACGGTGACAATGGTTGTTACAGAATGAAATGGTTAAGAGTTGGCTGCGAGAAGGAGTGATATGGAATGGTTACGAAATGAATTAATGAGGTGAGGTGAAAAAAATGAATCAATGAGTGAAAAGACCGCGGAGATATTTTGTAACGAATTTAAAAAATCATCATTAAATGCTTAGTGACGTGACCAATCCAATCACTTTAGCACTTTAACCGTTTAGATTTTGAAATGATGATCGGATATGGGTTTTGAAATGGTGGAGCAAAAGGAGTTTTATCCAAAGTTTTGCGAAAGGTTTGTTCGACATGATCAATAAAATTAATCAAAACAACTTTTTGAATTATTCATAACTAAACTATACTAAAATTTTTCATGACATGTCATTATAATCACTTCATACCTTTGCCTTTGCTTTGATTTTCTTGTGATCTTCATATTCTTTGTTTTCTCCTGAAAATCATTAATTTTTGAGTTTTCATAACCTTCTTAATCTTGGCTTGTTCTTGGATATGCAGGATCATTTTGTTGCAAATCAAATGATTGCTGGTCAGTGCCTTCAGGATCTGTAGCTGTAGAATGTCTGTCTGGCTGCAGAATGTACCTGTAGAGAACTTGAAACATGGAATGGAATGGTTTGGAATATAAGTGGAATGTTGTATGGAATGAGTGAAGATGGATGATGAAATATGGTATAATGGGATATGTATGAAGTGAATGATGAAGTGGGATGGATCACAACTTATGAAATGGAGTGAAAAACTGCCCTGCAATTTATGCTGTGTATTATTCAATTGCAGAAAGGAGATCAAACTTAAAGATCTGAAATGGAAATGAAGTGGACCATGAAGAGAAATGGATGAAGTGTGGATGAATGAATGGAATAAGATATGATATGAATGAATGGAATGAAATGAAGTGAAATGAGATGGATCATAAGTGAAATGGATCTGCACTTATGATTTTGTAACAACTACTTGTAAAAAAAACAAAATGGAAAAGTTAGAGTGTCAGAAAGATTCTGATTTTCACTCCATATTTTCTGTATAAACATGCCAATCAATGATTTGTTTTCATGTCTATACTTTATTATTATTATTATTATTATTTTAATAAGTCTGTCTTCAGAAAATTTGATTAAGTTGATGAAGAAGAAAGATTCTTCTTCATTAACTTCACATCATTGTCTTCCTAGAACTTCTTGACAAATTCTTCTCTTGAGAGTGGTTTGTGATACAGCTTCAATCTATGACCATTCACAAGAAAAGTAACCTCTTTTTCATCTATTGTCTTGATTTTTATTTCTCCATTGTAAAAAATTCTCACAATTTCATATGGCCCAAGCCAATGTGTTTGAAATTTACCTTGAAAATCCTTGAACTTTGAATCAAACAAGAGAGCCCAGTCACCTTCTTTGAACTTCTTTTCCTTGATGTACTTGTCATGCCATCTAGCCCTCTGCTGTTGGAATATACTGGTTTTCTGAACTGCATCTTGTCTGATCTCATCCAATTCATTAATCTTCTCCAATCTGTGTTTTTGTGCCTCTGATAGATCAAGTCCTAGCTGAACTGCCATTTTGAAAGTTTGAATCTAGAACTCTATGGGAAACAAAACTTTCTTTCCATAAACAAGTTCATAAGGAGTATGGTCTGTTGTGCTTCTCCATGTAGTTCTATAGGCCCACAAGGCTTCAGGAAGCCTATCTGCCCAATCTTTTATATTTAAATGGACAATCTTTGTTAGGATCCCTTCAATAACCTTATTAGTAGATTCCACTTGACCATTTGCTTGTGGATGATAGGGAGTAGATTTTCTGTGTCTAATTTTGTACCTCTCCATCATTTGTTCCACTAGCCTTGATGTGAATTGAGCTCCTTGATCTGTAAAAATTTCCCTTGGGACACCAAAACGAGTAAGAATATCCTCAAAAAGAAAATTAACTATAGATGCTTCATTAGCAAAAAGTAATGGCTTGGTCTCTACCCATTTGGTAACATAATCAGTGCAAACTAATATATATCTCTTTTGTCTTGATGGAGGAATAATAGGTCCTACAAAATCCAGGGTCCATTTTTCAAAAGGTTCAATATGTACCTGAGGCTGCAATGGCATCTCACATGTAGGAGAAGGTTTCCCTACCCTTTGGCAACTGTCACACCTTTTTACAAAATCTTTAGCATCTTTGAAAAGGGATGGCCAATAATATCCTAAGTGAAGGATCTTATAGGCTGTCCTTTTATCAGCAAAGTGTCTGCCACAATATTCATCATGACATTCTTTGAGAATCTCAGGCATCTCATCTTCCCGAACACATCTCCTGATGATAAAATCTAGACCTGTCCTGTACAACTCATTAGCAACCCATGAATATTTTGCACTGTCATAAATGATTTTTCTTTTCTCTCTTGCATTCATTATTGAAGGAAATTTCCCTGAAACTAAATAATTAGCAATGTTAGCAAACCAAGGAGTCTGAATAGAAATTGCAAAAAGATATTCATCGGGAAATTGATCTTCAACTGGAGTGTCATATTTGATGTTTTGGAGTCTAGATAGGAAATCAGCTAATGTGTTTTGTTTTCCAGGTCTATCTAGAATGGTAATGTTGAATTATTGTAAAAGCAATAACCATCTTATAACTCTGCCATTAGTAATTGATTTGTTTATTAAGTATCTAATTGCAGAATGATCCGTGTGAACAAAAGTTTCATAGCCTGTTATATAGTGTCTGAATTTGTTTATGGCATGAACAATAGCTAAAAACTTTTTTTCAGTTACAGTATACTTTAACTCTACAGGAGTCAATTTTTTTCTGGTATAGTAGATGGCATAAGGAATCAGGTCTTTTTTTCCCAATACTGCTCCTAGAGCTGTATCTGAGCGTCTGTTGAAATATGAAAAGGTAACTTCCAGTTAGGTCCCCTTAAAATAGGTGCTTCAGAAATTTTTGTTTTCAAGGTCTCAAAGGCTAAATGGAAATCATAATTCCAATTGAATTCACAGTATTTGGTAAGAAATTTAAAGAGTGGAGATGCTATCTTGGTGAAGTTTTCTATAAACCTCCGATAATATCTTGTAAATCCTAGAAAACTCCTAACATATTTTTGACAACTTGGAATAGACAAGTTAGAGATGACTTCAACTTTTGACTCATCAACTCTAATCCCATCCCCTGAAATATGATGCCCCAAAACAATACCTTCAGTAAACATCATGAAACATTTCTCATGACTAAGTTAAAGATTTGCTTCTTGACATCTCCTTAAAACTTTTTCCAAGTTTTCTAAAGCTTCTTCAAATGTGTTTCCATAAACTATGAAATCATCCATATATACCTCTACACAATCATGTATTAGATCTGAAAAAATTCCTAATACTGCCCTCTGAAATGTTGCAGGTGCATTGCATAATCCAAATGGCAATACTCGGTAAGCATAAGTACCCCAAGGACAGGTAAATGTGGTTTTGTCTTGGTCCTCAAGTGCTACTTGAATTTGATTATAACCACTAAACCCATCTAGAAATGAGAAGTACTTTTTGCCAGCTAAGGTATCTAACACCTGATCTATGAAAGGTAGGGGAAAATTATCTTTAAAAGTAGCTTTGTTTAATTATCAGTAGTCAATACATACCCTCCATTTACCATTTTTCTTTGGCACAATTACCAAAGGAGAAACCCACTGACTATCTGAAATAGGATAGATAAAGTTGACATTCAACAATTTCTGCAATTCTTCTTTAACAATCTCCCTAAGATTTGGATTCATTCTTCTTTGAGGTTGTCTGATTGGTTTACAATTTTCCTCTATGTAGATGTGATGAGTGCAAGTCTTAGGACTTATCCCTTTCATATCAGTGTACTCCCATGCATATGCAGAAGAATGTCTCTGTAATATCTTGACTAACTCTTCTTGTTGAGATTTCTCTAGGTTCTTGTTTATGTTTAAAGTTTTGCCTGGAAATATCTCAATTGTAGAGCTGCCAAATTTATCCATGGAATAGAGAGACATCTGCCTTGATGAAAAAAACTCAATGTTGGATTCTTCTTGAAATTGTTCATGTTTATGTTCCGAAGAGGATTCAAATTTTTCTAAAGTATTCAGAATTTGACTATCTTCACTAATTTCTGAAATTGTGAAGAGAGGTTGTAAATCTTCTTCATCCTCTATCCATTGAGTATCATCTAAATCTGTAATTGTCCTTACTGGAGGATACAAAGTGAATTTCTTAGTTGAAATACCATCAGAGATGTACATATCATCGGATCTACAACTAATGAAAGCATCATCTGTAGCTAACCAAGGTCTTCCTAATATAATTGGATGCTCTCCTAGATTATTCTTAGGAGTTAGGATCATGAAATCCACAGAGTACTCCCAAGAATCTAGGGACACTGGAATGTCTTATATTACCCCATCAGGTTTGATCATAGATTTGTCTGCTAATTGTAATAATGTGGGTGTAAAGAGAAGATTAGGAAGTTTCAGTTTATCCATGATTTGTCTACTCATGATATTGATTGCTGCTCCTAAATCAATGAGTGTGTTTTGGATCTCAGTTCCATTGATGTGAATTTTAACAACTGGATTTCTTGGGTCTAGATACTTTGGAATAGCAATCTTACCCATCATAATGTCTGCTATTTTTCCTGCCAGTTGAATTTTCTTTGTCTCTCTTATTCTTTTTCTTGTTTTCTTCATGCTCAACTCCTTTATTGTTTTTTCTAGAATTGGGATTTCCTTGATGGCTTGTAATAATGGAATCTTGATGCAAACATTTCTTAGCTCATCTAGGAAATCATAATTAGGCACCATAATTTGTTTTTCTACACCTCTATCAATTTGTAATCTTTCTGGAAAGGGAGGTGTAGGAGTGGATGTTGATGGCTGCTCTAATACAAGAGTTGAAAATATTGGTTCTTTTTGTTTTGATTTTTCAATGTTTGGGTCCTGAAAAGATGTGTCTTCTTCAAGACTTTTATTTTCTCGTAGAGAATTTTTCTCAGAGTTGTCTTGTTCTTGTATAATCACAGAAGGTTTCCTCCTTTCAAGTATTCTTCTAGACCTAAGTTGAACATCACTAAGGTCTAGAGGAGTAATTAAATAAGTTGGAAACTGTTGGCCTTCTATCATATATGTATTCTGAGGATTTTTATTGTTGGGGTTTGGTATGGGTTGAGCAGGCAACTGATTTTATTTTTGAGGAAATGGTAATGGAAGTGGTTGATTTTGATGTTGTATATTTTGAGGATTTTGTTGTTGAGGAAAATGTGGATATGGTGGATAGGATGGTGGATACTGATAGTACTGAGAGTATCTTCCATAGGGATTTTGTGCCCCTTGTGCCCAAGCTTGAGATTGATTTTGAAATTGGGGCCAAGGTTGCTGCCAAGAATTCCAATTTGGTGGAGGTTGATTATACATTTGATCATGAAATCCTTTTGTTTGAGGTCCTTGCCAAGGCCTTCTAGAGACAAAATTGAGAGATTTTGTGGAACTTGTAGGAATTTCCTCTTGAAAGACAACTTTAAGACCAGGAAGTGAATGAAAACTCTTGGTCTCATGTTTTTCTAAACAAATAACATAGGTCTCTACAACTTTTTCATCCAAAGGACACTCTCTTAAGGCATGCTTCTTTCTACATCTGGGACAAAATATTACTAAAGCATCAGATTCAGCTTTTTGCTTGTTTTGTAACTTAAGGTTGTCTATTTGTTCACTAAGACTCCCTAAGATGTTATATTTGAATTCATCAAGCATATTCCCTATCTCTGCCCTACTTATTGTCCTAGAAGCAGACTTACTTACCCTTGCAAGAGCAGGGTCTCTTGGGCCTTTTACAGTTTTGGATTTCCCTCTTGAAAGGTTGATACATAACTCAGATATTTCAGGTAATGTGAGCTGAGATATATCCCCTTTTCCCATCATGTTAAGGATATCCAACCATTAATCCCTAATTGTTTTCAACAAGAGAGATTTTAAGGTGTCTTGATCTAAGTTTTCCATTTTTGCTCTTTTGATGTTGTAATGAAATCTTTCCAACAAATCTTCCAAGTTTTCATCATATTTTTGTATCATCTTGAACACTTCTTCCTTATGATTTATTGGCATACAATAATCCAAATACCTCCCTAAAAATGCTTGTTTCATGTCTTCCCATTTCCTAATATAACTGTTGATCAAACTCATAAACCACTTCAATGTTGCTCCTTTCAATGTTGAAGGAAATAATTTAAGTTTTTGAGCATATTGTAAGTAGTCATAAGTTCTACATAGGACTTCAAATTCAAATAGGAAGGTTTCAAGATCTTCAATTTTAAGTCCATAGAAGTTTGGAAGGACAGAGGGTGAAATATTTTTCATAGTTGTATTGGTTTCTTCATCTACTATAGGAAACCCAAAATAGCTTCCCATCTCTCTTCTACCTCTTCCTCTACCTCCTTCACCTTCTACACCTCTACCTCCTTCTCCTCTACCTCTACCTCTACCTCCTCCAAATAATGTGTGTTCTCCATTAAATACTCCTCCTCCCCCTTCTTCTGCCATAGTTGATTCTTCTGTGGAAGTGGAAAAGTTTGTGTCTCTAATAGAGGTCCTTGAATCTTCTTCTAAGGCAGGTTCAGTGGAAGGTATTTCTAATGGAATATCTGATCTTAAGTCCTTTGGGACTCTAGGATTAGTAAATGATAGATTGTGGGTCTGAGTTGGAGGTGTACTGGCTCTTGGTCTAGATGAAACAAGTGGTGTTCTAGGGATCAAGATTTTGCTGCTACTTCTTATGAATCTACCCCTTGAGTCTCTCTCTCTACGCATATAATTGTTTTTGGGAGTTAAGAAACAAGGCTACCTAGCTACACTTCCCCGGCAACGGTGCCCAAATTTTTGTGCTCAACCTATTCTCCTAAATTGAGTTCATTAATTGTCAACCAGGGTTGGTAAACTGCTGAAGTGTGGTGCACTATATGTGCCTAGGTATTTGTTTCTCACTACGTTGTGTCTAGTGTTTTATGATGTTTTTGGTTTTTTTTTATGGTTTTATTTTCACAAGGGAAAGAGCTAAATGCTAGTGAGAAGAAGCTATTGGTTAAAAACAGAGTGAAGCCTAAATTATGGATGGCAAATGACAAATGCAAATACTGAAACAAAACAAAGCCTAAACTATGGCTAGCAAAATACAAAGCTTGATAATGAATTCAGAGAAATAAATCACAAGATGAGCTTAAACTTGTCCAATTCATTCATTAAAGATGTTTTGGAAGAGCTTAAGAAATGGGCAAGTTAAGTGTAAATGAAGTTCTCCTAACTAAACAATCAAACAATCAACTTACAATGTTACAACATCTCATCCATGATTAAAGGTATGTTGGAATATATTTGGAAAAGAACATTTGTAGCACCATAATATTTATATTCTAAACTAGCCTCTAATTCTGTTATGCAACTCAATCTAGCACCACTAGGCCTTACTCAAAAGTTATAGCTTTCTCTGTTTAAAATAGTCTTTGAGAAAAGGCTTGTTTGTGAAATGGTAAAAAGGTTGAAAAATACTCTGGCCTTTAAACTGATACTAACTTCTGTCCAGATAATTATGTATTAATATGAAGTTGGAACAAAAGAAGTTTTGTAAATAATGAAGATCGTGGTATTTAAATTTAACAACTAATATAATTTAAAAATGCAATGGATGACAACTAAACTAGAGTGCTAATACAGTGAGCTAAAACTAAACTAGAGTGCCACTAGTATATTTGAAGTACAGTGAACAATGTTAGACTGAAAAGCCATTATCAAACTGGAAATGAAATGACAGAGTTGAACCACATGCATTCTACCTCTGGAGTGCTATAACTAAATTAACATGAAACTAACCTAAGGAATTCAACATCCCATCTCGTTCAGTATGAATGATCTTTTGGAAGAGTTTGTGAGAACAAGTATTGTTGTATCATTTAGTGCAATTTGAACATAAACACAAGACTGAAAGAAAATACAACTAAAATCTAAGACACCACAACTACCTCTTACTCATTGTTATGATATTTTGGAAGAGCTTTGTAAGAGTAAGACGGGCTATGCCACTTAGTGTAAACTAGCAACTAAAACCTACAATACCACAGTTATGTCTTATTCATCATAATGATATTTTGGAAGAGCTTATTAGAGTAAGTCCAATTGTGATAATTAATGAAAGAAAATGCAATAAAAACCTACAATACCACAGCTATGCCTTATTCATCATAATGATATTTTGGAAGAGCTTATTAGAGTAAGTCTAGCTGTGATAATTAATGTAAACAAGTATGAACATAAACTTCAGAAGCTCGTCTAAACTAGAAATAAAAAAAAGACTAAAATACTTATCTACTATATAAACAAGGCCGCTCAGGAGGTAGGGGCCCTCTACCACCAGAGTAGCACGAAATCTAGTTCAATATCGACTCAACGCATTCAAGGAAATGCTGCTTCTTTCATTAGAAAGGAATCACTTCAAAACAGAGTATTCTCGGACTTCAAAGATCTAACAATCAACCATAAAATCTAACAAAAATCTAACCTTGTCTCTCGGTTTCCCGAGCTACATTTATAGCAAATTTACATAACAGAACTTGAGATAATACAGGGATTGCTGTCTTTCCATATTAAAATCGAACTAGAACTCTAAAGGTGGCATCGTAATATGAAAAAGGACATCTGGACTATCCTTGTCCTATTAGGAGTCTATATCCTATTTTGAGTTCCCGTGTGCATAACCACGTATAGAATTCTGTTCGATCTTCATGGAGACCAACAAATGCTGAGGGCATGACGTGGAATACGACCATGTGTGGCTTTCCCTGAGAGGACATCTGGAACCTGCTTAAACATGAAGATGGCTGCATAATTGGCAACTAGCTACAGAATGTCTGCATTCTGGAGCCAGTTTCAGTTCAAAAAGTACTACAAAGAAAAAATCATAAAAACATAGCAAGTTAGCCATGATATTCATTCTTAAAGCAATTTTAACTAATTTCATTAATCATTTCAACCTGGGATTAATAATGGTAAAAATAAATGGAGTGGAATGTGGTGGAAGAAAGAACATTTTTGGAGCTCAACAGCAGCTGTCATTAACTTGTATGTGATACATGCCAAGTGTGATACCTCTCTCCACGTATGAAAGTATATCGTAGTTAGTCCATGTACTTCAGGGTATATTGGGCAGTGTTACAATACGATAAGTATAAAGGGGTGCTCTCACTGTGCGGTTTCACATCAGACAACGCTAATATGAACTTGGGCCTCCATGTACCTTCAAGTATATTTGGGAGGAAAAATTTTAGGTGTTATCCATCCATAGTGAAATGAGTCAGCCACCTTGAAATTGTGATACACCAAACATAGAATTTGGGGAGATTACCTGCCCGTACTTCTTGGTTTGCCAGGAGGTATTCTGCAGTTCACAGTTTCTTGGTAAACCCCATTGCCTAGCATTACCCTCTTTTTGTTTATTTGTTTTTTGGTTAAAATAAATCAGTAATCATGGAAGAAAAAAATCCTATCCCCTGTCATTTACATAGATTAGCTTTAAAACCACCTTTACCACCTGAAGTTACTTATGGTAGGCGAAGGTGATCACAATCTGTCAAATCAAGTACAATTTGTACCTCTGGAGAAACATCACCTTTTAAAACAGAGTTAGCTCAAATTGTTTCCACACATCCCAGTTCGTTTAATGTTGTCGAAATAGATTCTTTAGAGCTACCCGAGGTCACGATCCATTCAATCGCTGAGACCATATATCCTGGACTTGATGTTGTTAAATTACAAATTGATCCAAATCCTGTCTCTTCTTTGCTAGAAAATCTGAATCCTGAAGTCGAACAACCAGAAGTTGTTCCTACCTTGGTCACCCCACAAATTTATATAGCCACTGAAACTCCTATATCACACAGTCGACCGTCTGAAATATATTTTGGGCCTGACGGTGAATTTCTTCCTCATAGTTTAGTTGTGATTGAAGAAATCCGACAAGATGATACACCTTTAACTCCAACCCATTTTGGGGGGGTGTTGGCCGGATAAATCGTTCTTGCGGACAAGACCGATCTCCCTAGTGTCAGAAGACAATCTAGAAACAAACGAACAACTAAGTTTTCCTTTCTCTAGATATATTCGTTTTACAAATAAATGTTATTAAGGTGTCGATCCTACCTTAGATCCAAATGCTTATTTGTAGTCGCAGTGCTTCCATTGCATCAATAATCCTTCATCGCAACAAGGGCCCTTTTGTCACAAGAAAGTATTATCTTTCGTTGATCTGCAATCACAAACAAGAAAATATCAATAGCACCTGTATAACAAATAATTATAAAACATACCTATCATAGTGATCAAGGAATCTATGAAATAAATGATCAAACGACAGCTTATTGAAATAAACAGTCGAACGACAATTTATTGAGAAAAACAGAACTTGATTGTATTAATCTTAAAATATACAGAAGAACCTTACAACCTTAGCCTTGATGTTCGAAAGGCCTTCCCGGGGTCCGAAGTAGGAATCTCCTCTACTTTGATAAGTCTTGCACTCTTCCTCCAGGAGCATAAAGAGGTATGTGATCTTTCCTCTCAAAAGCTCAGCAGAAAGAAGTCTAAATTTCAACAACACTTCAGCTCAATCACACATAAAGCTTGAAATCTAATCCTCAATCTCCAAAATCTCCATCAAAACTTAACTTAAAACTTAACCCTTTGAGGCTACCCAATGCCTCCTTTTATAGAGCAGATGAGGAGGTTAGGATTCCACCTTTAAAGGGATAGAATCCTCCTTCAAAGGGATAGGCTCCTCACATCAAGGGATTAGTTCCTTAAGGTGTGGGATACATGCACCTTATCAAAGCGTACTCATCCCCAAAAAATCTCATCTAGAACCTTCCAGAATTGACCAAAAATCAACTTTTTCAGTTTAATTCCGCGCTTTTTTTAACTTTACAGGGGTACCGCAGGCATTACACTAGAAAAATGCATTCTAGAACGCAGTTTCTCTTCTTATTACCTGCGTACCCAGGCTAAAAATGCAGGTAGGCTTCATATTAACTGCGTACCCAAGGCTTTTTTGAGTTTCCACCATCCAGGTTGCGAGGAATTTTGTTATCATTTATACAGTGGAATATTCATAGACAGATGGCTGCGTCCATACTATGTCTACACATGGTCTATACTGTGATGTATTCAAAATCATTCCTGTATCAGAACAGTTTATATTAGTTTCTAGTTAGTTTTGATCTGAGTATGGGAATGCCTACCTCAGTGATGATATGATTACATATATATATTTTGCATTGAATGTTTTTACAGGTTCCGACTGGGGTGTCCACAGGATGATCCCTGAAATGATAATGTCAATGGCTCTCAAAGTACTCAGTACAATCCATGAAATGTGAATGAATGAGCTGAAGTCGAACATGTCACGGAATCATTCGATCGAAGGTCAATGATGCAACCTGTCGTCGAAGGCGAGAAACCTGCCATTGAGGCATGCAGATTTCAAGGTACTGACGATTTCTGGATCAACTTCCTAGATAATGAGTTGTCGTCGATAGAAAGTAATCCGTTGTAGGCAAGCCCACAACACGAAATCATAGATCAAGTTTTGAAAATATATTGGCAAGGACTGACTCAGGGATGGTCAAAGATGGATGACAGATATTTTGCAGATGAATGGTTTATTTGAACTGTCCTCTTGAACACATAACGACACTGCAGATGGCTTGGTAACAATTGACCCAAAGCTAATACCCAGAAATCGGCTGAAGACTTTCAATATGGTTTGATTAACTGTTAGGCAAAGGATTTTCCCAACCCATGTGAACAAAAAGTGTCGTGTTCAAGAGTGGTTAACGGTTTTTCGAATAATCACAATGTAACAAACAGGTTTGTTTTTCTCTTTTCCTCACGGAGGTCGCTAATTTGTTGGCCGGATAAATCGTTCTTGCGGACAAGACCGATCTCCCTAGTGTCAGAAGACAATCTAGCAACAAACGAACAACTAAGTTTGTCTTTCTCTAAGTATATTCGTTTTACAAATAAATGTTATGAAGGTGTCGATCCTACCTTAGATCCAAATGCTTATTTGCGGTCGCAGTGCTTCTGTTGCATCAATAATCCTTCGTCGCGACAAGGGCCCTTTTGTCACAAGAAAGTATCATCTTTCGTTGATCTGCAATCACAAACAAGAAAATATCAATAGCACCTGTATAACAAATAATTATAAAACATACCTATCATAGTGATCAAGGAATCTATGAAATAAACGATCAAACGACAACTTATTGAAATAAACAATCGAACGAAAATTTATTGAGAAAAACAGAACTTGATTGTATTAATCTTAAAATATACAGAAGAACCTTACAACCTTAGCCTTGATGTTTGAAAGGCCTTCCCGGGGTCCGAAGCAGGAGTCTCCTCTACTTTGATAAGTCTTGCACTCTTCCTCCAGAAGCATAAAGAGGTATGTGATCTTTCCTCTCAAAAGCTCAGCAGAAAGAATTCTAAATCTCAACAGCACTTCAATCTCAATCTCCAACAGCTTCACTTCTTGAACTTCTTGACTTAACCCAAAAGGCTACCCAATGCCTCCTTTTATAGAGCAGATGAGGAGGTTAGGATTCCACCTTTAAAGGGATAGAATCCTCCTTCAAAGGGATAGGCTTCTCACATCAAGGGATTAGTTCCTTAAGGTGTGGGATACATGCACCTTACTAAAGCGTACTCATCCCCAAAAAATCTCATCCAGAACCTTCTAGAATTGACCAAAAATCAACTTTTTCAGTTTAATTCCGCGCTTTTTTTAACTTTACAGGGGTACCGCAGGCATTACACTGGAAAAGTGCATTCTAGAACGCAGTTTCTCTTCACATTACCTACGTACCCTAGCTAAAAACGCAGGTAGGCTTCATATTAACTGCGTACCCAAGGCTTTTTTGAGTTTTAAGGGTTTTTCCTCCATTTTTAGGAACTTTTCTCTGATTTTCAAGGTTTGGAATGAGGAAAAAAGGTTGTAAGACTTGCAAAGGAGGCATGTATGAGTGTTTAATGAGCTCATACAGTCAGCAGAATGTCAAGGTGACATTTTTAGTGTAACAGATTGCCCCCTAAAGTGCGAAGTCTGGAATAGATGAAGATGAAGTCTGTCATATATGAAGAGTGAAGCACTTTATCATTTCAAGGATCATCCTGTGGACACCCCAGTCGGAACCTGTAAAAACATTCAATGCAAAATATATATATGTAATCATATCATCACTGAGGTAGGCATTCCCATACTCAGATCAAAACTAACTAGAAACTAATCTAAACTGTTCTGATACAGGAATGATTTTGAATACATCACAGTATAGACCATGTGTAGACACAGTATGGATGCAGCCATCTGTCTATGAATATTCCACTGTATAAATGATAACAAAATTCCTCGCAACCTGGATGGTGGAAACTCAAAAAAAGCCTTGGGTACGCAGTTAATATGAAGCCTACCTGCGTTTTTAGCCTGGGTACGCAGGTAATAAGAAGAGAAACTGCGTTCTAGAACGCATTTTTCTAGTGTAATGCCTGCGGTACCCCTGTAAAGTTAAAAAAAGCGCGGAATTAAACTGAAAAAGTTGATTTTTGGTCAATTCTGGAAGGTTCTAGATGAGATTTTTTGGGGATGAGTACGCTTTGATAAGGTGCATGTATCCCACACCTTAAGGAACTAATCCCTTGATGTGAGGAGCCTATCCCTTTGAAGGAGGGTTCTATCCCTTTAAAGGTGGAATCCTAACCTCCTCATCTGCTCTATAAAAGGAGGCATTGGGTAGCCTTTTGGGTGAAGTTCAAGAAGTTTTAAAAAGTTTTGATGGAGATTTTGGAGATGGAGAATTAGAGTTCAAGCTTTATGTGTGATTGAGTTGAAGTGCTGTTTGAGATTTAGACTTCTTTCTGCTGAGCTTTTGAGAGGAAAGATCACATACCTCTTTGTGCTCCTAGAGGAAGAGTGTAAGACTTATCAAAGTAGAGGAGATTCCTGCTTCGGACCCCGGGAAGGCCTTTCGAACATCAAGGCTAAGGTTGTAAGGTTCTTCTGTATATTTTAAGATTAATACAATCAAGTTCTGTTTTTCTCAATAAATTGTCGTTCGATTGTTTAATTCAATAAGTTGTCGTTTGATCATTTATTTCATAGATTCCTTGATCACTATGATAGGTATGTTTTATAATTATTTGTTATACAGGTGCTATTGATATTTTCTTGTTTGTGATTGCAGATCAACGAAAGATGATACTTTCTTGTGACAAAAGGGCCCTTGTTGCGACGAAGGATTATTGATGCAACGGAATCACTGCGACTACAAATAAGCATTTGGATCTAAGGTAGGATCGACACCTTAATAACATTTATTTGTAAAACGAATATATCTAGAGAAAGACAAACTTAGTTGTTTGTTTGTTGCTAGATTGTCTTCTGACACTAGGGAGATCGGTCTTGTCCGCAAGAACGATTTATCCGGCCAACAAATTGGCGACTCCACTGGGGAAAGAAACTTGTTGTTTTTGGTTCTCTTTTATTTTGATTTGAGGAAAAGTTTTTCCTGGTTTTTAATTGATGGATATCTGCCTGGGTAGCTTAGTTTTTCTTCTTCTTTTTTAAATTTTGAAATCTTTTATGTTTTTCTTGAAGTTTTCAGGGGACCGCACTTTGTCTTCACACACAGTGCGGGCATCTCCGCACTTTCCTTAGGTAACCAGTGCGGGACCGCACCTGTTACTTATGGAGCCTGCGGATCCTGTTAAAAATTATTGAAAAACTTAGATTTCTTCTTTTATTTTAGTTTAGATTTAATTTAGGATTCTTAGTATCTACCCAGATCTATATTTTTCTGTCAAAAATTTCTTGTTTCTGAATTTCTTTCGGAAAATTCTTCATCTCATCAATCTTCATTAAGTTAATTGGGTGTTTTGAGTCTATTTTTTGAGAAATTCTTAATTTGATTTCCTTTGGTCATTAATTGAAGGTTTGTCTCAGTCTTTTCACAATTTTGCATCTTTTTGTTTTTGTTTTTGCAAAAAAAATTCCCCCTCATTCGCCGGGGGGGGGGCTAAATTGTGTATGAGTGTTAATCGCCTTTAAGTGTTTTTTGATCTTTGGAACTCTCACTCGATTTTCTTGACTTCCACTTGATTGGTTCTTAGATTACATTAGAATCATCTTGTGTTTGAGAATTCTCTTGCATAGATCACATTTGCATAATTAGAATTCTCATTTTCAGAATATGAATGAAAAATGTGCATAGATTACATTTGCATACTTTTCATGTTAATTGTGCACAGATTACAACTGCATAGTTTACATTCTGAAAAATCAATCGTAGATTTAGATCAGTTTTCTTTGATTTGAATTTAGATGTTTTTATACTTGTTTTTAAAAAAAAAAGCACAAAAATAAAAAAAAATGTTTTGGGATTGATTTGCATTAGTTTTTCTTGATGAAATTAGTGCATTAGAGAATTTGTTATATTTTCTCTTAGTTATCAATCTTTGCATTGTTGGAAGTGATGGAAACTCTCTCCCTATTTTATTTAGGATTCATCGAATTGAAAAGATTACATTATCATATTCGATTGCATTCAGTTTTGGTTCGGGTCATAACACCATTGGTTTCATATCCATTTACCCTTTTGAGTAATAACAGCCTAAATAACACAGCGCTTAAATAAAATTCATCTAGTAATCTTTTTATTTCTAGGGCTCTTATCACCAACATAGCTTAGGCTATTATCTTGGAGTAGGGAGTAATTAACTCTCCAAGATAGCTAAAACAAACAAGTAGACAAATCTTGCGGTAGGAAGAATTCCAGTTGTTGCATGTATGCTCTGGGAAGCTCCTCCTAAAGGAGTTAAGCACGAGATCATATCTGAACCAGTGAGGTAATCAATCCTTCCTCATTGGGAACGATATAAGATATACACGTATTAAAAACGGTAAACCTCGGATAGACCATTGTCGAGGAGCCAGGGGTCACTTGTCGGTAAACCTTGGATTCTTTCAAGGAGCCTTCAAGGGGATTGAGCTTTGTTACTCTGCCCTTGCGTGTGTGTCGGATCGTAGACTGTTCCCCCAGGTATATTTGTTTCATTTGGTAACCTTAGTGACCATAATATTTAGGATTCTTCCTAAGGTGACGGTGGAGGGAAGATCCCACTGTACCTGGAACAGACGTCGACTAGACTCACTTGGACTCTCTGGGGGGTTCTCTTCACTCGACATGGTTTTGTGAAGAAACTTGTGCCAGTATGTTTCATTAAGCAGGTTGTCGAGGTAACTGTTCCAACCGCCCTTTCTGTATTAAATTCTACGATGTTGGATTTCATCACCAACTAGTGTTTTTAGTACGGGAAGTTATTGTTTGTGTGTGGTTTGACTCCTAGATTTCATAGCGCGTGTTAATTTGTTTGTTTTTACTTTTAGAGACCATAGGTGTGAATTGTGAATTTTAATAGTTAGGTGTGAATTTTTAATTGTTAATTGTTAATTTTAATTTTAATTTGTTAATAAAATTCACTGAAGTTGAATAGAATGGCAACTGTTCCGGAATTTACCAACCATGGAACCCCTCTTAACGAGAATCCTAGTACTTTTCCTTGCTTTGGAAATGTTGGTCCTCCTTATATGGCTACATTTTCATTACCTGGATTTACAATAGGTTTACCGATATGGTTACTTTCAACTTCGTTGGCCCTGAATACTCCAATTGTTCCACCTCAACCGAATGCTTCACCTAAACAGAGTTCACCATCTCAACATCACCAACCTTCTGTTGACCCTTTACCTTCTTCGTCTAATATTTCTTCCTCCATTTCTTCCTCTTCGCCTGGTAAAAGCCTCGATGCTAGTAACCAGGTGGCAAAGAAGAAGAAGCGGAAGAAGAAGGAGAAGAAGAAGCAAGATAAGAAAGAAGTCAACCAACCAACCATGGTTGTAAGTGTTAGTTGTGTTGAGGAAACCTCCAACATGCATCGTAAACCCAAATACGCTTGTAGATCAGTGTGTCCGAGGAGAGTTCCTTTTACTGTGTCAACCTCGTAAAAAATGAATCAGTGTGTCTGAGGATAGGTCCTTGTACTGTGTCAACCTCGTTAAAAAATGAATCAGTGAGTCTGAGGATAGTTCCTTGTACTGTGTCAACCTCGTTAAAAAATGAATCAGTGAGTGTGAGGAGAGTTCCTTGTACTGTGTCAACCTCGTTAAAAAATGAATCAGTGAGTGTGAGGAGAGTTCCTTGTACTGTGTCAACCTCGTTAAAAAATGAATCAGTGTGGGTGAGGATAGTTCCTGTTACTGTGTCAACCTCGTTTAAAAAATGAATCAGTCAGCGATGAGGAGAGTTCTTTTCCTGTGTCAACCTCATTAAAAAATGAATCAGTAGGTAGATTGTAGAGAGTATATTGTTATATTAGAATAAATAGTTTATGAGGACAGTTCTTTTCCTGTGTCAACCTCGTTAAAAAATGAATCAGTTAGTCGAGAGCATAGTTCCTTTTCTTGTGTCAAGCTCGTTTAAAAAATGAAACAAGCTTCTATGAGGACAGTTCTTTTCCTGTGTCAACCTCGTTAAAAAATGAATCAGTTGGTCAGAGGATAGTTCCTTCTACTGAGTCAACCTCATTAAAAAATGAAGTAGGTATGAGGACAGTTCTTTTCCTGTGTCAACCTCATTAAAAAATGAATCAGTAGGTTATGTAGGTAGATTAGAAATAAGTAGTTTATGAGGATAGTTCCTTTTACTGTGTCAACCTCGTTAAAAAATGAAACACGTTGCCATGAGCATAGTTCTTTTCCTGTGTCAAGCTCGTTAAAAAATGAAACAAATCCTCCCCTAATTGAGTCGAGTCTTTGAATAGACCTCGTAAATGTTAAGTCATAGATTTAGGTTAGTTTTAGGTCGGGTCTTTCATATGATCTCGTAAATGAACCTTCATTCCATCCAGCTATTTATTACTAGTGTACTTAGTTGAATGAAATGAAGCTGGGGGGGGGCATGCACTCTAGCAGTTACGCTTAGGGGGCATCAAGCACAGTTTTCTCTCTGTTTCAAGCTTGTGAAAATATGAAACCACTATGAAGCATAGTTTTTCTCTGTTTCAAGCTTTTGTAAAAATGAAACCTATCTTGAGTCAATTTCGGTTATTTTCGAGACTCGTTAAACTCATGAAAATCCCGAGATTATTTTGCTATCTTTCATTCTCGTAAAACACATGAAAATGCCGAGTTCTTTCCGTCTTTTCCTACTCGTAAATTAAATTGAAAGTCGGCCACAGGAGTACATTTTTATCCCTTTTTCGAACTCGTTAAAACTTACGAAAAAGTGAAAACCATGAGTACATTTTTATCCCTTTTTCGAACTCGTTAAAACTTACCGAAAAAGTGAAACCCTGGAGTTCTCTTTTAAGCCCTTTTCAGACTCTCTAAATATGAAAAGATTGCCGAGTACTTGACTATTTGAACTCGTTAAAGTAAATGAACAGTCGTCCCTTCAGTATAAGTTTACCCCTTTTACGGACTGAAATGGACTATTTACGAAAAAGGTATACGTTGACTAATTACGGTCAATAGAGTTCTCTCCCGCATTATTTTATCCTTTTTCGGGCTCGAGAGACTAAATTTACGAAAAAGTACACCCATGGAGTTTCCTTAAGTTTTTTCTTCTGACTCCCTAAAATTGAAAAACACCGAGTTTCTCCTATACTGGACTCGTTAAAATTTAACAGTAAAGGACCTGTTCAATTTTTAAACAGGAACGAACCACTCCTTCTTAGGGTTTGAATCTTAAACTAAGTTGGACTCATCCGAAGGATGAGCTTATAAACAAGAAAATGTTATCCTCCTCAAGCTTGTCAAAAATAAAGAGGTACTTGCCAGAAATGGTGGGGGAAAAGAGAGAAAAATGGGCGTGTTTGTTGTATTTTAATCTTTGAAAACTTAGTCAACCACTCTTGGACACGACACTTATATTCACCTGGGTTGGGAAATCCTTTGCCTAACAATTAATCAAACCATATTGAAAATTTTCAGCCAGTTTCTGGGTATTAGCTTTGGGTCAATTGTCACCAAGCCATCTACAGTGTCGTTATGTGTCCAAGAGAACAGTTCAAATAAAACCATTCATCTGCAAAATATCTGTCATCCATCTTTGACCATCCCTGAGTCAGTCCTTGCCAATATATTTTCAAAACTTGATCTATGATTTCGTGTTGTGGGCTTGCCTACGACAGATCGCTTTCTATCGACGACAACTCATTATCTGGGAAGTTGATCTAGAAATCGTCAGTACCTTGAAATCTGCATGCCTTAATGGCAGGTTTCTCGCTTTCGACGACAGGTTACATCATCGACCTTCGATCGAATGATTCCGTGAAATGTTCAACTTCAGCTCATTCATTCAGATTTCATGGATTGTACATGGTACTTTGAGAGCCATTGACATTATTGGTGGTTTCTCTCACACTTGTTAGCAGTTCACATCATTGACTGGTAATCAAGTGGTTTCTACCATGTTCGACTTCAACACATTTATTCACATGGATAGAATCGTACTAGTTCGAGATGCGGAAATCAAGACCCTGGATCTAGTTTCCACCATCCAGGTTGCGAGGAATTTTGTTATCATTTATACAGTGGAATATTCATAGACAGATGGTTGCGTCCATACTGTGTCTACACATGGTCTATACTGTGATGTATTCAAAATCATTCCTTTTTTTGAGTTTCCACCATCCAGGTTGCGAGGAATTTTGTTATCATTTATACAGTGGAATATTCATAGACAGATGGCTGCGTCCATACTGTGTCTACACATGGTCTATCGCAACCAGGGGGGCCTTTACCTGTACCAGTATTTTCCTCAATCATTTCCATTTTATTTTGTTGATCCTATTGCCATTCAATCTCTCGTCGATTTTTGAGGGTATACATTTGGTCACACAACCATGTCTGAACTAACATCTTCGGTTGGGTCTGTTGTTCCAATTACGTTAGCTCCTACCCTCACTACTCCATCGATGTTTACGACCTCACCAGAGTCATATTTGCACAGTGGCCCTTCAGTCCCAATAGGCTACAAATAATTTTCTGGCACTTTCTCTGGTGCATATTCATGTTCATGGTCTTTGCCAATGTCATCATCTGGAATTTTAACTAGTGGTCCTATCAATAGTACTGAATGACTTGATTCATTACATACATCATCAGGGGAATATCAAGTCAGTCCTTTTGGGTCAATTCCTTTAAGTACCATATCAACTGGACTCCCAACATTTGGAGAAAATTATTTTCCATCTTCTTATCCTCCTTATACTGGGGGGAAACCTTTGGTCACCCAATATGACATGAATGTTTGTCAATGGTAGCCCACTCTGCCTATCCAACCACAAATGGTTGTAAACTTGTATCATCCGGTTCAACCTATTACACCCACTTCATTACCACTTGTTAATACATCCATACCCCTGTTACAGAATCAAAATATTGTATATCAACCTTATTAGGCGAGTTCTTCGACTTAATATCATCAAATGTTGGGTCCACAGACTCAAAATAGTTTGGTTAATTTACAAAAACCTGTAACAGGGATCATTTATTCACAAGCTGGTGTATCATTTTATGGGATGTCACAAATGCAACTTGGTTATACATATCAACCGAATCCAACTTATACTAATTTGGGTCATAACATTGGTGGACAGACCCATTGGTAGCCACAAGCGCAAATGCCTCAAACTTCATTTCAACAAGTATCATATCCAGGTTTTGGTCAAAATAATTCTCAAGCATTTGCTATGAAAAACAACCCCTATCTAGGTTATCAACAACAAATTCCATATGCTGGTGCTCAAAGACCTATTGCCCAAGAAATTCCATCTTACCCTGGCTATGCTCAACCTGACCTTAATAGATAGTTGCCTTTTGTTGCAACCTTGGATTTACCAGATTTAAACTAGTTAACCAATGATCCTATCAATTATGTTCGTTGGTGGCTGGTGATACCTCATAAATTACCCTCCGATATTCATAAATTCAATGAAAACCCTGGAGAAGATCCGTTGACTCATGTCATGATTTATCATTTATTGTGTTCATCAAATTCCCTGAGTAATGATTATGTTCGACTACGTATTTTCCATCATAAGCTCATATGTCCAGCTGCTAAATGGTACATTGGGTTACCTCAAGATTCTTCCGACAATTTCACTGCTTTAGCTACTATATTTTTGACCCATTTCTAGTTACCGATTAGATACGAAACTGGAATGGAACTCTTGAAAAATTTCAAACAGACTAATTCTACTCACATTTCCGATCATATTCATGAGTGGTGTTGCCGTCGACGAATGGTTAAGACATTTTTTCCCGATCATCTCCTTGTTGAATGGTTTATTAAGTCCCTGTTACCATCTATAACTAAGGATGTGGCTAAAGGTGGCGTCATCATTGAAGAGAAAGTTAGCGCTTGTGCCCAATATTTCGACTTGATTTACACTTTGTATGAAATGCTCTATGAAAAATTCCCTAATGCAACACAATCTAATTTCAATGTTCCTCCTCAAATAAAGGACTCTCATGCCAGAGACATCTTGATAGGCACTGCAATCACACACCATGCTACTGCATCTGCTCCTGCTACTACTTCTGAAATTAATGTCGTATCATTTGACAAAGGAAAAAGTGACAAGTAACAAGGAGGTAAGAAAAAATGGAAATCAAAGAAAAAGAAAACCTCTAACCCACAAGAAAGATAATTTGATCAACCGTCTAGACCACAGAAACCTCATTATCCATGCATAATCTGTAATGAGGAACACTTTGTTAGGGATTGTCCTTACCGTGATGAAGTCTCAAAAATCATCAAGACTTCTGATGCATTGGCTGTGTTGATAGACCAATTTTCAAATCTAGACACAAATTTGGTTGCTACGGATCCAACTCCTAGGTCCCAAGTGTTGATGTTGTCCACCACAAAACCTTCACAAGATATTTTGGTGTCGACGCAAAATAAAGACTATGGTAGTCCAGCTACTGATCAACCTACTACCTCGACAATGAATCCATCTAATGAATCAGTACCACCTACTGTTATTCCTGAATTGAAAATTAAACGACAAAAGGGAGTAATTCATAAATCGACATATAATCCTTGAGCAAGAGCTGTACAAAATTATAATACAGTTGAAGATTTGGCTCAATCCCCTTCAACTATTTCTGCTCTTGAGGTATTACAAAATTGTCCCTCCTAGGAGCAAGCTTTATTGTCGGCCATTGGTGGAATTGATCCGACTAATTCTAATCTTGTCATCTTTAATCATACGGGCTATGTGCCGCAATTACCAGCAGAATTAGCATTCTCCATACAATTAAATGTTCTCAATCAACTTATTCATTGCACTATTATTGATGAGGGAGCATCTATGGGCATTATGTCTCTAAACTGTTGGAAGTCACTTGGCTCACTGCAATTATCGCAATCATCAACGACGTTGAAGGCTTTTGATGGAAGAACATATAAACCTTGTGGTATTATTAATAACCCGCAAGTTGAATTAGGGGGAAAAACAGTAAGTATTGATGTCAAGGTTGTTGACGGACCCCTTGAATATAATATTTTACTCGGAAGACCATGGGTATATGCAATGACTGCCATTTTTTCTACATAATTTAGAATGATTGCCTTTCCACATAAAGGTACAATCACAGTCATTAATCAATTATCTTTTTTTTCCTCCTGTTCGCAGGTAACTCGAAGCATTCCATTTGTTCACTTACCCCAACTAGAAATTCAGAACATTGGTGTAGGACTCTTAAAGGATTCCAATTTTACGGGAACCTTCGCATTATCGCCGCCTGCGACGTTGGCAAAAATTGCAAGCATAGAGACCTGCTACATGATCTCTTCCACTCTATCTGGCTTAAGGGAGAGTACGGGTGATTCTGATATTTCTACATTGGATGATGTTTTACCACCCAGCCCCATTGAGATGGCATAGTAATCAATATATTTGGCTTGGGCGACAAATCAAAAATCAATGTCGCAGAGTGTTTGGGTTGATCGTTCATTAGATTTTGGTACTCCATCTGATCCATTTTCCTCAAAAATTTTGACAAATGAAAATATTTTGGAAGCTATGATGTTAGAAGGAGAACCATGGGAAGATTATCATCATCATTCCCATATTCTTGATTATGAAGAAAATAATCTCAGTGAACTATATCACCCATCCCTAAAAAATTTCTTTTCGAATTCTTTACCGATTAATGCAATTAACTCTGAGCGAAATTTATCAAATATCAAAGAAACAATTTCTATTGATATTTCGACCAAACCTGGCATTGTAGAAAATATTCATGTCGCTATTTATTGTTCTCCATCAAAACTTGATTCATATCACTCTCTTTTTAGTGAATTTCGTGACCTAATCGCTTGGTCTTACGAGGAAATTCCAGACATAGGTACTAGTATAGTTGAACACACTATTAATATGTATCCTGATGTCAAACTGGTGTGTCAACGGCTTCATCCTGTTCATCCAAAGAAAGCCGCTGCCATCAACACAGAAGTTGAAAAAATTTTGCGTGTTGGTTTCATTTACCCTGTTCTACTAACTGAGTGGTTTCTAATATTGTTCCTGTTATGAAAAAACAAGGAACCATTAGAGTGTGCGTCAGTTATCGGGATGCCAATCAGGCTTGTCCAAAAGACAACTATCCTACTCCCTTTATCGACCAGATTATTGATTATTGTGCTGATACGAAATATTTTCATTCATGGATGGATTTTTCGACTACAATCAAATCAATATCCGCCCAGATGACCAACATAAGACAACATTAATTTGTCCCTGGGGCACATTCGCATATAGAAAACTTTCGTTTGGTTTAAAGAACACTGGGGAAATTTTTTAGAGAGAAATGGATTATGCTTTCAACGACATCAAGCACATTGTTCAACCATATCTAGATGATTTACCAATGCATTCACGAAACCTGACTGATCACCCGATGCATTTGAGAGCCATTTTCTTACACTGCCGACACTATAAGAGATGCCTCAAACCACACAAATGTGTGTTTTGTGTTGGTTTTGGTCGATTACTTGGATTCATAGTCTTAAAAGAAGGAATTCAAATAGACCCACTGAAGGTACAGGGCATTCTTGATTTTCTTGCACCATCAAACTTACTTTAGATACAGAAAATTCAAGGAAAGGCTAACTTCCTGAGAAGGTTCATTCCAAACTAAGTCGAAATGGCTAAAGGATTTACTCAACTATTGAAAAAGGGAGTTCCCTTCCATTGGGATCAAGTTGCACAAGCTTCTTTTGATGCTTGTTGAGCCTCATTAATGTATCCTTCTAATTATCAAAATGATTATTTTCTATATATTGTCACGGTTGAAACGACCATCGCTATGGTTTTGGTCCAAGTAGAAGATGGAATTGAACATCTGATCTATTATTTGAGTTTTAATCTCAATGATATGGAAGTTAAGTGCTGGTACGTGGAAAATATTTCCTTGGAAGTTGTTCAAGCTGTCCAAAGATTTAACCATTATATCCTGCTCTGGAAAACAATAATAGTTTCGGATTGCAACCCCATGACTTACATCTTATCACGTCAATTGTTAGGGGGAAAATATTCAAAATGGATTTTCATTTTGTAGGGATTTGATTTGGAATTCATCAAATCCAAGTCAAAGAAGTCTTTAGTTTTGGCTGAGCTTCTCTATGACCTTCCCTCTGATAATATTGCTACTACATCGGAACCATCTATTCCAGACGAGTCTTTGTTTCTGATCGGAACATCTGATCCTTGGTATGGGGATTTCATCATTTATCTCCAAACCCAGATTTTTTGACCTAATACCTCTCGCTCTGACCAATGATGTATTTGATACCAAGCCAAAGATTGTTTGATCGTCGACGATACACTTTATCGTCCTGCTGACGATACCATTTTAAGGAGGTGCCTCACTCATGAGGAGGCCGAAAAATTGTTAAATGATTATCATGTTGGGGCTTGTGGTGGAAATGTATCTGGATATGCTACTACGCAGAAGATACTCTGCATCGGTTACTTTTGGCCTACTATTTTTTGAGATTACATCCTCGCAGTCAGAAGTTGTCATGCATGCCATATTTTTTATCGTAAAATCCGCAAACTGCCAACGCCAATGCATCCTGTTGTCTCTACTGGACCATTTACGAAATGGGGTATTGACTTCATGACCTGTAACCCTCCTTCGTCCAAGTGGCATGGTTATATTATTGTCGCAGTCGACTATTTTACGAAATAGGCCGAAGTGATGCCTACATTCAATAAGACAGGACAAACAACTACATTGCTTTTATTCAACCACATTATTGCATGGTTTGGGGTCCCACAAGCTATAGTTACCGATCATGGGAAGCATTTTTGCAACCATATGATGTCTGAATTGACTGCCATGTTAGGATTGTCACATGATAATTCTACTCCTTATTAAACACAATCACATGGACAAGTTGAGGCTATTAACAAAATTCTTAAATGAATGCTTCAAATAATGATAGGATCCGTAAAAGGAACTAGCACTTGATCCTGTACTCCGCTTTGTGGGTGTATCGAACTTTGGTGAGAAACGCAACCGGATTTACTTCTTTTCAATTGCTGTATGGTATGGAAGCTATCTTACCAATCCAATGTGAAATATCATCATTAAAACTTGCAATAGACTTGTTACCTGACACCTCAGAAGAAGAAGCATGTCTCCTTAACCTCATCCATCTAGATGAAACATGTCGTGAAGCCCAATTGGCCAATGAAGCGCATAAGAGATGTATAAAGGTGGAATATGACAAAAATGTCCAGCCTCGCATCTACTTAGAGTGTGACTTGGTCCTTCTTTATGATCAAGAAGCTGATGTAATAGGTATAGGGAAATTTGAACCATTATGGCATGGCCCCTATATTGTCAAAAGATTTCTTGCTAAGGGTGCCTACAAGTTAGTTGGTTATGATAGAATTCCATTGGCATAACCCAGAAATGGGTTGTATTTGAAACGTTAATATGCTTAATCATGAGCGTAGTAATTTTTTGTATTATATTTTTTATATGTTGTTGATTTTCGTTCACTATATTAATTTGTTTTTAGAGTTTTCTTGACGTTAGTAATCCACTTTACATTTCATCACAGATAGCTGAATCTTTGGAACCATTTTTTGGATATGCTGATGGTGCTAGTCATAGTAAGCAGAATCTATCCTCTACAGCGTGGGACATTTTCGCTCTGAAAGGCGAGTTAGTGAGTTTTCAAGGTATTTTTATTGGTAGATCAACAAAAAATATCGTTGAGTATAGCGATTTGATCAAACTTCTCTCTGATGCCATTTCATTTGGTATTAACCACATAATCATAAGGTTAGACTCACAGCTTGTGGTATTATAACTTACTAGTATTTATAGTGTTAGAAATCCAACACTTCTTAGATTGTTCCTAAGAGTTCGAATTTTGGAGAGACATTTTGATTTCATTCAATATCAACATATTTCCAGAAATTTGAACACTTTAACTGATTCATTAGCTAATCAAGTTTTAGATAGACATTTGCGACATCGTTAAAGAAAACATTCACATCATTGAATAGGATTTCACATTAAACACAAGAAAAACTCTGAAATCATATAGATATATAGTTAAAGGATTTTACAAAATTTGTGCCCAAGACGCATTGGTCATCTGACATCAAAATGTATGCAAAAGGTCACAAGTAAACTAGTGGTTCTTATGGTAACATGCTATAGATCTAGCAATCCTACAAAGCAATCGCATCGAACGGATAGGAACCCCAATAGTGTGTCAAAACAGTTGCATGGAAATCTCTTCGATCTGGCAATCCAGAATCCCGGAGGTCAACCCTTCTATGTGCTTCTGAAGCTCAGCTAGAGTCTCAGCCATATCAAGGTCCTGAAGGACTGCTCTTCTGACATCCCTCTCTATTAGCTCATCTGCTTTGCACTCTGGTTCCTCTACTGGTTGAACACGAACAATATCTGCATTACATAAAACATTTAGTTTAGTCTTGGAAAGAAATAAAAACATAAAAAATTGCATAAACCTTATAAAAATAAAAAAAACATAGTCAAATCATTCTTGCCTATTGCACCCCATTGAGCGCCTTCTAGTAATACTAGATCTGGATCTCCTCAAAAGTCGATGCCTGTGTATGCATACTCATCGATGGTGATGATATGTCGCTGGAACCAGGCGAAGAATGTAGTAGAGAACACAACGGTCAATTGGCCTGCATACTGACCCATGAATTCTACCCATATCTGCATTCGAGGATCTCTAGGACTAGATATATCCAATGTTACATGTTGTGGCTGCATCAGTGGAATCCGTTCCAAAGCGAAGGAGATCAGGATTGAACCATAACTGAAATTTGTCTTCCTTCCTCCCTTTTCTTTATTCAATTGTTCCTTTATCTGAGATAGAACAGCTTCAGACCAGTTGAAGACTATTGGCTCTAAGCACTCTAGCGCATACTACATATATGATTTGTTCGCTACATGTAGTGTAACGGTGCCAACAAGTTTAGCGATCATGAAAAGGATGGTTCTCAAAGGAAAATCCCTAACATCCTGGATGTTTATTTTTCCATCTTTGCTAGGTTCTGCCCCTAGATAGCAATACTGCATAACATAATTCCTCATTGTCTCTCCTCCAACGGTAGGCCCTGTGAGAGAAATGGGCAAACCTCTCCTCGAAAAACCTGTGAGAAAATACACATCCTCAACTATTATGGGAACCACTTTGCTCTTAATGTGAAGTGCCTCTATCGCTGGATCCCATGCTCGAACTAAGAACTCCAAGAGTTCTATTTGTTGCCTCATTCTCGACAATTTGAAGTACTTAAGTAGTCCACAATCTCTTAGGGCTCTTACAGTACCCGGATCATTCAAGGCAATCATATCTTGTTCTTCATGCTCTCTTTCCCTCCATGTCATCGTCATTATAATCTGATGGAAACCTAAAATACAACGATAAGATCCAATAGATTCCATTCATTGCAAGAAACTAGGCGAATTTTAGACACAACATGAAAATCAAAAACTTAAACTGCACCCAACACACTCCCTTGGCTGAGACAGTGCGTTTCACATGCAGGCACCCTTCATTGTACTTTCTATGCAATGCAGGTTTCAACATTTAGGGGTGCATTGCCCTCATTTTGGGTAGAATTTACCCTAGGGACCTCAAAATCCTAATTGCAAAGAATGGAAATGAGATGAATACTAAAAGGAAGAGGAGGTTCATGACACTAACCTTGATCAAACAGTGATGAAATCCATCCACAGAAACGACTGCAATCAATGACTGAAGTTCGGGGGCAAAATCAGGTTCAGAGCTCCAAAATGAAAATGGTAACTATGGAATGGTAAAAATGAATAGTGAATCTACCTTTTATAGTCATTTAATTGTTTGCAAGCTAAATTTATTGCTATGACTATAGTTTTATTATTTTTTTATCATGAAACAGGTATTTTTAATCCATTTGATGTTGTTCTGAACAGGAAATGCAACTGATGAACAGATTATTCATGCATATTTATTGAAAGAATGACTTGACCACAAAGCATAATTTTTCTCCTTATTTTTCGAGCTTTGTTAAAAACGAAAAAGGATTTGAAGCTCACTTTTATCTCTTTTTTGAGATTCGATAACAGCAAAAAATGAAACCCTGGAGTCTTCTTTCATCTCTTTTCAGACACCAATAATGTGAAAATATTGCCGAGCAGTTTTCTTTTCGAGCTCGTTAAAGTAAATGAATCGATATCTGCTCAGTATAAGTTTAACCCTTTTCTGGACTAAGATAGATTATTTATGAAAAAGGAATACCTTGGTTAAACATGACCAAAGAGGTTCTCTCAGATATTATTTTACACTTTTTCAGATCTGAGTGAAAAATTTACAAAAAAAGTACTTTTGGAGTTCTCTTTCGTCCTCTTTTTCAGACTCTCTAAATGTGAAAAAGGACCGGGCTATCACCGTCATTAAGCTCGTTAAAACATAAAATAGAAATGGGCTTGTCAACCATTGCAAGAATCAAGTTTCATTCATCGCTAGACTCGTTAAATTATTAAATAGAGATACATTATTCGCCCGAAGGGTTGAATTATAGATCAAGAAAATGTTATCCTCCTCAAGCTTGTTAAAAAATAAAGAGGTACTGGTCAACAAATGACTGGGGAAAATTTGGGAAAAGTAAGCAAAGTTTCTTTTTGGTAGCAAGTCGCTCTTGAACATGACACTTCTTTCACTCCATGTCCATGACTGTTTGGGTTGGGTAATCATCTTGATGGTTCATTCACACCTATGGTTCATCATACCATCTCTTTGGTTTTGGGTCAATGCTACCAACTCATCACAATGTTGTTGATATGTTCAAGAGAAGTCACCCACTGATTAAAAACTCATCTATCTGCAATACTCATAAACCTTCATTTTCATGACTGTCATCCCTGAAAATTGCTATATCAAGTCATACCCTTGTCTCTAAAATCAGTAACTCCAGTTTTTCAATAAGGTGACTTCCGGTTGACAACAAATCAATATCCAGGAAGTTCACTTACAAACATCATATTCCAGTACCATGAGGCTTGTTATAGCATTGACAAGATCCTTGCTTCTGGACCTTTGAATAAAATATTTTGTTTGGAATTCGACATCAAATCATCTATTCACGCCTTAAAAAATGTACTGCAGTACCTTGAGGTCCATTGACATTAATGTTGGTTCTCTCGTGTTTGTTAATAGCACGCATCATTGGCTAGTAATCAAACAATGTCTTTCTATGTTCGACTACAAATCATATATTCACCTGGCTAGACTTGTACCCAAATGATCGAGTGAATGAGATAAGAAGACCCTAGATCTAGTTTTATCCATCCAAGCTGCGATTTCAGGATTTTTGTACACATCATCTGTATGGTGACTTTACATATAGATTGTCATCCAAACATGGGCCTATATCTGTAGGCATGTCTGCATCTGGGAAACATTCCAATGTAGACAACTTTTTGAATTATGTACATGTTATTATATTGTTTTATGTGCTAAACATGGGAATGCCTACCCTAAGATTGATGCAGGTGCCCAATCCTCTTCATTTCTAGACTCATCATAGTGTAAAGCATCTCAATCAAATGTTCTTATTATTTGGATCTCATGCTTTAGGGGGAAATTGTTATAGGTCAATTTGGGCACCATTCCCAATGACCTGGTTAACTGGACATCATCTCGAGGACCAATGATCAAGGGTCTATCGATCCCTATCATTTCAGTTGCTACATGCCCTAAAACAAGAAACAAGACAAATCAAGCAAGACTTTCATCAAGCAAAGGTTTCCATGGTGTGAAGCTTATTATATAGCATATGAGAGCTCACCAACGTAGGCTCTAAGGAGCCTAAGTGTGTTTCATATGCAGGTATCCCCATGCAAGGCTGCTCTACAAAGCACTTCCTGACATTCACAGGTGCATTGGTCACATTGGGAGCGAAATTCTCATTGTTCCGGAATCTCCACTTGGCCAGTGCCTTCTAGAAGAGTTCACATGTGTCAAGCTTCAGATCCAAGTGTCCATTTGACATCTAAATGACTGGAAACATGTCTTGCCTATTTTTGGAAAGTTATTGATTGCAAAACAACCTACATCTCATCTATAAATTGAACACATATCTAACTGCTTGAGAAGGAAAAATTTGAGTAGAGAAATGTTGGAGAATTTTCAATTGAGAGCTAGATTTGTGAAGCTGCTGCTGGAGAGATTTATACTGTGATGAGGCTTGGGAACGTTTCTAGAATGTCACTTCAAGTAGTCACTAGGTTGTAAGCTCTCCTTCTATCATCAATAAGGACTACTACTTATTTTTCCCTATATACATCTATATTGGCTTTGATTTTCCATATTGCAAGATCTTGGTTGATGTATATGGTTTATGCTTTACTAATTTAGCTAACTAGCTTGAATAGATATCTATATTATTGCATCTTCTATTGTTTCAATGTTCTTTCTTATAGGAAGCATTCATCTCACAAACCGCTTGAATTTGAAAATTCAACGGAAAAGACAAAAGGACTCATTTGGAAGCGAATGAACAATTAAGCCTCCAATCTTCTCTGTGTATCTGTTCTGAGTTAGGAGAAATAGTCATATAGTCTTTCACCTGTTGTTCTAGACTAGCACCTCTCTAGGGAAGCGTGATTTATCTGTAATTCACAATTCTAGCCCAACACTTAACCTTAACATTAATCTTAACCTTAACCTTAACCTTTACCTAACATTAACCTTAACCTAACCCTAACCATTACCCTAACCATAACCTTAACTTTACCCTTAACATAACCTTAACCTTAACCTAACCTTAACCATAACCTTAACCTTAACCTTACCCTTAACCTAACCTTAACCATAACCTTAACCTAACCTTAACCTTAAACTTACCCTTAACTTTACCCTTAACCTTACCTTAACTATAACCTAACCCTAACCATGATCAAACTCTTAACCTTAACCTTAACCTTAACTTTACCCTTAACCTAACTGTTAGCCACCTATAAAATTTTGGCATAACAAACAAGTGGCTAAGTATGTTTCTAAGTCTTCAAGAGAAACATTCCCTTGAAAATATTTCATTCTTGAAGACTTCATGTGTCTTCAGCCCTTTGAAGAAGTCTTCACTATTGTTTCCATTGGAAAGCCCTGCTGTTTTGAGAAAACTATTGCTTTAAAAGGCCTCCATTTGCTCCATCTCATTCCCACAAAATTCCCCATTTTCATCTTTATTCCATTCACAAAACTCCACTATAAGACCTTCACTTTCCTTCTAAATCATCCAAAAATCCCTTTTGGACCTTATATCTCCCTTATTTCGTTTAAAAGATCCCTCTTCTAGTCTATCGGACCCTCCAAATTCTGTGAAAACCCTTCAAAATCCTTGAAAATATTCATTTTCACATTAAGGCCTTAAGCCCCTTTGGCCTTAGCCCCAGCTCCTTCTCCTCGCATATGACCCGAAGCCATAACCTGGAGGTAGCCCCCATTGCACAATCACAATCAGGGTTTCCTGTCTCTTGTCGCCTTTTTACTTAGAAATTCCAATGCGATGAGCTTTGTTTCGAAATTCCGATGCGATAAGCCTTTCCTTCTAAGCCCCCGGTCTCCTCACCCTTTACACAGGACCACACCCCACCATCACAATCGCAAAGGGTTATGCTTTATGGTATTTCTCCCCGACTCTCTGATCCTCTGATTCGATCCTGACCGTCGAATCCACAACAACCGATGGTCAAGATTCAATCGCACTGCGCCCCAGCCCAACATACCTCCGCCCCGAAAAAATATCTTAGCCATTCAAATCTGAAGATCCAACAATCAGGAAAAATCCCGATGGATCACCTATGCCCATGCATCTCACCTTTTATCGCCCTAAAATTTCACCGTTAGATCTTCCGCTCTCCATCCAACAGCTAAGAAAACATATCACGTAAATTTTGCATCCGAGCTTTAACGTTTTGAAATCATGTGATATAAGCAGTTTTGGTTTTCCACGTGGTGATCGCTAAGTGTAATCGTGTTATTTTTGCGAATTCCACATACCACCATCACCGTCGCATGAAAACCACTCTGGTTTTCCACTTACCACCCTTCGCATTGAGTTTTTGAGTTTAATCCTAGCCGTTGATGGGGTCTAATCTAATGGTCCTGATCTGATCTCACATTTTCTATTTTCCTTCCATATAACCTCTCAAAGGATTTCACTGAGAGATCTCCACCATAGATATATTCCAATCTAATGACCCTAATATAACCTTGCCCCCATTCACTTAATTCTTCATTCATCCTCCAAACAATCTCGCCGATGAATATTGACCGTTGATCACCATGGATTGATCTAATCCAATAGTCCGCAATGCACGATGCTTCAAACTCCATCAGACTTGTTCTTTCGCCCTCTGACATATTTTTTCAGCCATTTTTTTGCTGCATACACCTTTCCGCGATTACTCTTTCATCCTCCACGAGCCTTCGCAGCAGTCCTCCCCTCATTCCCACAGGTTTTTATAATGAGTTTATTGTGTTTTGCAGGTTTTATAGGTGGTGATTTAATTCTACCTCTACAGTCACTTTCATGGTGATTTAGAGCACAGATAGACTGTTTCAAAGCCAAGAATAGCAGAGGAAGACATCTCTGAGAAGGTGTAAACATGTTTTTCATTGAATATTAGCTTTATTGACCCTATTTCAAACCCTCCAATGCCTCCAAAACCTGTGCATTCACATAAACACAGGTTAGCAGAAGCAACAAAGAGTATCAGTGAGAGATTAAAAGGATTAAAACCTATTATTGAAGACTTAATGCTTAATTCAATGTTCAAAATGATAAGGACACAGATGAAGACCGCAAGAATGATCAAGAAGACTTAATGAATTCTAAAGCACATAACAAGTCTTATCAATGTTTTTAATGTCAATAGAATGTTCGTTCCCCATGGAAGGACATACCACACAACTTGTTTCATTCTCCATCAAGCTCCTGAGAAGTTATTACCCTGACAGAAATCCTTAAATTATCAGTGCATTAGCTATAAGACATGGAAGACCTGAAAGGAAAATATGCACATTTCTTTCCACAGAAGATAAACAGAGTAATGCAGCCAGAAATTACTTCAAGGAACATACCCTTGGAGTTATTACCAAATTGACGAAGACCCCTAATTCAGCCAAGGGTACTGAAAGTTAATGTAGGGATGTTAAAATAGAATGGTCTTCATATACTCCTCTTCTTCTGTTTTAATGAGCCATTTAAAGGTCTATCTACCACTACTATCACTCATTGATCTATAAGAACTCCTGAGAAACACATTGTTAAGGTTGGTTGTTTAGATATTGTAAAAACACTAATCATAATCAGTTTCACTGAGTTAGAGTTCTGTGAGTAGTAGTTGTATATAGGCTGGGAGATGATTTCTGAGTGATATAAAGCTATTGGACAAGGATGTATGTGACTGGTTTTTCTCTTCTAATATGACAAGCATGTTCATTGGATCCTGATTGAAATCAGTGGTGATGTGTTCTATCTTTGTTATTGTTTTCTCTCTGTTATTCATCATGTATCATTTTCTCTGATAAGAATCAGTAATTTTAGCTTAGGATATACTGCTGCAAGTACCCTAATTCTCCTGCACTTTCTTATCTTTAATGTTTTCTACTAATCGTGTATCTAAGACACTAATTCAACATAATTTAACCAGTATAGAAGTTGGTTTGCCCATGCTTGCTGATGTATGAATTTAGAGTTTGTTTCTTAGATGTTCTTGTCTGGTTTCAGCTGAAGGAATTAGGAATTTAGGAGATTTAGAGTTAGCCCTGTCTCACTAGGTTCCTTTTCTAACAGCTAGCCTTTCTAAGATCCCTTTGAGTTGAATATCAAAATCAGAGAAGGTTAAAAGTCTTTCTCTGATCTTAGGCTTCTCTCTGTGTTAAATTTAAATGTTTTCCATTGTTTGAAAGTAGTCAGGAGGACTGCTGGATTGTTGTCTTCAGAGTTAGCCTCATCAGGAGTTTTGATCATAGAGGTTAAGGCATTCCCTGTCCCTAGATTTACTCCTAAGTGGTCACCTTGGAAGGTTTTCCTTGTCATTCCCATTAATTTCCTTATTGTTTCATCCCATACTATCATCTTAAAATATCCTCTGATATAGATGACTAGCCCATTTGAAAGCCTTGGATATTTGAATTGCAAGTAAACCCTTTTATGACCCCATTGCCCAATGGACTTGTGTTGTCCTTGAATTATCTCCTCATTTCTAAAGATCCTTCTCTACTCATTCCTTTACCTTACATTGAATCCTTCCTTCATGTTTCCCAACCAAACAAACAAAACAAAAACCCCTTGTGCCCTATAACTAGCCTAATACCTTAAATTGAACTTCAAAGATATACATTTCTTTACTTTTATATAGAGAGATCCCTCTTTCGATCCAGGAGGGCTAGATCCTGAGATACCAAAGTGGTTTGATGTTGTCTTTTCATTTGGTATTTCCAAATCTGCCAAATCACAGGAACCACAACATAATGGTGACTCCGTTGGGGAACTATTATGAGTAGACGGTTATTTTAGACACCTTTGAGAACTCAGAAGACCAATTAGCCTTGATTTGTTAGTTAATCACTGTGGTGGATAGTAAATCTTCTCGAAACATTTCAAACCCTCCACCTGGCAACTCCACAGTTCCTAAATGACCAAAAGACTCCACTGGTGATCAGTAGGCTTGCTGATTATCTTTGTTTTCACAAGACTCCACTGGGAGACCAGTTTCGTTACAACATCATCCATATTAAATGAAACACATAGGATTAAGCTTCTTTGTTTAAGGATAATCTTCCTCTTAAAGATTGTTAGACTTAACATACTAGCTTCAAGAACAATCCATACTAGAGCTTATCCTAATCCAAATCCCCTTGAAATATTTGAGAATCCAGAGAGAATTCTTAGGAAGTCTCCCACATCTAGGGATCCAATTATTGTCAGACCCATTCATAGAGCTAAATCGTCACCTAAAAACCCTGCAGCTCTATCAAATACTCAATTTGACTTAGAATTCCCAAGTAATTTACCAAGAGCTAAGTCATTCAGTGGTATAGATCAGACAAACTTTGAGCCTACAAGTTCACCACCACATAGTGGTCAACACATTGATAACAGAGAAACCCCTCCATCCACACCTCCTGATATACATTTCATTCATAACTTGGGTCTCTCTCACCCTAAATCTGCTCAACAGTTTGTTGCTGGTCCAATCATTTCTGTTATCCATATACCTGTTGCTCAAGCTAACCCTTTACCTCCAAAAAACACTATCATGGTAGCACGGTATGCTCCCCTGGTGTTACCCCAGCCTTTTTTTCCTTTACCCAATGACTATCAGTCTAAAATTCCCCATTTCACTGGAAAAGAATCTACCACAACTCAACAACACATAGATAAGATGGAAGATGCATTTGATTACATGGAGATAGACAATGAGACCATTAAAATGATAATATTTGCTCAAAGTTTAGGAGGAGAAGTAAAAAAGTGGTTTAAAGGCTTAGCTCCTAATAGCATCAATGACCTTCCCTCCTTACATCAAGCTTTCATAAAAAAATGGCAAATTAAGAGCAATCCTCTCCAAATACTAGCAGAGTATAAAAACCTCAAAAGAAATCAGGGAGAGAGAGTGTTCATGATTACTCTACCAGGTTTAAGAGTGTCTATAATGCTCTTCCACCCCACATGAAACCTCCCCAAGGAATGGCCTTAGTGAAATATCCTGAGGGTTTTGATGCTGACATGGCCTATCAACTTAGGGAGAGAGACTATACAACTCTAAAAGATATGCAGAAAGGAGCTGTGAGTGTAGAGGCAAACTTAATTGAAAAAAGAACTAGGATGAGGGCTGAAACGAAGGTAACCTATAGGGAGGACACCACAGCTTCTACATCTGATCCCAAAATTGAAAGTCTAGCCAAAAACATGGAGAGGCTAGAAAGAATGATGGAGAAGATGGTTGTCCAAGTCAATAATCAGAGTAGAAACCAAAATCAAAACTAGAACCAAAAATTTAGGAGAAACACTACCCCTAATAGACAAAGGGATTCTGACCAACAATTCATACCTCCATTCCAAGAAAAATTCCTTAATGAGGATGAGGGAATAATAGAAGAATCAGAGGGAACTATTATAAACATGGTGGAAGTGGATAACCAAGATCACACCTTTTTCACAGAAGATAACTAGACCTCACACACACATTGGGATGAGGGAGGGTTAGAATATGAAGACTATAGGTTAGGATTCAAGAATGCCATCATGCATGTCCAAGAAAAATATGATCTCAGAAGAAAAAAGAACCCAGAAGCTCCCAAACCAAAAACCTCTGAAATCACCATTAATAAAAGCCCTGAAAAGACTCCTAAAGGGACTGCTGAAAACAACAAAACAACAGCTAAAAGTTCTGGAAAAAACAAGGACAAAGACATCCCAACCATGGATAAACCAAGTCAAGAAACCAGCAGCACTAGCATTGCAGCTAATGCTCATGAAATAAAAGTTTCAACCAATGTACATAGTGAAACTCAGCAGGCTGATTTTTCTAATAAAACAACGACCAAAAAAATAGAATTGAGCCTTTCAAAGATTTAGTCTCCTTTCAATCTGGAAAGTGAGATTTCAAAAATCAGAATTTCTATCCCTCTCACTGAGTTGGCCACCTAGGATGCTTATAAATGTCAAATCTTGAAAGATTTAAACTTAGGAGAAAACAGTGACTCTGTCAACTTAAATGATGATCAACCAGCTCTCTTGTTTGGCCCAAAAATTGAAAGGAAATTTCAGGAAGGAGTAGTGCCTCCTTTCTATGTCAGTATAAACACCCATGAAAAAATCCTACATAATTCTATGCACAATTCAGGGGCTTCACACAATATTATGCCCAAAGTGATCATGGAAAAATTAGGCCTAGAGATAACCAGACCTTATAAGGATTTATATTCTTTTGACTCTAGCAGAGTGAAGTGTTTGGGTTTGATCAAGGATCTTTGTGTAAACTTGACCTGAATTCCAGCCAAGTGCATGGTAATGGATGTTTTATTGGCTGATATACCCCCTAAGTATGGCATGTTGCTGTCAAGATCATGGGGTGCCAAGCTACAAGGTACAATGCAAATGGACATGACATATGCCACTATCCCTGTTTTCAGCTAGCTTAGAAGACTATATAGGGAAGTAAACATGAAATTCATGGTAAGCATCCCTGAGAAACTAGAAAATTCCCCTCTTTACTCTGTCCATACAGACCTAGACTCTTTTATCCTTTACAATGATGAGTGTACAGATGAGCAATATCTAGAGAACGAAAATTCAAACAGCAGAGTAGAGGCCACAAATATTAGCATAATGGTAGCTCTGGATATAGAGGAAAATGAGGGAGAAACATTCGAACAACATGTTGAATTAAAAGACAAGAGTGAACAAAGCCAAGACTACAAATAGCAGATTACCCATCACCCTGAACTCCATGAAAAGCATGAGGGACAAAACATAACGCAACGTGGTATTGACCTCAGAAAACAACATAATGGTGAACATAGAATTAACGGTGAAACTGATAACAAATTCACAAACAGTCCTTTATGGAGCATAAAATTTGATGGGTCATGCACTAAAAGAAATGCAGGAGTTGGGATATGGTTGCACAACACTGAAAACAATTATGCTAAGAGTCATGTCTTCAAGCTAGATTTCAAAGGCACAAACAACATAGCAGAATATGAAGCTCTCCTCTTAGGACTGCATCTATTGAAAAAACTAGGAGCTAAGAGGATATTTGTTCATGGAGACTCTGAACTAGTCATCAAACAAGTTAATGGAGAATATACTTCCAAACATCCTAGATTAAGGGCATATAGGAATGATGCCATGGATCTGTTGAAAAAATTTGTAGAATATGAGGTTGTGTTTTTCCCTAAAAGAAAAAACATACTTGCAAATGGATTGGCCTATGCTTCTAGTTCACATCATAGGCCACTTAGTGACAAACAGATAATGGTTCAAACAAAATACAGGCCAGCAGTGCCAGATAATGAAAAATATTGGAAGGTCTTTGAGGGTGAAAAACGAATAGAGGATTTCTTACTTTGTAGGAATGAGTTTGAATTACCTAATTCTAACTCTAAGTCCGGTGAAAAATGTCTGGATAAAGAGCCCCCAGATGAAGAAAAACCATTCCCTACTGAAGAAATAAATATGCTGACAAGAGAGTTTGAAAACCAAACAGAAGAATACATGAAAATAGATAAAAAAGACATAGAGGTGCTGCAGTCCAAAGACAAAAGTGTACCAAGAGGACTAGCACCCCTTTAGGAACTCTTTGATTTCAATGATGTGGCAAAGAAGCCCACTATAGAACACATTGAATCTGATGTTGAAGAATGTAATATAGGAAGCAAAGACAAGCCTAAAATGATCAAACTATCTAAGACTTTGCCAGCACATATCAAGCAGAAATACATTGATTTATTTAAATAATTTTCTGATGTTTTTGCTTGGAGTTATGAATATTTGAAAGCCTATGACATAGAGATCATCCAGCATAAGATTCCATTGAAGGAGAACCAGAAACCTTTTAGCAAAATCCGCACAGAATAAAACCTGTACAGCTACCCCTGGTGGAAAAAGAAATCAAGAAAATGTATGAGGCTGGCATCATAGTCCCTGTGAGGTTTTCAGATTGGGTATCTAACCTTGTGGCTATGAGGAAAAATACAGGAGAAATTATACTGTGCATTGATTTTAGGAACTTAAACAGAGCCTCTTTAAAGGACAATTACCCTTTACCCAAAATGGAACACATTCGACAGAGGGTAGTAGACTCTAGGAGAATTTCTTTATTAGATGGCTTTTCAGGGTATAACCAAGTCATAGTACTCCCAGAAGATCAACTTAAAACAACCTTCACCACTCCTTGGGGAACTTTCATGTATGTGAAAATGCCTTCTGGATTAATAAATTTTGGGGCCACCTTTCAAAGGGCCATGGAAATTGCATTCTCAGAGGAAATAGGCCACTTCATTGTAATCTACCTTGATGACATAACAGTGTATTCCAAAACTGATGAAGAGCACCTTAAACATTTGAGAAAAATCTTTGAGAAATGCAGGAGGTATGGGCTATCTTTAAATCCCAAAAAGACTCTGTTTGGTCTCCAAGAAGGTAAACTTCTTGGTTACATTATATCTCAAAAAGGGATTAAAATAGACCCAAAAAGATTTGAGGGAATATTGCAGATTAGCCACCCAAGGAATATCAAGGAATTGCAGTCCTTTATTGGGAAGATTAACTTCTTGAGGAGGTTTATACCCAACCTAGTAGAACTCCTTATGAATATGACAAATATGCTCAAGAATGAAGTAGGATTTAAATGGACTCTAGAAGCCAATAAATCTTTTGAATTGGTAAAACATGCACTTACCCGGGCACCAGTTCTAATTAGCCCAGACTTTACAAAATATTTCCTCATATTCTCTTTTGCATCAGAACACACTGTGTTTGTTGTCTTATTGCAAAATAATCCAGAGGGACAAGAGCAACAAATAGCATTTTTTAGCAAAGCACTAAGAGATGCACCCTTGAAATATAATATCATGGAAAAGCAGGCCTATGCCTTGGTAAAGGCCTTAAAAGATTTCAGAGTGTATATTTTACATTCCCATATTATTGCCTTTGTTCCCAACATAGTGGTAAAGGAAATTTTGTCACAAGATCCAGATGGAAAGAGAGGCAAGTGGATTTCTGTAATACTAGAATATGATTTGGAAGTAAAACCCACTAAGCTCATAAAGGGTCAGGGCTTAGCACAATTAATGGATGAATCTATTTACAATCCCTTGACATTAATATGGTAGATTCTTTGGATGAACAGGAGGGATTACCAGCTCCCATTGTAGAAGAATATTTCCAAAACTCACCTTGGTATGCTGATATCTTGTATGTGCTTGTAAATATTAATGCTCCTCCTAATTTATCAAAGACAAAGGCAAGGTTTCTAAAGTTAAAAGCTAGAAATTATTGCATTTTAAATGAATGTTTATATTGGAAAAATGCAAATGGTTTATTGCTTAAATGTTTGCTTGAATTTGATGCAGAGAGAATCAAGCGTGAGTTCCATGAAGGAGAGTGCAGAGGCCATCTCTATTGGAAAACCACTGCTAATAAAATCCTTAGAGCTGGCTATTACTAGCCCACCCTTTTCAAAGATGTCCACAAGATGATAGTAGCCTGCCACTGATGCCAAATCTTTGAGGGCAAAAGAAAACTCCTTCCTTTACCTTTACAACCCATCACTGTTGAAGCTCCTTTTCAAGAGTGGGGCCTAGACTTCATAGGAGAGATCCATCCTGCTTCATATGCCCAACATAAATGGATACTTATAGCCACTAACTATTTCACCAAATGGATAGAGGCCATCCCTTCTAGGAATGCCACAGACTCAATGATTATAAAATTCCTTGGAGACCACATCCTGTCTAGATTTGGCTGTCCTAGGAAGATTATCACTAAAAATGCTGCTACATTTGGTTCAAAAAAGATGATTAATTTTTTTCACAAGTATCAGATTGCACTTGGTCATTCTACTGCTTATTATACTCAGGGTAATGGGCTAGCAGAATCATCAAATAAGAGTTTGGTGACCACCATCAAGAAGCTGCTAGAAGAGAATAAAAAATCATGGCGTAATAAGTTGGTACATGCTTTATGGGTAGACAGGTTGACAACAAAGAAATCCATTGGAATGTCTCCTTATCAACTTGTTTATAGAGCTGATGCAGTATTCCCTACCAATTTGGGAGTACTAGTGATAAAATTGGACCAAGAAATACAGTCAGAGGAAGAAAACATGGTAAGGATGATCAATTAGACCATACACCTCTAGTAGACAAGGGAAGAAGTCTACAACAAATATCAGAAAGTGCAAGAGAACATCAAGAAGTTGTTTGATAAAAGAACAAAGGCCTGTGATTTCAAGATTGGGGATAAGGTTCTAAAATTGGACTCTAGAAGGGACGATAAGTGTAAGCATGGAAATTTTGACAATTTATGGGAAGGCCCTTATGTAATACAATATACCATTGGTCCCAATGCATTTTTTCTGCAAGAATTAGATGGTACAGATCTGTTTGGGGGTCATGTCAATGGTAGGATGCTCAAGAATTACTACTGCTGAAGTCCAGATTAAAGTTTTCACTTCCATTGTAAATATCATTGCTTTGTTTTGTTTATATATATATATATATATATATATATATAAGAAGAAAGGTTCAGACATGCTCAAATCTTGAACCTCTGAAGTTCCAAAATAATGGCTCAAATCAGACTAAAACCTAAGCCAGAGAAAGTGAAAGGTTGGTTCTAAAATGCTCAAAATTTGAACTAGAAAATAAAAGAAGAAGAAAACAGCTCTAACAGGGTCAAAATCAGAAGCTGAAATGAATAAAAAGGTGACTCTAATAAGCTCAAAACCTGGTTCACAAGAAAAAAGAAGGATGCTTTAAAGTTTCAAAATTGAAAGCCTTCATAATTTTGGTTTAAATTTCCTGCAAAGTTTTAGTTCATGGGCAGTTTGTCTTTATGCCATGGGCCCACAACAAACCAGACAGTCTAATCTTGGTTCGACTATGATTCAATTTTTGTTTTAGAATGTAGAGAATGAAATCTGCCAGACAGTTTAATCCTAGCAGATATTAATTTAGGTAGAGAAGCTATGAGTCCAACTGTTTAATCTGGTCTCATAGAGAGATAAGGGTAGAATTAGATTATTTTTTCTGCTTTCAATAAAAAATAATGATGAAGAAGGTCTGCAAGTCTAAATGCACCTTGAAGAAAAAATGTTAGGACAGTAGGATGGGTAGTTATCCGTTTGGGAAAATGTTCCTGCTGATATAATATTCATCATGTTTGTGGCAGCTGATAAGAAAGGAAATATGGTCAAGTACCAGGAATCTGGCCTACTTCCAAAGATTATTTTCTAAGATTCTTGACACCTTCAAGAAGATGCCATCCCCATGTGGAGCCACTGTTAGCCACCTATAAAATTTTAGCATAACAAACAGGTGGCTAAGTATGTTTCTAAGTCTTCAAGAGAAACATTCCCTTGAAAATATTTCATTTTTGAAGCCTTCATGTGTCTTTAGCCCTTTGAGGAAATATTCACTATTGTTTCCATTGGAAAGCCCTGCTGTTTTGAGAAAAAGATTGCTTTAAAAGGCCTACATTTGCTCCATCTCATTCCCACAAAATTCCCCATTTTCATCCTTATTCCATTCACAAAAATCTACTATAATACCTTCACTTTCCTTCTAAATCATCCCAAAATCCCTTTTGGACCTTATATCTCCCTTATTTGGTTTAAAAGATCCCTCTTCTAGTCTATCGGAACCTCCAAATTCTGTGAAAAACCCTTCAAAATCCTTGAAAATGCTCATCTTCACATTAAGGCCTTAAGCCCCTTTGGCCTTAGCCCCAGCTCCTTCTCCTCACATATGACCCGGATCCATAACCTGGAGCTAGCCCCCATCACGCAATCGCAATCAGGGTTTCCTATCTCTTGTCACCTTTTTATTTAGAAATTTTGATGCGATGAGCTTTTCTTTGAAATTCCAATGCGATAAGCCTTTCCTTCTAAGCCCCTGGTCTCCTCGCCCTTTACACAAGACCACACCTTGCCATCACAATCACAAAAGGTTATGCTATATGGTATTTCTCCCTGACTCTCTGATCCTTTGATTCAATCCTGACCGTCGAATCCATAAGAACTGACGGTCGAGATTCAATCGCACTGCGCCCTGGCCCAACATACCTCCGCCTCGACAAAAGATCGTAGCCATCCAAATCTGAAGATCCAACGGTCAGGAAAAAACCCAATGGCTCACCTCCACCCATGAATCTTACCTTTTATCGTGCTAAACTTGCACTGTCAGATATTCCACACTCCATCCAATGGCTAAGAATGCATATCGCATATATTTTGCATTCGGGCTTTAACATTTTGAAATCGCGCGATATAAGCGGTTTTGGTTTTCCACGTGGCAATCGCTGAGTGGAATCACATTATTTTTGGGAATTCCACTTACCACCCTCAGCGCCGCATGAAAACCCTCTGGTTTTCTGCTTACTACCCTCCGCATTGAGTTTTTGAGTTTAATCTTGGCCGTTCATGGGGTCTAATCTGACGGTCCTGATCTGATCTCCCATTTTCCATTTGCCTTCCATCCGACCTCTCAAAGGATTTCATCGAGCGATATCTGGTGTAGATCTATTTTGATCTGACAACCCTAATATAACCTCGCCCCAATTCACTTAATTCTTCATTCATCCTCCAAATAGTCTCGCCGATGAATATCGACTGTTGATCACCATGGATTGATCTAATCCAACAGTCCGCAATGCACGATGATTCAAACCACATCATACCTGTTATTTCACCCTCTGACATAGTTTTTCAGCCATTTTTCCACGTCATACACCTTTCTGTCATTGCTCTTTCATCCTCCACGAGCCTCCGCAACAGTCCTCCCCTCATTCCCACAGGTTTTTATAATGAGTTTATTGTGTTTTGTAGGGTTTATAGGTGGTGATTTCATTATGCCTCTACAGTCACTGTTATGGTGATTTAGAGTGCAGATAGATTGTTTCAAAACCAAGAATAGCAGAGGAAGACATCCCCGAGAAGGTGTAAACATGCTTTTCATTGAATATTAGATTTATTGACCCTATTTCAAACCCTCCAACGCCTCCAAAACCTGTACATTCATAGAAACACAGGTCAGCAGAAGCGGTAAAGAGTATCAGTGAGAGATTAAAAGGATTAAAGCCTATTATTAAAGAATTAATGCTTAATTCAATGTTCAAATGGATAAAGACACAGATGAAGACCGCAAGAATGATCCAGAAGACTTAATGAAGTATAAAGCACATGAAAAGTCTTATCAATGTTTTAATGTCAGCAGAATGTTCATTCCCCAAGGAAGGACTAACCACACGACTTGTTTCATTCTCCATCAAGCTCCTGAGAAGTTATTACCCTGACAGAAGTCCTTAAACTGTTAGTGCATTAGTTATAAGACATGGAAGACCTCAAAGGAAAATATGCACATTTCTTGCCACAGAAGATAAACAGAGTACTGTAGCCAGAAAGTACTTCAAGGAACATACCCTTGGAGTTATTACCAAACTGACGAAGACCCCTGATTAAGCCAAAGGGTACTGAAAGTTAATGCAGGGATGTTAGAATAGAATGGGCTTCATATAATCCACTTCTTCTATTTTAATGAGTCATTTAAAGTTCTATCTACCACTACTATCACTCTTTCCTCTATAAGAACTCTTGAGAAATACATTGTTAATGTTTGTTGTTTAGATAGTGTAAAAACACTGATCGTAATCAGTTTCACTTAGTTAGAGTTTTGTGAGTAGTAGTTGTAAATAGGCTGGGAGATGATTTCTAAGTGATATCAAGCTATTGAACAAGCATGTATGTGACCGGTTTTGCTCTTCTAATATGACAAGAATGTTCATTGGATCCTTATCTAAATCAGTGGTCATGTGTTCTATATTTTTTATTTTTTTCTCTCTGTTATTCATCATGTATCATTTTCTCTGATAAGAATCAGTAATTTTAGCTTAGGATATACTGCTGCAAGTACCCTAATGCTTCCTACACTTCCTTATCTTTAATTTTTTCTGCTAATCGTGTATCTAAGACACTAATTCAACATAATTTAACCAGTATAGAAGTTGGTTTTCCCCTTCTTGCTAATGTATGAATTTAGAGTTTGTTGCTTAGATGTTCTTGTCTGGTTTCAACTGAAGGAATTAGGAAACTGGGAGATTTAGAGTTAGCCCTGTCTCACTAGGTTCCTTTTCTAATAGTTAGCCTTTCTAAGATCCCTTTGAGTTGAATGTGAAAAGTAGAGAAGGTTAAAATTCTTTCTCTGAACTTAGGCTTCTCTCTGTGTTAAATTTAAATTTTTTCCATTGTCTGAAAGTAGTCAGGAGGACTGCTGGATTGTTGTCTTCAGAGTTAGCCTCATTAGAAGTTTTGATCATAGAGGTTAAGGCATGCCCTATCCCTATATTTACTCCTAAGTGGTCACCTTGGAAGGTTTTCCTTGCCATTCCCATTCATTTCCTTATTGTTTCATCCCATACTATCATCTTAAAAGATCCTCTAATATAGATGACTAGCCCATTTGAAAGCCTTGGATATTTGAATTGCAAGTAAACCCTTTTATGATCCCATTGCCCAATGGACTTTTTTTCTCCTTGAATTATCTCCCCATTTCCAAAGATCCATCTCTATTCATTCCTTTACCTTACATTGAATCCTTCCTTCATGTTTCCCAACCAAACAAACAAACAAAACAAAAACCCATTGTGCCCTATAACTAGCCTAATACCTTAAATTGAACTTCAAAGATATACATTTCTTTACCTTTATATAGAGAGATCCCTCTCTGGATCTAGGAGGGCTCGATCCTGAGATCCCAAAGTGGTTTAATTTTGTCTTGTCATTTGGTATCGCCAAATCTGCCAAATCACAGGAACCACAATGCTAACCTTAACCTTAACCTTACCCTTAACCTTAAGCAAACCCTTAACATTAACCTTAACCTGAATCTTAACCCTAACCTTGAATTTACCCTTAACCTTAACCTTAACCTGACTAAACCTGTAACCTTAACCTTAACCTTCACTGTAACCTACTTAACCTTGACCTTAACTATAACCTAACCCTAAGTTTAATTTTAAGGTTAAGGTTAACATTAGGTTAAGGTTAAGGTTAAGGTTAAGGTTTTGGGAAGGTTAAGGTTAAGGGTAAGAGAAGGTTAAGGTTAAGGTTAAGGTTAAGGTATGGTTAAGGTCAAGGTCAAAGTTAAGCTTAAGGTTAAGGTCAAGGTTAAGGGTAAAGTTAAGGTCAAGGTTAGGGTTAGGTTATAATTAAGTTTAAGGGTAGGTTAAGGTTAAGGTTAAGGATAAGGTTAAGGTTAAGGTTAAGGGTTACACTTTGACTTTACACTTAACTTAACATTAACCTTCACTATAACCTAACCATAACCTTGAAAAAACCCTTAACCTAACCTTAACCTTAACCTCAACCTTCTAATAACCATAACCTTAACCTTAAACTTAATCTTAACCTAACATTAACCTTGACATTAAGGGTAAGGTTTGGTCAAGGTTAGGGTTAGGTTATAGTTAAGGTTAAGGTTAACCTTGACTAAACGTTAACCTTAACCTTACCCTTACCCTTACCCTTACCCTTAACCTTAACCTTACTAAACCCATAACCTTAACCTTAACTATAACCTAAACCTAACCTTGACCAAACCCTTAACTTTAACCTTAATCTTAACCTAAACCTTTACCCTAACCTTAACCCTGACTAAACCTTAACCTTAACCTTAACCTTACCCTAACCCTTACCCTTAACCTTAACCTTACTAAACCCATAACCTTAACTTTAACTATAACCTAACCCTAACCTTGACCAAACCCTTAACCTTAACCTTGACTAAACCCTTAATCTTAAACTTAACCTCACTAAACCCGTAACCTTAACCTTAACCTTAGCCTTAACTATAACCTAACCCTAACCTTAACCAAAACCTTAACTTTAACCTTAACCTTAAGCTTAACCTTCCCCTAACCTTAAACTTAACCTTAACCTTACACCCATAACCTTAACTTTAACCTTAACCTTAACCTTAACCATAACCCTAATCTTGACTAAATTCTTAACCTTAACCTTAACCTGAACCTTTACCCTAACCTTGACCAAATTCTTAACCTTAACCTTAACCTAAACCTTTACCCTAACCTTAAACCTAACCTTAACCTTAACCGTAAACTTAACTATAACCTAACCATAACCTTGACCAAACCCTTAACCTTAACTTTAGACTTAACCTAACCTTAACCTTAACTATAACCTAAGCCTAACTTTGATCAAACCCTTAACCTTAACCTTAACCTGACTAAACCCATAACCTTAACCTTAACCTTGACTTAACCTAAATTTAACCTTAACCTTCCCCTAACCTTAACCTTAACCTTACTGTAACATTACCCCTAACCCTAATCTTGACCAAACCCTTAACCTTAACCTTAAACTTAACCTAACCTTAACCAAACCCTTAACCTTAACCTTCACCTTAACCTGACTAAACCCATAACCCTTAACCTTAACCTTACCCTTAACCTTCACCTTAACCTTAACCTTGACTTTACCCTTAACCTAACCTTAGCCTTAAATATAACCTAACCCTAACCTTGACCTTAAATTTACCCTTAACCTTGGCCTTAACCTTAACCTTGACCTTGACCTTAACCTAACCTTAACCTCAAACTTAATCTTAAGCTTATCTTACCCTTAATCTAACCTTAACCTTAACTATAACCTAACCCTCGCCTTAACCTAACCTTAACGCTAACCTTAACCTAACCTTAAACTTCCCCTAACCTTAACCCTAAGCTTAACCTTAACTTTACCCTTAACCTAACCTTAACCTTAAATTAACCTAACCTTAACCTTAACCTTAACCTTAACCAAACCTTTAACCTTGACTTTAACCTTAACCGTAACCTTAACCTTAACCTGAATAAACCCATAACCTTAACCTTAAACTAGTCTTAACATTAACCTTAACCTTAACCTTAACCTGAGGTTAATATTATCGTTAAGCTTAAGGTTAAGGATAAGTTAAGGTTAAGGGTAAGGTTAAGGTTAAGGTTAAGGTTACGAGTTTAGTAAGGTTAAGGTTAAGGTCAAGGTTAAGGTTAGGTTAAGGGTAAAGTTAAGGTTAAGGTGAAGGTTAATTGTAAGGTTAAGGTTAAGGTTACAGGTTTAATGAGGTTCAAATAGGGTTAGGTTATAGTTAAGGTTAAGGTTAGGTTAAGGGTAAAGTTAACGTTAAGGTTAGGTTAAGGTTAGGATAATGATAAGGGTAAGGTTAAGGTTAAGGTTAAGATTAGGTTAAGGGTAAAGTTCAGGTTAAGGTTAGGGTTAAGGTTAGGGGAAGGTTAAGGTTAAAGTTAGGTTAAGTTTAAGGTTACAAGTTTAGTCAGGTTAAGGTTAAGGTTAAGGGTTTGGTCAAGGTTAACCTTCACCCTTAACCTTAACTTTAACCTTAACCTTAACCTGATTAAACCTGTAACCTTAACCTTAACCTTGACCTTAAGGTTAACCTAACCCTAACCCTAACCTTAACCTTAAACTTGACCTTAACCTTAACCTTAACTTTACCTTAACCTTGATTTTACCCTTAACCTAACCTTAACATTAACCTTAACCTTATCTTAACCTTATCCTAACCTTAACCTTAATTTGACTAAACTTAACCTAACTAAACCCTTAAGGTTAGGGTAAAGGTAAAGTAGAGGTTAAGGTTAGGTTAAGGGTAAAGTCAGGTTAAGGGTAAGGTTAAAGGTGAGGTTAAGTTAAGGGTAATCTTAACCTTAACCTGACTTAACCCATAACCTTAACCTTAACCTTCCCATAACCATAACCTTAACCTAACCTTAACCTTACCCTTAACCTTGACCTTACCCTTAACCTTACCTTAACCTTAACCTTAACTATAACCTAACGCTAACCTTAACCTTAACCTTAACCTAACCTTAATCTTATCTTAAACTTAACTATAACCTAACCCTAACCTTGACCAAAGGGTAAGGATAGGGTAAGGTTAAGGTTAAGGTTAGGGTTAGGTTATAGTTAAGGGTAAGGATAGGGTAAGGTTAAGGTTAAGGTCAATGTCAAGGTTAAGGTTAAGTTAGGTTAATGTAAGGTTAAGGTTACGGTTAGGTTAAGGTTAGGTTAAGGTTAAGGTTAATATTAGGTTAAGGGTAAAGTTAAGGTTAAGGTTAGGTTAAGGTCAGGGTTAAGGTTAGGTTAAGGCTAAAGTCAAGGTTAAGGTTAGGTTAAGGGAAAGGTTTTGGTCAAGGTTAAGGTTAGGTTATAGTTAAGGTCAAGTTAAGGTTAACGTTAAGGGTTTGGTCAAGGTTAGGATTAGGTTATAGTTAAGGTTAAGGTTAGGGTTAGGTTATAGTTAAGGTTAATATTAGGTTAAGGGTAAAATTAAGGTTAAGGTTAGGGTTAACGTTAGGGGAAGGTTTTAGTTAAGGTTAAGGTTAGGTTAAGGTGAATATAAGGTTAAGCATCAGGTTAAGGTTAAGGTTAGGTTAAGGGTAATGTTAAGGTTAGGTTAGGTTAAGGTTAAGGTTAGGTTAATGTTGAGGTTAAGGTTAAGGTTAAGGGTTTGGTCAATGTTAGGGTTAGGTTATAGTTAAGGTTAGGTTAAGGTTAGGTTAAGGGTAAAGTCATGGTTAAGGTGAAGGTTAAGGGTAAGGTTAAGGTTAACGTTACAGGTTTAGTCAGGTTAAGGTTAAGGTTAAGGCTTTGGTCAAGGTTAGGGTTAGGTTAAGGTTAAGGTTAAGGTTAAGTTAAGGGTAAAGTCAAGTTTAAGGTTATGGTTAAGGTTAAGTGTAAGTTAAATTTAAGGTAAAGGTAAAGGGGGTAAGGGTAAGGTTAAGGTTAAGGTTAATGTTATGGTTAGGTGAAGGTGAAGGTTACGGTTAGGTCAAGGTTAAGGTTAAGGTTAATATAAAGTTAAGGTTAAGCTTAAGCTTAAGATTAGGTTAAAGGTAAAGTCAAACCTTAACCTTAACCTTATGTTTAACCTTAACCTTCCCCTAACCTTAACCCTAACCTTAACCTCAACCTTAGCCTTAACCTAACCTTAACCATAACCTTAACCTTAACTTTACTCTTAAACTAAACTTAACCTTACCCTAGCCATAACCTTAAATTTACCCTTAACCTAATCTTAACCTTAACCTAACCTTAACCTTGACTTTACCCTTAACCTAACCTTAACCTTACCTTAACCTTAACCTAACCTTAACCTTGACCTTAACTATAACCTAACCCCTAGCTTGAACAAACCCTTAACATTAACCTTAACTTGACTAAAATCGTAACCTTAACCTTAACCTTACCCTTAACCTTAACTTATCCTTAACCTTAAGCTTAACCATTATCTTAACTTTAGGTTAAGGTGAAGGTTAAGGGTAATGTTAGGGTTAAAGGTTAAGGTTAAGATTAAGGTTACAAGTTTAGTCAGGTTAAGGTTAATGTTAAGGGTTTGGCCAAGGTTAGGGTTAGTTAATAGTTAAAGTCAAGGTTAAGGTTACGTTAAGGTTATGATTATGGTTATGGTTAAGGTTAGGTTAAGGTTAAGGTCAAGGTTAAGGATAAGGTTAGCTTAACGTTAAGGGTGAAGGTTAAGGTTATGGTTAGTTTAGGTTAAGGTTAACGTTACAATTAAGGTTAAGGTTAGGTTAGGTTATAGTGAAGGTTAAGGTTAAGACCAGTAACATTATCCTTGACTTTACCATTAATCTTAACCTTAACCTTACTAACCCTGTAACCTTAACCTTAACCTTAACTATAACCTAACCCTAACCCTCACCCTAACCTTAACCTTAAATTTACCCTTATCCTAACCTTAACCTTAACTATACCCTTAACCTAATCTTAACCTTACCCTTAACCTTGACCTTAACCTTAACTTAACTTAACCTAACCTTAACCTTAACCTTAACTATAACCTAAGACTAACCTTGACCAAACCCTTAACCTTAACCTTATTTTAACCTTATCCTAACCTTAACCTTAACCTTAACCTAACTATATAACCTTACCCTTAACCTTAACCTTGACCTTAACTATAACCTAACCCTAACCTTGACCAAACCCTTAACCTTAACCTTAGCCTGATTAAACCCATAACCTTAACCTTAACCTTGCCCCCTTCACCTTAATCTTAACCTAATCTTAACTTTAACTAAAACCTATCCCTAACCTTAACCAAACCCTTAACCTTAACCATAACCCTAACCTTAACCTAACTTTAACCTTAACCTAACCTTAACCTTAACCTTAACCTAACTATAACCTTACCCTTAACCTTATTCTTGACATTAACTATAACCTAGCCCTAACCTTGACCTTAACTTTAACCTAACCTTAACCTTAACTTTACCTTAACCTTGACTTTACCCTTAAACTAACCTTAACCTTAACCTAACCCTTAACCTTGACCAACCATTTAACCTTAAACTTAACCTTAACTTTACCCTTAACCTAATCTTAACCTTAACCTAACCTTAACCTTAATCTTAAGGTTAGGGTTAAGTTATAGTTAAGGTCAAGGTTAAGGTTAACTTATAATGAAGGTTAAGGTTAAGATAAGGTTAAGGTTTCGGTCAAGGTTAAGGTTAAGTTTAGGGTAAAGGTTTACGTTAAGGTTAGGGTTAGGTTATAGTGAAGGTTAAGGTTAAGACCTATAACCCAAAATTTTACCTTAACCTAACCCTAAATTTAACCTTAACCTTAACCTTATCTTAACCTTAACCTAACCTTAACCTTAACCTAACCTTAACCTTAACCTTAACCTAACTATAAACTTACCCTTAACCTTAACCTTGACCTTAACTATAACCTAACCCTAACCTTGACCAAACCCTTAACATTAACCTTAACCTTAACCTTTACTTAACCTTAACCTGGACCTTAACCTTAACCTTACCCTTAACCTTAACATTAACCTTAACCTAAACTTTAACCTTAACCTAACCTTAGCCTTAACCTTACCCTAAGCTTACCCTAACCTTAACCTTAAATTTACCCTTAACCTAACCCTATCCTTAACCTAACCTTAACCTCATCTTAACCTTAACAATAACCTAACCCTAACCTTGAAAAAACCTTAACATTAACCTTAACTTTAACTTTAACCTAACCTTAACCTTAACCTTGAATTTACCCTTAACTTCAGCTTAACCTCCATCATAACCTAACCCTAACCTTGAGCAAACCCTTATCCTTAACCTTAACCTTACCCTTAACATTGACCTTAACCTTAACTTTAACTATAACCTAACCCTAACCTTGACCAAACCCTTAACATTAACCTTAACTTAACCTTAACCTTAACCTAACCTTAACCTTGACCTTGACTATAACCGAACCCTAAACTTGACCAAACCCTTAACCTTAACATTAACCTGACTAACCTTAGCCTGACTAAACCCTTAAGGTTAGGGTAAAGTTAATGTTAAGGTTAAGGTTAAGTTAGGATAAGGTAAGTTATAGTTAGGTTAAGGTTAAGGTTAAGGGGGTAAGCCTTAACCTTAACCTTAACCTTAACCTAACCTTAACCTTAACTTTACCCTTAACCTAACCCTAACCTTAAGGTCAAGGTTAAGGTTATGTTAAGGGTAAAGTTCAAGTTATGGTTATGGTAAGGTTAGGTTAAGGTTAACATTAACGTTATGGTTAAGGTAAGGTTAAGGTTATGGTTAAGGTTAAGGTAAAGTTTAAGGTCAAGGTTAAGTTAGGTTAAGGTAAGGTTAATGTTACGATTAGGTTAATGTTAAGGGCTTATTCAGGTTAAGGTTAAGGTTAAGGGTTTGGTCAAGGTTAGGGTTAGGTTAAAGTTAAGGGTGAAGGTTACTGGTAAGGTTAAGGTTAAGTTCAAGGTTAAGGTTAAAGTTAAGGTTACGGTTAGGTTACGGGTAAAGTTAAGGTTATGGTTAAAGTTAAGGTTAGGTTAAGGTTAAGGTTAGGTTATAGTTAAGGTCAAGGTGAGGTTAAGGCTAAGGTTAGGTAAAGGTTAAGGGTAAGTTTAAGGATAAGGTTAAGTTCAAGGTCATGTTTAACCTTGAGCTAAACTTAACCTTAACCTTAACCATAACCTGAACATTAAATTTACCCTTAGGTTACGGGTTTAGTCAGTTTAAGGTTAAGGTTAAGGGTTTGGTCAAAGTTAAGGTTAAGGTTAAGGTTAACGATAAGGTCAATGTTAAGGGTAAAGTTAAGGTTAAGCTTAAGGTTACAGGTTTAGTAAGGTTAATGTTAAGGTTAAGATGAAGGTTAAGGGTAAGGTCAAGGTTAAGGGTAAAGTTAAGGTGAAGGTGAAGGTTAAGGGTAAGGTTAAGGTTAAGGTTACGAGTTTAGTTAGGTTAAGGTTAGGGTTAAGGGTAAGGTTAAGGTTAAGGCTATGGGAAGGTTAATGTTAAAGTTAGGTTAAGGTAGGGGTTTGGTCAAGGATAAGGTTAAGGGTTAAGGTTATGTTTGAGGGTTTGGTCAAGGTTAGGGTTAGGTTAGAGTTAAGGTTAAAGTTAGGTTAAGGGTAAGATAAGGTTAAGGTTGAGGTTAAGGTTAAGGCTAGGTTAAGTTCAAGGTCAAGGTTAAGGTTAAGGGTAAAGCCAAGGTTAAGGTTAAGGTTAAGATTAGGGTAAGGGTTAGGGTTGAGGTTAAGGTTAGGTTAAGGGTTACGTCAAGGTTAAGGTTATGGTTATGGGAAGGTCAAGGTTAAGGTTAAGGTTAAGTTAAGGTTAAGGTTAAGGATTTGGTCAAGGTTAGGGTTAGGTTATAGTTAAGGTTAATTTTATGGGTTTAGTTAGGTTAAGCGTAAGGTTAAGGGTTTGGTCAAGGTTAAGGTTAAGATTAAGGTTAAGGTTAAGGTTAGGGTAAAGTTAAAGTTAAGGTTAAGGTTAGGTTAAGGTAAAGGGTTTGGTCAAGGTTAGGGTTAGTTTAATGGAGTAAGGTTAATGTTATGGTTAAGGGTTTGGTCAACATTAGGGTTAGGTTATAGTTAAGGTCAAGGTCAAGGTTAAGTTATATTTAAGGTTAAAGTTAAGGTTAAGGTTAGGGTAAAGTTAAAGTTAATGTTAAGGTTAGGTTAAGGTTAAGGTTAAGGTTAATATTAATGGTTTGGTCAAGGTTAGGGTTAGGTTAAGGGGGTAAGGTTAAGGTTAAGGTTAATATTAAGATTAAGGGTTTGGTCAAGGTTAGGGTTAGGTTATAGTTAAGGTTAAGGTTAGGATTAGGTTATAGTTATGGTTAAGGTTAAGGTTAGTTTAAGGTTAAGATTAGGTTAAGGGTAAAGTTAAGGTTATGGTTAGGGTAAAGTTAAGGTTAAGGGTATAGACAAGGTTATGGTTAAGGTTAAAGGTCAAGGTTAAGTTAAAGTTAAGTTTATGGTTAGGTTAGGGTTAAGGTTAGGTTAAGTTAAGGTTAAAGTTAAGGTTAAGGTTACATTAAGGGTAAAGTTAAGGTTAAGGTTAGGGTTAAGGTTAGGGAAAGGTTAAGGTTAAGGTTAAGATTAAGGTTAGATTAAGGTGAAGGTTAAGGGTAAGGTTAAGGTTAGGGTCAAGTTAAAGGTTAAGGTTAAGTTAGGTTAAGGTTAAGGTTAAAGTTATTGTTATGTGAAGGTTAAGGTTAAGGTTAAGGTTAAGTTAAGTTTAAGGGTAAGGGTTTGGTCAAGGTTAGGGTTAGGTTATAGTTAAGGTCAGGTTAGGGTTAAAGTTAAGGGTAAAGATAAGGTTATGGTTAAGGTTATATTTAGGGTTAGGTTATAACTAAGGTTAAGAATAAGGTTAAGATTAGGTTAAGGGTAAGGTTAAGGTTAGGTTAAGGTTTGTTCAGGTTAAGATTAAGGTTAAGGTTAAGGTTAAGGTGAAGGGTAAGGGATTGGTTAAGGGTAATTTTAAGGTTAAGTTGACGTTAAGTTTAATGTTAGGTTAAGGTTAAGGTTAAGGGTTTGCGATGGTTAAGGTTAAGGCTAAGGGTTTGGTCAAGGTTAGGGTTAGGTTATAGTTAAGGTCAAGGTGAAGATTATGGTTAAGGTAAGGTTAAGATAAAGTTAAGGGTATGGGTTTAGTAATCATAAATTTCATGTTAAGGTCAAGGTCAAGGTAAGGTTAAAAGTAAATTTTAGGTTGAATTTGACCTTGACCTTAACCTTAACCTTAACCTTAACTTTAAGCTAACCTTAACCTTAACTTTAACCTTAACCTTGACCTTGACCTTAACCTTAACCTAACCTTAACGTAGCCTTAAAATTAAACCTAACCTTAACCTTGACCTTAACATAACCATTAACCTTAACCTTAACCTTAACATTAACCTTAACCTTGATTTTACCATAAATGTAACCTTAACCTTGACGTTAACCTTAACCTTAACATTAACATGACTAAAAATGTAACCCTAACCTTACCCTTATCTATAACCTAACCCTAACCTTGACCAAACCCTTAACCTTAATGTTAACTTTAACCTTAACCTTCCCGTAACCTTAACCCTAACCTTAACGTTAACTTTACCCTTAACGTAATCTTAACCTTAACCCAGCCTTAACCTTACCCTTAACCTTAACCTTAACCTTAACCTTAACTTAACCTAACCTTAACTATAACCTAACCCTAACCTAACCCTAACCTTGACCAAACCCTTAACCTTATCCTTATCTTAACCTCAACCTAACCTTGACCTTAACCTTAACCTAACTATAAACTTACCCTTAACTTTAACCTTGACCTTAACTATAACCTAACCCTAACCTTGACCAAACCCTTAATATTAACCTTAACCTAACCCTAACCTTAACCTTAACCTAATCTTAACCTTAACCTAACAATAACCTTAACCTTACCCATAACCTAAAACTATCCTTGACCAAACCTTAACCTTAACCTTAGCTTCCCATAACCTTAACCTTGAAACCCTTACCCATAACCTTAACGTGAACCTAACATTAACCTTAACATTATCCTTATCTTAACCTTAACCTTAACCCTAACCTTAGCGTTAAAGTTATGGTAAGGTAAGGGTTAAAGTTAGGGTTAGGTTATAGTTTAGGTCAAAGTTAAGGTTAGGTTAAGGTTACAGGTTTATTGAGGTTAAGGTTAAGGTTAAGGTTAGGTTAAGGGTAAATTCAAGGTTAAGGTTATGGTTATGGGTAGGTTAAGGTTAAGGTTAGGGTTAGGTTAAGATTAAGATAATGTTAAGGTTAAGGTTACGTCAAGGGTAAAGTCAAGGTTAAGGTTACGTTAAGGTTAAGATAAGCTTAAGGTTAAGGTTAAGGTTAAGGTTAGGTTAAGGGTTAAGTTATGGTTAAGATTAGAGTTAAGGTTAAGGTTAAGTTAAGGTTTAGGTAATGGGTAAGGTTATAGTTAGGTTAAAGTTAAGGTTAAGGTTAGGTTAAGGTTAATATTAGGTTAAGGTCCTTAACTTTACCCTTCACCTTAACATTAACCTAACCTTAACCTTGACCTTGACCTTAACCTTAACCTTAACCTTACCTTAACCTAACTTTAACCTTAACCTTCCCATAACCTTAACCTTTACCTAACCTTCCCATAACCATAACCTTAACCTTAACCTTACCTTAACCTTAACCTTAACTATAACCTAACCCTAACCCTAACCTTAACTAAATCCTTAAACTTAAATCTAACCTTAGCCTTAACCTTAACTTGACTAAACCTAAACCTTAACCTTATCCTTAACTTTACCCTTGAGGGTAAGGTAAGGGTAAGGTTAAGGTTAAGGTTAAGGTTATGGGTTTAGCTAAGTTAAGGTTAAGGTTAAGGTTAAGGTTAAGTTCAAGGGTTTGGGAAGGTTAAGGTTAAGGGTAAGATAAGGTTAAGGTTAAGATTAAATTTAAGGTTAGATTAAGGTCAAGGTCAATGTTAAGGTTAAGGTCAAGGATAAGGTTAAGGTCAAGGATAAGGTTAGGTAAGGGTTAGGCTATAGTTAATGTTAAGATAAGGTTAAGGTTAGGTTAAGGTTAAGGTTAAGGTTATGGTTAAGGTTATGGTTAGTGACCTAACCCTAACCTTGACCAAACCCTTAACCTTAACCTTAACCTTAACCTGAAACCTTACCCTAACTTTATTACCCTAACCCTAACCTTAACCTTAACTTTACCTTAACCTTGACGTTACCCTTAACCTAACCTTAACCTTAATCTTAAACTTAAGCTTATCTTAACCTTAACATAACCTTAACGTAACTATAACCTTACCCTTAACATTAACCTTGACTTTAACATTAACCTAACCTTAACTTTAACCTTAACCATAACCTTATGTTTACCCTTAACCATAACTCTAACTTAACCCTTAACCTTAAGCTTAATCTTAACGTTTACTTTAGGTTAACCTTAACCTTAACCTTAACCTTCCAATAACCTTAACTATAACCTAACTATAACCTTGACCAAACCCTTAACCTTAACCTTAACCTAACCGTAACCTTAACCTAACCTTAACCTTGAATTTACCCTTAACGTAATCTTAACCTTAACCTTAAGTTTACCCTTAATCTTATCTTAACCTTAACCTAATCTAATATTAACCTTAACCTTAACCCTAACGTCAACCTTAACCTTAACATTAACATTAACCTTACCCTTAACCCTAACCTTAACCTAACCTTAACATTAACCTTACCCTTAACCTTATCTTAACATTACCTTAACCAAAACCTTAACCTTGACCTTAACTAAAACCTAACCCTAACCTTGACCAAACCCTTAACATTAAACTTAACCTTAACGTAACCTTAACCTTAACTAAACCCTTAACCTTAACTAAACCATTAACCTTAACCTTAACATTAACCTTAACCATAACCTTACCGTAACCATAACCTTAATCTTACCCTAACCTTACCCTAACCATAACCTTAACTTTAACCTTAACCTCACCTTAATCAAAGCCTTAACCCTAACCTTAACCTTAACCTAACCTTAACCAAACCCTTAACCTTAACTTTAACCTTAACCTAACCTTAACCTTGAATTTACCCTTAACCTAACCGTAACCTTGACCTTGACTTTATCCTTAACCTAACCTTAACCTTAACTTGACTAAAACTATAACCTTAACCTTAACCTAGCCTTAACCTTGACCTTAATAATAACCTAACCCTAACCTTGACTAAAATTTAACCTTAACCTTAACTTAAAATTAAACTTAACCTTAACCATAACCTAAACTTAACCTTGACCTTAACTATAACCTAAACCTAACCTTGACTAGATTCATAACCTTAACCTTAATCTTAACTTTAACCTTAACCTTTACCTAACCTTAACCTTAACCTAACCCTAACCTTAACCCTAACCATAACCTTAACTTTACCCTTAACCTAACCTTAACGTCAACCTAACCTCAACCATAACCTTAACCCAACCTTAACGTTAACCTTACCCTTAACCTTATCTTAACCTTACTATAACCATAACCTTAACCTTCAACTTAACTATAACCTAACCCTAAGCTTGATCTAACACTTAACCTTAACCTTAACCTTAACTTTACCTTTAACCTAACCTTAACCTTAACGTTAACCTTACCCTTAACCTTAACCAAACCCTTAACCTTAACCTTAACGTAAACCTTAACCCTAACCTTAGCCTTAACCTAACCTTAACCTTGACTTTATCCTTAACCTTAATCATAACCTGACTAAACCCATAACCTTAACCTTAACCCTAACCTTGACCTTAACTATAACCTAACCATAATCTTAACCTTGACTCTACCCTTAGCTAGATTAAGGTTAAGCTTAAGGTTAAGATTAAGGTTAAGGTTAAGGGTTTGGGAAGGTTAAGGTTAAGGGTAAGATAAGGTTAAGGTTAATTTTAAGGGTAAGGTTAAGGTTAAGGGTTACGGGTTTATTCAGGTTAAGGTTAAGGTGAAGGTGAAGGTGAAGGTGAAGGGTAAGGATAAGGTTAAGGTTAAGGGTTTGGTTAGGGTTAGGTTAAGGTTAATTTTAAGGTTAAGGTTAAGGGTTTGGTCAAGGTTAAGGTTACGTTAAGGTTAAGTGTTTGGTCAAGGTTAGGGTTAGGGGTAAGGTTACGGTAAGGTTAGGATTAATGTTAGGAGAAGGTTAAGGTTAAATTTAGGTTATGGGAAGGTTAAGGTTAAGGTTAAGGTTACGGGTTTAGTCAGGTTAAGGTTAAGGTTAAGGGTTTGGTCAAGGTTAGGGTTAGGTTATAGTTAAGGCTAAGGTTAGGTTAAGGATAAAGTCAAGGTTAAAGTAATGATTAAGGTTAAGGGTAAGGTTAAGGTAAGGGTAAGGTTAAGGTTACGTTAAGGTAAAGGTTATAGTTAAGGTTAGGGTTAAGGGTAAAGTCAAGGTTAAGGTTAGATTAACGTTCAAGTTATGGGTTTGGTCAAAGTTAGGGTTAGCTTATAGTTAAGGTCAAGGTTAAGGTTAGGTTAAGGGTAAGGTTAAGGTTAAAGTTAAGTTAAGGTTAATGTTAAGGTTTTGGTTAAGGTTAAGGTTATAGTTAAGGTCAAGGTTAAGGTTAAGCTTATGGTTAAGTTTGAGGTTAAGGTTAGGTAAAGGTTAATGTTAAGGGTAGGTTATAGTGAAGGTTAAAGTTAAGACCCGTAACCTTAAACCTTAACCTTAACCTAACATTAAACTTAACCATATCTTAACCTTATGCTTAAGCTTAACTTAACCTAAACTTAATCTTAAATTTACCCTTAACGTTACCTTAACCATAACCTTAACCTAACCTTAACCTTAACCTTTCCATTAACTTTATCTTAACCTTACCTTAACCATAACCTTAATCTTGACCTTAACGATAACCTAACCGTAACCTTGACCAAATGCTTAACATTAACCTTAACCTTAACCTTAACCTTAACTAAACCCTTAACCTAAACCTTATTCTTAACATTAACCTTAACCCTAACCATAACCCTAACCTTACGCTAACCATAACCTTAACCTTACTCTAACCTTACCCTAACCATAACCTTAATGTTAACCCTAACCTAACCTTAACCAAACCCTTAACCTTAACCTTAACCTTAACCTAACCCTAACCAAACTCTTAAACTTAACCTTATCCTTAACCTTAACCTTAACCTAAGCTTAACCTTGACTTTACCCTTAATCTAACCTTAACCTTAAATATAACCTATCCCTAACCCTGAACTTAACTTTACTCTTGACGTTGACCTTAAATTTAACCTTAACCTTGACCTTGACCTTAACCTAACCTTAACCTTACCTTACCCTTAACCTAACCTTAACCTTAACTATAACCTAACTATAACCCTGACTTTACTTTAACATAACCTTCACCCATTAACCTTAACCTTAACCTTAACGTGACTAAACCTGTAACCTTAACCTTAACCTAAACTTAACCTTGACCTTAACTATAGCATAACCCAAACCTTGACCAAACCTTAACCTTAACCTTAACTCAACCTTAATCTTAACCTTTGCATAACCTTAACCTTAACCTTAACCATAACCTAACCTTAACCTTGACGTTAACTATAACCTAACCCTAACCTTGAACAATCCCTTAACCTTAACCTTAATCTTAACCTTAACCTAAACCTTTACCTAACCTTAACTTTAACCTAACCCTAACCTTTACCCTAACCATGACCTTAAATTTACCCATAACCTAACCTTAACCTTAACCTAACCTTAGCCATAACCTTAACCTTAACCTTAACCTAACCGTAACCTTAACCTTTACCTAACCTTAACCTTAACCTAACCATAACTGTACCCTAACCTTTACCCTAACCATAACCTTAAATTTACCCTTAACCTAAAATTAACCTTAACCTTATCCTTAACCTTACCTTAACTATAACCTAACTCTAACCTTGAGAAAACCCTTAACCTTAACCTTAACTTTACCCTTTACCTAACCTTAACCTTAACCTTACCCTTAACCTTAACCAAACTCTTAACCTTAACCTTAACCTGAACCTTATCCCTAACCTTAACCTAACCATAAAATTGACTTTACCCTTAACCTTAACCTTAACCTGACTAAACTTGTAACCTTAACCTTAACCTACTTAATCTTGACCTTAACTATAACCTAACCCTAAGTTTAAGTTTAAGGTTAAGTTAAGGTTAAGGTTAAGGTTAAGGTTAAGGGTTTGGGAAGGTTAAGGTTAAGTGTAAGATAAGGTTATGGTTAAGGTTAAGATTAAGGTTAGGTTAAGGTCAAGGTCAAGGTTAAGCTTAAGGTTAAGGTCAAGGTTAAGGGTAAAGTTAAGGTCAATTTTAATGTTAGGTTATAGTTAAGGTTAAGGTTATGTTAAGGGTAAAGTTAAGGTCACGTTTAGGGCTAGGTTATAGTTAAGTTTAAGGTTATGTTAAGGATAAAGTCAAGGTTAACGTGAAGGTTAAGGTTAAGGGTTACGCCTTGAATTACACTTAACTTAACCTTCACTATAACCTAACCCTAACCTTGACCAAACCCTTAACCTAACCTTAACCTTAACCTAACCTTAACCTTGACCTTAAGGGTAAGGTTTGGTCAAGGTTAGGGTTAGGTTATAGTTAAGGTTAAGATTAAGTTTAATGTTAAGGGTTTGTTTAAGGTTAAGGTTAAGGTTAAGGGTAAGGTCAAGGTTAAGGATATGGTGAAGGTGAAGGTTAAGGTTATAGTTAAGTTAAGGTTAATGTTAAGGTTATGGTTAAGGTTAATTAAGGTTAAGGTTAAGGTTAAGGGTAAATATAAGGTTATGGTTAAGGTTACGCTAAGGGTAAATTCAAGGTTAACATTAAGGTTATTCTTCAGGTAAGGTTAAGGTTAAGGTCAACGTTAAGGTTAGGTTAATATTATGGTTAAGGTAATGTTAAGTGTAAAGTTAAGGTTAAGATTAGGTTAATGTTAAGATAAGTTAAAGGGTAAGGTTAAGGTCAAGTTCAAGGTCAAGGTCAAGGGTAAGGTTAAGGTTAAGGCTAAGGTTATGGTTATGGTTATGGGAATGTTAAGGTTAAGTTTATGGTTAGGGGAAGGTTAAGGTTTAGTCGAGGTTAGGGTTATGTTATGGTTAATGTTAAGGTTAGGTTAATGGCAAAGTTAAGGTTAAGGTTAAGGTTATGGGAAGGTTAATGGGTTAAGGTTACGTTAAGGGTAAAGTAAAGGTAAAGGTTAAGGTGAAGGTTAAGGTTAAGGTTAAGGTTATGGTTATGAGAAATTTAAGGTTAAGGTTAAGGTTAGGTTAAGGTTAAGGTTAAGGTTAAGGTTAATGTTAAGGGTTTGGTCAACGTTAGGGTTAGGTTATAGTTAAATTCAAGGTTAAGGTTAAGGTTAAGTTTAAGGTTAATGTTAAGGGTTTGGTCAAAGCTAGGGTTAGGTTATAGTTAAGGTCAAGGTTAGGTTAGGTTATAGTTAAAGTTAAGGTTAAGGTCAAAGTTAAGGTTAAGGTTAAGGTCAAGGTCAAGGTTAATGTTAGGTTAAGGGTAACGTTAAGGTTAGGGTTAGGTTATAGTTAAGGTTATGGTTAGGGTAAGGTTAGGGTTAGGTTATATTTAAGGTATGGGTTAGGATAAGGTTAAGGTTAAGGTTAATTTTATGTTGAAGTTAAGGTTATGGTTATGGCAAGGTTAGGTTAAGGTTGAGGTTAAGGGTTTGTTCAAGGTTAAGGGTTTGCTTAATTTTAAGGTTAAGGTTAATGTTAGGGTAAAGGTTAAAACCATTAATCATAACCTTAACCTTACCCTTAACCTTAACCTTACTAAACATGTAACCTTAACCTTAACCTTGACCAAACCCTTAACCTTAACCTTGACCAAACCCTTAACCTTAACCTTGACCAAACCCTTAACCTGAACCTTAACCTTACTAATCCCATAACCTTAACCTTAACCTTAGCCTTAACTATAACCTAAACCTAACCTTGACCAAAACCTTATCCTTAACCTTAACCTTAAACTAAACCTTACCATAACCATAACTCTAACCTTAACCTTAACCTTAACCCTTAACCTTAACCTTACCCCCTTAGCCTTAACGTTAACCATAACCCTAACCTTGAATAAATTCTTAACCTTAACCTTAACGTGAACCTTTACGTTGACCTTGACCAAATTTTTAACCTTAACCTTAACCCTAATCTTAACCTTAACCTTAACCTTAACTATAACCTAACCGTAAGCTTGACCAAACCCTTAACCTTAACTTTACCGTTAACCTAACCTTAGCCTTAACTATAACCTAACCCTAACCTTTACCAAACCCTTAACCTTAACCTTAACCTGACTAAACCCGTAACCTTAACCTTAACCTTCCCTTAACCTGACTTTAAACTTAACCTTCCCCTAACCTTACCGTAACCTTACCCCTAACCCTAACCTTGACCAAACCCTTAAGGTTAAGGTGAAGGTTAATGGTAAGGTTAAGGTTAAGGTTAAGATTAAGGTTAGGTTAAGCTTAAGCTTAAGGTTACGAGTTTAATAAGGTTAAGGTAGGGTTAGGTTATATTTAAGGTTAAGGTTAGGTTAAGGGTAAAGTTAAGGTTAAGGTTAGGTTAAGGTTAAGGGTAAGGTTAAGGGTTTGGTGAAGGTTAGGGTTAGGCTATAACATTACTCTTAATGCTAACCTTAACCTTAACTATAACCTAACCCTAACATTGACCAAAACCTTAACATTAACCTTAACCTTAATTATCACCTAACCCTAACCTTAACCTTACCCTTAACTTTACCTATAACCTAAGCCTAACCTTGACCTTAATTATAACCTTAAACCTAACCTTAACCTTAACCTTACTCTAATCTCAACCTTAACCTAACCTTAACGTTGACTTTACCCTTAAACTAACCTTAACCTTAACCTTAACCTAACCTTAAACTTACCTTAACCTAACTTAACCTTAAGATTGAGCTTGACCTTAACGTTAACTTTAACTTTACCCTTAACCTAACCTTAACCTTAACTATAACCTAACCCTAACCTTGACGTTAAATTTACCCTTAACCTTTACCTTAACCTTAACCTTAACCTTGACATTACCTTAACCTAACCTTAACCTTAACCTAACTAAACTCGCAACCTTAACCTTACCCTTAACCTTGACCTAAGCCTTTACCCTTAAGGTTAGGTTACGGGTAGAGTCAAGGTTAAGGTTATCATTATGGGAAGGTTAAGGTTAAGGTTAAATTTAAGGTTATCCTTAACCTTAACTTGACTAAACCCAAATCTTAATCTTAACCTGACTAAACCCAAACCTTAACCTTAACCTTAAATTTACCCTTAACCTAATATTTACCTTAACCTTGACTTTAACCTTAACCTTACCCTTAGCCTTCACCTTAACCTCAACCTTAACCTTATATATAACCTTATCCTTGACCCTAAGGTTAAGGTTAAGGTTATGGGTTTAGTAAGGATGAAGTGAAGGTTAAGGTTAGGTTAAGGTTAATCTTATCCCTTATCCTTATTTTAATCCCTAACCTTATCTTAGCCTTAACCTAATCTTAACCTTGACCTTGACCTTAACCATAACCTTAACCTTAACCTTAACCGTAACATTAACCTAAACCTTGAACTTAACATTAACCTTAACCATAACCTTAACCTAACTAGAACCTTAACCTTAACCTTAACTTAACCTTATCTTACTCTTGACCTTAAATTTAACCTAAACCCTTAACCTAGCCTAACCTTAACATTAACATTCCCATAACCATAACCTTAACCTTTACTTTACCCTTAACCTAACCTTAACCTTTAACCTTAACCAAACCCTTAACCTTAACTATAACCTAACCTTAACCGTAACCTTAACCTTAACCTTCACTATAACCTAACCTTAAGGTTAAGGTTAATGGTAAGGTTAAGGTAAAATTTAAGGTTAGGTTATAGTTAAGGTTAAGGTTAAGGGTTTGGTCATTGTTAGGGTTAGGTTATAGTTAAGGTTAAGGTTCAGGGTTTGGTCAAGGTTAGGGTTAGGTTATAGTTAAGGTTAGGTTAAGGTTAAGTTAAGGGTAAAGTTAAGGTTAAGGTGAAGGTTAAGGTTAACGGGTTAAGGTAAATTCAAGGTCAAGGTTAGGGTTAGGTTAAGGTAAATTCAAGGTTAAGGTTAAAATAAGGTTAAGGTTAAGGTTAAGGTGAAGGGTAAGGTTAAGGTTAAGGTTAGGGCAAATTTAAAGTTTAGGTTAAGTCAAGGTTAGGTTAAGGTTAAGGTTAAGGATAAGGTCAAGGTTAGGGTTAGGTTAAGTTAAGGTTAAGGTTAAGGTTAAGGTTCAGGTCAAGGGTAAAGTTATGGTTAGGTTTAGGTTAAGGTAAAGGTTTAGGTTAAGGTTAAGGTTAAGGTCTAGGTTAAGGTTAGGGTTAAGGTTAAGGTTAGGTTAAGGTGAAGGTTAAGGGTTTGATCAAGGTTAACCTAACCTCAAGGTTAGGGTTAGGTTATGCGTAATTTTAAGGTTAGGTTAGGGTAAAGTCAAGGTTAAGGTTAAGGTTAAGGTTAAGGCGAAGGTTAAGGTTAAGGTTAGCTTAAGTTAAGGTTAAGGTTAATGTTATAGTTAAGGTTAAGTTTAAGGGAAAAGTTAAGGTTAAGGTGAATGTTAAGGGTAATGTTAAAGTTAAGGTTAAGGTTAGGCTTAGGTTATAGTTAAGGTCAAGGTTAAGTTTAAGGTTAAGGTTAAGGTTAAGGTTAAGTTTAAGGGTAAAGTTAAGGTCAAGGTTTGGGTTATGTTATTGTTAAGGTAAGGTAAGGTTAAGGGTAAAGTCAAGGTTAAGGTTAAGGTTAAGGGTAGGTTAAGGTTAAGGGTGAAGGTTAAGGATACTGGTCTTAACCTTAACCTTACCCTTAACCTTGACCTTAACCTTAACCTTAGCTGTAACCTTCACCATAACCTAACCTTAACCTTGAACTTAACTATAACCTAACCTTAACTTTTCCCTAACCTTAGCCTTAACCTTAACCTTAACTTTAGTCTTAACCTTACCCTTAACCTTAACCTTGACTTTACCTTTAACCTAATCTTAACCTTAACCTTGAATTTACCCTTAACGTAACCTTAACCTTGACATTATCCTTAACCTTAACCTTAACTTTACCCTTAACGTTACCCTCAAACCTTAACCTAACCATAACCTTAACCTTAACCTAATGTTAACCTTACGCTTAACCTAATATTAACCTTAACCTTGACCTTAACCTTAACCTTAACCTTAACCTTAACCTAACCTTAACCTTAACATTACCCTTAGTGTAATTTTCATTTTTCAGGAATGTCAGCAATCAGCAATGTATTCCAGAGATTGACTAAAGGGGCATTTACCAGATATGTCACCTTCTCAAGGAAGTGTGAGATCCGGAGGCTATCTAGCCCTTTTCAGAATTTGTCTATAGATCTTCTTGAAGAATCCCACTCAAAAGTGAGCTACAACAATATGCAAACAAATACATGAAGAGAAACTTGCTTCAATCTCAGAAAATGATAGAAGAACTCATAGCCATTGTATTAGCTCATAGCAGCAAAATAAGTGTACAATATCTTGAGGGAAAGAGCACTCAAGAGAGGGAATGATCAACCTCAAAGAACAAGTACATGAAAGCATGAAATATACTATTGCATAAATTGCCCTAGCTATGACTGCACAGTCTTATGGAGACACTGCTACATACAAATGTGAAATATGATGATATTAAAATAGATCTCAAGAAATAAGGGGGAGTGTGCTCTCAACCCTTGAAAAAAATGATACAATGATAATACAACAATCCTCAGGAGGATTGGCTACACTATATGCATAGAGTGGAAAAATACCAAAATGCCGAAGTTGTTGGGTAGCAGCAACAACTCATAATGAAAATAGAAGGTGATGGTAAACTCTGATCTACAATCTGAATCAATCTCCTCAAAAGGATTTCCAGAGTGAAAGGCTGATCCGGACACTGGAAATCTCTCCCTCCAATGTGATGGTGCAAACCCCCACTGTAGAATAACTATGAGATAATGCAGTCTATGGAAGGGACTGCGCTGATGAAGATGGGAGAAAGCTTGGCCTGTTGCCAAAATATACAAATGAGCTCAATAACACTCCTCAATGATATCTCCACTAACTCGAGACTCCTTTCTCTGCAAATAAAGTCTCGGAGTGATGTGGTGGAAGCCTCCACTGCAACCCCAGCAACACAATGCCTTCTTGCTGCAAGAATAACACTATGATGGAAGAGAATGATTTGGCCTTGAGCCATGATGTGGAGAAAGATGAATATCAATTCCTCAAGAGGCCTCTCATGAGGAGGAAGGAATCCTAAGCAGGAGTTCCCCTAGCAACTCTGTTGAACAGCAGGAGTATGCTCCTTTTCTCTCAAGACAACGAAATCAATAATCTATTCATGAGCAAAAGTGGTTGTCTTGCCCTCCTCTTATACAATTGTGAGCTCCCTCTCCATGGAACCCACTTCATTAGGGTTTTCCTTCTCAAGGAATCTTCTCTCCTTCTCTATTGCGTTGTACCACAATGTGCTTTCCACCTCATAGGCTGCACAGTTTGACTTTGGTCAACTTGACCTAGCCACTTTGCAAAATAGCCCTTTTTCACACATGGAGGTGTGAAATCAAATACAAAAGTGATCCCTTTTCATAATATGAGGGATTTTATTGTGATTTTCATTATTCATGGGTCTCCTTACCCATTTATTCTCCTCCTATGTGAAATTAGCAAAAATTAATGTTCCAATTATCTGCATGAAAATTTTGGAACATTACAGTCCTCCCCTCCCAAATGTTTCTTGTCCTCAAGAAACTGAAATGACAGAAAGCCTCCTCTCAAGGCATGGATTCTATGAAGTGTTTGAGGAACATCTTCCTCATGTGGATCCTCCATCTCCAAGCTATGAGCCATGAAAAATGAGTCACCTTCCAACTAGGCAACTCCTGAAAATAATCCTCCACCTTGTGCTCATGTAGAATAGGTGGGCTAAAATTCTAAACAAGGTAAGCTTCATGGCCTACCCCACGCTGTCATCTTCTCCACTCATGAGAAATTTGGAGTGCAAGTTGAACTCGGGCTGCAATAATGTTTCCTTCAAGAGGCAAGATGAAGTCTAGATCCCCAAGGACCTCTCCTCCAACGCTGCAAATCAAGCTAGCGCAAATCATCTCATATGTGATGAGTTGGAATTCATCATCATATGTAATCCAAATAGTCATATGGTTAACCTCATGGAAAAACAAATGGCTGAACATGGTGACCATATTGTCTCCCACACTCCCCTTGGAGCATGATCTGCAAAAACAATGGAGGTCTCCTCTCCCAAAGGGCACATCCACTCAATGAGTCTCTACCTCCTCATGATACATATGGGGCTGTTGCTGATATATGGATAAAAAATAATGTTCTTTAAGAGAGACCCAAGCCACCCCATCAAACATGTAAACCATGAAATGCCTCCTCCAAAAATTCAGACTCTCTAAATAGCTCCTCCCACATGAAGAGAAGAGGTGAAGCTTGGCAATCATGGGCTGCCCATTGTTTCTCCTGAAACATACACCATGAAAATTAGGGAGAATCATACTCCCAATGGGCATCTCTGACTCATATCTCACTTTCCAAACAAATCTCCCCATGTAAAAAGAAAACTCAACAACACATGGAAGCAAGAACAAATAGGAACAAGTTGTCATATGACAACCGGAAAGTGGATCATAGTTCCACTCATGGAACTTGCGCAATGCACTCACTGCCTGCATCAAAATAGAAAACAAAAAGTGCTTTTCCAGCCACTTGTTTTCTACCAAAATCATCTCATAAGATGAAAACATGAACATAAAATATGGTGTCAATAGTGCCCACCAAGAATCATGTGGCTTCCCCCACAGTCCACCCATGAAATAGCCAATCTCAATGCTGCAAATGGCTCCAAGTACATTATCATATAAAACATGAGAAAGGATGATCCTCCTCAATACCACATTCTGATCATATAAATTAAAGGAAGGCAAATAATAATACAGATGTATACCTCCTCTATCGGGTACTCTAGTCATTGAGCTGAAATGGCTCAACTGAAAGTGCTCCCTTACTCCCAATGAGTAGGAAGGTGATTGTGACATCCTCATCGTCATCATCTGGGCTATGCATCTCTCCATATGCTGATATATATCCTGCTAGATTCCCTCCCAAATGAACTCCTATGCCAAGGAAAGATATGCATCAAGATGCATGGAAAAGAAGTCCACCTGTGTTGCAAGTAGCATCTTCTCCTTGAGACTAGAGGCTCTAGTCAAGAAGACTCTGTCATGTGAGTAGATGACCATATCCTCTACCATATATCTATGATCTCTCTCTGGGTCATCAAGCATACTGCAAGCACCAAGATCCTTGGAGTACCCCACTAAGAGTGAATATCTCCAGTAAGGATCAATCCTCCTAAGAGACAACGCTGGTGATCTGGCATGTGTAGATCTCCTCCTGCTGCTATCTTCTACTTTGAAATACCTCATGCCAAATTTTTCCTCCAAACTCTTCACCTCTCCAAAATCCAAGAGTGGTGAATCCCACAACATGATGCCTCTCATCAGTGATTGATCTGGTGGTCTCCCTGGTGGGACGCCCCTATGTAGTGAGACATCAATAACAAGATTGGACTATACATATGGTTGGGAAAACTTTCCCCTGCCCTCCTTTCATATTAAAACCTTTCTCCTCTTTGCTTTTACTTTCTGGAACTGAGAAGGGTGTGTGCCTCTCATCACATGATGCTGCTCTTTCTCTCCTCCTCCTTCTTCTAGCTGCAAAATGGCACAATTATGCTGCTCACTGATTGTGCTTGGACCTCCATGTATGAGATCCTGGGGACCTTCCTGCAAGGATGTAAGAAACCCTCTTATTGGAGCTTGTGCTCCTCCTCCCTCCGCATGAGGTACTAGATCAGCTCTATGATTGACAACATTGTTTCCCTTCTCCACATCAACATTTATGGGCAACTCCTCCAAAATGAGATCCTCTCTTGAAAGAGAGACCTCCATGACTCCTTGTGCCAAAGTGCAAGATGAAGGTCTTGTCTCTAATAAATCACCATGCAAGATATCAACCTCCTCTAAGGTTTTTTGAAGTGATCTTGAGCCCATGAATTCCTCCATCACATGCAAGGGTTTTTCTTTCTAGGAATGTTTGTTTCCTCCACATGTGTTTCAGATTTCTTCCACCAAATTTTTCCATCAAAGACCTAATGAACATTGCATAGGAAGAAGTGTTTTCATTTTTTAAAGAAAAAGACTCAAATAACCACCATCCATGAGCCTTACCTCCAAAGTGTAGCACTGCTACTCTGATAGCTTCCTCTTCGGAAATCTGATGCTGCTGCAGAAAGGTGTCTAGCTCTTTTACCCATGCCTTGGCTAAAAGTGTAGGGGACCCATCAAAGATATATAGAAGAAATATATCCACATTATGCTGCTTTCTCCTCCCTACCATGACCTTGCAAAACTCTGGGAAAGAGATGTGATCTCTAAACTTCTGAGTTTGAGATTCATACTGATGTAAGAAACCACTAAGAGTTCCCTTCTCCGGTATGCCTTCTTCTTATTTTCTCCTCATGGAAAATCTGGCCAAGTGACTGCATTGTACCCCATGGTGTGTAGCTGCATGCTCACATTCCTCATGGGAAAATCTAGATTTGGCCTTTGATTTAGCCCTTTTATTTTCTACTCCAAAAGATGGAGTCTTTTTCCTACTTATTTCTTGGTCTCCTTGATGAGAATAGGACGTGCAGGGTTCTTCCTCTTCTTCTTGCTCTCCTCCTTGGAGAGGTTCTTCTTTGCTCTAAAAATGGATGAGATGAAGCTCATATTCTTCATCCTTCTTGGGCTTGAAGGCCACAGGCTGAGCTAAGAAAGGTGCTCTGATACCACTGTAATGTTCCTTTTTCAAGAATGTCAGCAATCAAAAATCTATTCTAGGGATTGAATGAAGGGGATTTTACCATATATGTCACCTTCTCAAGGAAGTGTGATATCCGGAGGCTATCTAGCCCTTTTCAGACTCTGTCTATAGAGCTTCTTGAAGAATCCCAATGAAAAGTGAGCTACAACAATATGCAAACAAATACATGAAGAGAAACCTCCTTAAATCTCAAAAAATGATAGATGAACTCATATCCATTGTATTAGATCATAGTAGAAAAATAAGTGTACAATATATTGAGGGAAAGAGCACTAAAGAGAGGGAATGATCAACCTCAAAGAACAAGTACATGAAAGAATGAAATATATTGTTGCATAAACTGCCCTAGCTATGACTGCGTAGTCTTATGGAGACACTGCTACATACAAATGTGAAATATGATGATATTACAATAGAGCTCAAGAAATAAGGAGGAGTGTGCTCTCAACCCCTGAAAACAATGATACCATGATAATACAAGAATCATCAGGAGGATTGGCTACACTATATGCATAGAATGGAAAAATACCAAAATGCTGGAGTTGCTGGGTAGCAGCAGCAACTCATAATGAAAATAGAAGGAGATGGTAGAATCTTCTCTACAATCTGAATCAATATCCTCCAAAGGATTTCCAAAGTGCAAGGCTGATCCCGACACTCGAAATCTCTTCCTCCAATGTGATGGTGCTAACCCCCACTGCAGACTAACTATGAAATAACACAGTCTATGGAAAGGACTACACTGATGAAGATGGGAGAAAGCTTGGCCTACTGCCAAAATATACAAATGAGCTCAATAACACTCCTCAATGATATCTCCACTAAATGGAGACTCCTTTCTCTGCAAATCAAGTCCTGGAGTGATGTGGTGGAAGCCTCCACTGCAACCCCAGCAACACAATGCCTTCTTGCTACAAGACTAACGCTATGATGGAAGAGAATGCTTTGGCCTTGAGCCAAGATGTGGAGAAAGCTGAAGATCAATTCCTCAAGAGGCATCTCATGAGGAGGAAGGAATCCTAAGTAGGAATTCCCCCAGCGACTCTACTGAATAGCAGGAGTATGCTCCTTGTCTCTCAAGACAACAAAATAAATAATCCATTCATAAGAAAAAATGGTTGTCTTTCCCTCCTCTTATACAATTGTGAGCTCCCTATCCATGGACCCTGCTTCATTAGGGTATTCCTTCTCAAGAAATCTTCCCTCCTTCTCTATTGCGTTGTACCACAATGTGCTTTCCACCTCATAGCCTACGCAATTTGACTTTGGTCAACTTGACCTAGCCACTTTGAAAAATAGCCCCTTTTCACACATGGAGGTGTGAAACCAAATAAAAAAGTGATACCTTCTAATGATATGAGGGATTTCATTGTGCTTTTCATTATTCATGGGTCTCCTTACCCATTTATTCTCCTCCTATGTGAAATTAGCAAAAATTAATGTTCCAATTACCTGCATGAAACTTTTGGAACATTACACTTAGGTTAACCTAACCTTAACCTAAGGGTAAGGTCAAGGTTAAGGTTAAGGGTAAGGTTAAGGTAAGGGTAAGGTTAACCTTAACCTAACCTTAACCTTAAAATTGACCTTAACTAAAACCTTAACCTTAACCTGACTAAACCCGCAACCTTAACCTTACCCTTACCATTATGTTAACCTTAAGGTTAAGATTAAGGTTAAGGTTAAGGTGAAGGTTAAGGGTAAGGTTAAGGTTAAGGTTAAGGTTAAGGTTAGGTTAAGGTTAAATTCAAGGTCAAGGTTAAGGTTAAGGTTAAGGTTAGGGGAAGTTTAACGTTAAGGATAAGGTTAAGGTTAGGGGAAGGTTGAGGTTAAATTTAAGGTTAAGGGTAAAGTTAAGGTTAAGGTTATGTTAAAGTTAAAATTAAGGGTTATGTCAAGGTTAGGGTTAAGTTAATGTTAAGTTTAAGGTTAGGTTAAAGGTTAAGGTTAAGTTTAAGGTTAATGTTAAGGTTAGGTTAAGGTTAAGGTAAGGTTAAGTTAAGGGTAAATTTAAGGTTAAGGTTAAGGTTAAGGGTAACATACGGTTAAGGGTTAAGGTTAACCTTAACCTGACCTTAACCCTAACTTGACGCTTAACCTAACCTTAACCTTAACCTAACCTTCACCTTAACCTTGACTTTAACCTTAATCTTACCATAACCTTAACCCTAAACTTAACCTTAACCTTAAATTTCCCATAACCATAACCTTAACCTTGAATTTACCCTAAACCTAACCTTAAGGGTTAGGTCAAGGTTATGGTTAAGGTTAAGGTTACAGTTTTAGTCAGGTTAAGGTTATAGTTAAGGTTAAGGTTAAGGTTAAGGTTAGGTTAATGTTAACCTTACCTTTACCTTAACCTTAGCCTTAACCTTTACCTTGACCTTGCCCTTAAACTTATCTTAACCTTAACTTAACCTTAACCTTAAATTTACCCTTAACCTTACCTTAACCATAACCCTAACCTAACCTCAACCTTAACCTTACCCTTTACCTTATCTTAACCTTATCTTAACCATACCTTAACCTTAACCTTAACTATAACCTAACCTTAACCTTGACCAAACCTTTAACCTTAACCTTGACCTTAAATTTACCCTTAACCCTGACCTTAACCTTAACTATAACCTAACCCTAACCTTAACCCTAACCTTAACCTTAACCTTAACTTAACCTTAACCTTAACCTTAACCTTCCCATAACCTTAACCTTTACCTAACCTTAACCTTAAATTTAACCTTAACCTGACTAAACCCTTAACCTTAACCTTAACCTTAACATTAAGTTTAACCTTAACCTTCCCCTACCCTAAACCCTAACCTAAACCTTGACCTTAGCCTGAACCTAACCTTAACCATAACCTTAACCTTAACTTTTCCCTTAACCTAACTTTAACCTTACCCTAACCATACTAAACCTGTAACCTTATCCTTAACCTTAACTTTATCCTTAACCTTAACTTTACCCTTAACCTAACCTTACCCTTAACCTTAACCTTAACCTGACTAAACCCATAACCTTAACCTTAACCTTAGCCTTAACCTGAACCTTTACCCTAACCTTACCCTAACCTTAACCTTAACCTAACCTTAACCTTAACTTTACCTTAACCTTGAATTTACCCATAAATTAACCTTAACCTTAACCTTAACCTAACCTAACCTTAAATTTTCCCTTAAACTTAACCTTAACCTTAGCCTAACCATAACATTAACCTTAAACTAACCCTAACCTTAAATTTACCCCTAACCTAACCTTAACCTTAACCTTAACCTAACCCTAACCTTAACTTTACCCTTAACCTAACCATAACCTTAGCCTTAACCTTATCTTAACCTTAACATAACCTTAACCTTAACCTTATCTTAACCTTAACATAACCTTAACCTTATATTTAACTTTAAACTAACCCTAACCTTGACTAAACTTGTAACCCTAACCTTAACCTTAACCTTAACTTTACCTTAACCTAACCTAACTATAGCCTTAACTTTAATATAACTTTACCATTAACCTAACTTTAACCTTAACTTAACCTTAACGTTGACCAAACCCTTAACATTAACCTTAACCTTGGCCTTAACCTTAACCTTAACCTTAACCTTAACCTTGACCTTGACCTTGACCTTCACTATAACCTAACCCTAACCTTAGGCTAAGGTCAAGGTTCGGTTAAGGGTAAAGTTAAGGTCAAGGTTAAGGTTAAAGTTAAGGTTAAGGTTAAGGTTAGGTTATATTGAAGGTTATGGGAAGGTTAAGGTTAAGGTTAAGGTTAAGGTTTGGTCAAGGTTAGGGTTAGTTTATAGTTAAGGTCAAGGTTAAGGTTAGGTTAAGGTTAAGGTTACGGGTCTAGTCAGGTTAAGGTTAAAGTTAAGGTTAAGGTTAGGTTAAGGGTAAAGTCAAGGTTAATGTTATGGTTATGGAAAGGTTAAGGTTAAGGTTAAGGGGTTAAGGTTAGGTTAAAGTAAAGTCAGGGTTAAGGTTGAGTTAAGGTTAAGGTTAAGGTTATGGTTATGGAAAGGTTAGGTTTAGGTTATGGTTAAGGTTAGGTTAAACTAAAGTCAGGGTTAAGGTCGAGTTAAGGTTAAGGTTAAGGTTATGGTTATGGAAAGGTTAAGGTTAGGTTTAGGTTATAGTTAAGTTCAAGGTTAAGGTTAAGGTTATGGTTAATGTTAAGGTTAAGGTTAGGTAAATTTTAATGTTAAGGGTAAGGTTAAGGTTAGGTTAAGGTTAGTTGTAAGGTTAAGGGTTTGGGAAGGTTAAGGTTATGGGTTAGGTTATAGTTAAGGTTAAGGGTAAGGTTAGGGTTAAGGTTAGGGTAAGGTTAAGTTAAGGTTAAGGGTAAGGTTAAGGCTAACCAAACCTTATCTTAACATAACCTTAACCTTACCCTTAACGTTAACCTGACTAAACCCGTAACTTGAACCTTAATCTAACTTTAACCTTGACTTTACCCTTAACCTAACCTTAACCTTAACCTTAAACTTAACTTTACGCTTAACGTAATCTTAACCTTAACCTTAACCTTGCCCTTAACCTTAACCTTAAGATTAAGATTAAGTTAAGGTTAATTTAAGGTTAAGGGTAATATAAGGTTAAGTTTAAGCTTAAGCCTAAGATTACCCTTAACCTTACCCTTACCCTTAACTTTAACCTTAACCTTACCCTTAACCTTAACCTTGACATTAACTATAACCTATCCCTAACCTTGACCATAACCTTAACCTTAACCTAACCTTAACCTTAACTTTACCTGAACCTTGACTTTACCCTTAAACTAACCTTAACCTTAACTTAAAGCTTAACCTTGACCAAACATTTAACCTTAACCTTAACCTTAAATTTAACCTTAACCTAATCTTAACCTTAACTTAACCTTAACCTTGACTTTACCCTTAACGTAGCCTTAACCTTGACCTTAAACTGAGGTTAAGATTATGGTTAAGGGTAAGGTTAGGTTTAAGGTTAGGGTAAGGTTAGGGTTAGGTTATGGTTAAGGTGAAGGTGAAGGTGAAGGTTATGGTTAAGGTTAAGGTTAAGATTAAGTTTAAAGATAAGGTTATGGTTAAGGTTAAGGTTAGGGTTAAGGGTAAGATAAGGTTAGGTTGAGGTTAAGGTTAGGTTATAATAAAGGTTAAGGTTAAGATAAGGTTAAGGTTAAGGTTATTTGTTTCGTCAAGGTTAGGGTTAGGTTATAGTTAAGGTAAAGGTTAAGGTTAGGTTAAGGTTATAGGTTTATTCAGGTTAAGGTTAAGGTTAAGGGTAAATTCAACAGCTTAGTCAGGCTAAGGTTAAGGTTAAGAGTTTGGTCAAGGTTAGTGTTAGGTTAAAGTTACAAGTTTATATAGGTTAAGGTTAGGTTTAAGGTTAAGGTTATGGTTAAGGTTAAGGTTAAGGGTAAAGTCAAGGTTAAGGTTAAGGTTAGGTTAAGAGTAAACGTAAGGTTAAGGTTTGGTCAAGGTTAGGGTTAGGTTATAGTTAAGGTAAAGATAAGGTTAAGGTTAAGGTTAAGGTTATGGTTAAGGTTAATGTTAGGTGAAGTTAAGGTTAAGGTTAAGGTTACAGTTAATTTTAAGGTTAAGTGTTTGGTCAAGGTTAGGGTTAGGTTATAGGTAAGGTTAAAGTTCTAGTTAATGGTAACATTAAGGTTAAGGTTAAGGTTAAGGGTAAAGTTAAAGGATAAGGTTAAGGCTAAGGATAAGGTCAAGGTCAAGGTTAAGGTTAAGTAAAGGTTAAGATAAGGTTAAGGGTAAGTTTAAGATAAGATTAAGGGTAAGGTTAAGGTTAATATTAAGGGTTTGGTCAAGGTTAGGGTTAGGTTATGGTTGTTAGCTCCCTGTAATTTTAGTAGACTGGCAAGACTAAAGCTGCAGGGAGAACATTTGAATGAATTTCGGATTCTAGGATCTAGCCCTCCTGAATCCAGAGAGGGATCTCTTTATAAGTAGAAATATTGATTAATATTTAAAGCTTTTAAGTATTATTTTAGGCTAGTTATGAAGAACAAGGGTTTTGTTCGATTTTTGTTGGGCAAAGATATGTGAAGGTGAAGGAAGTCTAAATGAAGGGTGAAAGTTATATGTAAGTGAAAGAATGATTCAACTAAGAAGATAGGCTAAAAACAGCTTCAATCCATTGGGTTGTGGAGTCATAATGGGATTTAATTGAAACAAAAAGGTTCAAGAGTGGTCCATGGGGCATGTCATCTATGTCTAAGGATATCTTTAAGTTGATTTTATGGAATGAAAACAATAATAAATGAAGAGTAAAAAGATTAAGAACAAAGGGAAGCCTAAGATCAAGTAAATACTTTGAAACTATCCTGATTTTGGCATGCACTTGAGAAAAACATAAAAGTAATCTAAGATCAGGTAAGTACTTCAAAAATAACCTACTTTTGATGCAATTTCAATAGAAAACATTTAAAACATGAAAATAATAGCTTAAGATCAAGTAAGGACTTTGAACCTATCCTGATTTTAGCATATTCAAAGGGAATTTTTTCAAAGAAACTGTTGGAGAAGAAACTAGAGGACAGGGCTAACCACGGACTTCCCTAGCTCGACTTTAATTAGCAAACTTTCAAGACAAACAATTAAGACAAACAAAGAATGGTGTAAGATCAGGTAAGGACTTTCAACCTAGCCTGTTTTCAACATCCTCTTAGGGAAACATTTAGAAAACTTTTGGAGATAAAACTAGAGGACAGGGCTAACCATAGACTTACCTAGTTCAACTTTACTTAGTATAAACTGAAAATAAAATTCAAGAATAGTGTTTAAAGTTTAGACAGTAGGACGAGGGAACGCCAACATTCCTAACTGCTTGGATTATATTAAATCATTATTAAATACACAATTGGAGGAAAATATGAAGATAAAGATTATCAGTGAGAGTATGGTATTTGTGACAGTAAATCCTAGCTCTATATTTGTTGTTCTTTGTAAGAGAAAATGGACAAAATGAAAAAGAAAAAAGAAAATAACAATTCACAATAATAAATACATCACCGTTGACATAGACCAGGATCCCATAAATCGGCTTGAATTTTAATGCTTCAAACCAATTACAATCATCAAGTCCAGTGGGTCTCTACAGCTTCAAACTTCTCATCTCAACTTAGGTATCTTCAATTACAAACAAAGCTTACAACAGCTTCAGAAAAAATATTTACATGCATAAGATATTCATCTACCAACATGTATCTCATCTTCTACTGAAGTATTTATAGAAGAAATGAGGAGGTGGGTATGAGAGAAAATATCTCTTGGATCAATTAATACAAGTTAATGCTTCTCGGCCTTTGAGGGGCTCAATGGAGAATATTTCATATATTTCCTCTGTATTAATGGATTTTCATTAAGTGTTAAGCTTGTTGGGCAGATTTTGTTGACTTAAAACTCTTGAGGCAAGTTAGCAATAACTCTGGCTGTCTTTGACACAAAATATCATTGAATGAGGCAATAACTTCACCTTCTTTGATTTATGAGGCCGCATGTGGCACTTTAGGTAGCTAGAGAGGATTCAGTTAGCCTCTGATGTGGCAGTGGAAGCTTCTTGGATTGATATATTTCATTTTTTTAACCTAAAACACCATTTATTTGCTTTAGATATGTGTTTTAGGCCTAATTCGGCTTAATCTATGTCTCCAGGTCTTCATGATATCTTTGACTGTGGATTAGGATTTTGATTTGCTGAATTTATGCCTTAATCCTTCAAAACTCTATTTAAACCTTAAATTTCTTCACTTCTGCTTTGATTTCATACTGTCAAACTGATACTCTTTGGTTGTCGTGTTTGTTGTGTTTTCATTGTTGTTGCAGGCACGCAGAGGTTGTATAAAGGCATCAATGCTCATGAGGCACTGATAAAACATAATTTGGAACCCTGCAGAAAGATCTCCGTTATGAATAAAGGCCCAGGGGATCGTCATCCCCGACCTTTGATTTCCTTTAAGAAACTATGCGAAAGCTTTAAAACCTACAAAAATACACAAAAAGTTATAAAATCCTGCATGGATGGGATTAGACTGCTTTGGAGGCTTAGGTCAGAACGTGGTTGTTGGATGGAAACATCCAATGGTGAGGATTGCTTGTTGAGATCAAAAGAGAGGCGGTTGGAGTAAAATGAGAGTTTGATTAAGTCTGGGTCGTCAGATCAGATTGATCATTAGCTGAGATTAATCAGGAGATTATAAGGTGAAAGGGAAATGATATAGTGAAAATGGGAGAAAATATAATGTAAATGGGTAAAAACCTTTATCAGCAGCCAAAAAAGGTTAAAATCAAATTTTGGGGTCGCAGAATGATCTGGGTCATTGGATTAGGTTAATTAATAGAGATCGATGACAGATGTTCCATCGAAGTTCATCGCATCAGGGGAACAGCGATGGGAGGGACAATGGATTTGAGCGATGTGATGGGGGAAGGTTGATATGATGGTGCAATTGAGCATATCGCATCGGTGGGGGAAAGAAGATAGGGTAAAAAAATGCTGGGGGAAAAAATTCCGATGCGATGTTCTAAAAATGTAAAACCTTGCGAATGGGCGAATATACAGAAAAATAGTGAAAATGAAATGAAAAGGGGGCGTTGGTGGTGGGACTGGGAGTATGGAGGAGGAGATCGACAGTTTAAATGAGGACCATTGGATCGCGATACAAATCAACGGCTGAAAATAAATCGGGAATTGGCAATCGGAGGGAACAGGGAGTGGCGTTTAAAAGATTTTTCGATGTGCGATTTGTGATTACGCACCAGCCGTCAGATCTGGAAATAGATCGATGGTCCACAGTTAATCGGAGGGTAATGTAGAGTAGGGACGGGTGCACAGCAAAATTAGCGTTGATCGTTAGATCTTAAGGGATCAACAGCTCAGAATGAAGCAGAGGCCAATAGACCAAATAACCATTGCATCGGAGATTTTCAAATAACAAAAGAAATGTGCTCGTAACAAACTCCTGATTGTGATTGGCGCCTAGGGGCTTAGCGCCTGGTCCTGGGCACGGGTTATATAGTGGGGAAGTGTTTTAGGGGGTTTCATACGAAAGGGGCCTAAGGCCTAGTCACATCAGAAAATTTGAGGGGAACAAATGAAGGATTTTTTTGTTTATTTGCGATGCGAGATTCCGACGATCGTCAATCAGGGAGTAGATCAAAGGTTGGTTTTCGTCAAAACAACGAACCGGCGGGTTCTCTTTAAAACATAGAAAAGTCAGGTTTTATGAAGATATAAAGGAAAAAACAAAGAAATGAAGGTTTACAAAGGGGGTGTGGACCCTCTAAGCGCCCGGTTGCGGGGCTTACGGTTTTGTGAAGAAACGAAGGGATCGGGGGCCTTTTTAAAGGAAAGGGCCAAATCGCATCGGAGTTTTTGAATGCAAAAGGTGAAAAGGAACATAGAATGCCCCGATTGAAATTGCGTGATGGGGGTTTAAATATGGGTCACAGCTCTGGTTTTATGCGAAAAAGGAGTTGGGGGCTAAGACCAAAGGGGCTTAAGGCCTTAGTAGAAAAAATGAGTTTTTAGGCCAAAATGAGAGGTTTTCAATGCTTTTTTTGGTTTTCGGTAGAAGGGGAAAAAGGGGTTTTTAAACCTTCCAAAGGATTTTTCAAAGGTTTAAAGGGAATTTCGAGGGAATGAGGGGTAAATGAAATGTTTTGTGAATGAAATGGAGAAGGGAAAAAGGAGAAGGGAAAAAGAGGGTAAATGGATTTTTTTCAGCAGTCTTTTCCTTTGGTAAACAATAGATTTTATGAGGGAAACAGTAGTGAAGGTTTTCTGAAGGAAAAATAGACATCATTAAGGCTTCAAGAACTCACAATTTGAAAATGAATTGTTTCTTGAAGTCTAGAAAAGATCTAGCCACCATTTGATATGAAATTGTTTTATAGGTGGCTAACAATGGCTCCAACTTGGGATGGCAGCTCCTTGGAGGTTTCAAGAACCTCATACAAATCTTCTCTGGAAGCTGATCAATGCCTCATCCATTGGGATGAAACTTTCTTTACTTTGTTGGCCCTCTGTTGCTCTGATAAATGTTAGCAGCCATGAAAAACAATGGAACTCTATCAAAACAAGCTTTCCACCTACCCAATCCTAATGATCTAACATTTTTTCTTCTTTCAGAGTGCATTTGTATTGGCAAACTCTTTTTACAAACATTCTATTCTTTTTAAAAGATAAAACTAATCTAAGTCTACTTCTTATTTCTCCATGAACTCAGATTAAACAGTTGAGTTCGTAAACTTATCTACCTAACTACTATCTGTTAGGATTAGACTGTCTAACATATTTTTTATTCTCTAAATTCTAAAACAAGAAATTTAAAAGCAGACAAGTCAGGATTGAACATTTTAACTCATTGCTAATCAATGGCATAAAAAAAAGCTGCACATAGATTATTATTTGTAGAAAATTAAATCAAAATGGTGAAGGCATAAGATCTGAAAGTTTTAAGAATGTCCTTCTCTATTCTTCAGCTATGTTTTTAGGCTTGTTTGAGTTGTTTTTCTTTGTTATCTGGTTCAAGTTTTGAGCATACCAGAACCAGTTTACTTCTATCCTTGGCTCAAGATTTGATCTAGTTAGAGCCATTCTTTCTTTTGGAATTTATAGGTTCAGATTTTTAGCTTATTTGAACCTTTATTTTTCTATCCTAATCTACCTTACTGATAAGCCAAGATTAAGCTGTTTGGAAAATCATAATTCACTAACCTATCAATAGTAAATTTAAAACTAATTAGTCATGATTAGGCTATATGAATAACTAGGAATGGGTTTCTTAGGAGTGGCATTTGAGCTTTCCCACTTTCAAATTTTGTTTCTCTTTTTTTTTTTGGTATGGGGTTGCACCTTTCTTGTTTTCACTCTACTCTCTTTTTCTTTTCTATTGTTTTTGTATTTTCAATTTTTCTAACTTTGAATGCAATGATGGATGAAATATTTATAATGAGAAAAAAATATGAAAAGGCTTCCAAACATGATAGGGTCAAGAGAAATAATGTTTGAGCATCCTGCCATTGAGAGGACCCCCAAACAGTTCAACTCCATTCAATTCATGTAAGAAATAAGCATTGTTACCAGCAGTAGAATGAATGAGATAAGGGCCAAGCCATAAGTTATCAAACTTCCCATGCTTTCCCGTATATTCTCTCTTTGAATCCAATTTTAACACTTTGTCACCAATGTTCAAATGCTGGCTTTTGTCCTTCTATAAAAAAGCTTCTTTTTTCTTTCTTGCTTTTGTAATGCTTTATTGTAGACCTCCTCTCTGGTTTTTTTAGGATGTATAGTCTGATTGATCCTTCTGATCATGTCATTGTCTTCAGACTGCACTTATTGGATCAACTTCATGACTTGTCCACCTAGGCTAGTTGGAAAAATTGCATCTGTACCATACACAAGCTGATAGGGTGACATCCCAATAGATTTCTTAAGTGTTAATCTATCAGCCCATAATGCATGTACTAGCTTGGTGTGCCAAGACTTTTTGTTGTCCTCTAGCAACTTCTTGACTATGTTTACCAAACTCTTGTTTGAGGATTCTGCTAGCCCATTACCTTGAGGGTAATAAGCAGTAGAATGACCCAATGTTATTTGATATTTGTGACAGAATTCAACCATCTTCTTGGATCTACATGCAGCAGCATTATCAGTGATGATCTTCCTAGGATAGCCAAATCTAGAGAGGATATGAGTCTCAATGAATTTTATAATGACAGAGTGATTGGCTTGCCTCGAGGGGATGGATTCTATCCATTTGGTAAAGTAGTCTGTTGCAGTGAGAATCCATCTATGTTGGGCAGATGAGGGTGGATGGATTTCTCCTATGAAGTCTA